>JAJJWX010003512.1:0-644591 GCA_023529315.1 Papaver bracteatum
TTCTTCCAAAATTAGGTCATAACTCAAAGCCCACATCCAATGTGTCCACTAAGCCCACATAGGAGAAACCCGTGTAAGAAAATATGTCAGAAATAGTTCTGAAAACGGGTATATCACGAACTTGGCCGGAAAAATCACCGGACACCGGTCAAAGTAGTACAACTCGGTCAGTCCCGGGTTAGTGATATCAGCAAGGTCTAATCAGACCTGAGTCAACGCCTAGTCAGCTAACTGACTCGCCAGAATGCTTTCCAGGCCCATCTATCAGTGACAACAACTAAATCTCACTACAACACCACCAGGTCGCGACTGCACCTGCAAGCATAGCACACTCTGCAACAACAACAACTTCCACAAGCATCAGCACCTGTTCACCTGAGACACAACCCAGCTCCATTTCATTCCAAGCAACATGCGACTTCTCATCAGTCACCAAATATGATCACTTCCACAGCACCCACAACATTCCCATAATCTGATTTGTAACCATCTACATGCACTGCCCTATTGATGCCTTAGAATCCCGCAGAACAGTCCACCGTCGAGTCCCGCACTGCTCCTTCGTGTCAACAGCAGCAAATGAGCTCCTTTCTATCTGTTATTCCTAACCCTGTAACTGCAGCT
Organism: Papaver bracteatum; assembly: GCA_023529315.1. Classification (NCBI taxonomy): domain Eukaryota; kingdom Viridiplantae; phylum Streptophyta; class Magnoliopsida; order Ranunculales; family Papaveraceae; genus Papaver; species Papaver bracteatum. The sequence goes on from JAJJWX010003512.1 coordinate 625, forward strand.
AACACCCATTGCTTATGTCTTTGACCATCGTCTAACCTTCTCAGCTGCATTTTCATATTCTTGACCTTGTAAACAACATCACCATCATACACTTTATAGCTCCAGCTACAACTGTATTTCCCTGCATCTTCAGTGTACCAGAACCCACCACGCTTTCTTACCACCAACATCAGTTAGCTCTCTCATCTCTGCCTTAGTTCCAGCTACAACACCTGCCAGCTCTCCAACTGCACAGTAACACCTGCAACATTGCCTGCGATTACATTCATCCCAGATAACCAACTACAGCTCAAACCACACCTCAATATCAGCAGCATCATCTCTATTACTCGCTGTTGCTCTGACACAGCATAACCAACTTAACTTGCCTTCATTTCATTGCTCCAGCACCATTGTCTCAGTACCCAGCTCTGTAGCTCTACTATCTCGGCCTTGCAGACTATTGAACCATCACATCGCCACCAAATCTATTACTGCCACAAACTAGACTCAACTCCATTCATACCCTTCTCCTCATCGTGCATTAACAAACCCACAACAAACTCCAGTCACAGCCATATCAAACTCCAACTATCTCTGCCATTATACTCCTTCGAACATCACCACCAGCTAACCATTCTTCTATTACTCGAGTTACAGCCATATGGAGCTCCTTGCACTGCTTCTGCAATTCAGTAGTAGCTCTGCCCAAAGCATTCAGTCCCCAGCTACATCAGCTACAACTACTCCGTTGGTTATAGCCTCACCATCAATTCCAACACCTGCAGCTGCAATACCAATTTCATCCCCAGCTGCAGCTCACTTCAATACACCTTCCTTGTAATTTCATAACCTGCAATCAAAATTACAGCTCCAATTCAGCTGACTCATTTCCTACAAACCAAGCCACTGCAAGAAACCTACACCAGTTCCAGTAGCACCTATTCTTAATCTTCACAGAAGCAGCTCTTTCTCTTTCTCCTTGTATTGCCTTCTAACACAGACCCATACCAAATTCTTCTCAACTGCAGTATCACCAAATCCATTTCTATTTCTCAAAATTAGTACAGAAACCCTAGTTTCTGTGAAAACCCCATTTCAACAGAACCCAACTTCTATTTCATCTGATTCTTACCAGAACGCCAACTTAAACCCATTTTTATCACCTGCACTCTCGATCAGATCTCTGCTCAAACACAGAACAATTTCGAGACCCAAGATGCGTTTTCTTCTCAGTTTCTAAACCCATTTTAACCCATCGAACAAACCCCAACAAATCCTTGCTCTTCAGCCGTAACTTGGTGCATCTGCTGCTATTGTGACGAGAGGAAATATAAATTCCGAACCCTCTTGTGCTCGATCTGCAACAGCCATTGTATCTTCTTCTCATCTTTCCTCAAATTATAATGCCGCCATAACTTACTTCCCTTCTCTCTGAATTTCAGACGACAATGATTGAGAGATAACTTCTCTCAATTTTAGGGTCTTGTATAGGAATGGGAAGGTACTATACCCACTCTGGTGAAGCATATTGGGGGTACCTTGAATGATTCAAGGCACCCATAACTTTGATAAAGGACAACTAAATGGTAACCCGTTTGTTGACTTGGCTCGATCCCCATGTCTCTCACCCGCGCCTTGATCTTTTTGCTCTTATTCTCTCCAGCTTTTGCCCAATGTAGCCATCTTTTACTTCTCAACGACTCCAAAGTACCTAAATAATCAAAAGCAAAACATAAGATACATAATCTTTAAGAAAACTAAGCAAAGAAAGCATAAACAATAGATAACTATATAGGTGTTTTAGACACCTATCAGCCAGCATAATAAGTGTTGCTGATATATGGAGATACCAGGCCATCATATTTGATCATTGTGGTTGTTGATACATGGAGATACCAGGCCAACCACATTTTTCCATTTTCGTCGCACACACCAATAAGTCTCACATTTTGTTGTTTATTCGTTGGATGATCGGATTCACTTGTACTTTCTACAAAAGCACTAAAATAGTATTAGTAACTAAAATATTATATCCTAGCTAATATAAATAATGGGTATAAAATGTAGCATTTACATGCTTATCAGGTTACACAAACCCAAAATCATCAAGTACATGTGCGTATGGCAAGCTAAGTTTCGATCTAACGGTTGAGAGATATTAGCTTGTATCTAATCAGGTTTTCATCTAACGGTGAATATTAAATGCTTTGTTACTAAGCTAACATTGATTGCAAACCCTGATTTGAAAGACTATATAAGGGAGAACTCTAGCAACTGGGAAACCTAATCCCCACACATTCTGTGTGATACTAGTTTGCTAAGCTAGAGTCGATTCTCCTTTAACCGTTGGTTTTCTTGTTCTAAAACCAGGTTAACGAATTAAAGACTTCATTGGGATTGTGAAGCCAGACCAATACTACTTTTCTTGTAGTTGTGTGATCTGATCTTGATGTTTCTATCATATGAGTACAATTGTAATATTTGGCTTGAGATTTCTATCTCGATAGGCAAGATATAAAAGTAATCACAAACATCTTCGTCTCATCGTTTGTGATTCCACAATATCTTTTTTTGTTGCGTCGATTAAGACTATTGTGAGGTGATTGATAAAACTGAGATGTCCTTCGGGAATATAAGTCTGGTTTTATTGATTGGTTCTTGTTCACCTTGATTTATCAAAAGATGGAACAAAACTCATAGGTTTATTTGTGGGAGACGAATTTATCTATCTTATAGACTTTTCTGTGTGAGACAGATTTGTTTGCAAAAGTCTTCGACTTTGGGTCGTAGCAACTCTTGGTTGTGGCTGAGATCAGCTAAGGGAATCAAGTGTGCAGTATCCTGCTAGGATCAGAGGCGTAGGAGCATAACTGTACCTTGGATCAGTGTGAGATTGATTGGGGTTCAACTACAGTCCAGACCGAAGTTAATTTGGAGTAGGCTAGTTTACGTAGCGCTTAATACGGTGTATGTTTAACTGGACTAGGTCCTGGGGTTTTTTCATGCATTTTGCGGTTTCTCGTTAACAAAATTCTGGTATCTGTATTATTTCTTTTTCGCATTATATTTTGTTATATAATTGAAATAATACAGATTGTGCATTATTCAATCGATTAGAATATCCGACCTATTGGTTGTTGATTTAAATCGATGGAAACTTGGATATTGGTCTTTGGTACCATCCAAGTTATCACTATTTGATTAGACTCGCAAATCATATTTGCTTGAGTAAATCAAATCGAGAGATTGAGATAATAACTCCTTGAGTATTTTCTATTGATTGAGTCTAGTTGATTCTCTAGAAAACCACTCGGAGTTGTCCATACAGATTGCTAATCGAAATATTGGGTGAGGTTGTTAGACCCCCGCTTTTTCACAACTCATATCACTTGGTTGAAGAGAGTTGATACCAAACAGATTTTTTGTTCCTTTACTGTTTGGAATATGAACCAAAGGAATTGGTCCAAGTATGTGACTTGTTTATAGGTCAGAGGCGTGGGATTACAGACGAAACTAGGTGCACTATAGGCTTAGTTGGTTGGTCTCAACTATACGAAGTTGGTTTATTTTTTATAGCGGCTTAATCCCGAGAGTATTCAATTCTGGACAAGGTCCCGGGGGTTTTCTGCATTTGCGGTTTCCTCGTTAACAAAATCTTGCCGTGTCATTGACTTTATATTTCCGCATTATAATTGTTTTATTATAATAAAAGTAAAATACACAAACATTAAATCCTATTTACTTGATACATAATCATATTGAGTTTGGTTAAGTTCGAACCTTTGTATCAAGTAAACACACTTTGTTATTGTATTGTCTCGATCTTGTATCCATAGACAATCACACGAAGTGTGGACCGATTTGTTGTATTTTATCCACTCAGTCCATAGGCAATCACTTTCGGAGAAAGGACTTATAAAAAGGAAAAGTTTTAGCTTGAGGTATATTTGGGTACCCTCACCTTTTCAATTGGTACCAGAGCAGGCATACACAAAAAGATCTAACAATCTTTGTTTGGTACAATCCATCCTATAAGATATTGAATCCATGTCTGATTCAGTTAACATTAAGCAAGAGTATGACTACTCAAAGGTTGAAGATGTTACTACTTCGCTGACTCATGATCCGGGAGTTGAGAAAACATCTATACCTTTTTATGATGAAAAATAAGATGTTGATAAAGAGTTGGCAAAACTCCTAAAGCCTATAAAATATTTGTCTTCTAAAATGCTGATTTTAAAGACATAGTCAAATCTTCTTAAATATGAGATTAGAAATAAAGACAGTCAACTGTATAGTCTGGATGAAGAGAACATGGATCTCGTTGTTAAATTAGAAGCTCTTGTTAATTCTCTTAATAAAGAGACATGCCCAATGACTCTGACAAATGATGTTGTTGTTTTAGTCATATCTGAAACAGATCAAGATGATGGTAGTTTTCCAAACTACATCAAGTCAGAAGAGGATGAGAAACCAGCTTCTATATCTACTGATGATCAAATGAAATCTAATCCAAAGGACACTTTGAACCGATTCCGTGATAATGATCCTAAGGAATACACTCTTGATCTCTTTTGGAGGAAACTTATACTTCTTTAACATACTGTGGTCAAAATATTGAAGGAAGTTTCTTGTCTTAAAAAAGCGAAAGATTATTCCTCAGTAGAAAGACAGATTATACTACATCCGGATAATATCAACTCAAAATAATCAGAGGAAAGAGTCGATAATCGCTTCTGAAGAAAGGTTCCTACGCACCCATATCGAAACAGTTCTGGTTTTGATAAGGGACGACTTCAGAAGGAAGGGAAATAGAGAGTCTCTGCCAAAACAAATAATCAGGAATTTCCAATAATTATTTCAGATGATCACACTGATGTGAATCATAAGGAAGTCCTTAGAATGAGAAAATCATATGAAAATCTCATTGACAGAATTAAGAGAGATTTATTTATCTCTGAGAATTCTCACATCAGTATAGTTTCTCCACATTATCATATCTTTAGAGTTAGAAAAAATCATCGTCTTGGGAGAAAATATGTTGGGCGGAAATTCCCTAAAAGAAGCATGAACTATGTTTCTGATATTCAATATAAGCTTGAAAAAGCTTATTCCGATGCAACTTAGTTGTATCAAAATTGTGCACTCTCATCCTCATCCGTGCTCGTATTTATGGATGAGAATGGCACAATAAATCTGGAGCACATGTGTTTGTGTAATTTATTAGCAGAAAAGTTGTAACTCTTTATGGATTGTTGCGAATCCGAAAATTGTTCATGTTTGTCATGATTTTCTAAATAAGTTTTATTTGTAATTTTTGAATTTTTAATAAAACTGAGAAGTTCAGACAAAAGGAAATGAAATATATTCTTTAATATTTTTGGGTTCTACTGATATCTTTCGGTCCGAAAGTTGTCCCCTTTTAAAAAGGGAAAGTATCTTTTGATGATTACGATACACGATCAATCATTATATATAACCAAGCATGCCTCCAATAACTCGTAGTGTCTCAAAGGATAATAAGGAGGAGGCTCAAAGGGTTAAAGAATGTCAAGGAATCAATACCGAGAGGAAGAAAAGAAGCAGATCAAAAATCATGTCCCATTATGATTCTGAAAGTTCAGTTGGTTCACAAGATGAGTCATGCCTGTTGGCATAAAACAAATAAGATCCAACCAAAATCAAGTGGATTTGTTCAAATAGTATGAATCAGTACATCCAAGGTTTTGAGAAACTGGAAACTGATCTAGTTATGACTGTTCGACATTAGGATGGGTTAAAAGAACGAATCGAATGAACAAAGGGAGCTCTTGCCGAACCCAAGGTTATAGTTAAAGAACTAGAGAAATAGGTAGTCGTTGCAGACAAGTCTTTTGAGACATGCTTTAACAGTTTGAACACTGAAGAAACATCAGTGAACAACAAGAGCACCGCCAGAGATTAAGTTATATGTTGTAATACTTAATCTAGAAAAATAAACATCAATTTTTGATTTATTTCATTGATTGTATAAGTCTATTATGAATAAAGTTATTTTATTTGTAATTTTTATTGTGATAGTTTTTGGTTTACATAGCCTGTACTTGAATGCTTTATTTATTGTTAGGATGTTTATGAGATATTTGATTTCGGTTTTATTACCTTGATATTCGATATCATAATATGTTGTGAACCCTTATGGTTTGGGTGACTTTTTGATTTAGCAGGATTAAGTTCTAGCCCATGTTGGTAGGCTTTATCAAAGGATCATGAGGGGTTCATATAGAAACATATGTGAAAAAGTCACAATATGTTGAATCGGTTTTGGTTTAGCATAAAAGCATACGTGTTTCAACGGTTTTCAACTTTTACTTGTAATTGTTAAAACAAATTTTCAACCTTTCTCTGGTAAAGGTTGGTTGTTGTTATTGAAAAGGCGATGGTACCCCAATATACCTCAAGCTAAAACTTTTCCTTCCTATAAGTCCTTTCTCTGAAAGTGATTGTCTATAGACTGAGTCGAGACAATACAACTAATCGGTTCATACTTCGTGTGATCATCTATGGATACGAGATCGAGACAATACAACAACGAAGTATGTTTACTTGATACAAAGGTTCGGACTTAACCAAACACAATATGATTCACGTATCAAGTAAATAGGAATTAACGTTTGTGTAATTTACTTTAATTATAATTAAACAATTATAATGTGGAAATATAAAGTAAATAAGTTAAGAATCTTTTAATTAAAGTTTTTAATTATATATGGAAAATAAGAATTAGTAATATGCATTTACTAGTTAAAGATTTTCCAAGGAGATTTCGATCATTATTTTTGGACAGTGCATTCTCATGAATTATGAAAACCGAAAAATTATATTGAATATCTTGAGAATATTTTTGGTTTTGGAAATTCCTTGGTGTCCAAACTTCCTTGTCTATAAATACTTTGAGTTTTCATTTCTAGCAAACTAATCCTCCGTGACAGTAAACTTCCTATGTTTTACTGTTACTGGTGAAGCCGCCTATTCGGAGAGGAGAGTAACCTAATTAGGTGAAATCTCTTACGACCACTCAGTTTAAAGTCTTCTTTGGGATTGAAAAGCTCTAGTGCGTACCGTTGGTGAGAAACTAGATAACTGTGGTTTATCTTTAGTTTTCATATTGATTTGATTGACTAACGGTGGTTGAACTTTGATTGCACCTAGTTTGTTTATGTTGAGGATCTTCTCTTATGCTATAAGATTCACTCAAACTAGTTCAAAGTTTCGACAGGGATCTTTAGACTGTTGTTATGTATAAAGACGTTCTTGTGATAATCCATTGTTAACAGACTCCGTTCTGTGTGTGATTGATCACAAGAGATTCAAGTAGTTGTGTGCAGGTGTTTATTGAAGATCTAAGAAGATTTAAAGACAAAAGAGATAAAATATTTCTGAATTAGTTATATAAATCTTTGGTGTGCATAATACTTGTTTCGGTAATAGAGGATCCAACTATAATCGATCTATCCTTGTGGTATTTTGATAGAATAGTTGTGTAGATCGGAATCAATACATTTCCTTGGGATTAAAGGTATTAATTTCAAAATCTTAACGATTACCTTTTGGTGATTGAAAATAAGATAGATCTTGGAACTGTCAAAGGAGTTTGTGTTAATATAAACAGAAGAGCCTTTGTCCAACTCATATCACTTGGTTGAAGAGAGTTAATACCAAATAGATTTTTTGTTCCTTTACCATTTGGAATACGAACCAAAGGAATTGGTCCAAGCACGTGACTTGTTTATAGGTCGGAGGAATGGGAATACATACGGAACTAGGTGAACTATAGGTTTAGTTGCTTGGTCTCAACTATACGAAGTTGGTTTATTTTGTATAGCGACTTAATCCTGAGAGTATTCAATTATGGACAAGGCCCCGGGGTTTTTCTGCATTTGCGGTTTCCACGTTAAAAAAATATTGCTGTGTCATTTACTTTATATTTCCGCATTATAATAATTTTATTATAATTAAAGAAAATTGCACAAACGTTAATTCCTATTTACTTTATATGTAATCTTATTGAGTTTGGTTAAGTCCGAACCTTTGTATCAAGTAAACACACTTTATTATTGTATTGTCTCGATCTTGTATCCATAGACAATCACACGAAGTGTGAACCGATTTGTTGTATTGTCTCGACTCAGTCCATAGACAATCACTTTCGGAGAAAGGACTTATAGGAAGGAAAAGTTTTAGCTTGAGGTATATTTAGGTACCCTCTCCTTTTCACAAAACATATCTCTTGGAAAGTTATACTATTTAAGTTCTAAACTAATATTAAATATTTTATTATAAGAGATTTCAGAATTACAGGTTGGATATTTGTTAGAAATAAAAAAATAGAAATTAGGTACTTATTGCATATCTTGAGAATATTTCCAGTTTTGGAATTTCCTTGTTGTCCAAACAACCTTGGTCTATAGATAGTTAAGTTTTCATTTCTAGCAAATTATCTTAAGATCCAGGCAAACTTCGTTTGCGTTGTTTCCTCTGGAGCCCTTTATCTGGAGAGAAAAGTACCCTAATTAGGCGAAATCTCTTATGACCGCTCTTTTAAATCCTTTTGTGGGATCAAGAAGCTCTACGAGTGCCGTTGATGGGAAACTATATAATTTCATTGTTATTTTAATTTTCGATTTGATTGGCTAACGGTTGTTGAAATTAATTAAACTTTGATTGCACCTAATCTGAATATTCTTGAGAGACTTCTTTTCTGACATAAGGGTAACTCAAACTAAATCACAGTAATGATGAGATCTTTGAAACTATTTTTAGATGTAAAGACAACTAGTGATTATCCATTGTTAACATACTTTGTTCCGTGTGTGATCGATCATAAGTGGATTCAAGTTTGTGATATAAATGTACATAAGAAGGCAATTGAAGATTTGAAGACAAGAAGATTTTTCTTATTGGTTTTCGTATCTCGTGATTTTTGCACACATCTTGATCGGCTGGGATCCGACTTAAATTATATTCTTTTGATCATAAAGTCGTTTAGATCGGAAACTATCATTTAGTGGTATTCTTCAATATCCATATCTGATAGTTGTGATTCCGAATCTAAGTTATTGATTTACATTGATCTTACCCGACAAAGGAGTCTTCTTGTTTAAACGGAATATCCTTTGTCATAACTTAACGAATCTTTTTCTTAAAGGTTATTGGAGTAGATACCAAACAACTTTATTCCTTTATTGTTTGGAAGACGATCAAAAGGAGTTGAGTGCTTAAGACTTAACATCGGTAAAACAACTTGAAAAAGCTGGGGTCTAACAACCACGCCCAATATTTATTTTAGGGAATCTATACAGACTAACTCCAATATAATTCCAAGAGAATCAACTAGATAGTCAGACTCAATCAAGGAAAATATATCCAAGAGTTATATCTCTGTTTCTCAATGTAATCAGCAAATCAAACAGATAGAAATTCGCGATCCTGATTATTATGAGAAATAACTTGAACGGTACCAAAGACCAATGCTCAAGTGTCAATCAATTTCAATCAACAACCAAAGGTTGGATTTACCAATTGATTGAACTACGCACAACCTGTGATATTTCAATTATATAGAAAATATAATGCGGAAAAAAAAAACACAAACACCATAAGTTTTGTTAACGAGGAAACAGCAAATGCAGGAAAAACCCCGGAACCTAGTACAGATTTGAACACCACACTTTATTAAGCTGCTACAGACTCTAGCCTACTACAAGTTAACTTCAGACTAGAATGTAGTTGAGCCCTAACCAATCCCACACTGATTAAGGTACAGTCACGTTCCTTACGCCTCTGAATCCCAGCAGGACTCTACGCACTTGATTCCCTTAGCTGATCTCACCCACAACTAAAAGTTGCTATGATCCAAAGTCGAAGACTTGATAAACAAATCTATCTCACAGAAAAGTCTATTTTAATATATAAATGTGTTTCCTACAGAAATACCTACGAAGTTTGTTCCGTCTTTTGATAAATCAAGGTGAACATGAACCAATTGATAATCCGATTTTATATTCCCGAATAACAGCCTAGAAATATCAATCACCTCACAATAACTTAAGTATATGGTAGTAAAACAAGTTATTGTGGAATCACAAAGAATTAAACGAAGAGCTTTATGATTACTTTTTATATCTTACCTATCAGAGATAAATCTGGAGAAAATATTAGAGAAGATAGTACTCAATATGATAGAATAAGTAAGATCAGAACACGTAACTACAGAGAAAATAGTTGGGCCTGGATTCAGAATCTCAATGAAGACTTTAAGTCGTTGACCTATAATGGTTTTAGGAAAAACCTAGGTTAAAGGAGAATCGACTCTAGTCGCAACTAGTATCACACAGGAGGTGTGGGGATTTGGTTTCCCAGTTTCTAGAGTTCTCCCCTATATAGTCTGCAAATCAGGGTTTGATAGCTTTGGAACAAAGCAATCAATATTCTCTGTTAGATGAAACCTGATTCAAGATTCAAGCTGTAGGACCAGAATATCGCCATGACGGTATTCTTGCGAGATTAACATCACTCATGTGATCATCACCGCGATCTCTTCAATAACACTTTGCGAGTGTCATAAAAATAACTTAAAGAGTGATCCAAAGAATGACGTAATAGCTGACGATTGAAGAAACATGAGAAGAGCATGATCGTTCTGCGACGATTAGAATGCTTGCGAGAATTGACATTATAACTACCACGAGAACATCGCAAGTCAGATCCGAAATTAAAGGACAGCTTAGCTGTCATCCATTATGTAACTACCCTATATAAAGAGATCCAATATGTTTAGAGAGAGGATAATGTATTTTTTGAGTGTTGAGAAATTCTTGAGGACAGAGAAACAAAAGAGCGGTTGTATTTTTAATCTACTTCCATTACTTGTAAACATTTATGAGAATCAAATAATAAAGTGTCATTTTAATCACTCAAATATGTGTAATCACTATAAGATGTTATCAAGGGTGTAGTGTAGGATTTCCTGCAACTACATTTTGGCACCCGAAACAGGGAGGAATTGATGATTATTTGAAGAAAAAGATAAAAATTGACATTGTGATTGGAAGGAATTTGGAATAATTAGTGAAAGATCTTACGCAACATTCAACATATTACTAAGATTAATGGCTATAAGAAGAAGAAACACATCAGAACCACCAACAACTGTAAGGAGGAGTAAAAGACTTCAAGAATAAGAACAAGAAGAAATAGAACAAGGAATGATGGATAAAATCAAGTTCAACAGCCAAACCAACAAACAATAATACAAGATAGAGTTGTGGATTATGATAGAGTTAGCGTGCATACTTGGCGATCAGATTCGATGGAAGAAGCAGAAGGTCGACAATTAAGAAATAAGAGAAGAGAAGGAAGAGATCAAGGAGTGGTTGAAAGATTAATTCATAGAGAAGGCGAAAATGAAACAGCAGATGATTTAAGACAAGGAATACAAGAGGAAAGGAGGTTAGAAGCAGAAGAACATGCAAATTTAACAAGACAAAATCACGAGTTAAGAATGGAGAATTTGAGATTGCAGAGTAGGAGATCAAGAAGTACTGCTAGATCAAGATGAAGATCATTTAGAGAAGTACCAAGGAGAAATTCCCCTATGAGAAATTCTAGAGAAAATATCCAAGAAGAAATGCAAAATCCAAATGAAGAGCAACGTCATGGAGTAGAAGAGATAAATAATGATCGCTATGATCCATGCGGTGAAGCTTTGGATAGTAGACGTAATAATAGAAATCAAGAAGGTGGAAACAACCAAGATGGTGAAGAAAATCGAGAAGAAGGTAGAAGAATATTACATGGGCGAGAAATCCAAAGAAATCAAAGAATTATTGAGGAGGAAATTGAGAGATATTATGCTGAACAAGCACGTCTGGCTTGCGAGAGAGAAATATTAAGAGCAGAAGTGGAAGAACAAGAATTTCAAGAAGCAATACGGCAGAATAATCATGACAATAGAGAAAGAAGACACACACAAAATCGCCATAACAATGATATTAATGAGGAATATGACAGAATACAAAGGGGAATAGAAAGACATCGAAGAGAAACGATGAGGAATGAATAAACTCGCAGAGAAGAAATTGGAAGACATAATCAGTTGCGAATTCAAGAAGGAGGTGAAGAGGAAAATCACAGGGGAAGGCAGAGTGAAGATGCAGATAAAGATACACAGAATCTCGCAAGACAAGAAAGACATGAACGCAAAAGAAGAGAAGCTGCACTGAAAAGACCAATAGAGCAAAATTCATCTTGGAATGAACAAATTTTAAGAGAATTAGCAGAAATGAGGGGAATGTTGAATAACAGAAGAAAAGGAGGCAGGAGACAACTTGATGAAGCCATTGAAGAAGCTGCGAGAACTCCGTTCACTCAATAAGTACAATTAAGAGGAATCCCTCCAAAATGCAATTTACCAGCATTAACCAATATCTTCGATGGGACTACCTATGCTGTTCAGCATGTTAAAGCTTATGTTAGGTGTATGCTGCAATGGGAAAACCATGACGTTGTGTTATGCAAATACTTTGCATCTAGTTTAACTGGCGTTGCGTTAAAATGGTTCGAAGGCTTACCTAAAAATACAATAACTTCTTTCGACCATTTGCAAGCTACATTCCTGGGAGCATATATAAGCAATAATTCTCCACGACCCGGTATTGAAGATGTATTTGGATTAAAACAGAGGATTGGCGAGATTCTGAAACACCTAACCATAATATGGAAGATAATGTGAAGTGAAATGGCAGGAAGAGTGGATGAGAGATACCTCATTTTATCTTTCATTAATGCCATGTTCGCAACCAATCTGCTGTACATACAAATTTTCAGAATCAAAAATACCATCATAATGAGTGAGCTACGAGAACTACAAGAAGAATACATTGCTTTGGAGGAAAAATAAAATGAGATGGAATCATATCCAGTCGCAAACTCCAGCTTAATAGCAGCGAACGGGAGTTTACTTCCTAAAATGATCAACAATGTGGCGAGCACCTCGCAACCACAGCAAGAGAAAGTGGTGATTGAAAATTAGCAGAAGCTAGTAGCTATGGGAAGTCGAGATCAAGAGGAGTATGAAAAATAAAGGAATTATTACAATCGCGGTGGAAATAATAAAATTCAAAGACTTGATCAGCCGCAAGAGACTTATGGTGGTCAGAGGAAAAATAATTTCATAGGACAAGGGAATAAAAGGGTAATATGAGAAGAAATTAAGATCCCACCCCTGAATGCCAGCATAGAAAATTTTTGGGAAGCTATCATTTTGATGGAAAATATACCATCACCCTGGAAGATGGGAAAAGAACCACATCAATATAATCAAAACCAAGAATTTTGTCCTTACCATCATTTACATGGTCATTCAATAAACGATTGCAAGAATGTAAAAAGAATAATTTTGAGGATGATTGATCAGGGAAAGTTAAATCATTTTCTAATAGGACATCCACAATCTCAGCAGCTACCAACAGCACCAAAAATTCGCAGAGTGAATACTGTAAAAGGAGCAAAAGCATTTGTGATAGAGGTTGGAACTAAAGCGAAGAATTTTTTCTGAAATTTCACCATAGAATAGCGAAGAATAGAAATTTTAGCAGAAAATAGAAATTGGGAACATAATATCAAGCAAAAACAAAGATGTGATAAGCTGATAGTTGATACAATAGAGCGGCAAGAGGAGAAAATACTGCAAAATCAACATGAGTATATGAATGACGAGCGGATTGCAGATACAAAACGCAGCAAAAGAGCAGATGCAGAAAATAGTAAGTAGTAAGGTAAAATGAAGAAATTTAAGAAGTTTATGAATGATTTGTTGAAGAAAATGTTTCAAAAGAACATTTCATTTGAATGAAAAAGATGGTATTGAAAAATTGAAATGCAAATGAAAAGAAAATCAAAGAAAAGAAATTTCATCAGAATTGCATTACTCGCAAGAAACGCGAATAAAATTTCACAGAGACAAAAGAATGGGACGAACTTTTATGGAGAACACCTTAGTTCGCGAATAAAACTTCGCAAGAGGCAAATGTAAGACCTAAAGTACGTCATATAAGGGGTATCTCTTTGCGTGGCTCAGGGATAAGGTTATACCGCTGCTGGAATCTGCGAAACGGAGACTGGGGTCCATCTCTTTGAGATACCTATCCAGGAGATATACTTTGGATTTCCAACTATATAAGGTTATACCCTGGTTGGACGACCGAGGGTCTCTTCTAAGGAGTGCAGAGTATGACCAAGGCGCCGAGGTACACGGTTGATCCAAGGATGCACGGGACGGACGAACCTACCCTGGCCATTCTTGGTAAGTCTTGGATATGATGCGCTCGGCCTGAAGAAAACCCCACTTAGGGTGCAGTCTTGTAACTATAAGCCATATAGGCATAAAGGACAAGAGGCTGCGAAAACAGCTAGTTGTTGGTAAATCCAGATGGAAGGAGCTAGTCTTGTATGGCCGATGTGCCCTCCTTGAAGGGTCAACCATAGGGAAGATAAGTGCGGTACCCTCCATTAGGGAGCTGAAAAGTATCTAAAGACGGCAATGTCATGGGGCTTTACGCTCGCAAGAGAATTTAGGCCTGTCATATTGTCGCGTGACAAAGATTATACAGAGGCAACAAGCTATAAGAGAAAAGATGAGATGAGATCAATGGGTTCTTACATGAAAGTGTAAGGACGTCCTGCGATTTCATCGCAAGACGGAAATGTCATGGGTCTTGGTTCTCGCAAGAGAATTTAGGCATGTCATATTGTCGCAGAAAATTTGAAAAAACAAGGATAAGGCAAGATCAATGGGTTTTTACATGCAAATGTAAGGACGTCCTGCGATTTTGTCGCCAAATACAAAATGTGGCAAAATAAGACATTTAAATAGGAAGGCATGATAAGACCAATATATTGAATGATTGCGATAACGACACCGAAATTATGAGACTTGCGATATTTACGCAGAGATCAAAAAGCTATTACTAGCGACGTCATCGCAGATATTAAGGCAAAAATATTTAAAAAGATTTTATTAACAACTGATATCTAAGCTCTACTCAATTTTTTCTTATTGCAGATGAATAATAGAGGCAAGTATGGGAATGCACAGAGCGATGAAATTATTATTCATCATCATACGATAAAATTATGTAGATCTTATTATATGACACATTTACGCAGATAGTTAAAAGGTAATAATTATGGTAATCGACTATGTTGCAGAAAAGAATTATTTTCTAATTCATACAGGTAGAAGCAAAAGAAATTTATATATCAAGGAAATCTTCAAGATGGAGAAACTCGCAGCAATATTGCAAAAGGAAGGAAATAAGTGTACAAAAATGACAAGGAAGATAAAAAGAAGAAACATAACTAACTAGATCCATCGTCATCTTCGCCAGATTTATCTACTTCTTCATCTTTATCATCATCTTCATCCTCGCCAGATTCCTCAGCTTCACTATCAGAGATAATAAGGTTTGGAGTATCTGCTGGAATTTCTTCTGCTAGATCATGATATGTAGAATGAGGAATGTTATGATCATTGCAGACCATTTTAATAGAATTGTTACGAACAATAATAAGGGCATTGCTAAAATTTGTAGAAGTAATCCTTAATTGGTCCTTCAGCCTTGAATATTTTTCATTGCGAGAAGATATATCTCTTGCGAGTTGGCTTTTATCTTCTTTCAGTTCTCCAATTCTACCGCGAAGATTCTTTTCAGACGCTGCGAACAAGAGAAAGAGTACAAGTTAATACAAATAATGGTGATTTAATCAGAAGATGAATTAGTGAAAAAACAAGAGTAATAACCTTCTATTTCGGAAATCATATCTCTAATTAAGGAAGAATGATCAACTTGAAGACTAACATCTACACCTAAATTAATTCTGGCATTATCAAGAACCTTCGCAACCCACGCAAACTCATCATCGCTGTTAATAAGAAGACGAGAGCGAACTTGATTCTCCCTCGCAAGAAGATCTCAATTCTCGCAGATAACTCTATCTCTTTCAACTTGAATATCGAGAAGAGTTTTATGGAAATTTGCTAAGGCTTTAGTACCATTTTTAACAACAAGATCTTTTTCATCAATAATATCACTATTCTTGCTTCTTAGTCTATTAATTTCTTCTTTTGAGTCAAGATAAAGACATTTAAACTTATTGGTTAAACTCAAATTGAATCTGTGCTCAATTTTTAAGAGATGAAATTTGGATTTAAGTTCATCTATGGAAAGGGATCTAATCTGATCGTATGTGAAACTACTTAAAGAACTATTAAGGTGAGCAAGAAGGGTTTCCTCATCTACAGGTTCAGAAAAAGATTGGAAAAATGTAGCCTCATCAGTAAGGCCATAAACATCTGCAAAAATGGTTGCTTGAATAAGCTGCGGTAGGGTAAAAAGAACTAAAAGAAAAAGGAAACAATTCAAACCATAGAGTTGCTGGTTAGCCTTGTCAAGATCAGAGATCTTTTGTCTATCATTTGAAGCATCAATTTCTAATTACTTGTTCCTCTTGTGAAGCTCAGTAACCTCAGCTTCTAATTTTTCCTTATCCTGGCGAAGCTCAGCAGATTCAGATGATAATTCCTCTTTTTTCTTGCGAAAATTAGCAGCTTTCTTTTCACAAATAACTCGTCTTCTATCCAAATCAGAGGCAACAACGAAGGAAGCTCTTCCAACCTGCGATGGAACAATATAAATTAATATTTGACGAATAAATAAATGCATAAATAAGATGAAAAAGTGGAAACATACTAGAATACCAAGAGAATTTAAGATACTGGGAGTCCCTGATCTTGAGATTCCTTAAATAGAATCATTATCAACCAATATGGGAGCATCGCAGACTTTAGCGAGAGCCTGGGATATCCCATTAAGAGATTCATCTCCATAGTCATTTGCGATACCATGAGTAATATCGCCAAAGATCTTGGACAGTTGAGTCATGGAAGAATCAGATTGGGAAGACTCCATTGTAGAAGGGACATCAACATTAGAATCATCATCATCATTATCGTCATCATCAGAATTACCACTCGAGTTTTCTGCATTAACTTGAGGAGTTGAAGAAGAAGAGAATTGGGTTTTTCTTTTCTTTAAGGGAGGAGCACCAGATTTCCCTCTGCGAGGGGCAGTAGACTTCTCTTTAAGAGGAATAATAGATTTCTCCTGGCAAGAAACATCTTTGTCTTTCCCTTTATTTTTCACAATCTTCACAGGTTCTATTTCCTCAATAACCTGCAATCACAGATATATGTAAGAAATAGAGGCAACAATATATTGTTAAGAATCATAAAGGAGTATTTCTTACTTCATCTGTGAGATATTTTAGGGCTAAAAAGGTGCTGGGCTTCCCAAATTTCTGGTAATAAAGTTTCAGCTTGTCAATCTGGAAAAAATTGGAGTAGTCAGCGAGAGTATGAAGACATGAGGAAGATAATAATGATAATTAGGCAGTGTAAAAATAATGGAAAAACAAGGTACCTCTTTATTTCTTTCAGACCAGTTGAAGACCCATGGTTGATATTCTGAGAAATTCGCAGGCAATGCATGAGGACCATAGATGTAGGGACATTCTAAACATAATGGAAAAATGAACCATTTGTCATCATTGGAATGGCGAGGGCCTTGATTATTACTCGTATGCCAATCAATATCTGACATAAGAATTTCATCTTCATCGATGTTATCCTTCTTTTGCAAGCGGACGCCCCAGCGAGTGCTATCCTTTTTACAAGTGACTATATCGTAATTTGCGAAGAAATTCTCCACAGTATACTTTGCGGGAACGATTGGGACATCTTTAAATTTGGGATTCCTTGGAGTGTCAGGGTAGCGAGATTCTTTATCAGCACCGCGAGTAGCATACTCAAGCATTAAGCGAATACAATGTAGTTGCGGATTATCTCACAACTACACCCTCATAAGAATCCATTAAAATGATTCCTAAATCTAATTAATTTGATATGAAACTAAGAATTAAAGTATTATAAAAGTGACACAAAGATTTTTATGTGGTTCGATCAATGTGATCTACATCCACGGTTCTTCACTAGTGATTGTATGTAATTACATGATTGTACAATTGAAACTCCATTAAAGAATATTTGGAGATCTAGAATTTTTTGGGGAAGAAGATGATAAAGAAAATAAAATCTCTCATAACATTTTCTCTCTCCTTATAAAAAATTATCCTCTCTCTCAAAATGTGTCTCTCCCCTTCCTCTCATGCCTAAATGGCTATTTATATAATTTTACAAAATGTTAACAACTAAATTTGTCCTTCAACTTCGGACTTGATAACTATGCCGCGAATATTCACAACTTTACTTTGCGAACTTATTTTGCTTTCCTCGTGACTTCCTTTGCTCGCAAAATGTTCTTTGCTCGCAAGATGTATTTTGTCTCCATAATTTCGTAAGTTATCATTTGTTGTGATATTCCGCTCCTACATCTTGCCTCTTTTTTCTTGAATATTGCTTGAAGAGCGATCTTTAAGAAAAAATCCGTTGTTGTAGTAGTCTTTGATCTTTGTTGATGAAGGAACGAGCTAAAGAATACTAGTCTTGAAAATTATATACTTTCCTCTATTCTTTTGCGAAGTTCTGAAGCTTTTAAGAAGTAATTAGAAGTATCATCTTGCGAAGTATGAAGTGTGTGAAGTACCCTTAAAGAAGTATGAAGTATAAGAAATATAAAATATCCTTGAAGAAGTATAAGAAGTACTCAATCCTCGAAATATATAAGAAGTATGAAGTATCCTTAAGAAGTATAAGAAGTATTTAATCTTCGAAATATATAAGAAGTATGAAATATCCTTGATGAGGGTGATAAATATTGCCTCTGTTCATGTGAAATTATTATTCCATTTTTGGTGAGGATTCTTGCTGAGAAGATAAAGAACATAAAATATTTTCTTGGGTATCCATAGTTGCCTCTGTTCTTTATCTATGAAGGAAAATCCTTGATAAAATGTTGAATAATTAAATTGCGTCTCTATTCTTATGTTGCCTCTGCCTCAAGTGGTAACCTTACTAACTTCTGAATTTTTCTGCAAATTTCTGGGGTTTTCGGCGAATTTCTGAACTTCTGAATAGTGCTGCGAATATACTGTTGCGAATATACTATTACGAACATACTGTTGCGAATGTACTGTTGTGAACATACTGTTGCGAATATACTGTTGCGAATTATGAATAGTCCTGCGAATTATGAATGTTTCTGCGAAGTTTCGCGGTATTATCTTGTAAAATTTTGTAAAATACTTGTGCGAATATAATATTTATGTAATGATTATGTTATGAAAGGTGTATGTGATGCTTATGCCATAAAATGTTTATGCAATGCTTTTATGATGCAAATATGATGATTGAATGATGCGAATATGATGCTTGTATGATGAAAATATGATGCTTGTATGATGCAAGTATGATACTTGTATGATGTTAATACTTATCTATTATAATGCATAGCTAATGTTTGTGTTACTTAGCTCATTTTGCTGCAGTAAAATTGATATATCTTTGAATTGACTCTATTCATATAATCATCTTCGCAAGTTCATTTGTGTATTTTCGCGAATGAAATCGTCTCTTCTGGTATGACTTCGTGATATATATTCGTGTAAGAATTCTTCAATGATCTTGATGGGATTGTCTTCTTTGTTAGGACTTCATGATATATCTTCTTGTAAAAATTCTTCAATGATCTTGATGGGATTGTCTTCTTTGTCAGAACTTCATGATATATCTTCTTGTAAAAATTCTTCAATGATATTGATGGAATAAACTTCATTAATTGCTGTGGTCTTATCATGCCTTCCTAAGTAAAGGTCTTATTTTGCCACCTCTTTTGTGATAAAATATTTGTGTTTGCGATAATATGACAAGTTTGAACATTCTTGCGAATATACAACCTCGTGACATTATCGTCTTGTGATGAAATCGCAGGACGTTTTTACACTTTCATGTAATAACCCATTGATCTCATCTTAACTTCTTTGTTTCATTCTGCGAGTTCTTTTTGTATGTTTTCCTTCTCTCTTCTCTCTCTCTTTTTTTTTTTTTTTTTAGAATGCTCGCAGAACTTCATTTGTTGCACAAATATGACAAGCCTTTATGTTTTCGCAAACAAGAAGCCTCGTGACATTTGCGTCTTATAGCACGTATCAGCTCCCTAATGGAGGGTGCTGCCCTTTATCTTCCCCCTGGTTGCCCCTTCAAGGAAGCGTACATCGACCATACAAGGTTAGCTCTTCCCATCCGGTTCTGCCAACAACCAGCTTTTGATCGCAACCTCTTATCCTTTTTGCCTATAGGGATTATAGTTACGAGGTTGCACCCTATGGGGTATCTTTGGGCCAAGTGCATCATTTGCCAAGACTTGTCAAAAATGGCAGATGTGGTTCAACCTCACCCGGCACTCTTGACTCAACCGTGTACCTCGGCGCCTTGATCGTTTTCTGCACTTCTTGGGAAAGACAGTATGCCTTAGTCGCCCAACCTAAATCCTCTTACACCGCATTTTATATTGCATAATGTCGCTAGATTAGGTGAGAATCCAAGGTGTCTAACCCGGATAGGTACCCCATTATTGGGTTGTACCCCTAAAATTTTACCATGTACTAAGGGCCCTTGGTGGTGTTCCGGTTACCCTTAGCCACGTTTATGGGTACCCCCTTAAATGACGTACTTTAGGACTTTGCCTCTTACGAAATATAGCTTCGCGAACTAGGTTGTACGCCACAAAGGTTTGCCTGTATAAAATTTTCTGCGGCTCTCTTTATTTTTTGGAGGCTGATCACAGATTGCGGTCTTTTATTCGCAAATTTCGGTCTTTTCTTCGCAATTGATTTTTGGCGGTATTTTTTCGCCTTTTAAAAAGTCATCGTAAATTTTTCATGTACATAAAATGTTGAATGTTTTCATAAAATGTTTAGTATAAGAAGTATGAGAAGTATTCATATCATATCTTTAAATCAAAATTATTCTATAGAAATATAAGAATTTAATTTTCTCTGTTTTTTGTAATTTTGAAGTCTTTGAAATTTTTTTGAGATCTTTAAATTTTTGCGATAAACTCATTTTTGAATCTTGCGATTGTATCACTTTTCACCAATCTAAAAAATCTTTGAAATGTTTTGAAATCTTAGAAATTGTAGAAATTTTGCGAGTATATCGGTTTTAGTAAATAAAATCAAAATTCTTTTGTCTTCAGTAAATAAAGTATTCAAGGAAATGGTACTTACCTTTTTACGGCTTGTTGTTGTCTCTTGCAAAGTATATGACTTGTCATTTCTTGTGAAATAATCTCCCACTTTCTTCTAACGAAATATCAAAAATCTTGCGAAGTAATAATTTGCTCAAAGTAATCGATCATCTGCGAAGTAATGATTTACACGAAGTTAACATTTGCGAAGGAAATATTTACGATATAAATTCATGCTGCGAATGTTAGCAAGGTAAATATTTGCAAAGTGCAAAGAGTAGAATTGTTTGTGTTGCGAATATTCGCATGGCAAACATCTGCGAAGTGCAAATTTTTTTTGCGAATGGGGGGATTTGAACCATAGACATCAAACTCCTTCACTTTACTTCTGACCATCTGAGCTAGCATCTGTTTGTGTTGGAATAGCATGATTAGTTTGATTAACTCTCATTTTAATGTCTTTTGTACCCTTATCATCTTATATTTTTATTCTTCTTCGCAGGCAATTTTGATCAAGTCACTTTGTAAGTTCGCAATGACGGAGGTTCTCCATCCCCGGAATTGTTATCTCACTGGTATTGTTGATGTGAACTGATATTGACTTGAAATGAGCTGGGATGCAGACTGATTTGTTGCGTTGAATTTGAAACCTTTGGTATGAATTAACTATTAATGTTTGACCCTTATAGCTTCTCTGGAATTATAATACAACTCTCAATATCCCTATTCTTTACTCCGTTCATATTCGGTTTGGCCTCATCATCTTCAGTTGGGCATTCTGCTTATGCTCATCTGCGCACAGCCTCGTATTCGAATTTTCTTTTCGCCCTAGAAACTTCTTTTATCTTCGCTGGTCGTCAGCTTGAGTACCTCCCTTTCTTACTGGTACATAATCCAAGATGACTGTTTTCGTAGGTTCCAGGGTTGTAGACAAGATTGTCTAGCCGCAAACCTAATTATTGCGAAGAAGTAACTGTTTGAGGCTATTGGATTAATATTACTTCACAAGTTCCTTCGTTGATAATTCATCTTCCACGAAGTTATTCAGCACACCACAGGTTCAATAGTTGGGAAAGAAAACTTATTGTAATTTATGATAATTTGCGAAGTAAGGTAAACATCTGCGAAGCAAAGAAAAAGAATTTATATTCGTTAGTAATGTGGGCAGACAAGGTAAGAAAGCATGAGCTTTTCTAACTGTCTATTGATGGTGATGTTAAAGTATGATCTGCTGGAATTTTTCTGGAAAATTTATGCGAACTGCTAACGTATTGGCATCGCTGAGATAGATTTGTCAATTATCCGTTGTCTTCTCTTGAACGATGCTATTGCTCATCTATTTCTTTGGCCTATTCATTCTTTTTACGCTGTCAAGCCTTCTCATAGAGCTAACTGACTTCTTACTTGGTCCTCTATCGTTTCTGTTGACTCCATTTAGATTTTTTTTTTTTTTTAATCTCACTGTTGACGTAGCTTTTACATCTCCTCCTCCACATTTTCTTGTAAATCTCTAAGTTGTTTGTTTCCTACATATCTCTTTGCTGGTTAACCCATGGATTTGATCTCTGTTCTTCATCTTCGTTCTTTGTCTTGATGTCTTAGCCCTACCTTTCCTGCGGTTCATTCCTTTTGAAAACTAGAAGACAAAACTTTGCGAAGCTTCGTAAGCTTATTTGCGAAGATTAATTGATAAGTGAAAACCACAAAACAAAACTTTGTTTGTTACTAAACTAATGAAGTGCTTCTATAATTCCTCCATTCCCATCATTCCATAGCTGGTTGTTGATGTTTTCTCTCTTAACCTCTCGGTCTGATGTTCTTTAACGTCTCATTTGACGTTTATTATCTTCTTGTTCGCAAACTATCTTCTTGATCTTAGCAACTTCAATTGACTATCCAATAAATTTTCTGGAATTTGCTTTCGCCGTTAATAGCGCATGTTTGCCATTCAATAAATGGAGTACTATTCATTGCCTTTGAAGTAGGCAACTTTGTCTTCGTCTGTGCTTATGACTTTGCTGGTCTGTAGGCGTAGGCTGTAAATTTCCTTACTTCGCAAGCTGTCTTTCTTCATTCATCAGTAACTGTAAACAAAGAAAAACACTCTTCGCAGGGGCGGAATCTCTCCGTTCGCTGCAAAGTAATTCTTTACTGCGAAATAAAATCATTAGATTAGATCAATAGATATGAAGACTAAAATCATATAATAGGAATAAAATTCACATTTTTCTTTTATAAATCTATAAATCTGAAAGAAAATAGTAATCATAAAAGAAATGAGTTAAGAAAGAGGATTCGTCTTTTATTGATGTTGATTCACTCCCTGAAAGCGTATCTTCTTCCATGAAATTTCCATTTTTGCTCCTGAAACTTTTAAGATCATGAAAAATATCTAATCTTCGTGAGAACTTCTTGAATCAAAAATTTACAGGAAGGATAAATCCTTTTAATCTCTCCCTGTTTCTAGCGCCAATTATGTAGTTGCGGATTATCTCACAACTACACCCTCATAAGAATCCATTAAAATGATTCCTAAATCTAATTAATTTGATATGAAACTAAGAATTAAAGTATTATAAAAGTGACATAAATATTTTTACGTGGTTCGATCAATGTGATCTACATCCACGGTTCTTCACTAGTGATTGTATGTAATTACATGATTGTACAATTGAAACTCCATTAAAGAATATTTGGAGCTCTAGAATTTTTTGGGGAAGAAGATGATAAAGAAAATAAATCTCTCCTAACATTTTCTCTCTCCTCCTAAAATTATCCTCTCTCTCAAAATGTGTCTCTCCCCTTCCTCTCATGCCTAAATGGCTATTTATATAATTTTACAAAATGTTAACAACTAAATTTGTCCTTCAACTTCGGACTTGATAACTATGCCGCGAATATTCGCAACTTTACTTTGCGAACTTCTTTTGATTTCCTCGTGACTTCCTTTGCTCGCAAGATGTATTTTGTCTCCATAATTTCGTAAGTTATCATTTGTTGTGATATTCCGCTCCTACATACAATCCCCAATCAATTGATATACCGCCCGCGAGAACTTTGCGTGAGAGAGAATTTCATAGAATAAAGGAATTTCAGGATCATAGAGAGGAATGGGAAGACCAGCCTCAAGCTGACCTAGCGAGATTATGATTTTCTCACGGTTACATGAAAAATTAGAAAATAATGGAACAGAGAGTTCAGCCTTAGGGCTTTGATCAGGAATAGTAGATAAGGTGAAACCTTTATCTTTAAGTTTCTTTTGCACCTTCTCAAAGGCAAGAGCATTTTTATGACCAGCTGCAACCATTTTTAGTATGGGAATGAAGATTGAAAGAGTAAAAAATCGAAAGAAAAATTGTAACAGTAGCAGATCCGGAATTTACGGAAGAACAGTAAAATTGCAGAGAAATTGCAGAGAGAAAGAAAGAAGAAAGTAAAAAGAGGGTAAGAAAATAATGAAAGAAGTATTTATAGAAGAATAAAATTCTCGAGAAGACGAATGCAGTTAATGCAAAGAAAGGACGTGAACGGTCAGTTCACAGCGGTTGTAAAGGACGTGTCAAAAATTAAATGGAACAAAAAGTACGTGAAAACAGCTGGCGAAGAATACTAGAACGTGTCAAAGCAGAAGAGCGCAAAAATATAAACATCTGCGGCATTGTAAAAAAATTCAATTCTCATGATCTTCCCTCCTCCGCAGAAAAGACATGAGAAGAGGCAAGATGTAGGACCAGAATATCGCCATGACAGTATTCTTGCGAGATTAACATCACTCCTGTGATCATTACCGCGAGATCTTCAACAACACTTTGCGAGCGTCATAAAAATAACTTAAAGAGTGATCCAAAGAATGACGTAATAACTGACGATTGAAGAAACATGAGAAGAGCATGATCGTTCAGCGACAATTAGAACACTTACGAGAATTGACATTACAACTACCACGAGAACATTGCAAGTCAGATCCGAAATTAAAGGACAGCTTAGCTGTCATCCATTATGTAACTACCCTAAACATGTATATTGAGTTGGATTAATAACAATTAACCGAAGTTAGGCATATGAACACTTTTTTCTTAACCATGTTCATCTTAACACTTCTATATCAATTGATAATCAAATGAATCTAATTGTGTTACTCATAGAGTTGTTCAATTGTTTATATTCTCATAGAGGTATACAAGACACAATTGAAGCAAAATTGGAATTATTCAAAAGAATCAGTTCATGAAAATTTTACCCACGGTTTGCAAAGATTGCATTCCTTAATATATAAATGTATTTGTTCAAGATTATGAAATCATACTTAACCTTTTTAGAACTTGAACCACTTAAGTTTTCAAACAGGTATGCAAACTTAAGTTTCAGACATTGGTCACAAGACGTCAGTTTGCAAACGGGTACGTAAACTTTAGCTCCGGACCGAACTCAGTTGAAACCGTTTGCGCACGGGTACGCAAACTTGGTTCCCGGACTTCAACAATTAAATCAGTTTGCGAATGGGTATGCAAACTTAAGTACCCTGACTTAAACAGTTGGATAAGTTTGCGAACGTGTATGCAAACCTCCGGTCCTGAATTCTGGTAAAATTGTTCGTACACTTAGTACACAAACCGTAATGTATCCAAATATTGGTTTTAGATTTTAACTCCCATTTCAATCATTGAAACATTCTTAGAAGACGGAAATAGATGTCTCACACAAACTATTATCTTATAAGCAATTTTCAAGTGATCGAATGATCAATACGAAACATTTCGAGCCTACATCAAATGATTGTCTCACACAAATCATGTAAGATGTTACCAGGTGATTTTCACATGATCATCTTTTGACTTTCGTCAAGAATAATTATGAACATAGTTAAAGCAAAAAATCTTTCCAACATATATTTCGAGAAAGATATAAGTGAGTTAAACTCAACTCGAAATATCAAATGTGTATAATGTAAAGTCTATATAGCTATACGACTTTGTCTCAATAGGAGATAGAAAAGAATAGACTTTTGAGTGATAGATGAGTTCAAGTCTCCACATATCTTTTGCTGATGAAGTTCGTCTTCAATCGATGAATGCCGTGAAGTCTAAATCTCAACTACATATTTTATTGTAATCCGAGACATAGCTATAAGTATACTAAAAATCAAGACTTATAGATTTGACAACTAAATTTGACAAACAAGCTTGAGATAACAACGCTTTCTAGTTCGACCGAACAGTGCTCTAACACAACTCAAGATTGATTTTCTGTCTTGGGATTCATGTGCATGACCGGTAGGTCGTAGACGCAGGGATACCGAAGGAACTAAGTAATTAGGGGTAGTTTACTTGATCTCATTGTAATTTATGTAGCGGCTTAATTCTGAGAGTATTCAAAACAGGACTAGGTCCCGGGGTTTTTCTGCATTTGCGGTTTCCTCGTTAACAAAATATTGTGTGTGTTATTTACTTTTGAAAACGCAGGGGTACCAAAATACGCCACCAAATATTTTTTAGGCAACCTGTATGGACTAAATTCAATTACAATTCTGAGAATTACAACTTGATGAATCTCAATCAGGAATAATAAGAAGATCTTATATCTCTTTCTCTCACAATCAGAATGTAAACAGAGACAAGTCTGGGAACCGGATTATTCCATGAGAGTATTTGGACGATTCCAAAGATCAATCAAGTTGTATCCAACAAACAAGGATGGATATATCTACTTTAATTAATTTACGTACAACCTGTGATATTTCAATTATAAAGATAAACAATGTAATGCGGAAAAAGAAATAACACATACACCTCAATTTTGTTAACGAGGAAACCGCAAATGCAGAAAAACCACGGGACCTAGTCCAGATTTGAACACCAAACTGTATTAAGCCGCTACCGACACTAGCCTGCTATCAAAACTTCGAACTCGAATGTAGTTGAGACCGAATATGTTACATTGCTCGGTCGAACTCGGATGCGTTGTTATCTCAAGCATGTTTGTCAATATTAGTGATCAAAACTATAAAGTTTTTGATTTCTTGTCTACTATAGCTAAGGTCTCGGAATAGGATATAAAGTGTAGTTAAGATCAAGAAATCCATGGCGATCATCATACAAGACGAAATACTACTCAAGGAACCAGTGGATCTTCATCGACTAAAAGGTATGTGAAGACTTGAACTTATCTATCACTCGAAAGCCTATCTATTTTATCTCTTATCTTGAGACAAAAGTCGTATTACTATATAGACTAAGAATATAAACATATGATATTTCGAGCTGAGTATATCTCACTTATCTATTTCTCGAAATATGTGTTGGTAAAGCTTTCGCT
The DNA here is from genome assembly GCA_023529315.1 of Papaver bracteatum. Lineage (NCBI taxonomy): Eukaryota > Viridiplantae > Streptophyta > Magnoliopsida > Ranunculales > Papaveraceae > Papaver > Papaver bracteatum. Next base: position 28,164 of record JAJJWX010003512.1, read on the forward strand.
TTAGCCAAGTTCATCTTTACCTAGTGACGAAAGTCATGTTATGTTTTAATCATTTTGGAAATCTCTCTGACGAAATATAGTTTGTGAATAACAACTATATAACGCCCTCTGAGAATGTTTCAAGGATTGAAATGAGAGTTTAGAAAATATAACCATTGGAGGATATAAGCATTGTTGTGGTAACACGTATATGTATAAGTCCTTAGTGATTGAACCGAAGTTTGCGAACTTTGTTGATCAAGTGAAACCAGAGAAGTACGTGAGCTTCAGTCCGCGAACTGGCGGAAGTTCTCGACCGAGAATTTCTGCTAGAGTTTGGGAACTCCATCCGGGAACTTAAGTCCGCGAACCCAGTCCGTGAACTTGAGTAGGTTATGTAGAAAAACGATGTTTGTGAACTTATCTTAATAAACTAAGGAATGCTATTGCAAACCGTGGCTTTATAGTTCATGAATCAATTCGAGTGAATCACATCGTTTTTGCTTCAATTGTGTCTTGTGTAGTACATAAAGATCTAAGCAATTGAACAACTCTCTAACTAGTTCATTTGAGTTAATTGGACTAGTTATGGTGAAGAAGAATATGGTTGATATGTAAGTTATCATTTGGCTAACCATTTGGTTAACTAGTGTTGAATCAACTAATGTACAAGTTTGGGTACGGTTTTCACAAGCCTACAAACATGTAGTACATGTTTGTATAACAAGCTATGTTTTCGATCTAACGGTTGATAAATATTAGATTGTATCTAATCAGGTTTTCATCTAACGGTGAATATTGAATGCTTTGTTACTAAGCTAACATTGATTGCAAACCCTGATTTGAAAGACTATATAAGGGAGAACTTTAGCAACTAGGAAACCTAATACCCACACATTCTGTGTGATATTAGTTTGCTAAGCTAGAGTCGATTCTCCTTTAGCCTTTGGTTTTCTTCTTCTAAAACCAGGTTAACGAATTAAAGACTTCATTGGGATTGTGAAGCCAGACCGATACTATTTTTATCGTAGTTGTGTGATCTGATCTTGCATCTTCTATCATACGAGTACAATTGTAATAATTGGCTTGAGATTTCTATCTCCGATAGGCAATATGTAAAAGTAGTCACAAACACTTCGTCTCATCATTTGTACACAAGCGTTGAAGAAACAACAACAGAAGAGGAAATGAGTTCTCTATCAACTCTGAAAAGGGAACTGAAAGGAGAAAAATGCACAAGAGAAATAAGAAAGGTTCGAGCTTCTTGTCTCTCTCTGAAAAAGGATACAAATCCAACAATTCTGTCCCAAATTCCTTACATATTAATAATCGAGTCTCAGAACTTAAGATAAACATAAACAGACTCAAACGGGGCATCATAAAAACATGGAAAGAAGTTGATTCAGGTACTCCTTGTTCTTCTCTTAGTAAAAATTCTTCAACTATGTTGTGTGATTCGTCTCTACATTCCCATAAAGGAGAAAAATAAGAATTCAATAATGATGAGCAAAATGCTTATCCTAATACACCATGACTGCTTCCTGCAGTATCCTTCCTTTAGAATACGAAGGATGCTCTGTGTTCTCAAGAAAGTGTCTTGAGAAAGTTGTCAAAGGTGTATGCCTTTCTCTTGTTGAACTCAAATTGTTGATTTTCTTTTTGAAGGCTGTTCTAATATTTATGAGAGAATTCCTCGTTAAACCATCCCTCCATTGTTTATTTGCTTCTCCACATTTTATCCATCTATGACTGCTTGTGCACGTTCACAAGACCCACACAGACATCTTGTTACCTAGGGTTTTGTATGAACCTCCTTATATATATGTCATTAATTGACACTTTATTCTATAAGGTTAAAAAGATTCTACTGAATTTTTAGCACAATGGAGAGAAGCAATAAAGATGTGATCAACGAGGACAAGACTATCGAGTTTCATGAAGATATTGTTTTCATTATTTGTCATCGGGCTATTGATCATGAAAACAATCTACCAGTTCAGATTTCTTCACAACTGGTAGGAAATCTTCTTAGAGACTTTGAAGTCGTTCGTGAACAACTCGGAATAGCAATAAGGAATCTTGAGTTTCTAAAGAACGAACTGAAGAAATCATCTGATGAACTTATTCTTGTTTGATCTTTAGTTACAAACCGGATTTAGTTTTCCTAGTAAATCTTCTATTTTTTCTTGTTTTATTTAGAAGAATAACTAGTGTTTTGTAATAGCCATTATTGTGATTACACATAGCTATGTCCAAAGTTTTCATCTTCTTGTTTTTAAATTTATTGGTTTAAATTCTAAACTTGTTTGGAAGATGATTTTTGCAGTTTTAATCTTTTTGATTTTATATATTGCGATATTGTTATGGGATATGTATGTTTACGTCTGTGAACTTGATTGTCCCATATTTTGTCAAAAGTAAAGTCGTTCGTAAATTGATATGCAAATATTGATAAAAGAATGAATATACTTTTGACAAAACACGAAAGTTAAGCCTATATTGTCAATTATTGATGTAAGATAGGTTAAAATCTTCTGTGATTCAAGGATTATGTCTATTGTGTCTCATTGTGCAAATAGTTAGGGAAACATAGAATGAATCCTTGCTTATTCCACGGTATAAGGTCGATTCTACGATCCACAATTTTTGTGTAAATACTGTGTTGTTCCATGAAGTGTCTTATGTTGAGCACTAAAACAACTAAAGTTGATTGCTTTGTGATTAACTTAGTTGTTGTTCCGTAAGGTATTTTATGTTGAACATGATTGAACTAATTTAATCACCTTGTGTGATTATTTAGTTAGCACTCCATAAGTTTTCTTATGTTTGAGAATATCTTTGACTGGGTTGGTTATTTATGATTAACTTAGTCATTGCTCCATAGATTTCTTATGTCGAGTGTGGACAATTAAATTAATTACTTTTGTAATTAGTTTGATTGAGTATGACAATTAGATTATTTGTGAGTTTTCTTGTGATTAATCTAATTGATTTAAGTCTCCATAAGTTTACTTGTATCGAGCATATTTAGTCAAATTAATCTTGGTTCTCCTTGGTTAATGTGATTGAATATTTCTTTTTAGATTCCAAATTCATACTTGTATGTGATTTGTTGAGTCTAAAGAAATCCTTCTTTTCATTTTGAAATTAAGGTCGCTCTTGTTTTTCCCTTGGGAATGACATTTTATGGGGGAGAGTTCTTTTTGAACTTGCGCGTAATTGCCAAATCTTTGTGGGGAGTGCGGTTGTGGAATATTATAGGGGTTATGTTGTGTCTTTATAAAATCCTTGATGAATGTATTTAGCCTCGGCTTTATGATTGCATCTAAACAAGATGATATACATTTACCTTTGGTCATCACATGTCTCTTACGGAAATTTCATTAGGATCCCGTTCTTGTACCTTTGCCAATTTTATTGACAAAAAAGGGGAGAATTAATATGTAGTTCATACTACAAATACATATGGTTTTCGGATCATTATGTAAGGGGGAGTGGTTTCCATGTGAGATGGAGTATTGACTAAGGGGGAGTGAAGTATCACCATAGTATTTTTGTTAAAGTTGTGATGCAATTAGACTTTGGACTTTGGCGCTTTAATGATACTATGACGCTGTATAATAATGATTGAGAACCATTGCTTTTCTCATTGTTATAGCTACGGATTTTCAACAACGATGGTGCTAAACTTACAACCTTTGGGATCATTGGATTACTTGGAAGTGACTAAGATTTCGAGTATTTTTGAAGATTAGATGACATGTGGAATATGACCTACACAGTTTATTTTATATATTTTGTATTCCATATGTATTAATAGTTTTTCAACTAAAATGGACAAAGGGGGAGATTGTTAGAGCATTTCTCGGTCGAACTCGCATGCATTGCTATCTCAAGCATGTTTGTCAATATTAGTGATCAAATCTATAAATTCTTTGATTTCTAGTCTACTATAGCTAAGGTCTCGGACTAGGATAAAAAGTATAGTCGATCTCAAGAACTCCATGGTGATCATCATACAATACAAAGGACTACTCAAGGAACCAGTGGATCTTCATCGAATAAAAGGTATATGGAGAATTGAACTTATATATCACTCGACAGTCTATCTATTATATCTCCTATCTTGAGACAAAAGTCGTATTACTATATATACTAAGAATATATACATATGATATTTCGAGCTGAGTATATCTCGCTTATCTATTTCTCGAAATATGTGTTGGTAAAGCTTTCAATTTAGACAAGTTCATCTTTACCTAGTGACGAAAGTCATTATATGTTTCAATCATTTTGGAAATCACTTTGACGAAAAATAGTTTGTGAATAACAAATATATAACGCCCTCTGAGAATGTTTCAAGGATTGAAATGAGAGTTTAGAAAATATAACCATTAGAGGATATAAGCATTGTTGTGGTAACACGTATATGTATAAGTCCTTAGTGATTGAACCGAAGTTTGCGAACTTTGTTGATCAAGTGAAACTGGAGAAGTGCGTGAGCTTCAGTCCGTGAACTGGCGGAAGTTCTCGACCGAGAATTTCTGCTAGAGTTTGGGAACTCCATCCGGGAACTTAATTCCGCGAACTTGAGTAGGTTATGTATAAAAATGATTTTTGTGAACTTATCTTAATAAACTAAGGAATGCTATTGCAAACCGTGGCTTTATAGTTCATGAATCGATTCGAGTAAATCACATCGTTTTTGCTTCAATTGTGTCTTGTGTAGTACATAAAGATCTAAGCAATTGAACAACTCTCTAACCGATTCATTTGAGTCATTTGGACTAGTTATGGTGAAGAAGAATATGGTTGATATGAAAGTTATCATTTGGATAACCATTTGGTCAACTAGTGTTGAACCAACTAATGTACAAGTTTGGGTACGGTTTTCACAAGCCTACAAACGTGTAGTACATGTGTGTATAACAAGCTATGTTTTTGATCTAATGGTTGATAAATATTAGCTTGTATCTAAGCAGGATTTCATCTAACGGTGAATATTGAAGGCTTTGTTACTAAGATAACATTGCTTGCAAACCCTGATTTAAAAGACTATATAAGGGAGAACTCGAGCAACTGGGAAACCTAATCCCCACATATTCTGTGTGATACTAGTTTGCTAAGCTAGAGTCGATTCTCCTTTAACCTTTGGTTTTCTTCTTATGAAACCAGGTTAGCGACTTAAAGACTTCATTGGGATTGTGAATCCAAACCAATACTACTTTTATCGTAGTTGTGTGATCTGATCTTGCATCTTCTATCGTACGAGTACAATTGTAATAATTGGCTTGAGATTTCTATCTCCGATAGGCAAGATATAAAAGTAGTCACAAACACTTCGTCTCATCGTTTGTGATTCCTCAATAATCTTCTTCGCTACGTCGATTAAGTTTATTATGAGGTGATTGATAAAGCTGAGTTGTTCTTCGGGAATATAAGTCTGGTTTTATTGATTGGTTCCTGTTCACCTTGATTTATCAAAAGACGGAACAAAACTCATAGGTTTATTCATGGGAGACGAATTTATCTATCTTGTAGACTTTTCTGTGTGAGACAGATTTGTTTGCTAAAGTCTTCGACTTTGGGTCGTAGCAACTCTTGGTTGTGTATGAGATCAGCTAAGGGAATCAAGTGCGCAGTATCCTGCTGGGATCAGAGGCGTAGGAACATAACCGTACCTTGGATCAGTATGAGATTGGTTGGGGTTCAACTACAGTCCAGGCCAAAGTTAGCTTGGAGTAGGCTAGTATCTGTAGCTTCTTAATACAGTGTATGTTTAATCTGGACTAGGTCCCGAGTTTTTTCTGCATTTGCGGTTTCCTCGTTAACAAAATTCTGGTGTCTGTGTTATTTATTTTCCACATTATATTTCGTTATATAATTAAAATAATACAGGTTGTGCGTTGTTCAATCAATTAGAATATTCGACCTTCTTGGTTGTTGATTCAAATTGATTGACACTTGGATATTGGTCTTTGGTACCATCCAAGTTATCTCTCTTTGATTAAGACTCGCAGATTGTATTTGATTGAGTAAATCAAATTGAGAGATTGAGATAATAACTCCTTGAGATATTTTATATTGATTGAGTCTAGTTGATTCTCTAGAAAGTAACTCGGAGTTGTCCATACAGATTGCTAATCGAAATATTGGGTGTGGTTGTTAGACACCCGCTTTTTCAGAATATACAATCACATCGATTTAGTTACAGTCGCACTCCTTCTCTTGAATCACAGCAGGACTCTGCACAATTGATTCCCTTAGCTGACGTCCTTTACAGCCTAAAAGTTACTTCAACTCAATTGAACTGCGTCCCACAAATAAGCCTATATGCTATTTCTGTTCTGATCAAAGATTTAAGGTGAGACAGGAAATCGATTGCAATAGACAAAGTCTAGCAAACCTCAAAATACGGTCTTATGACTCCCCAAAAGCATCCTATTATTATTCAAAGGTAGAATGCAGTGATGTCTGATATTCAACTACACACTTCTATCTTAATCCGAGACTTGACTAAATGTAGACTAGAAATCAAGATATAATTTTGATCAACTAAATTTGACAACAAGATTGAGATAGCTACACTTGTGAGTTCGACCGATCAATGCTCTAATAACTTTTATTTTCCGCAATTATAATTATTTATTATAATTAAAAGTAAATACACTTGTACGCCAATCCTAATCATTTGAATATGATCCTATAGTCAATATGTTTTATACCATAACTATTGTCAAGTGAATATCAAGTTGTTGTATTGTCTCGATTTTGTCTATAGACGACCACACTCGATATCAGACTTATAGGTTGAAACAAAAAGATTGTGGTGTATTTGGGTACCCACATCTTTTGAAAGAGGATGGGGATAAAAAGTTGCAAAATATGGGAGAGAAGAAGTCATTTGTTACATGTTAAAGTACTTCTTATCATTTGAATTCGGTACCAAGCTGGCTTGAACTAAATTAGGCCATTGTGGATGGATCTAGTCTGCCAGATAATACCTTCAGTGCAGTTATGACCGTTGGTGGTGAAATCACAGTGTGGCGTGAACCCGTGCTTAATATCTTTAAACAATTATGATTTATAACATTGATGTCATTTTGTGAACCTGAAAGGCCAAAAAAAAGTACCAAATCCAACAATCATACATAGCCTAAGATCTTAAAATAAGCGTCTTATTTTGGCTAACAATTATATCAACACCTACTTGAGTAGGATTTTGTTGGAAAGTTGGGCCAAAATGGTCGACTATTGTGTCACAAAACATTTTGAGATACCTAAATGCGGTTTTTTTCCATATGGATGTACTAATTTGTGGAATCCTCTAGTACCCTGATAACATAATATTCAAAGGGATGCAATATTTTTTTGTTCGGTACCAAAGCCTCATACATATCGTGCATCATACCGATAATTGAATAGACGTTCTACCTGATAAAGCTTGGTAATTATCCTTTGAAGTAAGTTGCTGTCCATACGAAATCGACAATGAAAATCTTTATCTGAATACACACACCCAAGTACAAAATAATCATGCATCATCTTATCATGGTAAATATATCGCTCTCGCCACGTTGCTAGTTTAGAGGCAGAGAGAATTTAATTAAACATGTAAGGATATCTATCTAAGAATGATTTACGATGTTATTAATCGTTATGCATTAATTAAATAATATTTTTATTCATTTTGCTTTTATTTTCAATATAGTTTTTGATACCAAGTCGAGGATCCATTTACAACACACCCATCCAACCATGTACCTATGGATGTTAGACCCGTGGATCAGATGCGCACGGAATCTAACACCTGCTATTTACATTTAGATGTGCGGTGGTACCAAATCCACAGATTTTACATGCTATCCACCTCAATCTACTAGGGGTGAACATGGACCAGAAATCCGCAAATTCAACCCAGAGCAATTGTATTTTTGTGGGTGCATTCCATACCGTCCGCTAATGGACAGGATGTGGATGGGTATTTTGAGTCCAACGGATTACAGATTGGACCTGGTGCAATCATGAAATCCCGTTGGACATCCAGACCCGCTAGTACATTTTTCCAAATATGAATATAGTACATTTGTTTGTTCCCCCACCCAAATTAGATATTCCTTTCATGTCATTTTTTTTTCTTCTGATCTTTCAAGATACAATACCAATATCTATATAAGTGAACATACATGATCCCAAAGTATACTAAAACATCTTATTTTAAAGGGGGCATGTTTTTCTTCCCCTTTAAATTTTGAGTGACCACAAAAATGTTGAACTTGAATCTAATTTTTAAAATTTTAAATAAAATAGTGTTATTTCTAAAAGGATCCACAAACTTATTGCTTTTGCTTCTCTGTTATAAACTTTAGTTATAAAACAAATTAATTGGATTATTCATATCTAATATGCTTAGACCTGGGGTAATTGATATAACAGTCATATTTCAGGACTTTGAGAAGGACAATGTGCTTCAAATCAATTCAATTCCCTTGAAGTGGCTTGCTAGCATAAAAGATCGCCTTAAATGTGGTATGGTGAAGTACTATGTGAATACTGCAGAACTAGACTAGAAGGACATAGTGAAAAGCATAGCGGATTTTTCCGAGAAATTCATAGAGGACAGTGGATGTGATTACTTTGAACTCGAGGATTGTGATACTCTGGCCTCCTATAAGGAAATAGCATTTTCCCCAGACTATGATGAAAAATCGCTAACCAGATAGCAAGAAATGGTAGTAAAGCAGGAGAAAGGTTGATTTTGGACGAAAAAGTGTAGTGTTTTTTTGAATGTGCATGCAGGTATGTATGAATTATGATACTAATCCTGCGAATGATATTTGTGAACATCTTAATTTTTAGTACCTTCTTGTGTCCATGCATACAAATTTTCTTTATCTTGGTACATTAGTTAACTCACATGGTACATAATGATTCTGATAGTGTACTTCATTCAAGTACTAGTTCTATTTTTCGTGATTTCCTGGCGATCAGATAGATGTTCCATGTGTTTGAATCGTCTTAAAAATACAAAGTAGCCTAGGTGTCATTTTTAAATAGTATCATTCTGGCATACGTTTTTGACAATTATGATAGAAGATGTGATGTTTTTAATTCAATCTTTTCCAAGGGAATAATAATTTGTTTTCTGCTGATGTAGGATATCCGTTAGATTTAAGATTTAATATTTATATTTATATTATTAATTATTATTATTTTTGGTATTTCTTATTTTTAGAGTTTTATTTATTTTAAGAAGTAATTAATTTTTAGAAGGACACTGGCTTCAAACTGAGTTAATTAGAATTTTTTTAACTATAGTCCTATTGTTTCTCTATAAATAGGAGACAAGTTCAATGTAGTTCACAACATACATAGTTATAAATAAACCAATATTAAGATTTCTAAAAAATTCTACACCTTTTACTATCAAATTCTTTATTCAAGTTTCCGTTCTGCGTTACTTGCAGACATATATATTTAGTTTTCCTTCTCCTTTCAATGGGGGTGGAAGTTTTTGAATTCACGGAACAAAATCTGTGTTAATCCCAGACTACTCTGCAAGAATGATATTCTTAGTTACAAAGTTGTAGGAGTTGACCTTGACTCAGAGACTAAAAGGGAGGAGAAGCGTAAGTATGATCAGGCGAGATTTGCTCGTTGGTTGAAGATGTACGATAAACGAAGAATGTTGGGTGTTCAGTCCAGCGAAAACGATAGTTCTGAAGAAGATAGTTCCGACGAAAAAGTAATAAAATCTGGGTCTTCATTTATGCGATGTCAAGAAAAAGAAAAAATAATAATAAGGCTAACTGGTGTTACGGTCCTTTCCAAGGTATTAGGAGGACAAGTTGGAGAAACCCTTGTTGGTTCCCTTGAAGCCCATGTACATCGGTTCGTATACAAGGGTTCCACTTTCACAATGCATTTAATGTTTACATATATTAAAGATTGTTTCTTACGACTTGGGGACGAGAGGATGCCGCCTCTGGTACACTTTCACTTGCATCGTCCCATCAAGGTGGGGAAAGAAGAGAAAATATATTGAATTCCATCTGGTACAGAAGAGGTATGGTCATGATTCAGATAACATTGAGACAGATAATCAAATCAGGGATGGTGGCTGGTCGGTTGTCATCCGGTCAAATATAATTTCACTTTCTTACTTAACTAAAATAAATGTAGTATGCGATAAGAAAGAGTTCGTATCCTCAGAGAGGCTTTATTTTTTATAAAAAAATTCAGATTCTTAGTAACCAAGGGGGGGTTTTGATTTATCAAAGCAATAAAAATAAATTGAAAGCAATAAAGTATTAAAATAATCAGTAAGGAGAAGATATTGGTCACGGGATAGTTTCATTCACAAACTTGAATTCTCAACAATGACTAGAATTGTTAATTTAATCTCTCATTTACTAAAAGTCTTAGGATACCTTGATCGAAAGTGTATCCCGCTAATTCCCTGGTTTCATCACAACCACATTAAAAGATGCATATGTGAATTCTTCCTAGAAAGCAACCTAAAGTGTAAAAGCACAATTAGATTTAACTCCCTAAAAGAAATAAGTTCTATGGAATAAGACTAATCAAGGCAATCAAAATGTGTAAAAGCACTAATTCAATTTAACCAAGGTTATGATTCATTTGTGACTAGCAGGATATATCACTACAAGCACTACCCATAATTATGCTACTTAGAATCAGGGATAAACAACTTTTTCGTATTGAAAACCCTAATATAGCTTTAGAAATGAATGCAAATCGGATTGATTCCGGACTCAACCAAAAAAACAATCAAATCATATACAATATAAACCATGAATCATAAACAATAAATTACTGAGACAAAACTAATGCATTGAATCAAATCTTATTTGTGAAATCCACTTTATCCCATAACCAATAAAAAGTGTTTAGCTACTCATAGCTTTTGAGTTCATCATATTCATAGTCAATAATAAAATGAAGAAGATGAAAAATAAACGGAAGCAAACTCTAGTAGAATCGCCGCTCTCCAAAACTCCAAGTAGAAAAATACGTGATAACAAGGAAGTAGAAACTTTTCCTTTTGTAGCTCTCTTTTTTCCAAAATTAGGTCTAGCTTCAAAAGCCCATTACAAAGATGTCCACCAAGCCCAAATATGAGGAATACTCGTGTGAAAATATGTCCCAAAAGTTCTCATCCAAAAAGTAGTCACCGGAAAACTGGAGCCATTGGCCTGAATTTGGCCGGGAAAGTCGTCTGCAAGCATCTCAGGTGACCGACAAAGTCCACCCGGTCACCGGTTAAACGAATTAAATCGGGTCAACTCAGTCAAGGTCACTGAGTCAGGGTCTGAGTCATGTCTAACTCAGTTGACTTGATCTTGGCCAAGGCCATCTTGCAAAGACCAAACATGTGATGCATAATGATTGAAGTTCACTGCATCTCAGCCAGCCCTGTCGGATGTACATTCCTAGCCACTGCCATTCATTCTAGTCACATCACCAATTATTTAACTTCTATCTCAGAACTCATTGCATCTCAACTACATTTCCCGCAACTCCATGAGCATCAACAACCATCTCCAAGTCCTGCAAGCTCCAGTCCATCTCTGCTTATTCTTTATCTGCATCTGCAAATCTCATCTCTGCAAACCACCAATGCAACACCAATAATACTGCCATCTTTCTCAGCTTCAACTCAACAGATCCATGTACTTAGAACCCACTGTACCAAAACCAACAACATTATCTGTGAATTCAGCTCTGCCTCAACCCATTGCTCAAGTTTTAAGTCTCCAGCCTGTAATTCAACACACTAGCATAACCCATTTCTGCGAACCAGTTGCATGACCACCAAATATCTCAAAACAATACCAGCAGCTTGTTCTTGGGTTCTACTAACAACAACACCATTTATAGTTCCCACAACTTACTCATTGTTCCATTCTATCACCATTATCTCAGCTGCAGTTGCTCCAGCTTCAGTTGCTCCTCCTTGACAGTGACCACCAACACCTAGCTACTCTAAAAAAAATGGTCATCGCAACAACACACACACATAATACTCAAACACCTGCAATATCATCTTCTCAACCTCTTTCATTACAGCCAACACAAGGATTCAACTGGTTTAAATCCTAACATTCATCTAACCTCATGATGTATCTTCAATCATTCCCAGTTTCAGTCCCCTGCACCAGTTCAACTGTCAATTGCAGTCCCATTTCAGCTCAGACTCTTGTAATCATCCATGGAAACATAAGCCCATTTTCCAATTCTTTACAAACTCTTCAAATCCTCATTCTTCATCTCTAAACCACAGTCACAGAAAATCATCATCAACAGTTGAGCTTCAATCTCCATCAACCCAACCATTACCTGAACCCATGACGAGAACACAATCTGTCCTAAACATTCATCTATGTAGCTTCAAATTCTTCTCAAAACAGAACTAACACCCATGGAAGACAACTTCATCTCAAATTCATCACCAGAACCCATCTGAACAGCAACAGATCCTCTTCTTCCATTTCTTGACTCAAATCAATAAACTCATATGCTTAAAATCATCAGAATCCCTAATTTAATTCCATAAATTTCTTCCATCAACAACCCTAATTTCATCTCAAATTCCCAATAACAACAACAATAGTATCACTCAAACCCACAACTCAACAAACCCATCACACAGAGACTCTTGAATTCAATCTCCTTCTCAGTCTCAAATACAATCTGTTTCATTGTTTAACATCAGCATCATCTCACCTTTTCCCTGTTGTCTTCACCTACATAACAACAGTGGAAAACAAAATCGATTCGCTGCCTTTTTTATATCGATATTTCTTTAGAAGCAATTTGTCTTCATCAACCCACAATCACCAAACCCCATGAATCTCCTCTCAAATATGTGCAGCCGTTCATCCTATTTTTCCCTTCTCTGAATTTGGTGAAAGAAAGGGAAGGTAATGATTGAGACAACCGTCTGCTCAGTTTTAGGGTTTTGGTAGTAACTAGAGTTACTATAGAACACTCATTGTCCTAGTTATGGTTAACCACTTTATAAATGGCTTGTCAGTTCCAGAGAACTGAAGGTTCATTCTTTGACTCCTTCTTGTGCAACCTAGCCTGCTCCAAGTATCTTTCGCCCGTGAACTGATCTTTTTGTCTTTTACGCTCCAAATGGACGATTTCTCCATCTTTTGCTTATAATGAATCCATTGCACCTATTAAACTCAAAAGCAAACATAAGAGATACAATTCACAAGGATAATAGCAAAGAAAGCATAAATACTAGATATAAAATTAGGTGTTTTAGACACCTATCAAATTCCCCCACACTTAGACTTTGCTAGTCCTCGAGCAAATCAAACAAAATAAATTCTAAAACATACATACAACTCCCGTGTTTACTAGAGATATACCCACAAAACCTACATTTCCAACTTACAAGTTCTCCGAAATGATAGTATCCAATGCGCTAAGAAGACATAGAAATTCTGCACACTAGTCATAAGAAGTTAGACACAAATATGAACACAATCTCATTCTTAAAAGTTGAGAGAGAAATAACCATCCCCTATCGAAAGAAATTCGGGTTCGGAGTGATTGAAAGTCTCGACTCTGCCTCACTAGAAAGGGTTTTATGAAAATGCACTTAATAATAAACAACTTTTTATGGGTCACACATGTGTCCAGGTAGGAATGAAGAGAGAAATTCTGCGACACGTTGAATGGTAGGAAGGTAAAAACCCTCTGAAATGTTTTGAAAAACCCACATCTTTTATTCATTTTGAAAACCCTTTTTTTTCTGACGATCTCTAAGAAATGAAATCAACCACTTAACGAAGGTGAGAATATGCTTACTTACCTCGTTATCCGTTCGGCGTGCAGTTAGCACCACTCTCACAGCATCCATATAAACGTCTTCGGTCTTCAATCCTTGTCTTCGTCTTCGGTCTTCAACTCTTGATGATGAAATCTTGAACTTTGTAGAATCTTGACAATGTAACTCTTTCCTCTAATTCTTGTTGCTTGAAACTTCACTATAGATATTTCTCCTTCCATTGGCTTTATTGAATGAATACGAAACCAAAAAAACAAACTAAACAAACCAAAATATAATGCAATGATTTTTTTTTCTTTTTTTCTTTTTGAAAGATGCAAGATAAATAAAGTAAATACAAAATGAAAACAAACAAAATAAATTAAAACTAATGAACTTTTCTCTTTTCTCTTGTCTCTTGTCTTTTTTTTTTTTCATTTTTTTTATGGAGACAAGAGAAAATAATACAAATACAAATACAAAATAAAGATAAAATAAAAAGTAGAAAGGCCATGGTGTAAATACTGTACCGCTTGGTTCTTCACAATTTGTATGTCTTGATATCATAAACTTCTTGAATTCTCATCGTGATAATCTTAGCTCTTGTACAATAGTCTTCAACTTGTAAAAATTATGCTCCTTGCCTTGTTGCTTTACTTGAATATGAAATCTGATCATTTGTGTAAAGTTGCTTGTAAACCTTGAACGTATTCAACTTTCCTTCGAATTTGTGATGCTCCTCTTGTTGATGATGTTGGTGTTTCTATAGACCTATTGGTGTAGAGAGAGATAAAGTGGATGGTGTTAACTACGAACAAGATTACAAGTGGTATGTAAGTTAGCAATTCGATGTCACCATCATGATTGATAAAATAACACTCAAGAGATAAAAATAGTGCTTCTATTGGTGGGAGGTTGGGTAGCTCACCATTCTATCCGGAATTTACATACGGTGAGACACACTCTAAAAGCACATATCTAGATAGGTACAAAGAATTGAAGGTCGGTGCCTCTCATGATGTAACATGGGTGGTCTCCACTATATGGGACCACTACTCTACTACCGAATTCAGTCTGCACCTTATTTTCCACTGGCATGGTTAAATCCAACTTTAACTCTCATACAAGTAAGAAACCCGATCATGTTCTCTATCATCTCTAAGTTCAGTCACTCTTATGAGAATCTCGATGTAATCTTAGCGACATGTATACTATGTGATTCTAAACTAACTATAAGTTGGAGTTTTTCATTAACTAATATACACAAAAGTTGAAAAAATTTCATGAAAATTTTACAATGCAAATGCTTAACCACTCCCCCACACTTAAACTTTATATTGTCCTCAATGTAAATTGAGTCATCCAAAGTAAGTCAAGATGGGAAATCCTACATGATAATGTGACAAGAAATCAGAAAAAGTAAATTCAAGAAAAGAAAAACTAAAAACAAAACAAGACAAGAAAATAAAAAATTAAATCACAATAAGACAAGAAATACTCATCCTATGGGTTGCCTCCCATTTAGAGCTTGTTTTAAAGTCGTTAGCCCGACTATCTCCTTGCTTTCTATGACTCCTCCAGAGAGAGTGCATCCACAAAATTAGCTCCTTCCACCACTTCGGAAGTGAAATTCTCATAATATGGTTTCAACCGGTGCCCATTAACTTTAAGTTCCTTGCCTGTAGCTATGCTACGAATTTCTACTGCACCATGAGAAAACACATTAGTAACAATAAAAGTTCCAACCCAACGTGACCTTAATTTACCCGGAATTAATTGCAAGCGAGAATTAAACAAAAGGACTTTCTGCCCAACACAAAATTGTTTTCTAGGAATCATAGTATCATGAAAGGCCTTCGTTTTCTCCTTGTAAATGCGAGAGATTTCAAATGCATCATTGCGAAGCTCTTCCATCTCTTGGAGTTATAACTTCCTTTGATTTCCAGCACCATCCATCTCCATATTGCATTGCTTAATAGCCCAAAACGCCTTATGCTCAATCTCCACAGGTAAGTGACAAGGTTTACCATACACAAGGGAGACATCCCAATAGGAGTCTTGTATGTGGTTTTATAAGCCCACAAAGCATCATTAAGTCGCATGCTCCAATCTTTCCTTGTTGGATTCACCGTCTTCTCTAGTATGGATTTCACCTCCCGGTTAGAAACCTCGGCTTGTCCATTTGTTTGGGGATATTAAGGTGTTGCAATCTTGTGCGACACATTGTACTTCTTCAACAAGCTTTGCAAAATCCTATTTTTGAAGTGAGAAACCCCATCGTTAATTATGGCTCTTGGAATTCCAAACCTTGCAAAAATATTATCTTGCACAAAATCTGAAACAACCTTGGAATCATTAGTTGGGGTGGACTTAGCTTCCACCCATTTAGAGACATAATCAACAACAAGTAAGATGTAAAAATTCCTATGAGAGTTGACAAAAGGACCCATAAAATCAATACCCCATACATCAAAAACTTCAATAAATTGAATAAAAGTTTGTGGCATTTGATTTCGGGCACCTAGATTGCCTATTCTTTGAAACCTATTACAAGTTGTAAAAAATGTGTATGCATCCTTAAACAAGGTTGTCCAATAGAAACCACTTTCAAGTACCTTGTAGGCAGTTCTCTTACTTCCAAAATGTCCTCCGCAAGCATAGGAGTGACAAAATGACAAGATAGAATTAGACTCAGATTCGGGAACGCACCTTCTTATTACTTGGTCGCTGCCATGCTTCCATAAGTATGGATCATCCCATATATATTGGTTTCCTAACCTCTTAAGTTTGTCCCTCTCAGCACGAGACAAGTTCTTTGGGATTTGTTTAGTTACCAAGTAATTCACAATATCAGCATACCATGGTTCTCCAAAGGCAATTGAGAATAGTTGCTCATCCGGGAAACTTTCACACAGTGGGATAGCTTCCTTGTCCACAGCAAGACGGCTCAAGTGATCCGCAACGCTGTTCTCAATTCCTTTCTTGTCTTTGATTTCAATATCAAACTCTTGCAAGAGTAGAATCCATCGTATGAGCCTCAGTTTCGCTTCTTTCTTCATTAGAAAGTACCTAAGTGCTGCATGATCAGAAAAACAACAACTTTTGTACCAATTAGATAAGAGCGAAATTTCTCCAATGCAAATACAATAGCCAATAACTCTTTTTCAGTGGATGTGTAGTTTTGTTGGGCTTCATTTAACATTCTAGAAGCATAATAAATAGCATGAGGTATCTTCCCCACACGCTGCCCAAGCACCGCACCAACCGCATAATCACTTGCATCACACATGAGATCGAAAGGCTTGCTCCAATCCGGTGGTTTAATGATAGGGGATGAAATCAAAAGTTCTTTCAAACGATTGAATGCCGCCATACACTTTTCATCAAAGTTAAAAACCACATCTTTTTGCAATAAGTTGTAAAGTGGTGATGCTATCTTGGAAAAATCCTTGATAAATCTACGATAAAAACCTGCATGATCAAGAAAAGAGCGTATCTCCCTCACCATAGTGGGAGGGGTTAAAGCACGAATAAGGTCTATCTTAGATTTATCAACTTCCAAGCCCTTAGAAGATATTATATGGCCTAAAACTATGCCATGAGTTACCATGAAATGGCACTTCTCACAATTTAACACAAGGTTTGTTTCAACACATCGTTCAAGGATTAATGACAAGTTATTCAAGCAAAGGTCAAATGAATCACCAAAGACACTAAAGTTATCCATAAACACTTCAATGATGTTTTCAACATACTCGAAAAAGATACTTACCATACACCTTTGAAAGGTAGCTGGAGCATTGCACAAGCCAAAAGGCATCCTTTTATAAGCAAAAGTGTCGAAAGGACAAGTGAAAGTGGTTTTTTCTTGATCCTCCGGTGCTATCACAATCTGATTGTAACCTGAATAACCATTAAGAAAACAACAATACGAATGTCCAGCTAAACATTCAAGCATTTGATCAACAAAGGGTAAAGGAAAGTGATCCTTCCTAGTAGTGGCATTCAACTTTCTATAATCAATACAAACCCTCCAACCAGTTTTCACACGAGTTGGGACAAGTTCGTTCTTATCATTCTCTACCACCGTTACACCTGGTTTCTTTGGTACAACTTGTACCGGGCTCACCCAATTGCTATCGGATATGGGGTAGATAACACCCACGTCCAAAAGCTTGAGTATCTCCTTTTTCACAACTTCCATCATGGGAGGGTTCAAACGACGTTGCGCTTCTCATGTAGGCTTTGCATCGCCCTCCAAATGAATCTTATGCATACAAACGGCATGGCTTATACACTTGATATCGGCAATTGTCCATCCTATGGCCGTCTTGTACTTCCTTAGCACCCTTAGAAGTTTTTTCTCCTGTAATTTACTAAGCTCGTTAGAAACAATCACAGGTAACTCTTCATTGTCACCCAAGTACAAGTACTTTAGGTGATCGGGAATAGGTTTTAATTCTAACTTTGGAGATTTAACAATAGAAGGTACAAGCTTTTCATCACTGCATGGTAAAGAAATAAAAGAGATATTATGAGTTTTCGGACATCCTTGTAGTGAGTTAAGATCACCAAGGGCTTCCTTGACTTCATTACCACATTCTACACCATTATCAATGGATGTAGTTAAAATAGTTTCCAAAGCATCATCACGATTCAATTCAAACATTTGTTGTGCCAATGTATCCATAACATCAACGGAGAAACAAGAGTGGACATCACTAGGATATCTCATCGTCTCGAAAATGTTGAAACATATTATTTCTCCATCAAACTCCATAGTTAACGTTCCCTTGTCCACATCAATAATGGTTTTAGCCGTTTTCATGAAGGGACGCCCAATTAGCAATGGATGAGACGAGTCTGGTGAACCTTCATCCATCTCTAACACACAAAAGTCAGCTGGAAATACAAGTTGATTAACCTGCACAAGAACATCCTCAACAATACCCATTGGGTAGATATTAGAGTGATCATCTAATTGAAACACAATTCCAGCCGTTTTAAGAGGACCAAGATCAAGTGAGTTATACATAGATGCAGGCATAACATTAATGGATGCACCTAAATCCAACATTGCTTTGTTAAACGTAGTGTTACCAATTGTGACAGGAATGTCAAAGCTACCGGGATCCTTGCATTTTAGTGGGAGTTTGTGTTGTAAGATTGCCGAAGCATTCTCCCCCACACTTAGCACTTCATTTCCTTTGAGCCTTTGCTTATTGGTACACAAGTCCTTCAACACCTTTGCATACTTGGGAACTTGATTGATAGCATCAATGAGTGGTATGTTCACATGAATCTTCTTAAGAACATATAAAATCTCCTTTTCTAGTTCCGCCTTCTTAGAACTTGCAAATCTGTGAGGAAAAGGTATAGGAGGAACATAAGTAGAAACCGGAGTTTTAGAGTTAGGAATAGGTACCTCGGGTGTTTGGGGAATTTTCATCCCTCTTTTCCTCCAAAACCGGCTCCATTAGAGCTTCTTCTTCACCCAAATCAGTAACTTCGGGTTGCACAAGTTGTGTACCACTTCTCAACGTAATAGCATTGACACACTCTTTTGGGTTAATGGTTTGAGAAGGGAGTTTCCCACTATTTTGTGCCTTCAATTTGTTGATATCAATCTCCATGGAGCCCACTTGAGTCTACAACTCCTTGATATCAATCTTAGTTTCCTGCTGACTTTATTTGAACATGGTAGAAATTCCTTGCATCATTGTTTGAAGCTTTGCATTGATATCGGAACCTTGATTTTGCATCGATTGTTGTTGCTGCTGAAATTGTTGTTGTTGCGGTTGGAATTATTGTTGTTGTGGTTTCTTTACCAGCGTACTTTCCCTTGTAGCAAGACATGATGATTTTAGAATAAGATGAACTAAAATTTCTTTTCAAACAAGAAAATATGAGATGGGAAGGTATTATAGTGAGAGAGAGGCGATGGAGGAAAAGGAGGATAGATGGTTAGGTTTATAAAGAGAGTATTGGAGGGTAGAGAGCAAGTATCGGCGTCGGTTTTATCGCCAGCCCACCCACTTCGTCTGACGTGGTGGTTTTCCACGCAAGACTCCCCTGTACAATTTGGATGATCTCTCCATCCCGGATTGTAGGTGTTGGAGTAGGGATCATACCGTCTTTGCTGATTTGGAAAGACCGCACTAGCTTGCTCCAACTCTTCACCATATGAAGGTAATATAACCGCAGCCATCTTTTGCATCATTTGCTCCATATTATCCATCATTTGATCACGGTGTGATGATGATGAATCACTAACTTCATGCACTCGCCTAACCATTGGTTCACTTATTATGTAGAATTTTTGCGAGTTTGCAGCCATACTTTCAATCAACTCGGTAGCTTGGGCCACCGTCTTGTTCACTAGTGCACCACCACCTGCTGCATCAAGAAGATATCTATCACTTGATTGAAGACCTTCATAGAAGTATTGGATTATCATAGCGTCACTGAATTGGTGGTGTGGACAGCTTTCCACCAATCTCTTGTATTGCTCCCAATATTCATACAATGATTCTCCCATATTTTTCTTTATTCCACATATCTCTTTGCGAATTTGAGTAGCCTTTGACGCGGGAAAATACCTCTCTAGAAAGAGTTTCTTCAACCCGTTCGATGTAGTGACACTTCCAGATGGCAAACAATACACCTAATCCTTAGCATTGTCCACCATTGAAAATGGAAAAAAATTCAACATTGCACCATCGGCATCAGTCTCCGCTGGAAGCATGTCCTTGAAAATGGTATGGAACTACATAAGATGCTTGTTTGGGTCTTCATTCACCATGCCATGGAACTTTGGTAACTCTCTAAGCAACCCCGGCTTGATCTCGAAAGTTGAGTTTGTTTGGTTACACCATTGTTGTGCATCAAGCCTATGAGAATCCAAGTCCTAGAGTGTACGATTTGCATCACCCATTGCTTCTTCTTCTTCGACTAGTAGTTCTTCTACGAATGGAACCTCTTGTTCTTCTTCTAGTTGTAACTATTCTTCCACTTATAACTCTTGTGCTTCCGTTATGTCTTGACTTGGTTGGAGTATTGTGCCTCTTCGAGTACCTATCCCACACCTTGGATAGTTCTAATCTTTAGAAGCCAGGGATTAGGTACCTGAAAACAATTCTCGTAAACAAGTGAGAAACAATATAAGGAAACAAAAAGCAAAGATAAAAGCAGAAATTATAAAAAGAAACTAAAAACTTAATAACAAGCCGTATGCCTCAACGGCAACGGCGCTAAAATCTGGTCGGTTGTCAGCCGGTAAAATATAATTTCACTTTCTTACTTAACTAAAATAAATGTAGTATGCGATAAGAAAGAGTTCGTATCCACAGAGAGGCTTTAGTTGTTATAAAAAAATTCAGATTCTTAGTAACCAAGGGGGGTTATTATTTATCAAAGCAATAAAAATAAATTGAAAGCAATAAAGTATTAAAATAATCTATAAGGAGAAGATATTGGTCACGGGATAGTTTCATTCACAAACTTGAATTCTCAACAATGACTAGAATTGTTAATTTAATCTCTCATTTACTAAAAGTCCTAGGATACCTTGATCGCAAGTGTATCCCGCTAATTCCCTGGTTTCATCGCAACCACATTAAAAGATGCATATGTGAATTTTCCTAGAAAGCAACCTAAAGTATAAAAGCACAATTAGATTTAACTCCATAAAAGCAATAAGTTCTATGGAATAAAACTAATCAAGGCAATCAAAATGTGTAAAAGCACTAATTCAATTTAACCAAGGTTATGATTCATTTGTGACTAGTAGGATATATCACTACAAGCACTACCCACAATTATGCTACTTAGAATCAGAGATAAACAACTTTTTCGTATTGAAAACCCTAATATAGCTTTAGAAATGAATGCAAATAGGATTGATTCCGGACTCAACCAAACAAACAATCAAATCATATATAATATAAACCATGAATCATAAACAATAAATTACTGAGACAAAACTAATGCATTGAATCAAATTTTATTTGTGAAATCCACTTTATCCCATAACCAATAAAAAGTGTTTAGCTACTCATAGCTTTTGAGTTCATCATATTCATAATCAATAATAAAATGAAGAAGATGAACAATAAACGGAAGCAAACCCTAGTAGAATCGCCGCTCTCCAAAACTCCAAGTAGAAAAATACATGATAACAAGGAAGTAGAAACTTTTCCTTTTGTAGCTCTCTTGTTTCCAAAATTAGGTCTATCTTCAAAAGCCCATTACAAAGATGTCCACCAAGCCCAAATGTGAGGAATACCCGTGTGAAAATATGTCTCAAAAGTTCTCATCCAAAAAGTAGTCGCCGGAAAACTGGAGGCATTGGCCTGAATTTGGCAGGGAAAATCGTCTGCAAGCATCTCAGGTGACCGACAAAGTCCACCCGGTCACCGGTCAAACGAGTTAAATCGGGTCAACTCAGTCAAGGTCACTGAGTCAGGGTCTGAGTCATGTCTAACTCAGCTGACTTGATCTTGGCCAAGGCCATCTTGCAAAGACCAAACCTGTGATGCATAATGATTGCAGTTCAATGCATCTCAGCCAGCCATGTTGGTTGTACATTCATAGCCACTGCCATTCATTCTAGTCACATCACCAATTCTGTAACTTCTATCTCCGAACTCATTGCAGCTCAACTACATTTCCCGTAACTCCATGAGTATCAACAACCATCTCCAAGTCCTGCAAGCTCCAGTCCATCTCTGTTTCTTCTTTATCTGCAACTGCAAAGCTCATCTCTGCAAACCACCAATGCAACACCAATAATAATGCCATCTTTCTCAGCTTCAACTCAACAACTCCATGTACTTAGAACCCACTGTACCAAAACCAACATCATCATCTGTGAATTCAGCTCTGCCTCAATCCATTGATCAAGTTTTAAGTCTCCAACTTATAATTCAACACACCAGCATAACCCATTTATGCGAACCAGTTGCATGATCACCAACTATCTCAAAACAACACCAGCAGCTTGTTCTTGGGTTCTACCAACATCAACACTATTTCCAGTTCCCACAACTTACTCATTCTTCTATTCTATCACCATTATCTCAACTGCAGTTGCACCAGCTTCAGTTGATCCTCCTTGACAGTGACCACCAACACCTAGCTACTCTAAAAAAAGGTCATCGCAACAGCACACACACACACAATACTCAAACACCTGCAATATCATCTTCTCAACCTCTTGCATTATAGCCAACACAAGGATTCAACTAGTTTAAATCCTAACATTCATCTAACCTCATGTTGTAGCTTCAATCATTCCCAGTTTCAGTCCCCTGCACCATTTCAACTGTCAATTGCAGTCCCATTTCATCCCAGACTCTTGTAATCATCCATGGCAACACAAGCCCATGTTCCAATTCTTTACAAACTCTTCAAATCCTCATTCTTCATCTCTAAACCACAATCACAGAAAATCATCATCAACAGTTGAGCTTCAATCTCCATCAACACAGCTATTATGACCATCACCTGAACCCATGGTAAGAACACAATCTGTCCTAAACATTCATCTATGTAGCTTCAACTTCTTCTCAAAACAGAACTAACACCCATGGAAGACAACTTCATCTCAAATTCATCACCAGCACCCATCTGAACAGCAACAGATCATATTCTTACATTTCTTGACTCAAATCAATAAACCCATATGCTTAAAATCATCAGAATCCCTAATTCAATTTCTTCCATCAACAACCCTAATTTCTTCTCAAATTCTCCATAACAGCACCAATAGTATCACTCAAACCCACGACTCAACAAACCCATCACACAGAGACTCTTGAATTCAATCTCCTTCCCAGTCTTAAATCCAATCTGTTTCATTGTTCAACATCAGCATCATCTCACTTCTTCAATGTTGTATTCACCAACATAACATCAGTGGAAAACGAAATCGATTCACTGCCTTTTCTATATCGAGATTTCTTCAGCAGCAATCTGTCTCCATCAACCCACAATCACCAAACCCCATGAATCTCCTCTCAAATTATGTTTTTATGTGCAGCAATTTATCCTATTTTTCCCTTCTCTGAATTTGGTGAAAGAAAGGGAAGCTAATGATTGAGACAATCGTCTGCTCAGTTTTAGGGTTTTGGTAGTAACTAGAGTTACTATAGAACACCCATTTTCCTGGTTATGGGTTAACCACTTTATAAATGGCTTGTCAGTTCCAGAGAACTGACGGTTCATTGTTTCACTCCTTCTTGTGCAACCTAGCCTGCTCCAAGTATCTTTCGCCCGTGAACTGATCTTTTTGCCCTTTACGCTCCAAATGGACGATTTCTCCATCTTTTTCTCATAATGACTCTATTTCACCTATTAAACTCAAAAGCAAACATAAGAGATGCAATTCACAAGGATAATAGCAAAGAAAGCATAAATACTAGATATAAAATTAGGTGTTTTAGACACCTATCAGTGGTCGTAATGGAGATTTAAAGAACTTTGTCGACAAAGTTGATGCTCGATGGAGTTCCCAGGCTCCCATCCTATATCACCTTGTCTGTTTGATGAGCTAGTGAAGGAGTACGAATTTTATGGGGATCTTCCCTCGAAGATATCAGCCGCATTTGCCCTGACTTCATTTAATATAATTGTGCGTGTAGAAACACCTTTTGTTGTGTTCCTATTGAGTATTGTTAATGTTTGTCAAGTCAACCTTAGTTGACTTGACTTATCTGTGTACATGTATGTGTCACATGTGTGCCTGTAATGACACTACACACATTGATATTGGCTGTATTAATGGCCAATGATAGATTTTGTATTCTTTACCTTTTGATAATAATATTACAGAGTGTTGTTGGTTTCTCATGGTATCAGTGGGAACGATCCTCTCATAATCTTTTCAAGCAAATTTCTGCAAATAATTTTTCATACACAAATTTTTCAAGCAGATAAAGGAATCAATCATCTTTTTACAACAATTTTCTTAACGATTCTTCATCACTTCAGATCTCAATTTTCAATTCAATCTTTTTCTAGGTTAAACCTTTTTACTCAAGAACCAGTTCTGGTTTCTTGATCAACATCAATTTTAGAATAATATTGTGAATTCCTGTGATAGTCTATCGAAGAAGAAGAAATATGGCTTCCGCTGGTGCAACTCAAGATGGTAATTCTCTAAATTTTACATTGCATTTTACAAATATTTCGAATTTTGTTTTATCAAAGTTAGATTCAACAAATTTTCTTCTATGGCGAGATTAGTTAGAGTCAATATTGGTATCCACTGATCTCTATGGCTATGTTACTGGTACTGAAAGTGAACCCTCTAAATATAATACTGTTGATGGAGTTTCTGTGTTAAATCCAAGATGGGTATATTGGAAGAAGGTTGATTCTTTTGTCATGAGCTGTTTGAAAGCAACTTTTACTCCATATGTTTCTGGAGATGTATTGGGTTTTTCAAGTGCAAAAGAGATTTTGTCTTTCCTTGAAGTTAGTTTTAGAAATCAATTCTTGGCTAGAAAAAGTATGTTAAGGAATCAATTGTATGGTCTGAGAAAAGGAAATTTAACTGTGTTGGTTTATCTACAAAATTTAAAGACTATAACTGATTCATTAGCAGCTATTGGAGAAAGAGTGAGTGAATCTGACTTGGTTATGCATGTTTTGAATGGGTTGGGGAGAGAGTATGATAATTTTGTGATTTCTTCACAAAAAAAGAAGAAGTTCCCTTCACATTTGCTGAGTTAAAACCAAGATTACTTAGTCATGAGCAATGGCTCTTTGATCAAAGTCATGACACAAATTTGACATTTGATGTTCAAAATCCTAGTGGTCTCTATTCAAGAAATATGCATTCTGGTAGTGTGAATGGTAAAAACAAGAACAAGAATTCAGGAAATGGTAGTTATGGTAACAAGAACTCAGACAATGGGAATTTTAGTAATAAGAAATCAAGCAATGGAAATTTCAGGCCTAGTATTCCTTATCATGGTGGTTCTTCTACTACTGGAAATGGCAGAAGAGATTATTCTCAGGTTGAATGTCAAATCAGCAGGAAGAAGGAACATTTTGCTAGTAGGTGTCACTTCAGATATTATCCTCCACCTTATGCTTCTGGTTCAAATTCAGGCAATGGTGCAACTAGTGTTTCTCAACAGTCATCTTTTACTTCTGTAAGTGAAGATTTGGGTTATTCTGGTGCTTCTACTTCTTCAACTCCACAATGGATTGCAGATTCTGGTGCAGCTGCACATATGACTGGTGATGAGAATTTACTTCAGCATACTTCTAGTTACAAGGGAAATGAGCATGTTCAAGTAGGAAATGGTAAGTCTCTTGTCATTACTTCTACTGGACATTCTAGTATTCAAACACCTAAAACTAGTTTTAGGTTAAACACTGTCTTACTAGTTCCAGAAATGAAGCATAATCTACTTTCTATAGCTAGATTCACAAGGGATAATCACTGCTACTTTAAACTTACTCCAACTAGTTATGAAATAAGAGATCTATCTACTCATGCTTTGCTTGCTCAATGAACTGTAGTTAATAATCTTTATCATATTCATCATTCTATTTTTTTATCCAATTCTGGTTTTGCTATATCTCCTCTATCTGCTGCTATTTCTGCTCCTTCAAATGTTTGGCATAGTAGGTTGGGTCATCCATCACACAGTATTGTTCAAAAGTAACATTCATCCAAACACATTGTTTTAACTACTCCTCATTCTATTTCTCTGTGTGATCCATGTCAACTTGCAAAAAGCAAAAGATTGCCTTTTGAATTGTCTGATTCTCATGCCAATAAACCTTTATCTTTAATTCATTGTGATGTTTTGGGTCCCATAATTCCTTCTTTGAATGGTTACAAATACTATATTGTGTTCATAAATGACTATAGTAGATTTAATTGGATTTATGCAATGGAACTCAAGTCAGATGCCTCCAAATGTTTTACTCACTTCAAAACTCATACTGAAAACCAGTTTTCTACAAAAATTATTTCTTTTCAAGTAGATGGTGCTGCTGAATTAGTTAAAGGTCCATTCAAAACTACTCTTGAACAGAGTAGTATTATTGTTAGGATTTCTTGTCTTAAAACCCCTGAGAAGAATGGTCTAGATGAAAGAAAGCATAGACACATTACTGAAATGGGTAATACTCTCTTGTTTAATGCTTTTTGTCCCAATGAAATGTGGTATGATGCTTTTTTAACTGCCACATATCTTATTAATAGAACTCCAACAAAAATTTTACATTAAAAATCTCCTTTTGAAGTTTTGTTTGAGTCTCCTCCTGATTATTCTTTTCTGAAGATTTTTGGTGTTGTCTGCTATCCTCATTTAGTTCATCTCAGACCTGATAAACTTTCACCAAAGTCTATCAAATGTGTTTTTCTTGGATACAACTCTTTTCATAAGGGTTATAAGTGTTATAATCTTATCACCAGAAAAATTTATATCTCTAGAAATGTGGTTTTTGATGAATCTCAATTTTATTTTGCTGATTATGTGCATTCTACTTCTTCTACTACTTTATTACCTATTTCAGTTTCTTCTACTTCTGATACTCTACTTCCTAGTCCATCTTTACCAATTCCAGATGCTTCTATATCTGATAATGTTCCTTCAACCACTACTATGATTACTAGATCTCAAAAAGGAATATCTAAACCCAAACTTTTTCCAGATCATGTAGCTCATGTTTCAATTAAGTATCCCATTTCTTCTACTTTTCTTTCTTTGTTAACTATAGTTTCTGAGCCAAAAACTTTTAAGCAAGCTATGAATGATCCTAAATGGCAGTTCTCAATGAAATATGAGTATGTAGCTTTAAGGAATAATGATACTTGGGATTATGTTACTCCTGAACCTCATATGAATATTCTGGGGTTCTAAATGGGTATATAGAGTGAAGAAAAAGTCAGATGGAACTATTGATAGGTTTAAATCAAGATTAGTAGCAAAGGGCTATGATCAACATGATGGTATTGATTACAATGAAACTTTTAGCCCTGTTGTAAAATCAACTACATTAGAGTAGTTTTGTGTATAGCTGTTTCATATAACTGGCCAATAAGGCAATTAGATGTCAGTAATGCCTTTCTTCATGGCTATTTGTATGAAGATGTTTATATGTCACAGCCTCAAGGTTTTATTAATCCTGATTTTCCATCAAACTATGTTTGTAAACTTAAGAAGAGTCTATATGGTTTGAAACATTCTCCTAGAGCATGGTTTCATAGATTCAGCTCTTTTATTCTTACTTATGGTTTCAAGAAGGCAATCTCTGATAATTCCATGTTTGTATTTTATTCACAACATGGAACACTGGTTTTGCTATTATATGTGGATGATATTTTACTGACTAGTAGTTCTTCTGTGTTGATTGATCAACTTATTGTTTCATTGAAGAAAGAGTTTGCTATGAAAGAACTTGGTGATTTGAGTTATTTTTTAGGCATTGAGGCTGTTAGAAGTTCTGATTCTATTATCTTGACACAAAAGAAATATACCTTAGAATTATTATCAAAGGCTAATATGCTTGACAGTAAACCTTTTGATACTCCAGTGGTTAAAGGAGCAAGAGTCTCAATACATGATGGTGTCAAACTGCAGAATTCTGCTGACTATAGAACACTTGTAGGCAGTTTGCAGTATTTTACTATTACTAGACCATGTATATGTTTTGGTGTGAATTATGTATCACAATTTATGCATTCACCTACAGATGTGCATTTACAGTTGGTTAAGAGAATTCTAAGGTATTTAAAAGGCACAACTGGCACTGGAATCACTTTAAGAAAGGATAGTTTGAATGTTTTGAAAGCATACAGACTCAGATTTGGAAGGGTGTCCAGATACAAGGAGATCTACTTCTGGTTATGCTGTGTTTTTGGGATCTAACTTGGTTTCTTGGTCTTCTAAAAAGCAACCCACTGTTTCAAAGTCTTCAGCTGAGGCTGAATACAAATGCTTATCTGTTGCTTCTTCTGAATTGAAATGGCTATTTGATCTTCTGTCAGAGTTGCATATTTCTATTTCTACTCCAACATTACTTCTCTGTGATAATACAAGTGCTTTGGCTTTAGCTTCTAATCTTGTTTTCCATGTCAGGACCAAACACATAGAATTCAATATCACACTGTTAGGGAGCTGGTGGAGAATGGTTTTCTAAAGCTTCAACATATATCATTTGAGGATCAAATAACAGATATTTTTACAAAAGGGATTTGTTTTCCTTCCTTTTCCAAGTTATTGAAGTCTTTAGTGGATACAACTATATTGTGTGCCTCTCCAAGTGTGCCAGTAATCTGTGATTCTTCTACTTCTGGTGTTTCTGCTGCTGCTTCTACTTCTGGTGTTTCAGCTGCTGCAATTTGAAGGCTTCTGCAACTATACTTCTTCAGCTTACTTCTGCAGTTGTCAAACTTTAAGTCCCTGTATCTGCTTCTATTTCCTGCATTGCTGCTTTCTACATCAGCTGTGATACTTTCTTTGTCTACTTGTTTGTTTTCTTTGTGTTTGCTAAAATTCAAACTGTAAAGTCATCCCTTAACAGTTTGAGGGGGTGTATTGAGTATTGTAAATGTTTGTCAAGTCAACCTTAGTTGACTTGACTTATCTGTGTACATGTGTGTGTAACATGTGTGCCTGTAATGACACTACACACATTGATATTGGCTGTATTAATAGCCAACGATAGATTTTGTATTCTTTACTTTTTGATAATAATATTACAGAGTGTTGTTGGTTTCTCAGTTCCCACTAAGGGACATTGAGATTGTCAATCTGGCACTGCTTTGACTTGGGATAATTGATATGAGAGTCATTTTTAAGGACTTTGAGAAGGACAGTGTGCTTCAAATCAATTCAATTCCCATGAACTCGCTTGCTGGCATAAAAGATCGCCTTAACTGGGGTCATGTGAAGTACTATGTGAACACCGCAGAACCAGACTGGAAGACCATAGTGAAATGCATAACAGATTTTCCCGAGAAGTTCATAGAGGATGGTGGATGTGATTACTTTGAACTCGAGGATTGTGATACTTTGGCCTACTACTACAGGGGAATAGCATCCGCCCCAGACTATGATGCAAAATCGCTGACCAGATAGCAAGAAATGGTAGTAAAGCAGGAGAAAGGTTGATCTTGGACGAAAAAGTGTAGTGACTTTTTTGAATGTGCATGCAGGTATTACTATAATGCCAATGTCGTAGTAATGAAAATATTCTCCCAATGTGCTAGTAGATGAGTCATTTGTTATTACTTAACAGATACAGGAGCTTCTTCATTAGCATTTTCTAATAAAAAGTAAATGTTGTTCTTATTTTGTTTCGGTGACTTTGTTATTTCTTTTAAGTGGTAATTATATAAATGACCCTTGTATTAATGATTTCAGACAGATGGATATCATCTTTTTTTATTTCCAGGTCTGTCATTGTAACTAGCCAGCCTCTTCCCTTGCTGGACCCTCTCTTTGCTAACTGTCTGCCAAGAAAGTTGGCCTCTCTAGTGACATGACCAAAACTAATTCTTGATAACTTAACTGCACTTCGCTTCTACCTGTAAACAACAATCCATGTGAGCTGGGAGGTTTAATAACATAACAGACTCCATAAAGTCGCTATTACACGACTCCCAAACCTTTGAGGCCAGCAAGCATTTCCGATTAATGCACACCCAAATATTGCACTCACCACCTCATCCCTGATATTTTTTCTGCAATCCAACCTCCACCAGCCTCACCTAGGTTGTCGTTGAGGGACCATCACAACACACATTGATAACCCCTTCTTGCGGGAGAGACCAATAAGAAAAAGAGATCTTATTCAGGTGCTTGACTGGTCTGCTCGAGATCACAATTTTGATTAGAATATGAAAACCTTTATGGATTTTTTTTTTAATATATACCCTTATGATCCTCAAAGAATATGAAAACCTTTATGGAAAATGAATATATACCCTTATGATCCTCAAAGAACAATCATGCACATCCCTGTATAATTTTGAAGAAAGAGTACTTCTAATAGGTGTATTCTTTCCTTCATAAACTTTCAATTTTCCAGCATAATATAATCTCATAAATAGAACTTGACCTGACTTCTTTGACTTCTAGGTTTTCAACAGTTTCTCTCATAATTAATCTCCTGTATTCCTCTTCCATTTATGGATCAAAGAAAAGTTCTCACAGTAACATGTTCGGGTATTATGAGTGTAATGTGGAAAAATGACTACTTTGTTACATACACTACTTGGCTTTCGACCCACTATAATCATTTTCTATCTGAACTTAAAAAGAAGATTCAATACATATTAAATCGCAATATTTCTCTCACTCAAGTGAACGCAGTCAGTCAATAAGTTATACAAGAAATGTGTATACAATCTGGAATAGGAGTGCTAACTGCTATTCTCTAATAACCTCATTTCAATAAATTCACAAACCTCTCCATAAACAAGTGTTCCCAGATAAAATGTCTTATAGGAAAAGTTTTGCTATGTAAAATGTGCCTGCTCCGTCATCTACTGATAAGATGTAAATCAGTTTGACGAACCCAGTTTAGGTTTCTTAAGATACCTAAGTATACTCCACATGAATGTAGAAACAAAGAAGAGAATCAAACCAGTAACAACAGCATACTTGAGCCCAAGGTTAACAAGTAAATTTACCAGAAGGCCAGCTAAAACAACGCCACAGAAATTTGCCGACACTGCAGACCAGAATGGCATATCGAACAATGATGCAATAACTGCACCTGTCCATGCCCCGGTTCCAGGAAACGGTACAGCCACAAACAACATCAACCCTAACCACTGAAACTCTTCAATGGGACCGGCCTTTGCTCTCGCATTTTTGAAAAACAGCTCTAGATATCGTGAGGCAGTAGGACTGCTCTTAGCAAGATACTTTGCAAATTTCTTCAAGTAGAGTAGAATAATGGGCACCGGAACCATGTTGCTGCAGTCATAGAAACATTTCAGAATGTATCGATCAGATAAGTTATACAGAAAGCAAACTCTGCACGTTTTTTGCACTCAATTCAGAAGCAAAAGTTCAACCACGGACTAGTTCCAAACTTAGCAGATAAATGGATACTGCATAACCCCAATTCCTCAAATTAAAATGCAAAAATATCTGGGGGAAATTACCCATTATGAGATTAATTAGAAAAAGGGTTTCATAAATGAGTAAAAAGAGACTGACCCAAGAACAGATAAGACAGTAAGAAGAAGAGGTTTGAGCTGCAACCAATAACCAACAGGAATAGCACCACGAAGCTCAACAAGAGGAAGTGTAGCTAGGGCAAATACAATCACCTCATCAGACCAACCAGAACCTCTTAAAAAATTAGCTACTTTCAAACCGAAACTTGAAGCTCTAATAGAATCAGCTGAAGCAGAACGAGCACTATCTCCTCCAAAAGTTGCTGTTAAAACAAGTGAAACTGAAGTCCAAACTAAAACCCAGAAAACAAATTTAATTGCCTGTTTGGGTTCATCTGCAAGTGGTAGAAGAATCTCATTATTATCAGATTCTAAAACAAAATTATTGGAATTAGCAGCAGAAGTTGTAGTTGATTGAGAGAAATTAACTAGAGGAGAGAAGGAATGGAAAATTGAACAAAACTCGGGCTTAGGAGAAGACTTGTGAGGGGAAACGATGAAATCTGTGTTTATGGGGGAGATTCTTCTGTGGGTTTTTAACGGGAAGAAATTTGTTACTGTTGTTGTTGACGGTGTAATGGCAGCCATTGAGGAAGCTCTATTCAGTTCCCCTCCCACTCCTGAAGAACTTAAAGTCAAATTTCGTGGGATAAAATGAGCTCTATAACCAGAATAGTGCCGAAGGAGGAGATACCAAAGGCCGTCTCTCTGTCGCGTAGGGTGTTGTTTTATAGCCTGTTTGTATCACACACCGTAAGAGCATCTCAAAGAGGGTGGATCTATTTATTTTTAGTGACACATAGGATTTTAGACAACCGTTTGGCATAAATATATCTCTAATAGTAGGGTGTTACAAGTTAGGAGGGACCAATTATTAAATATGAAGGTGTTCAAGAAAGTGTTATTTATACCTCCGGTGGCACCTCCACGTCATGTTTTTAACTAATTTTCTTTTAATTCTAAGAGTTAAATTTCTCATTGTTGGAGATGATTTTTTAGATATGAGGTCCTATATAAAAAATCCACGTGGGATTTTTTCCACCTTCTATTGGAGAAGGTCTAAGCAGCTTTTCGACTTCTAAAAGTTAAAAAGACTCAAATTTCAACACGACTTCTAGAAGTCGAAAAGTTAACTTTTTGTGACTTTTAGCTCGCACATGAATATAAAATTATAAACCCAAATAAACTCTGTCATTTTGAGTTCTATTGGGTTTTATAACCCCAAAGAACCACGATCCTCGCCGAATATAAATTATAAACTAATATTTAATCTGCGCTACGCGGGTACGATGACAATTGGCTTCAATTTGGTGAGGCGGGCTTCATCTCGTATCCGTCTCTGAGGTACTCAAATAACAACTGCAATGCATAATGAAGCCATAAATTATCGTTTAGTATATTAACATTTAGAACCAAATTCACCAATTATACATTGTTTAAATTTTTGGAGATAAAAGAGATCCTCTTAAACAAAATACGTTTGAAAATTATACCAACCTTTGAATCAATAAGTAGTTTAGGACACTGCCAAAGTAGCACTACATCTGCCCTTAGTCTTGACTACATATATTTTAACAAAATGCCACGCTTTGGTTTTCCGGTTTAATAAAGTGCCACCGTTTTTTTCAGAATTTATAAAATGCCATAAACGTTAAGTTTTTTTTGTTAAGGTCCACTTGATTAGTCAACTGTTGTTGAAAAAGTCTAAAACATGTGGAATTATTACCAAACTAGCCTTCTCAATTGCCTTAATAAGTCTAGGGCTGCACATGACCGACCGACTAACTGAGTCAACCCGAAAACCGGTTATATTATTAACCATTGATCTGATAAAGACAATTAATCCCAGCCCTCTATTATAACCTAACCCTAAACTAAGAGACACTCGCTTCTGTTTCCCTTTTCTTCTTCTTCTTCTTCTCTGCTTCACTCTCTCGTCCCTCTTTCCCTGTTTTTCTTCTTCTTCTTACAGTCACGACTACCAGCAAAATCACCATTAATTGTTTCTCTTTCACTGATTACTTCAATTTCTTTGGGAAAGTGGTAAAGTTGTTCCTAATCAGATTGTTTCGGGAATAAATGGGGAAGATGTTGTTAGGGTTTATTACATAATGGGTTTAATCGGAAGGTTGTAAAATCAGAAAGAGGGGTTTCATGATTTCGTGTAATGGATAAATTAATTAATTGTGATTTCTATTTTTTTATAAGAAAATCTATAATTGAAATACATTTGTTTGTTTGTTGGAGCTGTGTGAATTGTGAAGTTTCAGATCGAGAATTTGTGATGGATTGAGTTTATGTAGATTGAATTTCCATGGGGGGTTTTAGAATTGGAAGAAGAGAGAAGAACTGGTTGGATTTGTTTGAGCAGGAGATGAAGAATTGATGTGAGTCTCTAATGAAATTTCTGTTGCTCATAGAAGAACATGGGTTTGATACATGATTTTGAATCTAAGATGAAGACAGAAGAATTTTATGGTTTGAATTGATTTGTCTATGGCAGTCGAAGGAGATGGGTACTTGAGATGAAATTGAGAAGATGGTGGTGCTAGGCTTGTGAGTTTGTTTGGCCTGATGGGTGTTGCAGCTGCAGTATGTATTGAGGAGTTGGTATTTGCATCAGTGGTTTGAGTTGAGAACAAGTTGGAGATGTAAAATGGACAAGGGTCTACAGCGCGGTGAAATGGTTGTAGTTGAGATGCATGTTGAGCTGAAGCAAACAATGAAGAGGAGCTCGGATAGATGAATGCCTAGGTTTTAGGTACAAATTGCAGCTGTTGTTGTTGCAGTGATGGGGAGAAGTTGGAGCTGAAATGTTTGAGTTACTGCTGTAGAAATGATGTGTTGATGCTCATAGTGTGGAGGTGATGCTCATAATGTTGAAATGATGGAGACATGTGATGTAGCTTATGCATGACAGAGAAGTGTAGATTTGCTGTTGAGCTGACAATGAAGTGAAGTTGGTGGAAGAGCAGAATTTGCAGGGTTGTAACTGATGATGTTGCGATGTGTTATTGGTAGAGACAGTGAGCTGAGAATAGTGGCTTTACAGAGAAATAGTTTGTTTCATGTGGTGATGCAAGGAATAGGTTGTAATGCTGAGAGGTAGCAGTTGCAGAAGCCACATGCAGAGTTGAAAAGCAGTTGAGCAGCAAGAATACATCTGCTGGTGAGTGCAGGTGCTACACACGCTTGGTGAAGCACTATTATGGTGCAACATCAAATTAGGCCGTGTAATGGAACCAACTTAGACCAGTCAATTAGTTGACTCTGATACTCATTTCTTATCAATCATAGCAATGATTACAGTTTGTATTGATTTAACTCAGTTGGTTTAGGGAGATGATTTGAGGGTGTACATGTCTTTTACTAAGATAGATAACTGCCGCCTATGTACTACCTGATGTGTGGCATTAAATAAATTTTGAAAAAAACGGTCACATTTTCTTAAACATGAAATTGAAAGTGTGAGACTTTATTAAAATCCCCTAATTAATTTTTCTACTTAAAAGTAATGAAACAAAGTCATAGTAATATTCTACCTCAAAACCCCAATAATGGCGTCCAGTTCGGCCGAATCTTATTTGTACTTCACCAGATACACAGATCTCTATCTACTTTACGTACCATATCATATACATGTGTTAAGAATCAAGCGGCCAACTCAATTACTCCTTCAGGCTCTAGTTTCGTGTAGTAAAATGAAAAATCACACTCACATATAATTATATCATATCAATATATGACGTTAGAGACACTAAAAATAAACATGATATATCAATATGAAATAGACTGCTGACTCTAAATAGTGAAGAACATATGAAGTGCTTCCCATCGAAGAAGATATAATCAAGGAAATGCATTGATATTTCTTTCTTCAGAAATTATATACTTACGTTAAGAATCAAGCGACTAACTCCACTGCTCCTTCAGGTTCCAACTCCATATAGTTATATGCACAATCACACCACTATATAATTGCATCAATATATGATATTAGGGACACTAAAAGGAAATACGATGCTAAAATATAAAATAGACTGCCAACTCTAAATAGGAAAAAGTATATAAAGTGTTCCCCTTCGTAAAAAATGTAAATACCTCTTTCTCGACAGAGCAACCGTAGTTGGGCCATCTCGTTGAAAAAGATGTAATCAAGGAAATATACTGATATATCTTTCTTTAGAAATCATATACATACATTAAGAACAAACGCCCAACTCAACTGCTCCCCAGGCTCCAACTCCTTGTAGTTAAATGAAAAATCAGACTCACTATAATATATGATATTAGAGACACTAAAAAGAAACACATATATTAATATAAAATAGACTATCAAATCCAAATAGTGCAAGGCATATGAAGTGCTTCTCTCCGAAGAAGATGTAATCAAGGAAATGCACTAATATATCTTTCTTCAACAATCATATACTTGCGTTAAGAATCAAGCGACCAACTCAACTTCTCCTACAGGCTCTAGATCCCTGTAGTTAAATAAAAAATCACACTGACTATATAGTTGTATTAATATATATGATATTAGAGACACTAAAAAGAAACATTATATTAATATAAAAAAGATTGCAAATTCTAAATGGTGCAAAACATATAAAGCGCTTCCCATCAAAAAGGATGTAAATACCTCTTTCTCAACAGAGCAACATTAGTTGGGCCATCCCGTTGAAGAAAATTTAATCAAGGAAATGCGCTGATATATCCTTCTTCACAAATCATACACTTGCGTTAAGAGTCAAATGACAAATCGACTGCTTCTCCAGACTCCAACTTCCTGTAGTGAAATGAAAAACCACACCCATTATATAGTTGTATCAATATATGATATAAGAGACACTAAAATGAAACACGATATTAACATAAAATAGGTTATCAACTCTAAATAGTGCAAAGCATAAGAAGCGCTTCCCGTTGAAGAATATGTAATCAAGGAAATGCATTGATATTTCTTTCTCCGGAAATCATAGAAAACGATATACTTGTGTTAAAAATCAAGCGGACAACTCAACTGCTCCTTCAGGCTCTAGTTACCTTCAGTTAAATGAAAAATCACACATAATATATAGTTGTATAAATATATCATATTAGAGACTCTAAAAAGAAACACGATATTAATATAGGATAGATTGATAACTTTGAATAGTGCAGAACATATGAAGTGCTTCACGCACAAGAAGATGTAATCAAGGAAATACACTGATATATCATTCTTTAAAAATCATATAGTTGCATAGAGTCAAGCGAACAACTCAACTGCTCTTTTAGGCTCCAACTACATGTAGTTATATGAACAATCACACCTTCTATATAGTTGTATCAATATAGGATATTAGAGACACTAAAAAGAAACACGATATTAATATATAATATATTGCCAACTCTAAATATTGCAAAACATATGACATGCTTCCTGTCAAAAAAGATGCAAATACCTCTTTGTCAATAGTTGGGTCATCCAGTCGAAGAAGATTTAGTTAAGGAAATACATTAATATATATTTAGAAATCATACAATAAGAATTAAACGCCTAACTCAACTGCTCCTCCAGGGTCCAACTCGTTGTAGTTAAATAAAAAATCACGCTCATTATATAGTTATATCAATATATGGTATTAGAGACACTAAAAAGAAACACATTTTAATCAAAAATATATTGCCAGTGCAAAGCATATGAAGTGCTTCCCGTCCAAGAAGATGTAATCAAGAAAATGCAATGATATATATTTATTGATAAATCATATACTTATGTTAAGAATCAAGCGAACAACTCAACTGCTCCATCAGGCTCGAACTCCATGTAGTTATATCAATATAGAGCCACTAAAAAGAAACACATATAGATATAGTATAGATTGCTAACTCTAAATAGTGCAAGGCATATGAAGTACTTCCCGTCGAAGAAGATGTAATTAAGGAAATGCACTTATATATATTTCTCCCGAAATTGTATACTTGTGTTCAGAATCAAGTGGCCAACTCAACTGCTGCTCCAGGCTTACTCCTTGTAGTTAAATGAAAAATCACACTGATTATATCACCCTAAAGACAATATATGATATTAAAGACACTAAAAAGAAACGCGATATTAATACAAAATAGATTGCCAACTCTAAATAGTGCAAAGAATATGAAGTGCTTCGCGTCCAAGAAGATGTAATCAAGGAAATTGACTAATATATCTTTCTTAGAAATCATATACTTGCGTTAAGAATCAAGCTACCAACTCAAGTGCTCCTTCAGACTCTAACTCTATATAGTTATATGAACAATCACACCTATTATATAATTGTATCAATATATATTATTAGTGACACTAAAAAGAAACTGGATACTAATATAAAATTGATTACCAACTTTAAATAGTGCAAAACATATGAAGTGTTGATCTTCAAAAATATGTAAATACCTTTTTCTCGACATAGCAACAATGTTAGAGCATGCCCTTGTGAAAAACTCACCATCAACAACCGGGTTCTGGTATACTTAGTTCACGGTTTACTCAAACAAGAGCAAGTATGTTTTCACTCATTATCAACATCTGAACATCATTAGTTTATTCAATAAAAAAACTTAAGGGAGTAATAATTCAAATGCGTTAATCAGAAAACAGACACCTCTGACTCACTCTTCAAATTCGTGATGAGATTAATTTTTCATTGATTATGTTACTGAAAATCACAATCTAAGAGATAGAGTTAATCATCTCTCAGATAAAGATATTTTCAAAGATTCTTTGGTTAAAACCATTTCATATGGGAATCCTTGCTTCAAAAGAAAATTGATATCATGAACAAAATGACAAGATGATGGCAACTCGTATATCTATGAAACAAGCTCAAGAAGAATTATTCAACTTATTGAAACTGAATCTAGATTATCTGATGCTCTCACAAAAATCATAAATATTGTAAAAAAGTTAGCAATCTTGAGTAATGATATACAGTTATACAGTAAGACTTTGCGGTTTCAAAGTTAGAGATATTTATGCTAACTCCCAAGATCTGAGGTAAATCAGTTTAAATTTGTCTACTGACTGTAATAATCAACCAGAGATTGTTTCGCAATATGATACATCAATCATTTCTTATAATCAAAATAATATTTGACAAATAACTTTAAATTCTACTTGAATTGTAGCAAAAAGGGCCATTGTTCTAAACGCTGTAAATATCGGATTAAAGACAAACAACTTAGTGATCTCAAGGACTCGTTTAATTTTGCTATTAGTCATGCTTCTAGTCTTACCAATTTTAAGAAACAATTTTCTCATATATTGTCTTCAATGTCTAGAAAAAATAGAATTTTCTAAAATATCATTTGTATATGTTTGATCAGTCTCAATGATTAGAGTATATGAATATGAATAGGAAAAAAACCAATTACAAAATAATTCTTCTAAGCATAAACTGATGAGAAATCATCATAGAGATCATGCTCGGTTCAAAAATCTAGGTTTCACAAATCGTAATGACAAACATGTTCCTGTTGGAATCAGTTAATCAAGGAAACCAAGTAATTTATGTTATAACTTTCAGAGTTGGGAAACAAGCTTAAAAAATCAAATCAAAAAGAGGAATTTACAGAAATGTCAAATTTACCCGAAATAGTACTATGTGTTATGGCATTGCTCGGTCGAACTCGCATGCGTTGCTATCTCAAGCATGTTTGTCAATATTAGTGATCAAAACTATAAAGTCTTTGATTTCTAGTCTACTATAGCTAAGGTCTCATACTAGGATAGAAAGTGTAGTTGAGCTCAAGAACTCCATGGAGATCATCATACAAGACGAAAGACTACTCAATGAACCAGTGAATCTTCATCGACTAAAAGGTATGTGGAGACTTGAACTTATATATCACTCGAAAGTCTATCTATTCTATCTCCTATCTTGAGACAAAAGTCATATTACTATATAGACTAAGAATATATACACATATGATATTTTGAGCTGAGTATATCCCGCTTATCTATTTCTCGAAATATGTGTTGGTAAAGCTTTCGCTTTAGCCAAGTTCATCTTTACCTAGTAAAGAAAGTCATGTTATGTTTCAATCATTTTGGAAATTGCTCTGACGAAAAATAGTTTGTGAATAACAGCTATATAACGCCCTCTGAGAATGCTTCAATGATTGAAATAAGAGTTTAGACAATATAACCATTGGAGGATATAAGAATTGTTATGGTAACACATATATGTATAAGTCCTTAGTTCTTGAACCGAAGTTTGCGAACTTTGTTGATCAAGTGAAACCGGAGAAGTGCGTGAGCTTCGGTCTGCGAACCCAGTCCGCGAACTGGTGGAAGTTCTCGACCGATAATTTCTGCTGGAATTTGTGAACTCCATCCGGGAACTTAAGTCCGCGAACTTGAGTAGGTTATGTCTAAAAACGATGTTTGTGAACTTATCATAATAAACTAAGGAATGCTATTGCAAACCGTGGCTTTATATTTCATGAATCAATTCGAGATAATCACATCATTTTTGCTTCAATTGTGTCTTGTGTAGTACATAAAGATCTAAGCAATTGAACAACACTCTAACTAGTTCATTTGAGTTATTTGGACTAGTTATGGTGAAGAAGAATATGGTTGATATGAAAGTTATCATTTGGATAACCATTTGGTTAACTAGTGTTGAACCAACTAATGTACAAGTTTATGTACGGTTTTCACAAGCCAACAAACGGGTAGTACATGTGTGTATAACAATTTATGTTTTCGATCTAACGGTTGATAAATATTAGCTTGTATCTAATCAGGTTTTCATCTAACGGTGAATATTGAATTCTTTGTTACTAAGATAACATTGATTGCAAACCCCGATTTTAAAGACTATATAAGGGAGAACTCTAGCAACTGGGAAACCTAATCCCCACACATTCTGTTTGATACTAGTTTGCTAAGATAGAGTCGATTCTCCTTTAACCTTTGGTTTTCTTCTTCTAAAACCAGGTTAACGACTTAAAGACTTCATTGGGATTGTGAAGCCAGACCAATACTACTTTTATCGTAGTTGTGTGATCTGATCTTGCATCTTCTATCATACGAGTATAATTGTAATAATTGGCTTGAGATTTCTATCTCCGATAGGCAAGATATAAAAGTAGTCACAAACACTTCGTCTCATCGTTTGTGATTCCTCAATAATCTTCTTCACTGCGTCGATTAAGTATATTGTGAGGTGATTGATAAAGATGAGCTGTTCTTCGGGGATATAAGTC
The DNA here is from genome assembly GCA_023529315.1 of Papaver bracteatum. Classification (NCBI taxonomy): domain Eukaryota; kingdom Viridiplantae; phylum Streptophyta; class Magnoliopsida; order Ranunculales; family Papaveraceae; genus Papaver; species Papaver bracteatum. Next base: position 69,338 of record JAJJWX010003512.1, read on the forward strand.
TGGTTTTATCAATTAGTTCCTGTTCACCTTGATTTATCAAAAGACGGAACAAGACTCATTGGTTTATTCGTGGGATATGAATTTATCTATCCTTGTAGACTTTTTTGTGTGAGACAGATTTGTTTATTAAATTCTTCGACTATGGGTCATAGCAACTCTTGGTTGTGGGTGATATCAACTAAGGGAATCAAGTGCATGGTATCCTGCTAGGATTAGAGGCGTAGGAACATAATTATACCTTGGATCAGTGTGAGATTATTTGGGGTTCAACTACAGTCCAGATCGAAGTTAGCTTGGAGTAGTCTAGTGTCTGTAGTATCTTAATATAGTGTATGTTTAATCTTGACTAGGTCCCGGGATTTTTCTGCATATGCGGTTTCCTCGTTAACAAAATTTTGATATTTGTGTTATTTTGTTTCCTCAATATATTTTGTTATATAATTGAAATAATACAGGTTGTGCGTTGTTCAATCAATTAGAATATCCGACCATATTGGTTGTTGATTTAAATTGATTGACACTTGGATATAGGTCTTTGGTACCATCCAAGTTATCTCTCTTTGATTAAGATTCGCATATTGTATTTGCTTGAGTAAATCTCCTTGAGATATTTTCTATTGATTGAGTCTAGTTGATTCTCTAGAAAGTAACTCGGAGTTGTTCATACAGATTGCTAATCCAAATATTGGGTGTGGTTGTTAGACCCCCGCTTTTTCAATTGGTATCAGAGCAGGAAAACACGTTCAAGACCTCACAAGTATGTGTTTGTAGTGATCCGACTCTATGGACAAAGGTGATATCTCAATAAACGTACCACCAGTCTGCAATGGTTCAAACTACCCGTGGTGGAAAATTGTTATAAGCATGTATCTCCAAGCTCATGATTTTCAAATATGGGTACATGTTATTAATGGCTATGATCCTCCGGTTAATACAGAAGGCAATGTATCTACCCTCAAGGGTGTTGATAATTATAATCCAGAAGAAACTCTTGCTGCAAAGCAAAATTCTGAATGATTAGATGCTATCAGAAAGGCCATTACCCAGACCTTCAGCACTATGTGTCTTCTTGCACTAAGTCTAAAGATGCCTGGGATATCTTAGAAACTACTTTTGAAGGCAACAAATTTGTTTCTAAGAAATGTACCATCGATTGAGGAAATAACCTCAATGCTCTTTATAAAAATTCATCTTTCGGAAAGATAAGAATTCCTGATAAAAATCCTGTTCAAACTGTTGCATTCAATGGTGTGTCAAACACAAGTGAATACTCTATATCATGGGATGATGAATGTTGTAATATGAGGTTTGCTTTAAAAAACCATTGATTACAGAAAAGATCATAGAATTTATAAAGAGGAGCATTAGACGTGATAAACGTCCTCTGTCTGCCTTCACTGCTAATGATTCTGTGAAATAAAAACCTTTAAGTGTCAATGGGTTGAATACGTTTGATAGATGCGATGAACTCTAAGCTTTTACAACAGAAACATTTACATACTCAAGTTCTGATTTAGAATATGAGACCGACACAGGGGTTTTCAATTTCTTGGATAAAGAGATTCTTCAAGAAAATCTTCAATTAAAAGCTTCATTGAAGAAACTAGAATCACTAATCCAAGAGGAAAATCTTGAGATAGATTGTCTTAATGATAAACTCACCAGAACCATTGATCTAAAGGAGAAAGATATTAATACTCTTAAGGATGATCTACAAAGATTATCTGGAAGCTCTGACAAAATTTCATCATTGTTATTTGGTCAGAAGTCCTTTGGAAACACTAGTGGTTTAGGATACAAAAGCAAGTATGCAGACATTGTCAATCCTGTTGCTTCTATTGATCAGGGAAAAATAAAAGCTGGCAGCTGTGTTAAGCAAAAGATTCCTCAACAAAACAAAGAATCCTTGGTCTGTTTGTTTTGTGGAAATGCAAGGCATGTTCAAAGTACGTGTTAGAGTTTCAAGAGGAATATTGAAAGAATTGCCAAACTACAGAAGAACATGCAAAAGATGAATCTGGATAATTTGCGAGGCTCTCCTAAAAACATTGCTTCCAAAATCAGAAGAGGTAAGAAACATTCTTACACAACAAACCTTGAAAAATCACTATGTGATAAACAAGGAGAGCGTTTAGCTCATAATGTTCCTATCTAACTTCAGGGGCATTCACACCCTCTTCTTTAACTTGAGAAAGTGAGGCGTTGCGTTTTTTTGTGGTGATCATATATTTCTGTTAAGAAAATATTCTCCTAACTATATAATGGATCATTAAACTTCAGAAGACTTTTTTTTCTAGGGTTTTTGAGGTTTATAAGTCTATTTAAATCATTGGTAGACTTCCTCTTTCCTTAAAAAGATACAATCTTATGGCTCCTGTAACCAGAAGCATCACAAGCAGGGATGCAGTTGAAGCAGCTAATGTGTATTTGTGTAAAGGTATTTCTTCCTCAAGGGTGAATAAAGTGAAGACTACAATTAATGGAGAAGGTTCTTCCTCTAACTGCCTCTTTTCTATATGTCCTTTAGATGCTAATTTTATGGGCATAGTAAAAGAGTTCATCAACAAGAGAAATGGTTTAAAATCTCAAATCATTTCCTCTTTGGAAAAGATCACTCACTATGAACGAATGTTGTTTCTATCCAAGCACCCTGCGTGATTTGAGAAGAGAACTCAGTGATTTAACTTATATTTCTGAAGATTTGGAGGAATTGAACGATCCCATAATCAATGGGTTTTTCAATAATGAAAAGGAATTCTCAATAGATGCTCTGAGAAAGATCTACGACAACTAGTAAGTCTTCTGATGAGAATTTTATTTTTTTTGTTTTATTTAAAAGAATAATTAGTGTTTTGGAATAGCAATTATTGTGATTACATATAGATATATCCAAAGTTTTCATCTTCTTGTTTTTAGATTTATTTGTTTAAATTTTAAACTTGTTTAGAAGATGATTTTTGCAGTATTAATCTTTTTGATTTTATATATTGCAATATTGTTATGGGATATGTGTGTTTACGTCCGTTTACTTGATTGTCCCATATTTTGTCAAAAGTAAAGTCGTTCGTGAATTGATATGCAAATATTGATAAAAGAGTGAATAGACTTTTGACAAAACACGAAAGTTAAGCCTATATTGTCAATTATTGATGTAAGATAGGTTAAAATCTTTTGTGATTCAAGGATTATGTCTATTGTGTCTCATTGTGCAAATAGTGATGGAAACATAGAATGAATCCTTACTTATCCCACGGTATAAGGTCGATTCTCCGATCCACAATTTTTGTATAAATACTGTGTTGTTCCATGAAGTGTCTTATATTAAGCACTAAAACAACAAAAGTTGATTGCTTTGTGATTAACTTAGTTGTTGTTCCGTAAGGTACTTTATGTTGAACATGATTGAACTAATTTAATTATCTTGTGTGATTATTTAGTTAGCACTCCATAAGTTTTCTTATGTTTGAGCATATCTTTGACTGGGTTGGTTATTTATGATTAACTTAGTCATTGCTCCATAGATTTATTATGTCGAGTGTGGCCAATTAAATTGATTACTTTTGTAATTAGTTTGGTTGAATATGACAATTAGATTATTTGCGAGTTTTCTTGTGATTAATCTAATTAATTTAAGTAATTAAAAGTTTACTTGTGTCGAGCATATTTAGTCAAATTAATCTTGGTTCTCCTTGGTTAATGTGATTGAATATTTCTTTTTGGATTCCAAATTCATACTTGTATGTGATTTGTTGAGTCTAAAGAAATCCTTCTTTTCTTTTTGAAATTAAGGTCGCTCTTGTTGTTCCCTTGGGAATGACATTTTATGGAGGAGAGTTCTTTTGAGCTTGTGCTTAATTTCCAAATCTTTGTGGGGAATGCGTGTAGGATCAGAATATTGTCACAACAATATTCTTGCGAAATAAACAATAGTTCTGTGATACATGTTTACGATACATCAATGATATTCTGCAATATATCTCAAATGACGTAAGGAATGACATATCGGATGAAAACGACAGAAACATGAGAAAGGCGTGACATTTCTGCGATGAATCAATAAAACCTGCGAAAGATTAAGGCGGTGCAAACTGCGATGTATCGCAAGAACTTAGATCCGAAACTAAAGGGAATCTTAGCTGTAAATGAGCTATCATGAGCGTAATCCATTATGTAAATACCTATATAAAGGAAATGAATAGTTCCAGAGAAAGGGATGAATTTTTGAGGGCTAAGAAAGTTTTTAGGAGAGAGAAAATCTTATTAAGTGTCTTGTGTTCTTGATCATTGTAATTCTTTTAAGATCATATTAATAAAGTAGGTCTTTAATCTTCAAATTGTGCCATAAATATTGATAAATTCTTGAGTTGGGTGTAGTGTGGGAATTCCTACAACTACATTTTGGCGTCCAGAAACAGGGAGAATCAATTTGAGAAATTTCAAATTGCAATTTGAAGATTTGAAGAAATTATTAGAATTAAAGGAATGGCTAGGAGAAGAAGAAATACATCAGAACCACCAACAACAGTGAGAAGAAGTAAAAGAATTACAGGAGAAGGAACAGGTGAATTGGAAGAATCTTTAAGGATTAGATCAGGAAGAAGTAGAATGAGAAATGAAGCAGAAAATTCAATTCAACCACCAAATCAACAAACACAAGCACAAGATAGAAATGGGGATTATGATAGAGTAAGTGTGCATACTTGGAGGTCGAATTCAATAGAAGAGGAACAAAATCAAGAAGACGAAAGAAATCAAGAAGTGGATGGAGGAGCAACTCATGAAGGGCATGAAGTAGTAGATGATTTGAGACAAAGGATACAAGAAGAAAGAAGATTAGAGGTAGAAGAATGTGCAAATCTTACAAGGCAAAATCATGAATTGAGAATGAAAAATTTGAGGTTGCAAAACAGAAGATCAAGAAGAAGCATGAGATCAAGTTCAAGATCATATAGAGAAGAAACAAGACAAAATCACCCTATACAAAACATTGGCAAGAATTTGATAAATGATCGTTATATTCCACGCGGTGAAACTTTGGATATTAGACATAATCAAGATGACAGAGAAAATCAAGAAGAAAGAAGGAGAAGGTTATGTGATGAAGAGATTCGAAGAAATCGCAGGATCATTGAAGATAATATTGAGAGGCATTATATTGAGCAAATACATTTAGCGGGAGAAAGAGAGAGATTGTGAGCTGAAGTAGAAGAACAAGAAATTCAAGCAGCTTTGCGTCAGAATAATCATGATAATCGAGAAAGACGACGTGTACAAAATAATAATAATGATAATCTAAATGAGTAATATGAGAGGATTCATAGAGATATAGAAAGTCAACGAAGAGAAACAGTAAGGGATGAGGAAATTCGCAGAAAAGAAAATGAAAGGCAAATTAATTTGCAAATTCAAGAAGGAGAAAATCGAGGAAGAAGGCAAAATCAAGATGTCGAAGAAGAAGTGCGAAATATCGCAAGACAAGAAAGGCATGAACGCATACGAAGAGAGGCTGCGTTGAAAAAGCCCATGGAGAAAAATTCTGATAGGAATGAGCAAATCTTGCGAGAATTAGCAGAAATGAGAGGAATGATAAATAACAGAAGAGAAGGAGGAAGAAGACAACTTGATGAGGAAATCGAAGAAGCTGCGAAAACTCCATTTACTCAAGAGGTACAATTAGGAGGGATACCTCCAAAATGCAATTTGCCGGTGTTGACCAGTATTTTTGATGGGACTACATGTGTCGTCCAACATATCAAAGACTATATTCGATGCATGCTACAATGGGAGAACCATGATGTCGTTTTGTGCAAATACTTTGCGTCAAGTTTAACTGGCGAAGCATTGAAGTGGTTTGAAAGTCTCCCCAAGAATACAATAACTTCGTTCATGCACTTGCAAACTACCTTTTTAGGAGCATACATAAGTAATAACTCTACACGACCTGGAATTGAAGATGTGTTTGGATTGAAGCAGAGAGTTGGCGAGAGTTTAAAGCACTTAACGATAAGATGGAGGACAATGTGTAGTGAAATGGCTGGAAGAGTATATGAAAGATATCTCATTTTATCCTTCATAAATGCTATGTTTGCGACAAATCTATTATACATCCAGGTATTCAGAGTTAAAAACACAATTACTATGACATAACTGCGATAATTGCAAGAAGAGTATATCGCTTTGGAGGAAAAACAAAATGAGATGGAGTCATATCCAATTCTCGCAGGCACAAGTTCAGCCGCAACAAATGGAAGTTTATTACCAAGGATGATTAATACAGTAGCAAGTACCTCCCAAAATCAGCGAGAGAAAATGGAGATTGATAATCAACGTAAGATAGTAGCAATGGGGAGTAGAGATCAAGAGGAATTAGAAAAGGAGAGAAATTTCTATAATTGAAATAACAATAATAAGGTGCCAAGGTTTGATCAACCGCAGGAGACTTATGGTGGACAGAGGAAGAATTATTCAAGAGAGCAAAGAGGTCAAAAGATTATATGGGAAGATGTCAAATTTCCACCTCTAAATACCAGTGTAGACAAGATTTGGGAAGCGATTATTTTGATGGAGAATATACCCTCACCCTGGAACATGGGGAAAGAACCACATCCTAACAACCAAAATCAAGAGTTCTGTCCTTATCATCATTTTCATGGCCATTCTGTGAATAATTGTAGAAAATTAAAAAAGGATTATTCTTCGAATGATTGAACAATGGAAGTTAAATCATTTTCTAGCGAGATATCCATAACCCCAACAATTGCCGCAAGAACCAGAAATTCGTAGAGTCAATGTTGCGAAAGACGCAGAAATATTTGTCATTGAAGTAGGAGCTACAGCAAAAAATCTATTTTGCAATTCAATTGTACATTCGCAGAAAACAATAGAAGATTTCCATGATAATGTGCTAAGTAGAGTATTTGCGAGGGATATAGAGGGAAGAGAGGTGATGAATATTGCGAAAAATTCTCCGTTAGAAGAATGGCAGAAACAAGTTATTTCTTTTACTGCACAAGAAATACCAGAGCCAGGGAAGATTCATGACAACCCGTTGGTGGTAAAGTTAGAGATAAATCCAAAGTACAGAGAGGGAGAAGAAGATGATGGTGACGCAACAAGTGATTATTGGGAAATAGATAAGGTTTTAATTGATACTGGCAGCTCGGTAGACATCTTATTTTATCATACCTACCGTACAATGGGTTGAAGAGATGATGAATTAATCCCCTCAACTTACAAGATCTATGGTTTTAATGGCACTGCGAATAAGCCAAAAGGAGAAATCACTATGGAAATCCCATTGAACAAGATATCTTCAAAAATTAAGTTATGTGTAGTGGATATATAATCTCCTTATAATGCCTTAATTGGAAGACCATGGCTCCATGGAATCTTGGGCATAGCATCCACATATCATCAATGCATAAAGTTTCCGCATCCTCATGGTATTGGGATAATTAATGGTGATTGGTTTGAAGGGAAAAAGTGTTATGAAGTTGACATTAATACTTGCGAAGAAAGAAACGCCAGGAATCGTAATTGGCAACATAACAGGAAGCAAACTCAGAGAGCAGAGAAATTAATGGTGGACAGTATAGAGTTGCGGGGAAAGGATATATTACAAGAATAGTTTGTGCCAAAAGAATCAATGGTGATTAATCGCGCAAAAGATGGGAAAAAGTTGAAATCTTCATTCTTTGCAGGAAAATAAACAAGTGCAAGGTGCTGGGAAAAAATTTGAAATCTTCATTTCTCGCAAGAAAGTAAACAAATAATAAAGTATTGCGATTAATCATTCGTCACAGAAGAAAAGAAGTGCAGCAATGTCATGCTGCGAACAGTTGAAGAACAAAAATAGCAAGAAATATGCAAACAGAATATTAAAAGAAAAACTTTGCTCAAAAATAAGAATTTTTCTATTGAAAGAAAAAGATGATGATTTCAAATCATATAGGAATTTTTAATGCAAATGCATAAGACGGGTGCAAATCGCCTAAAAACATATAAGAATGGGACGAACTTTTATGGCGTACACCTTAGTTCGCGGATTCTATTCCGTAAGAGGCAATGTCCTTAAAGTGCGTCATAAGGGGGGTATCTGTTTGCATGACTATGGGAAAGGCTATACTGCTGCTGGAACCTAGTCATGGAGATTTGGGATTATAGAAAATCCATCCGGGAGAGATAACTTGGATTCCCAACTATATAAGGTTATACCCTGGTTGGGCGCTCGAGAGTTTCTCCTAAGGAATGCAAAGTATGATCAAGGCGCCGAGGTACACGGTTGAGCTGTGGGTGCCCGGGACGGATGAACCTACCCTGGCCATCCACGGCAAGTCTTGGCTTACGATGTGTTCGGCCCGAAAAAAAACCCCACTAGGGTGTAGTCTCGTAACTATAAGCCATATAGGCATAAAGGATAAGAGGCTACGAAAACAACTGGTTATTTCTAGAACCGGATGGGAGGAGCTAGTCTTGTATGGCAGAAGTACGTCTCCTTGAAGGGGCAACCAGGGGGGGAGATAAGGGCGATACCCTCCATTAGGGAGCTGTGTATCAAAAAATACGACAATGTCATGGGACTTTATATTCGCAAGAGTATTTAGGCCCGTCATATTGTCGCGTGACACAGACAGCAATGTCATGGGACTTTATATTCGCAAGAATATTTAGGCCCGTCATATTGCCGCATAATAGGCCAAAAAGCCAAAAAAGAAATGTTAAGATGAGATCAATGGGTTTTTGCGATAAGAACAAAATACGAGATAGATGAAATCAATGATAAGAGGATATAAATCGCAAAAACGTCCTGCGATTTCATCGAAAAGACGCCAATGTCATGAGTCTTAAAAAGCAAAGAGAGATTAATCTCGCAAGATGGCTTAGACTTATCATATTGTCGCATAGATCAAAATAAATGATAAGACAAGATCAATGGATTATTACATATGAAAGTAAGAATGTCCTGCAATCTTGTCGCATAAAAGTGGCATAATAAGACCTTTAACTAGGAAGGCAAAATAAGACCACAAGAGAGGTTATATCTGCGAAGCATATAACAGATGTTTTGCAGCATTATTTGCGATAATTCATTTATCATATTGCAGATTAATAACAAGGGGCAAGTATGGGAATGATGCATAAAATGGTAAATATTGTTATTCATCATTATATGATAAATTCATATGAATAACAAACAGATAGAAGCAAAAAAGGATTTATATATTAAAAGATATCAGGAGCTGCAGATAATTCACAGAATATTACAAGTTGTCGCAGATAATTATCGCAAGAAAGAAAGAGAAAAATACAGGAGAAAATCAAAAAGAAAAAACAGAGCTATTTATCTCCATCATTATCTTCATCTTCGTCTTCGTCTTCACTATCTTCATCATTAGCTCCTTCCTCATCTTCGCTTTCATGTTCATTTGTATCAGCCTCACTATCAGAAATAATTGGTACTTGAGAACTGGCTGGGATATTATCCATAAGATAAGGATACAGACTAAGAGGAAGATCGTTATCTTTGCAAACTTTCTCAATAGAATTATTGCGAACGGTGAGAATATTATTACGCAAGTTTGAGTTGGATATATTTATTTTCTCTCGCAGTCTTGAGATTTTTTCATTACGGGAAGCAAGATTTTTCGCAAGACCACTTTTTTCTTCTTCAATTTCTGCTACCCTTTTGGAATATCTTCCTTCAGATTCTGTGATGATACAACAATAAATTAAAAACTGGTTGAGAATATACAAGAAATACAAAGATATTAGAGGAACAATAAATAACCTTCTCTTTCATGGATCATTTCTTGTATCAATGTTGCTTGCTCGGTATGAAGACTGACATCTATCGCTAAGTTTTTCCTAGCATTATCGAGAATTGTCGCAGCCCATGCGAATTCATCATCACTTTGAATGAGCAGATGGGATTGGATTTGTTTTTCTCTTTTAAGAAGTTTAATGTTTTCACCCTTCAGTTTATCTCTCTCAAGTTCAATATCAATAAGGGTATTGCGAAATTTTGATAGAGCTTCAGCGCCTTGAAGAGTAATGCGTTCTTTATCCTTCTCAAGCTCACTCTTCTTGGCTTTTAAGACTTTGATTTTTTTTTCTCTAAATTCATCTCTGCAAGTCTTTAAACTATTGGATGTACTCAAGACAGATCTATAATCCATTCTCATAAGGGAGATATGATATTTAAGCTCATCAATGGACAAAGTATTAATTTTTTTCATCTGAATAATTATTTAAAGTGTCATTAAGACGCTCAAGAAGAGTGGTTTCATCTATGGGTTCATCAAAAGAATTAATAATGATGGATTCATCAGAAAGATTATAGGCATCTGCAAAATGGTTGCCCAAATAAGCTCAAAAAAAAAAAAGGGGGGGAAGACTTATACCAATAACTTGTTTGCAGAATTTCTCCTTATCAACTAATTTCTATTGAAGAACTTGAATTTCTACTTCAAGCGATTTGTTTTTATTAAGAATCTCAGTATTTCCAGCTACTTCCAACTGTTTACATTTTTCGCGAAGAATTGAGATTTCAGCTTCGTATTGCTTATTTTTTTCGAGAAGTTTCGCAGATTCAGATTGTGAATCAGTAAGCCTTTTCTGTGATGATGATAATCTATTTTCTAATTCTGAAGCAACATAAAAAGAAGCTCTAGTAGTCTGTGACAGAAAAGAGAAAATAAGTAAGATAAGTAAAAGATTTTTGATACTCATGACAAATTTAAAGTTTACTACAAGAAAAATGAAGGAAAGGGGCATACCAACGAAGCTAACGCATGAAGAAAACCTGGGTTAATAAATCTTGAGACTCCTTTAAGATCTTTATTATTAGTCAAGATTGAAGCGTCGCAGATCTTTGAGAGATAGTCGTAAGTACGAGTAATATCATCATCTCCAATACCTTGTAAGGGATTTCTAAAAATATTTGACAATTGATCCATTGGAGTCTCAGGTTGAGAAAGACCTATTGCAGACCTAATTCTTGTGGAAGAGATATGCATTGAAGTGCCCACAGAGGCATCATTATTAATTCTACTATTTTTTTCGATTTCATTATCTTTTTCAGCGATAGTATAATTTTCTTTGAGTTGAGGATTATCAGAAGGAAGTGGTTGAGTTTTTTTCATTTTGCTTGGAGGACCGTCAGTGGTTTGATATTTATTACGGCGAGGAGAAGAACCAGAACTTTCATTTGGAGTTGCTACTCTTTTGCCTTTATCTTTGGCTTCAACCACCGCGACAAATGGTATTTCCTTGAAAACAATCACATATAAAGATAAGAAACAAGGGCAACAATATATTGTTAAAGGTTATAGAAGATTGTTTCTTACTTCATCTGTGAAGGTTTTCAAGATTTGAAGGAGATTGGGATTCCCAGTATTGACGTAATTAAGCTTCATTCTTTCAATCTGATAAAAGATATCTCAATATAATCAATAAGAATGATACATTTATCCAAATTTGCGAATAATGATAAATGATGCGAAATATACCTCAGAATTCCTTTCAGGCCAGTTAAAAACCCAAGGACAATACACTGCGAGATTCGCAGGATTCGCAGGAAGATCGAGAGCGCCAGAAATATATGAACCTTCAAGGAGGAGAGGAAATCTACACCACTTATCATCTTTTGAGAAGCGTGGACCTTGGTTTTTACTTGAATGATAATCTATATATTACATAAGAAGTTTATCCTTCGCAACCTTTTTATTCCTATTCAAACGAATAACCCAACACGTGCTATATTTCTTCATGGGAATCACTTGATAATTCACAAAGAAATTCTCCACGGTATATTTCGCTGGAATAATTGGGATATCTTTAAAATCAGGATGTTTCGCAGATTCAGGATAGAAAGATCCTTTACCAGCTCCACGAGAGGCATATTCGAGAATGAGACGAATACAATCTCCACTTAATTGGAAGATTGCTCGTGAAAATTTAACGTCAGAAATAATTTCATAAAAAAGAGGGAGATCTGGGTTATAAAGAGGGATAGGAAGGCCAGCTTCTAATTGACCTAGCGAAATAAGGATTTTCTCATTGGAAGAAGGAAATTCTGAAACTAGATCAATGGTGAGATCAGTGTCTGAAGATTGACCAGGGATCTCAGAAAGTGTGAAACCTAAGGTTTGGAACTTCTGTTGGTGTTTTTGGAAAGTAGGTTGACCTAATTTTTTAGCAGGAGCCATTTTTTAGTATGGGAATGATGATTAAGATGAAGAAGAATAAATAAACAAGATTGAAACAGTAGTAGATCCGGAATTTGCGAAAGAAGATGAATAACAGAAGAGTTGCAGAGAAAAAGTAAAAATAGAAAGTAAAAAGAAGAGAAGAGATTAGCGAAGAAGATATTTATAAGAGAAGAAGATTCTCGAGAACATCAGTGCATTCAATGAAGAAAAGACGTGGATGGTCAGAATTCAACGGTTGAAAAAAGATGTGTCAAGGAATAAATGAGATAAGAAACACGCGTAGAATATATAGCGATGGATGCAGAGACGTGTCAGAGTGAAGGTAGTGTGAAAAGATAGGGAGTTGCGGCAAATCAAGAGATTTAAATTCTCATGATCTTTACCTTCTTCGCAGAAAAGATATGAGAAGAGGCAAGATGTAGGATCAGAATATTGTCACAACAATATTCTTGCGAAATAAACAACAGTTCTGCGATACATGTTTACGATACATCAATGATATTCTGCAATATATCTCAAATGACGTAAGGAATGACATATCGGATGAAAACGACAGAAACATGAGAAAGGCGTGACATTTCTGCGATGAATCAATAAAACCTGCGAAATATTAAGGCGGTGCAAACTGCGATGTATCGCAAGAACTTAGATCCGAAACTAAAGGGAATCTTAGCTGTAAATGAGCTGTCATGAGCTGTAATCCATTATGTAAATACCTATACAAAGGAAATGAATAGTTCCAGAGAAAGGGATGAATTTTTGAGGGCTAAGAAAGTTTTTAGGAGAGAGAAAATCTTATTAAGTGTCTTGTGTTCTTGATGATTGTAATTCTTTTAAGATCATATTAATAAAGTAGGTCTTTAATCTTCAAATTGAGCCATAAATATTGATAAATTCTTGAGTTGGGTGTAGTGTGGGAATTCCTGCAACTACAGTGCGGCTGTGGAATATTATAGGGGTTATCTTGTGTCTTTATAAAACTCCTTGATGAATGTATTTAGCTTCGGCTTTATGATTGCATCTAAACAAGATGATATACATTTACATTTGGTCATGAAATATATCTTACGGAAATTTCATTAAGATCTCGTTCTTGTACCTTTGCCAATTTTATTGACAAAAAGGGGGAGGATTAATATGTAGTTCACACTACAAATACATATGGTTTTCAGATCATTATGTAAGGGGGGTGGTTTCCATGTGAGATGGAGTATTGACTATGGGGGAGTGAAGTATCACCATAGTATTGTTGTTAAAGTTGTGATGTAATTGGACTTTGACGCTGTGTAATGATACTATGACAATGTATAACAATGATTGAGAACCATTGCTTTTCTCATTGTTATAGTGATGTGAATCAATAATGTTGTAGCAAAAAGGTTCGTGATACTTGTGAAAGCAAAAGATTTTAGACTTAGTAAAACTTAAAAGTAAAGAAAATTTAACTCAAAATTGATTTCAAGATATGAGGAATAACCAAGACACTGATTCCACTATTACACATGAATGAATACTGGTAAATAACCCAAAACTCTAATTATCTTTTAAATCCCTTGTTTATTAATTCACAAATAATCAGGCAAATTCTCAAAAATTAATTGTATCCCTTAAGCATAGATTATCTAAACAAAGCATAACCTATCTAATTGAATCACAACTAATGAAGAAAATTACGCAAATAATTTAAAACTCTGCAAAAGCAGTGATTGAGTGAATTATCAAATATAAAATAGTTACCAATTATCCATGAGTGAATATCTTCCTCATTCCCTTGGTTGTGGGAAAATTAGCTCAGCATCATGTTGGAAAAACACTCAAAAGTTGATTTCATTTATGCTCAAAAGTGGTTACAAATGATGAAAAATGGGAAGAATGATTAAAACCGGATTTTTGTAACTGTTATAATTGTTGCAAATCAGTGTTACAAAGAACGATAAAAGTGTAGCGTCATTGTCACTGTATGGTACGACCCTCACGTTTGTGTCGCAAACACTGTTAAAGAACGATTGTCTTTGCTGGATTGTTCTTCGTGTTCTTCAGAACTGCAGCAGCAGAAAAGAATTTTCCAACTTGATTTCTAATACTCTGTTCTTCTCCCCAACTCTCCGTCCACTTCTCATAACCCTCAACACCCTATAAATACTCGACAGGCGCAAGAAATCTCGACAATAACTCCTCCTAATTCTCTCATTACTCGACAGTGAATAAAATCTTCTCGGGAATATTTTCTTCCCTTTCTTGCCTTCTCACGCATATGCAACTGTGCAGTCCACGTTTAAATTCCTCACAACTCGTGCAAACCCGTGTACGTGTACATGTTGCTCTGATTTCTTGTCTCGGTTTTTCCAACCAAATTCAGTCGAAACAATCAACCATACAATTCCTGTGATGATGAATCAAGTCGAACCATGAAGTTTCAGCCATTGAATCGCCCTAAAACGCGCCCAAATCAGCAACCCTAATTCTGGTTCTTTGAAACCAGATTTTCCCGCCAAAACAAATTTGAAATAATGAAGATGGGTGCGATGGATAAATGGGCTATATATAGCCGTGGGTGCCCCTTAGACAAATCTGGGGTCCGTATAGCAAATGTCCTACGGGGGGTGCTCTGAGCAACTTTTCGAGCCGAATTTTCCAAAAATATTTATTTCCTAAAAATACATAAAAACACAATATTAGTGCAAAAATTGAGTTCCAACAATAGAGACACTGAGGACAATTTAGACACAAAAATGTGTCTATCAAATACCCCCAAACCTATTATTTGCTAGTCCTCGAGCAAAATTAATAAAATAAAATGAAAATACTACACTTAGCACGTGCAGCAAGCCGTTAAACCGCTAGGTGGCCCTAGTGGCGGAGTGTTGTCTCCGGAGGGTTTACCAGAGGTGTACCCACAAAACCTTTACTCCAGACCCTAGATATCTACGCAGAACCTTGGAAGGCACTAAAGAATCTCCTTGGTTGGCATACTTATTGACTACAGGAGGAAGTACCCTGATGCGAAATTCCAATTGTTGTACATGAGTTCGCACTCAAGCATACTAAAATTCATATAAAGTGACAGAGCTCTACTCAGATAGTTTCTGGACATCATAAACCGAAGTCAACCAATCACATGGATAGATTAAGAAGAGAAAAACGTGGATGATGTTGACTAAGGTGAACCTATCCTAATGGACTGAGATACTGGTATGGACTAATACCAACACACTGGCATAAACAAGGGAACCAGTGGTCGATAATCCTAACTCGGTCAACTCATCTGGCATATACAAGGGTACCAGTGGTCGACTTTATTGTATTTATTCCGATTGGTCAAGTGGTCTGGTCTCAATTTTTTTTTTTTTTTGTGGTATCTCAGTCACTCTATTTCACCTTAGCAATGGTAAAAAAAAAAAGAAAAATAAAAGAAGTGATCAGGATTCTTTCGATGTTTCCATCACGAGGATATGGCGAAACAACCATGTTTTCTTTTTCTAACACCTGAGCTCTGTGCTTTTATGAATAGACTCTTTAGATGTTTCCATCTAATCAGATTGGTTCCTCAACTCCTACAACCAAAATGCTTCCATCCGCTTAGATTGGTTAGTGCCATCCTTAATAAACATAAATTTCTAGGCTTTGGAGTTTATTTATTGCAACCGAAAACTAACAAGAAGTTTCTTCCCCACCCCCAAACTTAAACATAACATTGTCCTCAATGTTTCTAATAAAAGAGCAATACCAAAAAGTAAAGTAACATGAGGAATCAGTAAAGATATAAGTTGGAAAGATAGTACCTGGGTGTAGAGAGAAATCAAAAACTAATATACAACATACAATCGCCTCGATGGTCAATCAAGGGTAAACAAGGTCCTCCAGAGGGACCTCCTCAACATCTCCTGTAGGAAAGGGCTCTAAAAAGGGTTTCAATCCCTGACCGTTAACCTTCTAAGAACTACTACCATCCGGTGTCTCGATCTCAATAGCTTCATGAGGAAAAACAGTGCGAACAATAAAAAGGATCCGTTCACCGAGAACGTAGCTTCCCATGGAAAAGATGCAAGCGGGTATCATACAGGAGAACTTTTGACCTGGAGAAAATGACTTCCGTAAAATATTTCTATCATGCACAAGTTTCATTTTGTTCTTATACTCCTTCGCACTATCGTAAGCATCTATACGAATATCGTCCAACTCATTGAGCTGGAGTTTCCTATGGGCTCCTGCCTTGTCAAGTGAAAAATTTAGCTGCTTAACAGCCCAATATGCTCTATGTTCTAACTCAACAGGTAAATGACATGCCTTGCCATAAAAAATCCGATAAGGCGACATTCCAATAGGGGTCTTAAAAGCAGTACGATAAGCCCATAAGGCATCAATAAGCCTAGACGACCAGTCTTTCCGGTTAGGATTTACTGTTTTCTCTAATATACGTTTTATCTCCCTATTAGAAACCACTACCCGACCACTAGTCTGCGGATGATACGGGGTAGCTACCTTATGTGTAATACCATATTTCTTCATCAAAAGCTTAAAAGGTCCATTACAAAAGTGCAACCCTCCATCACTAATTATAGCTCGCGGTATACCAAAACGTGTAAGTATATTATTTTCCAAGAACTCAAGAACAACCCTATGGTCATTGGTTTTACACGCAACTGCCTCAATCCACTTAGAGATATAGTCTACGGCGACAAGGATGTATAGGTTACCAAAAGAATTAGGAAATGGACCCATAAGGTCAATACTCCACACATCAAAGACCTCAACAATTAAAATCGGGTTCAAGGGCATCATATTCCTACGGGAAATGGTTCCTAATTTCTGGCAACGATCACAAGTAACACAGTAACTATGGGAGTCTTTAAACAACGAAGGCCAATAGAATCCATACTGCAATATCTTAGCAGCAGTCTTCTTAGCACTAAATTGACCCCCACACGCATGATCATGACAAAAGGAAATAATACTGGACTGGTCACTCTCAGGTATACATCTCCTAATAATCTGGTCTGGATAATACTTAAATAAATAAGGATCATCCCAAAATAAGTGCTTAACCTCGGCTAAAAACCTAGAACGATCTTGTTTATCCCAATGTTGGGGCATTCGACCAGTAACAAGATAATTCACTATATTCGCATACCAAGGTGATTGGGAAACAGAGAACATCAGGAAAACTATCCCTTATAGGAAGGGAATCATTAGCGGAATTAACAATTAGCCTAGACAAGTGGTCTGCTACTATATTCTCGGAACCCTTTTTATCTCTAATGTCAGGAGAAAACTCTTGCAACAAAAGGATCCACCTAATCAATCTAGGTTTCGTATCCTTTTTAGACAAAGGATATTTCAAAGCAGCATGATCAGTATATATGACGATATTAGAACCTAAGAGATATGGTCTAAACTTGTCTAAGGCAAACACAATTACTAATAGTTCTTTCTCGGTAGTGGTATAGTTCAACTGGGCATCATTCAGAGTTTTGCTAGCATAGAAAATCATATGAAGTAATTTGTTTTCTCGTTGACCTATCACAACACCAATAGCATAATCTGAAGCATCACACATGATCTCAAAGGGGAGGTTCCAGTTGGGTGCCTGGACTATGGGGGCGGTAGTGAGTAAAGTCTTAAGCTTCTTAAAAGCCTCTAAACAAGCATCATCAAAGACAAACTTAGCATCTTTTGCAAGAAAATTGCAAAGAGGTCTAGAAATCAAGCTAAAATCCTTAATGAATCGATGATAAAAACCAGCATGATCTAAGAATGACCTAACATCTCTTACGGTTTTTGGGACCGGTAAAGTTTTAATAAGGTCAACTTTGGCTCTATCTACCTCTATACCCTTCGAAGATACGATATGCCCTAGAACGATTCCTGAACGAACCATGAAATGACATTTCTCCCAATTAAGCACTAAATTCTTTTCCATACACCTAGTCAAAACTAGTGACAAATGATGCAAGCACTTATCGAAAGACGAACCAAACACTGAAAAATCATCCATAAAGACCTCTAAGAACCGTTCAACCATGTCAGAAAATATGCTCAATATACAACACTGAAAGGTCGCAGGGGAATTACATATCCCGAAAGGCATGCATCTATACGCAAAGGTACCAAAGGGACGGGTAAAAGTGGTTTTCTCCTGGTCTTCTGGGGAAATAGGAACCTGATTATAGCCGCATAATCCATCTAAAAAGAAAAAATGGCTACGTCCAGCTAATATTTCTAGCATTTGGTCGATGAAGGGAAGGGGAAATTGGTCCTTCCTAGTGACCTTGTTCAATTTTATATAGTCAATACAGACACGCCAACCCGTGGTCATTCGGTTTGGGATTAACTCATTGTTATCATTCTGTACTACAGTAATACCGTATTTCTTGGGAACAACCTGAACGGGGCTGACCCACTTACTGTCTGAAATAGGGTAGATAATTACCGCATCTAACAGCTTAAGAACCTCGGTTCGAACTACTTCTTTCATTAGGGTTCAGTCGACGTTGCATCTCCCTAGAAGGTTTGGTATCTTCCTCTAAATAAATTTGATGCATACAAACAGTAGGACTTATACCCTTAATGTCTACTATGGTCCACCCTAAAGCTTCCTTGTTGTTTTGATGGACGGTTACTAGCCTACTTTCCTGATCACTATCCAATTCGGATGCTATAATAACAGGTAAAGTTTCATATGGTCCTAAAAACACATACTTCAAGGTATCTGGTAATGGTTTAAGGTCCAATTTAGGAGGCTTTTCTAACGAAGGAACTAGGGTAAACTTAGAAACTGGTAGAGGTTCGAACTTAGGTTTCCAGCCATTACTAGTGTCTATCAAAGGGGTTGAATCTAACAAAGCATTCACCTCATTCATCACATCATCATCATCAAAATCAATCCCAAAGTGAGCTAGGAATTTTTCTAATGGATCTTCCATCAAAGTGTTTGGTAATGAATCCTCGACTAATGTTCCTATCATGTACACCTCCTCTATGCTCGAGTCATATAGTTCAGAGGGTAGCTTACTAATATGAAAGACATTCAGCTCAATAGTCATATTACCAAAAGATAAATTCATAATACTAGTTCGACAGTTAATGATCGCATTGGATGTAGCTAAAAACGGGCGACCTAAAATTATCGGTATCTGGTTCTCTAGGTCAGGGACATGTTGGGTATCTAGGATAACAAAATCCAGTGTATAAATAAACTTGTCGACCTCTATAAGAACATCCTCGATCACACCACAAGTAATTTTAACGGACCTATCAGCTAACTGAAGAGTCATCTGGGTTTGTTTCATCTCACCATGTCCTAGCTTAAGGTACACATGGTATGGGAGTAGGTTCACACTGGCTCCTAAGTCAAGCAACGCTTTCTCAACACAGTATTTACCTATTGTGCAAGCAATGGTAGGGGAACCTGGGTCTTTGTACTTAGGAGTATTGGTATTCTGAATAATAGAACTCACGTGACTAGCTAGGAAGGCTTTCTTTTGAACACTAAGATTATTCTTTCGTGTACACAAGTCCTTAAGAAACTTGGCATAAGCGGGAATCTGCTTAATCGCATCTAACAATGGGAGGTTGATAGTGACCTTCTTAAAAACCTCCAATATATCATTAAAGTTGGACTCCCTCTTAGTTGGAACTAACAGTTGGGGGAACGGGCTCTGGGAACAAAGCCTGGCTCAATATGACCCTCATTGGTCTCTTTAGAGATCTATCAGTCTCCTCGGTTTCTGGATCAGAAGGGTGAACTACAGCATGTTCACTTTCAGGCATGGCGACCTTATTGTCAACTTTCTTTCCACTCCTAAGAGTTGTAACAGAATTCACATGATTGTACGGTTTCTCTCCTTTAGGATTAGGATAAATATGACTAGGGAACCTTCCTTCTTCTCTCTCACTTGTAAATTTAGCTATTTGTCCGACTTGAAGTTATAATTTAGCAAGAGACTGGGAATTATTCTTAAAATTATGCTTGATTTCCTCTTGAAAATTAACCTGTCTCTTTATCAACATTTCCTGGATTTGTGATAGCATATCTTGGATCTTTTTTAAGATACTAAGGGATTCCTCTAAGCTAGTCATTCTATTCTTAGAATGGTTCTGGAACTGGGCTTGACCTGGAGAATTCTTATTATAGCCAAAACATGGGGGATGCTGAGAATTACTAGACTGACCTTGATTCTGGCCCTTTGACCAAGAGAAATTAGGATGGTTCCTCCAACTAGGGTTGTATATCTCTGAGTATGGGTCAAATTCTGAGGGTTCTCAAACCTAGCATTGTTGTAGACAGCATGGGCTTGTTCTTCACTAACATGACCTTCCCAAAACGAGTTATTGGGTTCTACTCCAGAACTAGAGACTTGAGCGGCTCTAATCCTATCATCAGGTTCAACAAGAGACCTATGTTTAGGCTGATTCAATTCCAAAGCTTCTAACCTTCTAGACAAAGCAGCAAACTTAGCATCTGACCCGAAGCTTGTATCTACCACATTGGTTCTACTTCTATTGACCAAGAGTCTTTTTGGGGGTTCAACACAAGGCTCCCACTGTTGGGATTTTTCAGCGATAGCTCCTAAAAAGGTAAAAGCATCATCAGCATTTTTATTAGTGAACTCACCAGCGCACATACACTCGACCATGGATTTGGTCGAATAGTCTAAACTATTATAAATAATCTCTACAAGTTTCATCTTATCAAATCTATGGTGAGGACACTGGGATAGTAGATCATTGAATCTCTCTAAAAACCTATAAAGAGACTCTCCCTCTTGTTGCACACTAGCACTAATTTTCTGCCTAACAGCTGCAGTTTTATGCTTAGGGTAGAATTTCATATAGAAGGTTGCAATCAGTTCCTGCCATGTTTCAATGGATTTAGATGGTAGGTTGTTCAGCCAGGTCTTGGCTTTATCTCTCAAGGAAAAGGGAAACATCTTAAGTTTCAAGACTTCATCAGTAAGGTCTTTTATTCTAACTGTCCCACAAATTTCCTCAAAGTCCCTAATATGAAAATAAGGGTTTTCATCATCTTTTCTTAAAAATATAGGGATCATCTGAAGAATACTAGGCTTTATCTCGAAATTAGCCGTATTTGCTGGCAATTTAATACACGAAGCTCGGTTGGCCCTAGTTGGGAACATGTAATCTTTCAAAGTTGTCATCGCTGGCACATCTGCTGAAGTACTAGGGGTACTTTCCTCAAAAAGAGACAGATTCTCTAAACTGAAGTTTCCAAAAACGGGGCTCTCAAAAGAAGAGTCTTCGAGCTCCCAGCCTTCACAAGAAGAACTACTAGGTTTGTCACTAATCAAACGACCTAGAGTGTTTCTTTTACAAGCCCGTTCTCTAATGACCTCGGGCATACACTAGAAAAACAGAATAAAAATAAAAATAAAAATCCTAAAAGGAAGGGAAGTTCTATGCAAACACAAACAAGGCTGACTCCACCAAAGCAAACCTAAAATTTTCTAGCAAACAAAAAGCATGATGGCTCCACTTAGATTGTTTTTAAACCAGCTTCTATTCTTTCAAAAAGGAATTTGTTACAATCTGAGCAAACCTCTCTGGAATCAATCCGAGTCAAAGCAAGCTGAATAGAGGCGAGGGAAGCTGCGTGGAGCTTTGATACCCAAGGCCTCACCGCATTACAAGGCGGCGCAGTCACGCATTCAACTCACAAAAACCATTATGAACTTCGAAGAATGCTCAAAAGAGTAACCAATATTTTTCGAACGAGTTTCCTATTAAGCTCGTTACCCTATCGGTCTCGTTCTATTCCAAATTTTAAGTCTTAGGTTCGCGTTAATTTTCGTTTTCCTAAGGCGGGAAAGAAGAGAACGGTGATGAAATCTGAACCCTTATCTTGTATGGCCATTCCTTGCCCTTTACTAGGAATTTAAAATAGCCGTTTTCAGTTCCTCGACATATATGCAAACGAATGAATACAGTAACTCGCTAATAGGGGATTCGCGAGTGTTTCGATAAACTTACCTCCCATACCAGACGGGGGATGAATCGTTGTAGTCGACTCAGGCCATGACTCTTATGTCATGTACGAAACCGAGTGGCCGAGGTGATATCGTAATCACCGTCCTTCTCTGCAAACAATTTAATATTTAAACAACCCTTCCGTAAGGTTTAAAAATAAAAGAATGTCCAAATATCCAAGTTCAAAGTCCAAAAAGTAAAGTGCAAAAGAAAAAGAAAATTACAAGAATAGAGAAATCCCAATACAATCTAAAAAAATAAACTCTTTTTTTTTTCTCTTTTTATAATAAAAAAATCTTCTTCTTTCGCTCCTTTCGTTTTTTCTTTAACTCAAAATCTTTAAGTATTCACCAAAAGCTTTGGCAAATTTTTCTTTTGCTCCAAATTCCAAAATCTGCAGTAAAAAGACAAAAACAAAAGCGTAAAGAAGAACAAATAAAATAAAAACCTAAAAAAAGAATAAAAATCTAAAAACTCTAGCCTAAAGACAAGCTCTGTGTCGACGACGCCAAAAATTGATGTGAATCAATAATGTTGTAGTAAAAAGATTCATGAGACTTGTGAAAGCAAAAGATTTTAGACTTAATAAAACCTAAAAGTAAAGAAAACTTAACTCAAAATTGATTTCAAGATATGATGAATAACCAAGACACTGATTCCACTATTACACATGAATGAATACTGGTAAATAACCCAAAACTCTAATTATCTTTTAAATCCCTTGTTTCTTAATTCACAAATAATCAGGCAAATTCTCAAAAATTAATTGTATCCCTTAAGAATAGATTATCTAAACAAAGCATAACCTATCTAATTGAATCACAACTAATGAAGAAAATTACGCAAACAATTTAAAACTCTGCAAAAGCAGTGATTGAGTGAATTATCAAATATAAATTAGAGAAAATAAAATAGTTACCAATTATCTATGCGTGAATAGCTTCCTCATTGCCTTGGTTGTGGGAGAATTAGCTCATCATCATGTTGGAAACACACTCAAAAGTTGATTTCATTTATGCTCAAAAGTGGTTACAAATGATGAAAAATGGGAGAAAATGATTAAAACCGGATTTTTGTAACTGTTATAATTGTTGCAAATCAGTGTTACAAAGAACGATAAAAGTGTAGCGTCACTGTCACTGTAGCGGTACGACCCTCACGTTTGTGTCGCAAACACTGTTGAAGAATGATTGTCTTGGCTGGTCTGTTCTTCGTGTTCTTCAGAACTGCAGCAGCAGAAAAGAGTTTTCCAACTTGATTTCTAATACTCTGTTCTTCTCCCCAACTCTCCATCCACTTCTCATAACCCTCGGCACCCTTTAAATACTCGACAGGTGCAAGAAATATCGACAATAACTCCTCCTAATTCTCTCATTACTCGACAGTGAATAAAATCTTCTCGGGAATATTTTCTTCCCTTTCTTGCCTTCTCACGCATCTGCAACTGTGTTTCTTTCCTTCTATACGTTCTTCATGCTCCAGAATATTGATTAAGTATTCCAAGAACATGCAGTCCACGTTTAAATTCCTCACAACTCGTGCAAACCCGTGTACGTGTACATGTTTCTCTGATTTCTTGTCTCGGTTATTCCAGCCAAATTCAGTCGAAACCATCGACCATACCATTCCTGTGATGATGAATCAAGTCGAACCATGAAGTTTCAGCCATTGAATCTCCCTAAAACACACCCAAATAAGCAACCCTAATTCTGGTTCTTTGAAACCAGATTTTCCCGCCAAAAACAAATTTGAAATAATGAAGATGGGTGCGATGGATAAATGGGCTATATATATCCGTGGGTGACCCTTAGCAAAATCTGGGGTCTGTATAGCAAATTTCCTCCGGGGGTGCTCCGAGCAACTTTTCGAGCTGAATTTTCCAACAATATTTCCTAAAAATACATAAAAACACAATATTAGTGCAAAAATCGAGTTCCAACAATAGAGACACTAAGGAAAATTTAGACACAAAAATGTGTCTATCATATATCTACGGATTTTCAACAACGATGGAGCTAAACTTACAACATTTGGGATCATTGGATTACTTGGAGGTGACGAAGATTCAAGAATTGTTGAAGATTAGACAACATGTGGAATAGGAGCTACAAAGTTTATTTTATATATTTTGTATTTCATATGTATTAATAGTTTTGCCACTAAAATTGACAAAGGGGGAGATTGTTAGAGCATTGCTTGGTCGAACTCGCATGCGTTGCTATCTCAAGCATGTTTGTCAATATTAGTGATCAAAACTATAAAGTCTTTGATTTCTAGTCTACTATGGCTAAGGTCTCAGACTAGGATAGAAAGTATAGTTGAGCTCAACAACTCCATGACTATCATCATACAATACGAAGGACTACTCAAGGAACCAGTGGATATTCATCGACTAAAAGGTATGTGGAGACTTGAACTTATCTATCACTCGAAATTCTATCTATTCTATCTCCTATCTTGAGACAAAAGTCGTATTACTATATAGACTAAGAATATACACATATGATATTTCGAGCTGAGTATATCTCGCTTATCTATTTCTCGAAATATGTGTTGGTAAAGTTTTCGCTTTAGCCAAGTTCATCTTTACCTAGTGACGAAAGTCGTGTTATGTTTCAATCATTTTTGAAATTGCTCTGACGAAAAATAGTTTGTGAATAACAACTATATAACACCCTCTGAGAATGTTTAAATGATTGAAATGAGAGTTTAGATAATATAACCATTGGAGGATATAAGCATTTTTGTGGTAACACATATATGTATAAGTCCTTAGTGCTTGAACCGAAGTTTGCGAACTTTGTTGATCAAGTGAAACCGGAGAAGTGCGTGAGCTTCAGTATGTGAACCCAGTCCGCGAACTGGCGGAAGTTCTCGACCGAGAATTTCTGCTGGAGTTTATGAACTCCATCCGGGAACTTAAGTCCGCGAACCCAGTCAGCGAACTTGAGTAGGTTATGTCTAAAAATGATGTTTGTGAACTTATCATAATAAACTAAGTAATGCTATTGCAAACCGTGGCATTATAGTACATGAATCGATTCGAGTGAATCACATCGTTTTGGCTTCAATTGTGTCTTGTGTGGTACATAAAGATCTAAGCAATTGAACAACTCTCTAACTAGTTCATTTGAGTCATTTGGACTAGTTATGGTGAAGAATAATATGGTTGATATGAAAGTTATCATTTGGTTAACTAGTGTTGAACCAACTAATGTACAAGTTTGGGTACCGTTTTCACAAGCCAACAAACGTGTAGTACATGTGTGTATAACAAGCTATGTTTTTGATCTAACGGTTGATAAATATTAGCTTGTATCTAATCAGGTTTTCATCTAACGGTGAATATTGAATGCTTTGTTACTAATCAAACATTGATTGCAAACCCTGATTTTAAAGACTATATAAGGGAGAACTCTAGCAACTGGGAAACCTAATCCCCACACATTCTGTGTGATACTAGTTTGCTAAGATAGAGTTAATTATCCTTTAACCTTTGGTTTTCTTCTTCTAAAACCAGGTTAACGACTTAAAGACTTCATTGGGATTGTGAAGCCAGACCGATACTACTTTTATCGTAGTTGTGTGATCTAATCTTGCATATTCTATCATACGAGTACAATTGTAATAATTGGCTTGATATTTCTATCTCCGATAGGCAAGATATAAAAGTAATCACAAACACTTTATCTCATCGTTTGTGATTCCTCAATAATATTCTTCGCTGTGTCGACTAAGTTTATTGTGAGGTGATTGATAAAGCTGAGCTGTTCTTCGGGAATATAAGTCGGGTTTTATCAATTGGTTCCTGTTCACCTTAATTTATCAAAAGATGGAACAAAACTCATAGGTTTATTCGTGGGAGACGAATTTATCTATCCTTGTAGACTTTTCTATGTGAGACAGATTTGTTTATTAAAGTCTTCGACTTTGGGTCATAGCAACGCTTTGTTGTGGGTGAGATCAGCTAAGGGAATCAAGTGCGCAGTATCCTGCTGGGATCAGAGGCGTAGAAACATAATTGTACCTTGGATAAGTATGAGATTGGTTGGGGTTCAACTACAGTCCAGACCGAACTTAGCTTAGAGTAGTCTAGTGTCTGTAGCGGCTTAATACAATGTATGTTTAATCTGGACTAGGTCCCGGGGTTTTTCTGCATTTGCGGTTTCCTCATTAACAAAATTCTGGTGTCTGTGTTATTTTTTTTTCCGCATTATATTTTGTTATATAATTGAAATAATACAGGTTGTGCGTTGTTCAATCAATTAGAATATCCGACCTTATTGGTTGTTGATTTAAATTGATTGATACTTGGATATTGGTCTTTGGTAGCATCCAAGTTATCTCTCTTTGATTTAGACTCGCAGATTGTATTTCCTTGAGTAAATCAAATTGAGAGATTGAGATAATAACTCCTTGAGATATTTTCTATTGATTGAGTCTAGTCAATTCTCTAGAAAGTAACTCGAAGTTGTCCATACAGATTGTTAATCGAAATATTGGGTGTGGTTGTTAGACCCCCGCTTTTTCACTATGACAACGTTAAAAGATCTTATTCTTTATGTGCCTTTGAGCGGCTCAAATCTCATCCCAACATTGTATAGTCATGTTGGAACAAACTTCCTCAGTTTGAGCTCAATTTTCAAATTAGTGAGGAAGCTCTCAAAGAGCACAAAACAATACACAATAATTTAAGAATTCTTCTCAAAAGTCTTTAAGATTAGAATTTATCATGACAAAATTGAGAATTGTTTTATCTTCTTAAACTTGGTATGTATAGGATGCTTTTACAATATTATAAGTCTAAGTCATGGAGAATAAGATTATTCATAATAAATACTTATATTGCAAGATTCCTTATATGTTTATATTTTCTCTAGAAAACCTAATTTTCACAAATTTTACTGATTTTATTTCCAATTTTTTGTTCAATTTAGATATTTTACATATCAATCAAATACTAGTTTATTCCTAGTATTTCATAAACTTAGGTGAAAACGTGGCTTGATATAAAAACTTCTAAATAATTTCGAATTTTCACAGGAATTTTTTTTTTTTTAAGATGGGTGCAGATTCAACTATTAATATTAAGTATCAACTATGATATCTTGAAACATATACAACTCAAATCATGTGTTATTTCGCAAAAAAACTCGTGAACTCATGTTCATGATTATGCATGATCTCGAAATTGCAAGAGAGCAACTTGATGCTTCTGAAAAGAATGAGGAATTAATGGTTTGAATCCAAGCTTATGAAGATGATTGTCTAATTGAACCTCTTGAAAACAAAGTTCAATCAACAAAAGAAAATAAATATCCTCAAAAGAAACACTGAGGAGTCCGTAATCAAGCAAGTCGTATCAAAAGATAATAAAACTTTCTTATTTTTGTCTTTTAAGAATAGAATAATCAGATGTTGATTATTATCATGCATTATTTGTATAAGATGTATCCATAACTATCAATAAAAAATGAATACTAAGTTTTTATTTCTATTTGGTACTATCAACTTGATGTTTATCATGCTTTCCTACCGCTGATTTGTTGTTGTTGTTGTTGTTTTTTTGTGTTTTTTCTATATGTTCTGTAGTATTTTTCATATGATAACAAAATTTCATGTTTCCTTTTCTAAGCCAACAATGCCACATCAGCAGGAATGACTATGTGCATTTATGGTACAAAGGAATAGTTCGAAAAGGAAAATAAATTGTGGCATGTAAAATTTACTAACCGGGATGTTAACTACTTTTTCAATAAATTAACATGTGGTATCAATAAATATATGAGTATATAAAGGAATATACGACTTACTTCCAGGGACATCATCCACTATAAAGCTGTCCTTATAAGTATTACGACTATAGGCCCCCTGCGGCTGTTATATTTTCCTCACCCTCCTTAGTTATCAACATAACTATAATGCCATTCTGTTTAAAGAGAATAATACAAACAAATAGACTCTTATTAACATTAACTAATAAATAAATAAAGTAAAAAAAAAAAAAAAAAAAAAACCTAACATGAAAAAACAAATAGACTTTAACAAATAGACTTTAAAAAAACCTAACAAATAGACTCTTATTAACATTCGGTTAAACCCACCAAGTGTTGGTATGTCAAGTTTGGTTGTGATATTTTAGTTACAAAACTCAAAGCTGCTTGATTTGATTACTAAAGTCAACTTCGCTATGTTATACTAGGAAAATAGAAACATTAAGACCCGCTCTTGTTACTCATGAATAACTTGAAGATGCATCAACATCAACGAACATATCATCCTTCAGTTTGAGGTTAATAACAACTTGAGTTGTTTCTTTTCTATCTTGTTCTTTCGAGTCAGTGTTTATTGAAAATATAATATTCAAAGTAAAGTTTATTTACTTGTCTATAGTATCGGTGACTTGGTCACTATACTATGATCAAAGTATGGAAGAAAGATATACTAGATATTTCATATAACTTGAGTATATGGAGTTACGAAGTATAGTTTATATATAGACATCGTGAATCGACGTAACACTAATTGGTAACTTGTTATTATTTAGTGTATTGAACTTCCAGAATAAATTCAACCCTTAGGTTGTTGAAAAGACGAAGGTACCCAAATATACCTTAATCTAAAAAAATTTCACCTATAAGTCATTTCTCCGAAAGTGATTGTCTATGGACTGAGTCGAGACAATACAACTAATCGGTTTACACTTCATGTGATCGTATATGGATACGAGATCGATAAAATATACCAATGAAGTATGTTTACTTGATAATAGGTTTGTACTTAACCAAACACAATAGGATTGTGTTAGATCATTGCTCGGTTGAACTCACCAAGCATTGGTATGTCAAGTTTGGTTGTCATATTTTAGTGAATCAAAACTCACTAAAAGAGTCGCTTGATTATGTACTAGAGTCAACTTCGTATAGGTTAGCTTGAAAGTATTAGGATATCAAACATTACAAGTATTTCGAATACTTGAAGAAGTGAAGAAGCAAGGAGCTACAACGACAACATCATCCTTCCACTTGAGGTTAGTGATATTTGACTTGAACTGTTTTATTCCCTAACGTATCTTTCAAGTCGCGCATATTGAAAACAAAACTGCGAAGCTTGAACACTCTAGATAGACATAGTATTAAGGAATACAATACGAGGTTTATTGCTTAACCATTAAACTTTGTAGATAAGACATCGACATAATCATTTGAATGCTATTGTGATTATGTATAGGTATGAGGTGAGGATTTCATCCTAGGAAACAATGTTTTACAAGTGTTTTAAGGAAGTAAATTCATGAACTTGTTTTGTGAATCGAAAAGGAAATCGCCATGCATTATTGGTATTGTTATGCATTGCATATCTTATGAACTACCAATATGTATGTTTAATATAACCGCTCGTGACTTATTTGTGTTCTTGATAAAACTATTCACAAAGGCCTGACTTTTGTATTGGTATGACTTTTATTAGTGAAACCGATCTTAAGTAATCACCTGAGGTGGTATGCTCGATTTTATGATTTTGTGTATGACCAACTCTGGGTAAAGGGGAACTGATCCTAGTAAGAGGTGCAACACATCACAAAGGGGAATCGATCCTTGTATGAGGTGCATCAAGGTTTTTAGCAGAAAGGGGAACCGAACCTATGGACATGTGCAACACGTTTTTAGGCAAAGGGGAACCGATCCTATGGACATGTTCAACACATACAACTTAGATACCATATATATGTGGGGAACCGATCCTAGTACCTAGTCAACCAAATATTTGGAAATCTAATGTGACTATGCACAATACTCACATGGAGGTAGAACAGAAACTTTTTTTGGTAGAACCGTTAAACCCATGATTTGTGATTGAGTATTCTTGATCAATCACATAGTTCTTGAAAGTCAGATGAACCAATTCTAAACTTGTTTGGAAGTGTGGAAAATCGGTTTCAAGATTGTAAGTATGAAAGAGGACTTACAAAGTAAGGATGTCGACATACTTTGAACACAAGCAGTAACGCTTATCTTTTATTGTTCAAAGTTATTCCTAATAGCTAAAGGAAAAAAAATCCCAGGATCAAAATAAATAAGTTAAGAATCTTTTATTTAAGGTTTTTAATTTTATTTTAGGAAAATGAGAATTAGTAATGTGCATTTACTAGTTATAGATTTTCCAAAGAGATTTTGTGTCAATATTTTGGACAGAGCATTTCCAGGAATTATGGAAACCGAATTTGTAATTTTATTGCCTATCTTGGGAATATTTTTGGTTTTGGAAATTCCTTGGTGTCCAAACTTCCTTGTCTATAAATACTTGGAGTTTGCATTTTGGGAAAACTAATCCTTCGTGACATCAAACTTCCTCAGTTGTGTTGTTACTGGTGAAGCCGCCTATTCGGAGAGGAGAGTAACCTAACTAGGTGAAATCTCTTATGGCCACTCAGTTTAAATTCTTCTTTGGGATTGAGAATATCTATTAGTACCGTTGGTGGGAAACTAGATAATTGTGGTTTATCTTATGTTTTTGATTGATTTGATTGACTAACGGTGGTTGAACTATGATTGCACCTAGTTTGTTTATGCTTGAGAACCTTCCCTTATGATATTAGATTCACTCAAACTAGATCGAAGTTTCGACAGGGATCTTTAGACTTTTTGTAGTTCTAAATACGATCTTGTGATAATCTATTGTTAACAGACTCCGTTCTGTGCGTGATTGATCACAAGAGATTCAAGTTGTTGTGTGCAGGTGTTTATGGAAGATCTAAGAAGATTTGAAGACAAAGAAGATATTGAAGATTTCTGATTTGGGTTTATAATCTTTGGTGTGCATAATACTTGTTTCCGTAAAAGAGGATCCAACTATAATCGGTTTATCCTTGTGGTAGATTGGATTAATTAGTTGTGTGGATCGGAATCAATACAATTCTTTGTGATTAAAAGTATTGATTGCAAAATATTAACAATTACTTCGGTAAGTTGTGGATAAGATAGATCTAAGAATCTGACGAAGGAGTTTATTTGAGATAAACATAAGAGCCTTTGTCGAACTCATATCACTTGGTTGAAGAGAGTTGATACCAAACAGATTTGTTGTTCCTTTACTATTTGAAATACGAACTAAAGGGATTGGTTCAAGTACGTGACTTATTACAGGTCGGAGGCGTGGGAATACAAATGGAACTAGGTGAACTATAGGTTTAGTTGCTTGGTCTCAACTATACGAAGTTAGTTTGATTTAGTATAGCGGCTTAATCCTGAGAGTGTTCAATTATGTACAAGGTCCCGGGGTTTTTCTGCATTTGCGGTTTCCTCGTTAACAAAATCTTGATGTGTCATTTACTTTTATTTTCCGTAATTATAATTGTTGTTATTATAATTTAAAGTAAATTACACAATCATTAATTCCTATTTTCTTGATAGTAATCATATTGTGTGTGGTTAAGTCTGAACCTCTTATCAAGTAAACATACTTCGTTGTTGTATTCTCTCGATCTCGTATCCATAGACGATCACACGAAGTGTGAACCGATTAGTTGTATTGTTTCGACTAAGTCCATATACAATCACTTTCGGAGAAAGGACTTATAGGTGGAAACTATTTAGCTTGAGGTATATTTGCGTAGCCTCGCCTTTTCAATTGGTATCAGAGCAGGCAAACACGAAAAAATCTAACAATCTGTGTTTGGTACGATCCAACCTATAAGATATGGGCCAAAGTAAAGTTAAGCGAGATCGAAAACTAAAGAAAGGCTCGGTTAACGTTTTACAAGATAAGTGCTCAAAAGGATATTGCTATTCAATCTCATACTTCCCAATTGATGAGATCTCTAACGAGACATTCTTGAGTTCTATACTTGAGATTTCTAATGAATCGTCAAGTGTAAAAACTTTTGAATTAAAGGAATTGAGTAAACAATTTCTTTTCCGCTCTAATGAACTTCTTTCAACACTTGAAAGAGAACGAGATTTGACTTTAAAATTTGAAAATCTCTATGAAGAGCATAAATTGCTAAAAGAAGAAATTACACAAGAAGTTTGTAACTACGAAAAAATGAATATTGAAAGTCATTACGTAGAAGCTTGTGAGAAGGAACTGGAAAAATCTCGAGACAATATTTGTCTTCTAGAAAAAGAGCTTGATGACTCTAAAGTAAAATTGAACTCTCAGCAAGAGTACTTCAAGGAAAAAGAAAATGATCTTCTTTCCAACATAAAATGTTTAGAGGAAACTCTTAACTCTATTCTTGATGAAAATACTTCATTAAAAGAGGAAATATCTATGCTGAGAAACCCTAATGAGAGCTCAGACCACTTATCTTCCTTGTTGGAAATAGGGAGAAGTCATGGTGACACACGTGGTCTAGGATATGAAGGTAGTAGTACTGTAATTCCTAACAGTGAAATAAAATTTGTCAGTTCCGTGGGTACTCAAACAAAGGATTCACTGAAAGGAAATGATCAACATAGCAGTGGAGAAACTAGTAAGGACAAGAGAACGATTTATGATCATTCAAACAGAATAAAAATACTCATGAAGAAAGGAAGAAGTCGAAACCAGGAAGAATAGATAAAAACAAAGGAGTCTTCAACAATCTTGCACGAACAGGTAACAACCAACATTATAACTTCTATAATACCAAATATTGTTATTCTTGTGGTAGTAAAAATCATATTCAGAATATGTGCAAGATTCGCAGGATGCAAAATGCTCTTCGCGTTGTTTCAAAGGAATTGGGAAAAATAAATTTTAATCTTCGACTCTTATCAAACAAAGCAAAGGACTATTATGATAATTCCTGGTCTACCCCGTATATACCAAAATCATTTCAAAAGGGGCATAAGATTAAAAAAGGGCATAAGAAAAATGATTTTAAACATGCAAGATTTGTCTCTCATCCTTTAAAAGGAACAGACTCTGAACTATTCTTCAATTATGATGACATATCATATTTCAAGTTATGGAAGAGAAAGAACAATAAAAAATAGTGCACTGTTACATAAGAACAAATTTCAATGTACCCAAGCACTCATGTGTTATTAAAATTTGTTTAAAATGGGTAATTCTAGTTATTTTCCTTTGAGAAAGATTACCGAAAAATCTCCTTATAAAAGTTTCTTTTTATAAGTAAGTAAAATCTTATAAGAACCGAACTCTTATTTGGACTCTTCATGGTTTTAAATAATGAAACACGTAAATAATGATAAATCTGATTTGATATACTCTTGTAGATTTCATGACCTATTAACGAGAAAAATTCATATAATCCTTTTCACCGAGAATAGGAGATCATACATCGAATTTTTGGGAGAATAATGTATCCAAGAAGTGGAAAGTGTTTTGGATTCCTCTAATAAAGGAAGATTCAAAATCTGTTCTCATTTGTGCTCATATCAAATCATGCCCTCTCTTACTGAAGTAAGGGCTACAAGCCTATGTGAAGGAGTTCTTGAACAGATAGGAAGAAAAGAACTCCCGAATGAATTATTATCTGTTGCTCGTAAGGAAATTATTTTTATGTTATTTGCTGGCCATCTTATAGAGACTTTCGTGATATTCAAATGATTAGTTTTCACTCCACCAATCTTGAAATATTTGAAGAAAACCTTGATAAAATCATGGAAATAGAGGATAACAAGGATGAATAAGTTTAAACTCTTGTTCGAGTAAAATAGACATCAATGTTTGATTTCTTTCAATAATCGTGTAAGGTCTATTTTATGAATAAAACTATTATTATGAATAAAATTATTTGATTTATAATTTTTCTTGTGATAGTTTTAGAATTACATAGCTTGTGCGTGAATGCTTTATTTAATTGCTATGTATGTTTATGGGACGTTTGATTTCGGTTTTATTACCTTGATATTCGATCTCATAATGTTGTGAACCCTTATGGTCTGGGTGACCTTTTGATTTAGCATGATTAAGTTCTAGCCCATGTTGGTAGGCTTTATCAAAGAATCATAAGCAGTTCTGATAGAAACAATATGTGAAAAAGTCACAATATGTTGAATCGTTTGGTTTAGCATAAAAGCATATGTGTTTCGGGGGTTTTCAACTTTTGCTTGCAATAGTTAAAAACCGGTTTTCAAACTTTCTCTGATAAAGGTTGGTTGTTGTTGTACTTGTTTTTCCATAAGGATAACATAATGATATTTCGATATCAATTCTCCCTAGAAGAAGATGCAAACATATTGGAGAAGAGGACGCGAAATTTGAGGTAACAATCTTGTTAGTTAATCGTATATTTATTGTTTTTGCTTAACAAAATTTCGGTACAATTGATGTTTTATTCCATTATGTGTGTATTGATGTGTGTGTGATTCAATTGGTTCCGGTTAAAAAAAACTATTGTTATCTTGCTTTATTGTGTGGTATCAAATGTTTAGGCTTACAAAATTTCGGTGCAATTGCGGTGCTTTAATGTTTATGTTGTTTCAATTGCTTCCGGTTGAGGTGAATAATTATGCAAGTTGATTTATTTGGTTTGTATGAATTGTTTATGGATTAACGAAAGAAAAGGTTTACGAGATGAATTGTTTAGTCCAATTCGATTCCGGATAAGAGAAACTAAGTTAATTTTGATCTTGGTTAGACTTATAAAAGTGGAGGTTTCGGTTATTCAAGTCTAATCGAATTCCTTAACAAGAAATACTAGTTAACTAACCTAGTATTTGTCTTTTTTAAAAGTTAAAAGGTCTAAGTTATATGGATAATTACTAACTATAACCTGATGACAAAAATAGAGTTATCTTTATTTTGGTATTATCGAATAAAGCGATTGTATTTGTACAATAGGTTTAGAAAAGGAACTAAGGTGCTTAGTTGATTTTTGGTTTGCTAAACTATTTGGGAAAATTGCTTCGGGAAATTATTTTCTTGGTAACATATCAAAACAAAATTACTTTATATTTTCGGTTTTGATATTGGTTATCAAAAATGGTGTGTGGAACCCTCGTGATTAACTCTATAGTTTGCAAGTCTATTGAGATTTGTAAGATCCTTTCAGTTTGTCCTTTATTTTTTCATTTCTTTGTCATTTTCTGAAAAAAATAGGGAGAAATATATGGAGTAAACAAGTGATATTGGCATTGATTTATATTGATTGGTATCACTAAGGGAAAGTACATTGGTGCTTCAATTGTTTATCTAACGAAAGAGTAAAAGCATAGACTAAGGGGGAGTGGCATATCATATGATACGAATAACAAAGACTTGCGGATTGATAAAATCTACCTATCTCACCTTTAGGGGGAGTATTATCTTTGATATCATAATGTCAACAATAACATTTATGAATTGAATGCATACAGGTTATTGTGTTGTTGAATTCGGGAATCAAGCGTATGTGTAATGAATTCTTGTAATTTGTTTATCCATTTGATGTAAGAGTTTTGTCACTAAAATTGAAAAAGGGGGGAGATCGTTAGAGCATTGCTCGGTTGAACTCACCAAGCGTTGGTATGTCAAGTTTGGTTGTCATATTTTAGTGAATCAAAACTCATTTAAAGAGTCGCTTGATTATGTACTAGAGTCAATTCAATGGAACTTTTTGATGACTAAGTCTAGAACCTCTAGAGATTGGTTCTAGAGGATCAACTGAGATAGGTCTCTACCTTCTAGACTTATATCTACCAGTTTTATTCTCATATACACTGGGAAACTGTGTTTTTGTGGTGTAGTTTTCACTATGGGTAAAAACAAGATCCCTATAAAGATTTTGAAATGAGTGATCATTAAAAAACTTTTAATGAGAATTGTGGTTTTCTGTGGGAGTACAATCCATTGTTGATGCCGCCAGATGATTAACACGGTTGGTAAATAGAAGAAGATTTTGAAGATCGGAGATCTGTTTTTTCCTAGCAAAACAATGTTTAGCACTATGGTTCCTTTTCCCACAGAATGATCAAGTTCGTGGAAGAGAATGATTGATAGGTATCTGTTTCAAACCAAAGTCCCGTTTGGAAGTCTCTCGTTTAGTTTTAGCATAAACTTCCTTTGATGAGTTTTCTTCATCTCAGGTGACTCACATTTAGAATTAGCGAGTGACATTGAAGAATTTATCATTACAGTGTTTTCCTATGTCAAGGAGATTAACTATTTTTGGGCTAGGTGAAGAGATGCATAAATATTCTCTATTTCAACACGAAGGTTGTTCAAATCAGATGAGTGTGTCTTAATCAAACGTTTTTCTCTAATTGTTCCCTCTTTAACAATATACTCAAGGATACTAATCTTTTCTTGTTGTAGCATATTCTCCTGAGTAAGTTTTTTAATATTGTTAGAGAAGGCCTCAATAATTTTATAGAGTTCACGTTCTCAACTAAGAGACTTCTCAAATTCATCCAAGAGTTGAGAATGATTATGGAAATCAATCGTCTCAGTTGGATTTTCTTTAGTTCTGGTGACATTCCTTTCTACTTATGACATCTTGTCAATCGTCTCATTTTTTTATCGGGATTTGAAAGAATTAGTTAAGGAGTTATCCTTTGAGGAAAAACCAAGACACTTGACATATTTAAAAGTATTGGAAGACATAGACTATGCGTAGATAGGAGATACTACTTTGTCCACAAAATCATATTGCCACAAACACAGACTTTTGAGGTCTTAAACATGTTTGCCTGCTCTGATACCAATTGA
This sequence comes from Papaver bracteatum, assembly GCA_023529315.1. Lineage (NCBI taxonomy): Eukaryota > Viridiplantae > Streptophyta > Magnoliopsida > Ranunculales > Papaveraceae > Papaver > Papaver bracteatum. The sequence goes on from JAJJWX010003512.1 coordinate 106,168, forward strand.
AAAAGCAGGGGTCTAACAACCTCACCCAATATTTCGATTAGCAATATGTATGGACTAACTCTAATATACTTTTAAGAGAATCAACTAGACAATCATACTCAATCTTACTAAAAAGTATATCAAGGAGTTAATATCTCTATCTCTCGATTTGATCTATACTCAAGCAAATAGAAATCTGTGAGTCTTTATCAAATACAAGAGATATAAACTTGGATAGTATCAAAAACCAATATCTAAGGATCAATAAATTTCTAATCAATAACCAAAGGTTGGATTTCACAATTGATCGATACAACGCACAACCTGTGATATTTCAATTATATAACAAAATATAATGCGGAATTGAAATAACACAGAAACCAAAAAAATTGTTAACGAGGAAACCGCAAATTCTGAAAAACCACGAGACCTAGTCCAGATTGAACACCACACTGTATTAAGCCGCTACAGATACTAGCCTACTACAAACTAACTTCGGTCTAGACTATAGTTGAACCCTAATCAATATCACACTGATTCAAGGTACAATTGCGCTCCTTACATTTCTGATCCCAGTAGGATGATACGCACTTGATTCCCTTAGCTTATCTCACCCACAACCAAGAGTTGCTACGACCCAAAGTCGAAGATTTGAATAAATAAATCTGTATCACACAGAAAAAGTCTACGATAATAGATAAATCTGTCTCCCACAGAAAAATCTACGAGTTTTGTTCCGTCTTTTGATAAAATCAAGGTGAACAGGAACCAATCAATAACCCGGACTTATATTCCCGAAGAACAGCCTAGAATTATTGATTACCTCACAATAATCTAAATCGTATGGTAGCGAAACTAGATATTGCAGAATCACAAACGATGAGACGAAGATGTTTGTGATTTCTTTTTATCTTTCCCTATCAGAGATATAATCTCAAGCCAATTATTCAATTGAACTCGTACGATAGAAAATGGTAAGATCAGATCACTCAACTACAAGAGAAGTAGTTTCGTCTAGTTTCACAATCCCAATGAAGTCTTCAAGTCGCTAACCGACAGGGTCTCGAGAAGAAACCTACGGTTAAAGGAGAATCGACTCTAGCAAAACCAACTAGTATCACACAGGAGGTGTGGGGATTAGTTTTTTTTCCAGTTGCTAGACATCTCATTTATATATTTTTCAAATCAGGGTTTGCAATCTAAGTTACCTTGGTAACAAAGCATTCAATATTCACCGTTAGATGAAAAACCCTGATTTATCCAAGCTAATATGTTTCAACCGTTAGATCGAAACTTGCTTATCACACACACAAATGAAATGTATTTCATTTAGGTTTGAGTAACCGTACCTAAACGTGTACATTTAGTTGGTTCACGAATAGTTAACTAATGGTTATCCATATGAGCACTTTCATATCAACCATATTCATCTTCTTCATAACTAGTTCAAATGACTCATAAGAACTAGTTCAAGAGTTTTTCAATTGCTTAGATCTTTATACATAGACACAATTGAAACAAAATCGGTTTGATTCACTTGAATTAATTCATGAACAATATATCCACAGTTTGCAAATATTGCATTCCTTATTGATTTATTGTTTAAGCTCATGAGATAACCGATTTGAGATAACCATCTTAGATACGCATACGGGTACGTGTACTCTAGCTTTACCGGAATTGGGTTTGAAAACCCAGCAGAAATTTTCGGATGAAAACTTCCGTGGATACGCGTACATAAGGTGGATGGTTTGTAAGTTCGTAGACTCCAAACTCAGCAGAAATTCTCGGACGTGAACTTCCGCCAGTACGCGTACGGGTACGTGTACCCAACCTGTCTCCTTCACCAATACCACATGCACACATATGCACGCACTTGGTTTCCGGTACATGGGTTTATACACTAATGTGTGAACACACTATATATGCTTATATCCATAGGTGGTTACGTAATCTCAACTCTACATTTCAATCATTGAAACATTCTTCTATAATGTTATAATAGTCGTTAGACATAAAGAATCGATTATTGTTATCAAAGCTATTTTCAAGATTGAAACGTCATCATGACTTTCGTCACGGATAAAGATGAAAGGACGTGGTTAAAGCGAAAGCTTACTAACACATATTTTGAGAAAAAGATAGGCGAGTAAACTCGGCTCGAAATAACAAATGTGTATTTATGAAAACTATCATACTTATACGACTATTGTCTCAGGAGTAGGAGATAGATAGACTTTTGAGTGCTAGATAAGTTCAAGTCTCCTGATACCTTTTTGGTCGGATGAAGTTCCACCGGTTCCTTGAGTAGTTCTTCGTCTTCATAAGATAATTTCCACGGAGTCTGGAGCTCAACTATACTTAACTATCCTAGACCAAGACTTAGTCATAAGTAAACTATAAATCAAGATGTATAGTTTTTATCACTAATATTGACAAACATGCTTGAGATAGCAACGCATGTGATTTCGACCGAGCAATGCTCTAACAGGTATATCATTCTTCTTATATAAGGGAAGGGAAAACCCTAGTATTCTAATGGACCTCACATCCATGGGCCACAGGCCCTATAACACTCCCCCTTGTGCGGTTCAATAACAAAACTTTATACATAGTGCTTCACATATAGTGCTTTGAATGTAGTTCTTCAAATGTCTTTCTCTCCTTGGTGACTTGTGCCGAATAAATTACCGTACTAAAACTTTGAAAAGGAAAAACCCAGTGGGATAAAACCTTGGTACAACTCTTCACATGTAGTACTTCACATGTTGTCTCGTACTTTACATATAGTTCATCACATGTAATACGATCTTCAAATATCGATGAGTCTAAGTTAATTTCCTCGTTAAAAATTTGTCAGGAAAACCCATAGGGACAAAACCTGAACTAAAGAAAAGGAGTACAATATTAAGCAAATTTTGAACATAGTTGAACTTGAATATGTTGCCTCATTAAAACCTTGACAAGGAAAAACCCAGTGGGACAAAACCTTGACGAAGGAAAAATAGTACAACGTGACAAATGCAAGTAAAGGTGATCCGTTGCAGATGATCACTTTGCTCTGTTGATGTGGACTAGTTGCTTCACAACTCTTAAGGAATAAAATCCTTCCCGTAAAGACAATAACCTTAGCTAGGAAAATACAATCCCGGTGTTTATTGTTGTCTCATTAAAGATCGTGCCGAGTAACCAAACCTTGTGGGAAAAACAAACCTCGGTGAAGGAAAATAGTGCAACACATGATTAGATGCTCCCCCTAATGTCATACAATTTTCATTAGTCTAATGCAGTCAAAAGGAGTTTATAACACTTTACTTTGGTGACTTGAATGTTTATAAGACCATGTTGTTGATTCTGGAAGTTACGTTGCTTAACATACTGTCACGTTTCGTTTCTTTGATTCAAATATTTTCAGTAATATCAATCGATCTTTATGTCTTTAACGTTCAACATACTTGATGTTTTTAGTGTTTTCTCTCTAAAAAACCTTGTTGAGTAACAAGACTCTTTGGGAAAAACTATTCTCGATCGAAGGGGAAAAGAGTACAACACATCTTCAATTTCGAAGTAAAATATGTCGACATCATATCCTTGGATCCTCCCCCTGATGTCGGAATATCCCCCTGATTACTTTCAAAGTTGTTCCAGACAGTTCCTTTAGTCATGTACTTTTCAAACTAAATATTGTTAATGACTTAGAAAATAGTCTACCACATCTCCCCCTAATTACTTTCGTCGGAGAAGAGATTATTGTTCTTTCATAATCAAAAACTTTTGAATTGCAATTTCATTAGCATTCCTTTTAATGTCTTTGCAAGGATAAAACAAATTTATGTCAATGGTAACTTTTAAGTACATGATTACATTCACTATACCATTCCAATGACGTTGCATTGGTGCTGAGCTATATCTAGCTAATAAGTTCCTTGAGGATGTAAAATTTAATCGAGTACATTATTATACTAAGTACAACAATGCATCTATTGTACTTAGATATGGGAATTTCATCTCCCAACATATCTTCGTTATCTTCCTTTAGACGAAATGGTCACTTACTTACATTTGAACCTCGACTAATCATGGGAGTGCTATCAGTATGCATGTCTTTGTTAAATTGCCTGACAACTTTAGTCACATGCAAACTGTTGGGATAATATACCACAAGCTCAGTATTCGGCCGAGCTTTCCCCATATTTTTTATTTCAAATTCGGATTTCAAATAGCTTTGAAGGTCTCTTATTACATCAAGAGTACCTATCATGTATGTACCATCGACATAGATAGCTACAATTCCAAATCAGGAACTTTATCGTGAATACGCAAGGAAAAATAACTTACTTGTCTATCCCCTCCAAATCAAATAGATACTTAGACGGGTATACCACATCCGCCTGATTGCTTCAATCTATAAGTGAGCGTTCTATCTAACTTGAAACGCACTTTGTGGTTTAGAGTCACTTGATTTGGGAAACAAAAGGCTATCAATTACTTTTGTAAAAAATCTGTTATCTCTTGATTCTTTCAGAGATACGTAACAACCACATGCATATGCCGCATTTCAAGTCCTTCTGAAATTACCAAGCTAACTATGTAGCGGAACACTATAACATTCATTGTAAGAGAATAATTCCAGGATTTGTGAGAAACCTCGGGCCACAAGGCGAGTCTTTATACTTTAAGACTGTTTTCTTCTCATTATGCTTTGTGACAAATTAATCATGTATGTCCAATAGGCTTAACACTTGGTTGGTTATCACTACCACACCAAATACCTGTATATTTGTCAAAGAACCAAGTTCTACCTGGATTGTGTAGGCCAAATATGCTCTTCATTGACATTAATAAATAAGGAGCTTGGTTCGATCTCATCTTGCTCTATTTCCTTAAGCAAGTGTATATGAAATTAATCATCAATATGCTCACATGATATTTCCATTGACTCGTGTGCATTCTCATAATCCACTTGGGATGTCATTGTTCTCTGTAATCATTAAACTTCGGAGCATCCTCCAGTTTGATTCATGGACATATTCAGAGACAATCTTATGAGATGATTTCTGATGATATAAATAAGTTGTGCCTTCCTCACTTACTTCCTTTCTAGGTGAGGATTGATCGAACCAAGTGGTATCTCCAACTTCCTTTATGGAGCCACGGACTCAACCACACTTCCACTAAGTGTAGTTGTAACATCTTAGTCTATGGTGTATATCCCTTATTGAGGATTTGTAACCTTGCAGGTAGGTTTGCAACTGGTATGTGTGATCTCATCACTTTAGCGACACAGTGGGAACACACCATGACATTTTTTGTCATTCAGCTAGAAAATACTTTTTCTTATTTTCCCCTAACGACGGGAAGTCTGTCTCATTAAAGTGATAACCCGCAAATCTAGTGATAAGAAATCTCATGCCAAAGGTTTTAAAGTGCGGATAATTGTTGAGAGTAAATATCCAACAAAATTACTTAATCATTTTCTTGACCCATCATAGTACGACGTGGACTCGTAATGGCACATATATAGTGCAACCAAAAATGCGTAAGAACACGAATGTCAGGCTTATATCCAGTTACCAATTGGTACACAAAAAAGGTTGACTAATATTTGGATTCTAAAACGAATTAAGTAAAGATGCGTTAATATTCAATATTCCCCTACCAGTTAAAGGTAAGTTTGTACGCATAACTATGTCTTAGGAACCATTTGTAACCTTTGATGATATCCCTTGTTAGACCATGGGGTATAGGATGCACATATGAGTCCTTTCAAAAGGATCATCATGTCACAACCAAAGTGTCTTTATGGTTATGCCAAAGTCTATATGAGTCATACGTACATCACTTTAAAGGTGAACATAACACTAAATTTCACCAAATTGACTCATAAATTTCTCTAAGAATATGCTTCCTTCCACATTCATTAAAGGTTATAAAAGATGCAATCAATTACATTCTCATCACTGTGAGTTTCCATATGGTATCCATTTGCATGGGTCTTTGGAATTTAACAAGGTGTGATTAGCTCTCGGTACATATAGAGCTTTTATGACGTCTTTGTTCTATTTTGAAAAAAAAATTGAGCAGTGCCTCGCTCGATGATCCAATCCTTGTAGTTACATGATAAGGAATAGTTCAACAACTAGTTTATATTCCTTAAGCTGGTTGGAGGGAAACCACTATATGTTAGACATTGAGTCTTGAGATATTAAATAAGTGGTGTGACCTTAGTAACAAAAGTGAGATTCAATTCAGTACTTTAGAGTGAATATATGTTACATTTTAGGGAGGTCATCCAGATATATCACAAGTGTTGTAGAGAATTTATGTCTCATGGGAATGATGTACTTTTCACTCCATAAGCGCAGACATTGGATCTAGTTCAAATAAATAGTCAATTGGCCAGGCAAAGTTCTTATTGTCATTAAAATTGATGTCTAAAGTATGACCTTCTCATGGAAATTGGTTGCTACTATGGAACCTGCATTGCACTGCTTGTACCAATACCAGTAAGAAAATTCATTCCCAACTCTTTGGTGAGAGCTAGAATTACATCTTAGCTTCATCCCATGTTCCATTGATACGTGAACTTTGGTGTCATTACTACCGGGGGAAAAAGTACATCTTTTTCTTATGATATATATGTCCCAAATAGCCGATATCATTCAAGAGAAAAAAATAACAATAGCCGGGGGAAAAAGTACATCTTAGCTTCATACCATGTTCCATTGATACGTGAGCTATAACAATAGCCGATATCATATTCAAGAGAAAAAAATAACATTAAGACTAAAACTCTTAATGATCGAGATCAACACTCATAATTTAAATTAACCGTTTATGGACTTATCTTAAGGAAAAATAAAAAACAGAACTAGGCATGTTCTAAAAAATAAATAAATAAGCCCAGCAGGTATTCAATGTAAAAAAAAAGAAGAAACACATTACATTAGTTACATACCTCATATATTGGTTCTCACCCTATATAAGCAGAGCCAGAACAGCCTCAGTCGGGCCGGCCATTTACTTCCATATTTTCACAGATTCACGCGGACAGGCTGGATCGTCAATAGACTGTTTTTTCTCCCCGTTCGACATATTTTCTTTCTCCTTGAAAAGTGAACGGACGGATAGCCGACAGATTTTCCATCACACATTACCGCGAACAGGCGATTACCTTTGCGAGTGAAAAATCCAACAAAGATGATGATTCCTTGAGATGGGCCATGTAGTTGCAGAATAACCTACAACTACACCCTCAATAGAATTAGTAAAAACTCAAGAAGTTCTTGATGATGAATAACAATTTTCTTATTAATGTTCTCAATTGATCACAAAGAAGTATCTAAATGGAATTAGAATAGTTACAACTTTCTCTATTCTCTTTCCTAAAATATTTTCTAACACTCACTAAAAGAACCTCTCGAATTTTACATTTGAGCTCCTATTTATAGTAAAACTTTATACAGCTGTACATGAGTTACGAAGCATCGCAACTCATACTCGCAAAATTACTCCATCCTCGCAAAACTTCATACTTCTCTGCGCTTCTTCTATCATCGTAACATTTTATAACTGATACTCGTGAACTATTATCTTGCGATATTCAGTACCTACATCTTGCCTCTTCTCATGTCAATTCTACGAAGAAGAAATGATCGTGAGAACATAACCGTTACTTAGTCTTTTGAAATTTTGACACGTCTTTTGTAACCGTTCTTTTTAGTTATTCCCTTATATAACTCCTTTATATTCTCTTCCTTTTCTTCTTCTTATTTCCGCAATTCTATCTTCTACTCATACTCTCTATCACTATTTTCTCTGCAATTTTTTATTCTACTGTATCTTCATGAGTTCTCCAAGGTAATTTCCCTCTATCTCTGCGTATTTCATTTGTTCTCCTCTTTAATTTCTATATAATTTGTTATCTGATTTTGGTTTATTTCAGCAAAATGACTTCTCAGATGAAATCTCAACTAAAGAATCCAAGCCTTAATCCACGAAGAAGAAAATCTGAGAATCAAAAGGTAGTTAAAATACTCTGTCTTCTTTCCTGAACAATATATTGTTGCCTTAGTTTTTAATCTACATTTTGATTCGCAGGTTGATGAAAAACCAAATCCAAGCAAGAGATCTCGAATAACTAAACCCACTCCATTAATTCTGATTGATGATTTCCTTCCTGAAGTTGATAAGGAATTTTCCTCTCCTCCTCGTGAAAATGCTTCTTCACATACTCCTGCCTTTACTCCATTACCTGCTTTTCAATCTCCTATCAATGTCAATTTATCAACACTTCTTCAAGACCAACCCTCTCAAAATATTTCTTCAACTTCTTCTTTTGAAAAACAACCCTCGCAAAATATTTCTTCAACTTCTTCTTTAGAAAAACCTGTCTTGTCCCCAAATCCTTTGAGTGCTATTTCTCCAGACAATTTGCAGCTTGCTCTTATTCCTTCAAATTCTTCTCCTCTTCCTCAAGAAATTCGAGATGGAATTTATTCAACTTTCTGAATGTTATCTGAGGTTTTGACCAATACTGCGAAATCTACTAATGTTCGTTCACAATATGAATTTTGCGAAGTTCTGAATAATTTCGTCAATCCAGATATTTCTTCTTCTCGCCAATCCTTGGAAAAAGAAATTGAATTAATTCGCCATTCTTTGAAAGCTTCTCAAGCAGAATGCGAGGATCTTCGTAAAGAAAATCATCATCTTCAGAATAATTCTCTGGACTGTGCGATTCTTCGCAAAAGAAATTATGAACTGAAAGGTATGATTACTATCTTCATATTTTCTCTTTTATTTATTTATATTCTTCATATGCTTGAAACATCCATTAAAACCCATTCCCCTTTATAGAATCCATCCAGAAATGTAGAAGATTGGTACTTCACCATGAATCAGATGCAACAGAATATCGAACCAAGCATGAAAGCCTCTCAAACCAATTCTCCCATTTATCTAATCTTTACTCGTGTGCTCTTGACAACTTTGATGCTCTTTTTCAAGAGAATACTCAATTAATATATGATCGAAAATTTTTGAATGATGACATATCTCAACTTTTTTCTTCCTTAACCAAAGCTAATTTGAGAATAGAAACCTTATTAGAAGAGAACAAAACCTTATCAGAAGAGAAATGTTCGTTTTTGAATACAATGATTGTTTCTTCGCAAGAATTAAAGACTCTTCAGAATAAATGTTGCGATCAAGAAAATCTTCTTTATTTGTTGAAAGGTGAACTTGAGGAATTAAAGAAGTCTTCAGATGCTGAAAGAAATTCTTTTGTTGTTGAGAAGAATTCCCTTATTAATAAGAATATAGTCTTGTGTGCTAAGAAGAATCAACTTGAAGAAGATTACTCGTCATTAAAAAGTCTTAATGCCAAACTTGCGAAGGATAAAAATTTTCTCCTTTCTAAAGATCAAAAGCTTCAATCTCGACTTAAAGGATTAGTTGGTGATGGTTTTGATAATGCGATGAATCAGATGAAGAACTGTTGTCTATATTTAACTCAATCTCTTACTTCGCAAAGAGAAGGTAGTCATTAAAATTTGACTGCCTCTAGTATATCTTTAAATTTCGTTATACTCGCAAATTTTATTCTTTGAACTTTGTTTTATTTGCAGAATCTGAGAACCACCTTCGTAATGCAAAAGCTGGATTAGAAGCCTCCTGTTCTGAGCTTCGTAATAAGAATGCTTTGCTTTCTAATCGCTTAATCAACTCTCGTGATCGTGCTACTCGGAGATTCAATTATCTTGCTTATTCCAAGGATATCGAAGATACCAATCATCAAAAGGCTATACTTCGTGAAAGTCATCTTAAAGCTCAAGTATTTGCGAATAACATTCTCTTATCAAGAGGCTTGCCTCCTGTAAAGATTATTTCTCTGAAGATATCTGACGATGAAGTTGCTCGTGAGCCTGATAGTGATTTCGATTATGAGAGTGATGATAAAAATCTTGATGATGAGAAAGAATCTATTCCTCAAGGAGATGTCCCTGCCGCATATTCTTCCAAGGATGATATCTCGCAAAAGTCGAAGGCTGCTAATGACCCCTCTGATCTTAAAGATCCAGCACAGAGTGTTGATGAAGCATGATAATATTCCTTGTTCAATTTATCATTGGCTCTCCTTTCTTTCTTTCTTCTGAATTACTTCCCTTAATTACAATTCTTTTTTTTTCTTTTTTTTTGAGAAGTACATTTGATATTTTACGAAGATGATCTATCCTTTCTTTTTGATATTTTGCGAAGATAATTTAACCTTTCTTTGACTAAATTTTCCCCATTTGATCATGTGAAGAGAAATAATATATAACTCACAGATAAAGCTTAGTATATCCTTTTCCCCCTATTATTTCTCTTTAAATGATTAAACATTGTTTGAAGTATTAAAATATCTGCCTCAGTTTATCTTACGAAGTTTCAACCTTTGTAGAAGTATTAGAAGTACCAAATCCATCAAATAAAGAGATATAAGAAGTATTAGAAGTATTCAATCTACCAAATGAATTATTAGAAATACACAATTCCCTTTTTCGAATTAGAAGTACTCGATCCACCGAATGAAGAGATATAAAAAGTATTAGAAGTATTCAATTCATCAAATGAAGAAATATAAGAAGTATTCGATCTTTGAATAATTATGTAACATATGACGAAGTATAATGATTATTTAACTTTCACCAAATGAAATATCCATTAAAGAAGTATAATAAATATGAGATATTCTTGAAGAATTATAAGAAGTATTCGATCTTTTTATTAAATATTCAATATATGGAGAAGTATAAGAAGTATGTGATTCTCGTAAACTTTTACGAATATGAACTTATCTGTATTTGATTGTTATCAAAATCGCATCTTTTGTTAAGTCTTCATTAAAATTCTTCAATGATGTTGTCTTTTTTGATAGGACTTCTCGTAAAATTCTTCAATGATATTGCTAGAGCTGTCTTCTCTTCAAAATATCTTGATGTATATTCTTGTAAAATTTCTTCAATGATATTGACGAAGTTGTCTTCTTTTCAGATCTTCATAATGTATATTCTTGTATAATTTTTTCAGTGATATTGATGCAATAAATTTCATTAATTTCTGTGGTCTTATCATGCCTTCCTAAGTAAAGGTCTTATTTTACCACCTCTTTTGTATTAATTATTTTCGATAATATGACAAGTCTGAACATTCTTGCGAACATACAACCTCGTGACATTATCGTCTTGCGATGAAATCGCAGGACGTTCTTACACTTTCATGCAAAAACCCATTGATCTCATCTTAACTTCTTTGTATAGTATTTTAGATTCTTCAGGAATTGTTGCGACAATATGACAGGCCTAAATATTCTTGCGAACATAAAGCCCCATGACATTGCCGTCTTGCGATGAAATCGCAGGACGTCTCTACACTTTCATGTAGCGACCCATTGATCTCATCTCAACTTTATTATGTTCTGCGAGTTCTTTATTCTTTTCTTTCTTTCCTTCATTTTTTTTTTTTTTTTTTTTTTTAGAAGGCTCGCAGAACTTCATTTGTTGCACAAATATGACAAGCCTTTATGTTTTCGCAAACAAGAAGCCTCGTGACATTTGCGTCTTATAGCACTTATCAGCTCCCTAATGGAGGGTGCTGCCCTTTATCTTCCCCCTGATTGCCCCTTCAAGGAAGCGTACATCGACCATACAAGGTTAGCTCTTCCCATCCGGTTCTTCAACAACAACTGACTTTTGATCGCAACCTCTTATCCTTTTTGCCTATAGGGCTTATAGTTACGAGGTTGCACCCTATGGGGTATCTTTGGGCCAAGTGCATCATTTGCCAAGACTTGTCAAAAATGGCAGATGTGGTTCAACCTCACCCGGCACTCTTGACTCAACCGTGTACCTCGGCGCCTTGATCGTTTTCGCACTTCTTGGGAAAGACAGTATGCCTTAGTCGCTTGACCTAAATATTCTTACACCGCATTTTATATTGCGTAATGTCGTTAGATTAGGTGAGAATCCAAGGTGTCTAACCCGGATATGTACCCCATTATTGGGTTGTACCCCAAAAATTTTACCATGTACTAAGGGCCCTTGGTGGTGTTCCGGTTACCCTTAGCCACGTTATAGGTACCCCCTTAAATGACGTACTTTAGGACTTTGCCTCTTACGAATTATAGCTTCGCGAACTAGGGTGTACGCCACAAAGGTTTGCATGTATAAAATTTTCTGCGGCTCTCTTTATTTTTTGGAGGCTGATCACAGATTGCGGTCTTTTATTCGCAAATTAATGAAATTTTAATCGGAATATAAATTTTGAAAATTTGTAACTTTTTCCCAATTTCCTGCGAGCAAACAATATTCGTAAAATTTTATCATGAAATAAAAATTTTGTTTTGCCACATACCTCATTTTCACGAGCAAACATCTCGATAACCTTCTTTTTCCTCGCAAATCACAATCCCTTATTATCATCGTAAATTTCTTGTATTATTATCATCGTAACTTTATTCTCTTTTTCCTTAATCTTCTGCCATTAAATTTTCACTTCTTTTCACAACCTTTGCTCTTTTTCTCCAATTTTCCTTCTCAGCAATTTTTCCTTCGCAAACTTCTACTTCTGTATCGTAACATTTCTTTCCCTCAGCCCAATCACCCTTGATAATTCCAATACCCTTCATATGAGGGAATTTTATGCACTGATATAGAGTGGAAGCTACGCCTAGAATTCCGTGAAGCCATGGCCTTACTATCAAAGCATTATATGGTGATTCAACATCAACAACACAAAACAGAATTTCAGTTCGCATTCCACTTAATGGAATTCGCATGCTCACTTCTCCTTTGGGCTTGTTGGCAGTTCCATTAAAACCATAAATTTTGTAAGTAGAAGGTATTAAATCTGCATCTTTTCCCCCCATAGTTTTGTAAGCAGAATAGAAGAGGATATTGACAGAACTTCCCGTATCAATCAAAATTCTATTAAGACCAATTGACTCTTCCTCCATATCATCTTCGTTCTCCTCCATATTCATGTAGATTTCCAGTCTTACCACCAATGGATTATCATGTACTTCACAACCTTCTACGGAATTTGGTGGCTTCAAAAGAAATTTCACGTTTTCGCCAATCTTCAAGTCGTGAAATCTTTGCGATGTTCATTACTTCCTTTCCTTCACCATCCCTCGCATATACCCTACTTAACACATTATCATGAAAATCCTCTATGGTTTTATATGAATGAACAATGGAATTACAGAAAACATTCCTTTCTTTTGACCCCACTTCTATATGTAGGATTTCTTCTCCATTTTCTTTTGTTGTGTTCTCCTCATGAGTTATGGTCGGAGCTGTGTGGTAATTGTTGCGATTGTGTCTGCTTAAGTAAAAATTGATTTAGTTTTCCTTGATCAATCATTCGCAAAATTATCCTCTTGATATTATGGCAATTATTTGTAGAATGTCCATGAAAATGATGATATGAACAAAATTCATGAATTCTTGGACCCATTGGTGGTTCCTTTCCCATATTCCATGGAGTTGGTACATTCTCTACCAGGATAATTGCTTGCCATATCTTTTCTATACTTGTATTCAAAGGTGGAAATTTTATCTCTTCCCTTACCATTCTTTGACCTCCTTGACCGTTGTTATAATTTTGTCTCTGGTTTCCTTATCCAAAATAATTTTGCCTTTGTCCACCATAATTTTCTTGTTGTTGATCTAATCTTGGAATTTGGTTATTTCCTATCCGATTATAGAAATTCTTCTCTCTATCATATTCTTCTTGATCTCTACTGCCCATTGCTACCATCTTTGGCTGGCTATCATTGATTTTCTTCTCTTCTGAAATTTGCGAAGAAGTTTGTGAGGATGTTTGCGAAGTACCTGCTACTACATTGATTATTTTGGGAAGTAAATTTGCTCCTCCCTCTTGATTGTTAGTGTTTGTTACTGGATATGACTCCATATTGTTTTGCTTTTCTTCTAGTGTAATGTATTCTTCTTGCAATTCTCGTAATTCTGTCATCATTATGGAATTCTTTCTTCGAAGATTTGAACATATAATTGTTCAGTTGCGAACATCGCATTTATGAAGGACAGAATCAAGTATCTCTCATCTACACGCCCTGCCATATCACTGCACATAGTCTTCCATCGTCTTACCAAATGCTTCAAACTTTCACCCACTCTTTTTTAAACCAAATACATCTTCAATACCAAGCCGTGAAGAGTGATTTGTGATATATGCTCCAAGAAAAACTGCTTGCAAATGATTAAATGACGTAATAGTGTTCTTAGGGAGTCCTTCGAACCACTTTAGAGCTTCCCCTGTTAAAATTGATGTGAAGTACTTGCATAACACAGCATCATGATTCTCCCATTGTAACATGCATCTTATGTATGCTTTAATGTGCTGAATAGCACATGAAGTCCCATCAAAAATACTGGTAAGTGTAGGAAAGTTACATTTTGGTGGAATTCCTCCCAAGCGTACTTCTCTAGCAAATGGAGTCCTCGCAGACTTCTTCTATTGCTTCATCTAATTGCCTCTATCTCCTCCTCTTCTATTGTTTATCATCCCTCTCATTTCTGCTAATTCTCGAAAGATTCGTGCATTTGCCTCAGAATTCTCATCCATTGGTCTTTTTAATGCAGCTTCTCTTCTTCTACGTTCTTGCGCTTCCTCCCCTGCGATCCTTCGCATTCTATCATATTCTTCATTAATGTTTTCATTCGCATAATTCTGCAAATATCTTCTTATCAAATTATCATAATTGTTCAGTTATAAAGCATCTTGGAATTCTTGTTCTTCCCTTTCTATTCTTCTCATTCTTCTCATGCGAATATCAGGAATTTCTTCTTCTTCATTTCTCCTTCTTCTGTGATTTATTTCTTCTTGATTTACTTGTACTCTGATTCGAGAATTTGGTTCATTTCTTTCCACTTCTGTTTGTTGATTTACAATTCTTCTCTTAATTCTTTCATATTCAACATTTTGTTTGTTACGAACTTCTTCATGTCTTCCTACTCCATTCTCGTGATTATTTTGATGTATTGCTTGTTGTCTCTCAGTTTCTTCCATAAGTTCTTTGTTCTTCCTCTCGATTCTGATTGTTTTCTTTATGATTTGGTCTTGTTCGTAAATTCTCCATATTTTGTTCGCGGTTTGGTATTAAAATGAAACGATTTTATTGATTTCTATCACCTTGATTCTGCGTTTGTTCTTGCATATCATTTTCATTATTGATTATCGGTGAATTTTGTCCTTCTCTTTCTATTCTAACATTTGATCTTACAACACTTTGAGATTTCCTCCTTTGTAACATCTCATTTTCCATTCTCAATTCTTGATTTTGTCTTGTCAGTTTGGCACGTTCTTCAGCTTCGATCATTCATTCTTTTTGGATTCCTTGTCTCAATGTTTCTAGCATATCCCTTTCTCTTTCAAGAATTGTTCCTCCCATCAACCCTCCATTTTCTCTGATTTGTGGTTTTCTATCTTCTTCTTCTGGTGTATTAGTTCTCCAAGTGTGTATACTTACTTGATCATGATCTTCTACTTGTTGAGCTTGATTTCTCCGATTACTCCTTCTTCTACTAGGTTCTCCTGTTATATTTGCTTCTCCTCCTGCTAATCTTACACTTCTCCTTACTTCAGTTAATGGTTCTGATGTGTTTATTCTTCTTGTCATTTTTCTGGTACAGGAATTCTTTCTCTCCCCTCCATCTAGCGCCAATTATGTAGTTGCAGAATAACCTACAACTACACCCTCAATAGAATTAGTAAAAACTCAAGAAGTTCTTGATGATGAATAACAATTTTCTTATTAATGTTCTCAATTGATCACAAAGAAGTATCTAAATGGAATTATAATAGTTACAACTTTCTCTATTCTCTTTCCTAAAATATTTTCTAACACTCACTAAAAGAACCTCTCGAATTTTACATTTGAGCTCCTATTTATAGTAAAACTTTATACAGCTGTACATGAGTTACGAAGCATCGCAACTCATACTCGCAAAATTACTCCATCCTCGCAAAACTTCATACTTCTCTGCGCTTCTTCTATCATCGTAACATTTTATAACTGATACTCGTGAACTATTATCTTGCGATATTCAGTACCTACAGGCCAAGCTCCTAACTTTATCGTATTTCATTGATGATTTTTTTCCTTCTGATTATCATCAAATCAGTGAATACAAGGGAAGGAAAAAGCTAGTATTCTAATGGACCGCATATTAATGGGCCTTAGGCCCTATAACATATCCAGCCATTAAGCGACCAGATGGGGGAACTAAGAAAGAAAAAAAATCTTCTATATCCAATCATCCTTAAGGATCATCCAGGAGTAACCCTTTAAGGGGCAGGGTTATGATAAACGCACCCATGATAGCATTTTTTGATCCATAAACTGTAGACCATCACAATAATATGGATGATTTTCTTCCGTAGGAGTTGCCCTTAGCTTCAACTTGTGAATCTATAGACTTAAAGGCTTAGACAAATAAAACTCCCACGTTGAACGGTGAGGAAACCCTCGCTTCCTATTGGTCGAAATAGGTATTTTTTGAGTTTTGTGAAACGAGCGTTTTGGTGAGGACACTTGGCAACGTATGATTGGTTTAAAAAGAATAAGAAAAAGATTAGAAAAAAGAAACCAAATTCAATTTGGAATTCATGAAGTGACAATATTAAAAGGAAACCAAATTCAATTTGGAATTCATAAAGTGACAATATTTAGGTGAAGACACTTGGCAATGTATGATTGGTTTAAAAATTACAAGCTTAAAAAAAACATAACTTAACCGTATTTGGAATTTTGTGGAAGTCCAAATTCAATTTGGAAACCGAGTAATTACTATATTAGGACTATTCTTTCCAAATTAATATATAAAGGGGGGAAAATCCACATATTTTTTGCGAAAATAAAAGAAAAAAATAAATAAAATGCGCACATTTTCTCCACCTATTTTAATGTATTTGTCCCGTCGCACCAAATCAAAAACACATCTCCAAGGGGAGGCTTAGACAAATAAAACTCACATGTTGAACGGTGAGGAAACCCTCGCTTTCTATTGGTCGAAATAAGTATTTTTTGAGTTTTGTGAAACGAGTGTTTTGGTGAGGACACTTGGCAACGTATGATTGGTTTAAAAAGAATAAGAAAAAGATTAGAAAAAAGACACCAAATTCAATTTGCAATTCATGAAGTGACAATATTAAAAGGAAACCAAATTCAATTTGGAATTCATAAAATGACAATATTTAGATCAAGACACTTGGCAATGTATGATTGGTTTAAAAATTACAAGCTTAAAAAAAAAAACATTTACCGTATTTGGAATTTTGTGGAAGTCCAAATTCAATTTGGAAACCGAGTAATTACTATATTAGTACTATTCTTTCCAAATTAATATATAAAGGGGGGAAAAATCCACATATTTTCTGAGAAAATAAAAGAAACAAATAAATAAAATATGCACATTTCCTCCACCTATTTTAATGTATTTGTCCCGCCGCACCAAATCAAAAATACATCTCCACGGGGCAGGAAGAAGCCCCGCGCACACCAAATCAAAAATGCATTGTCATTGGGTGGGGCCAAGCCCCGCACACACCAATTTAAAAGGAAAAAAACGAACAAAATCTGCACATATTTTCCACCTATTTAATATATTTGTCCTGCCACACCAAATCAAAAATGCATCTCCACTGGGCGGGGCGAAGCCCCGTGCACACCAAATCAAAAATATATCGCCACGGGGTGGGGCGAAGCCCCGCGCACACCAAATCAAAAATACATCGCCATGGGACGGGGCGAAACCCAGCGCACACCAAGTTAAAAAAAATATGCCCGATGTGTAGCACGGGCACAAATCTAGTCTTTCTTTAAAGAAGTTAATTGAAAAGAAAAATCGTATCATAGCTATTACACAAGTCTACCTGTATTACATCTCTAAACCATTCATACAACCCACACTACAAATTTATATAAAGCACTCGGAGATGATCTCCAAAACAGGACGACATGGAATCCACAACTCACACTTG
Source organism: Papaver bracteatum (assembly GCA_023529315.1). NCBI lineage: Eukaryota > Viridiplantae > Streptophyta > Magnoliopsida > Ranunculales > Papaveraceae > Papaver > Papaver bracteatum. The sequence goes on from JAJJWX010003512.1 coordinate 124,195, forward strand.
CCAAGACAACATAATTGTCCAAAGAAAGTGACCGACAAAAACCGGAAGGTTTTCAGAAGTGAACTGTTATTTATGAAAACTCTTAAGTATATACATCATCAGATTAAGTTTAACCATGCAAGCAACATGGTCCCCAAATTTCTTAATGAATCTCCCACAGTTAGTTACAGGAAGAGTAACAATATCTTTCTTGGATGAGAGTGGTTGACAATATATCAAACACCTTTATAGGGAGGTGGGAGACGAGGAGGACCTGTATTTGTTCTGTTCAGCTTCATTTCTATTCATCTGAATGAGACTCATAGAACTCACTAGGGCAAGGTGAAGTGACCTCCTCAAGCATTTGAAAGACCTGATTCATCGAGGGGCGATCATCTGGATTTGCATCAGTACACCTTGCTGCTATGACAAGAATGGCTTCTAATGTAGCTATGTCTGCATCAGTGCACTCGCTGTCCACTATATCCTCTATTTGGTTCTCTCCCACTAAAGTGTTCATCTGAATATAAAATCGTCCAACAATGAAACAAATATGGAAAGGAATTAAAGGATAAATACAGATAGAAGATACTGAATCGCTTACCCAGCCCACAATATTCAAGCCTCTCTTTACAAAAGCTGAATCATTTGGCCTCTTACCAGCAATGAGTTCCAACAAGAGTACTCCAAAGCTATAAATGTCTGACTTCTCAGTAGCTCTACCAGTTTCAAGGTACTCTGTCATGAGAATGTAATGAAATTGGTCTGGTTAGAGTACTTTTCAATGCTGTTGCACGCGGAACATTATGAACATTATGATGTTCAGTCTGAAAGTTTTTAGTGATAACTCATGAATTAGGGATTGGGGCTCTGAAAAAGTTTCGATTCAGTGCAACTAAATAAGAAATAAACAGGGAGCTCACCTGGTGCCAAGTAACCAAAAGTGCCTGCAACTACAGTGGTTACATGGGCGTCCTCATCTGCCAAAAGCTGGGCAAGACCAAAATCAGAAACATGAGGCTCCAGGTTTTGATCAAGGAGGATATTGCTTGATTTGATGTCGCGGTGAACAATCCGTGGACAACAATCATGGTGTAAGTATGCCAGTCCTCGAGCAGAGCCAAGAGCTATTCCTAAACGAGTATTCCAGTTCAAGGGTTGCTTCCCTTGAAAGGTTTCTAAATACAAAAAAGAATTATAATAAGCAAAAATACATCAATAAGACCAAGCTAGGGTTTAGCTACTAAAAAGAGGCAGACGTTATTTCTAGATAGATAAGCGTACCATGCAGGAAATGATCTAAACTGCCCGATGCTAGATAATCATAGATCAGAAGCTTGGCACAAGGATACTTGCAATAACCTCGCAAATTGACAAGGTTTACGTGTTTAATGCCAGCCAATATCTCAAGCTCTCTCTCAAAAGTTTGATCTGAACCTTCAAGACATTTGTCAATCCTTTTTACAGCAAATGTAGTACGATCATTCATCACCATCTTGTATACAGTACCAAATCCTCCAGATCCAAGCACATCCCCGGCATCAAGTGACTCGAGCTTTTCTACAATATCACTTGAAGAATATGGAAGATCGCCATGAAATGTGACCACTTTAGTGCCTAAAACAACCAAAATCACAAAGAAGATTTGAGTGAATAAAGAGATTTGTAATTAGGTTTTGAAAAGGCACATCAAATGTTTTAACGAATTTGATACTTACGTTCATCCATTGCTGCTTGTTTTTTAACTTCGTTGTATCTTTTTGCTGCTCTTTCTTTCTTTGAAAGTAAGCGAATAGCAAAGAAACAAAACAATATAACAATGGCTAGACCCACTGCTGACATTGCTCCAATAAGGATTCCTTTAAGATAACGAAAGGACCGTTTAGTAGGGGCTGCAACAAAAACATGATACAAATAATGTTAATTGCGTGCTCACTTAACTGAGATACAATGTAAAACAAGTTAGAGCATATCTTATTTGAGATGCTGAGTAATAGTGTAATACAACCTACAACTTACCTGGTGCTTCTTCACTTTCAGCGTGTGGACCGTGTGGTAACACTGCAGGAAACCCCAGTGAACCTTGACATGGTTTCATAATCTGAGGGCCACAGAGATCTAAGTTCCCAATAAAACTGCAGAAAACATAAGTTCATAGCTTGACTTTTAAGTTCTCGCATGCAATGATCAGAGCCAAAATTGCAACACAGGTCGGTATAATTTTAACAGAACTAGATTTTAAATGACATGATATAGCGTCATAGTTATATTCGTAGGTAACTATATAGGATAATAACTTACGAGTTCTTCCTGAAAGTGCTCAGGACTCCAACATCCGGAATAGCACCAGAAAAAAAGTTTGTCGATAGGTTTCTGAGATACATTAGATGGTTAGGTACATAACAGATTGTAGTGCACACCACTATTAGCAAACTAAACAACCTTGTACTTACAGAAAGTGCAATTGTCTGAGATAACCAATAGAAGGTGGAATGGTTCCCTTGAGCGAATTACTGGATAAGTCTCTGTATTCAATTCAAAATTCAACTTATTTATTGGGTAGAAAGGAGCGTACTATATCATATTAACATTTATAGATTAAGTTAACCACTAGAACAAGTATGTTGTCATCAATTGAATAGAATCAAGAAGGATGAGTAGACAAAAAACGAATCCTTACAATATAGTGAGGTAAGAAAGTTTTCCAAATTCTGGTGGTATGACTCCTTGAAGGTAATTACCTCTCAAGTACCTACATAAGGCATACAATACAATTATATACACAATACAGCAAAAATCTTCAGTAAAATTAAAGAAATGTGGTAAGCTTTAATTTATGGTTTCACACTAACATTGATCTGAGTTCCTTGCAATTAGCAATTTCAGGAGGAATGAACCCATGCAAGCTATTTTGATGAAGTGCCCTGCAAACAAATTGCACCAAATTACATCCTAAATACAGCATGCAATTTTATTTTATTTAAGTTTTTTGATTTTGGGGGACTTACAATCTTTGCAAATTGCCGAGCTTTCCGATACTTGGAGATATGATGCCTCCAAGTTGCATGTAAGGCAGGTTTCTGAACAACCCCAAACATAGAAAACTTCAGAAAAATGGAGATTGAGATTTTTAAAAATGAAAAAAAAAAAAGGGTAGGGTTTGAGATAGATAGAGTACATAATGCTGACTCTGCTGTCATTATGGTTGCAAGTGATACCCTTCCAACCACAAGGAGTTTCATCAGAAGCTCTCCAGTTATTTAGAAACCCTTTAGTATGATTGAAAGATCTTTTGATCTCCAACAATGTAATACCTGAACAAATCACAGATTTTAGTTAAACATAAGAAAAACAAAATGAAACAAGGTAAAAGAGAGTAATATAACAGTGGGTCTATATCTTGTTTTACCATCATCAGTGAGAGCTAAAGAACAAGTGCTTAAAAGGGTTATTGTTGAAAACACCCAAATCAACATAAACCCCATGCTCATTTCTCAAAAACCTTAAAAGAGATCTCTTCGAATGGTTTAGAGATAGATAGAGAGGGAGAGAGATGGGCACTGAGTGTGATCCTGTTAAGATCTTGGGTTTTTTCTTCACATTTGCTTGTCTTGGATTTTGAGACTTGAGAGAGAGAGAGAGTGTGTGTGTGTTGAGAGTTGTGCAGTGGGAAGTGGTACTAGTACTACCAGACTTCCAGACCAGTATACGACATAAGTATAGCCGTTGTTCAAATTTAATTTTGAAAATTATAAAGTTAATAGTTTTTCGAGATACGGAATACTTTCTCTCTGCATCAGTAAATGCCGGATCACTGTATCAATTTGAAAAAAAATTAAATCTTTTTTCAGTACTAACTTTTAATTTTCATTTAAATCTAATGGTCGTAAGTCATGGCCCCAGAGTCTAATTTATGTACAAAATCATAGATCTCTCTTCTTTGATAATATATATCATTGTTATAAAAAGGTACGAGGTTTATGTCCATAATGACTAAAATTATTAGACGAACGACGTTTAATTTAGGTCCGATTCGAAGGTCGGGATGTTCCTGATGGATGAGTCATTAAACGGCTACGATGGAGTCACCACTACGACAGATTCTCGGTTTTTACCATAAATAGCTATGAGGTTTGTCTCCAAAATAGCTAGGACTATCAGACGGACGACATTTAATAGGGACCTCGATCCGGTAGTCGGGCTGCTCCGATGGAATTTTTTCTTGGACGGTATATAAAAACTTGTTGTTTCAACAATTCGTACTACCAACTTTTTTTTATACATGGAGCGAAATTTAGGGATGTCTTAGCTTTCCTGATCGGCAAAATCGAGGTTTTCTGGGTTTAGCAGTATTTAGGGTTTATAATTCCTTTGTCCCTTCCATTAACCGTTGGCATTGTCTCAGCCATTCACCGTTTGCATTATCAAAGCAAAGGCTTTTTTCCAATTCATTCCAGAGATTTTGTAATGATTTCAAAAATTGAAACTTTGAGTTTTATCTCGAACTGATTCGAGAAAGAACATTTTTTTTGGTGAATTGAAGATGCTATCTTTTTTTCTTTTTGTTTTTGTCGGTATAAATTTGATTTCTTCTTTGTTTAAAGTTCCATCATTAATCCCTTAAACATGAATATCTTATTAGGCTTGAGCAAATTGAATCGGTTTGAATCCATGCATCTTCCTAATTCTACCTCCGACGGTTCTTCCAACCACTTTCTTCTATTAATTTTTTCGTCCAACTACTCTTAAAGCAAGATGGGTTCCTCAATTTCTTTTAATGGTAATTTTCCTTCCACAAACTAATTTGTTAATTTCAATTTCAAAGCATATCTTAATTTCAAAGCATATAAAACCTAATTACTTTTTTCATCTATTTTTTGTCTTTTTACTGATCGTCCTTTCCTTTAAGTTCTCTAGGTTCTTGACGCAGCTTTGATTTTATTATTTATGGGGCAAAGTCGAATCAGAAAGACGAAGACGATGAAGAGGGATAGCAGATAAAAGGTAAACATATAGAACCCCTATCATTTTATCCATAGGGTTTTCTTTGTTTCTCTTCTTTTTGCTCTAATTCAATCCATAACCCTGTTTGTTTCGATTTTGCAGCCATCAACCCTGTAATCCAACATCGATCTTTATAAAAAAAAATCACATCTTCTTATACGATTTTGATGGGTTTCTCGACTCCCTACAATGGCAAAGCAATTGAAGACTGACAAGCTAGGTAATTATTTTTATGTAAAGCTATTAATTTCCCAAGCTTATATTGTACCGTAGAATAATCAATAACGAGCGACACTAAAGGTAGTTTCCCCACTTCATGAAGATTTTATTTTCATAGTTGTTGGGTTAAACATAGTTCGCATTGGATCTCAATAGTAAATTTGATGAGAAAATATTTGGTAAATCGACCGATATAATTTCTAAATGGCAAAATTGCTAGAATGACATATTTTCTTTCATCAAGTACTGTTATCATTCTATGGAGCCAGGGATTATGTTATTTTTGGTGTGTATTTCTGCCAATGCCTCTAATGACTACTCCTACTTGCAGGAACTAATTGTACACATTAATGCAATGGAACACTTAAGTATATAAACATAATCCTCACTTTTATCAGTTCATTCTTTTCACAACAATTTTCTTTTATGGTTTTTTTTTTTTTGATTAACGATATCTTATGTACAAAACTAACCATCAGTTTCATTTATTTTTTCCAAGTTGTAGGAGAGTTAAGTATTGGGGACATTCGTGGTGAGATTAAGGTGCTTTGTTAAATGTCACATCTCTTCCAAGTGCACACTAAAAGATTCAATCTGTTAATGCGTTTAAACCGCACTTCATACAGTAATTGAGAACCGAGATTGAGGTCCCCGACTCTTAAGTGATTTGGTGTGATGGTAATGACTGGCATTCAGAGAAACAAGGTATGTGACGTATACTTGGTACCTATATCTCTTGCCATTGCACTTCAGATTTTATCTCAACCAATCACTTCTTATTGGATTTTAAATTTACACATCAATGTTATTGTTTCGCCTGTGAAATGCATATGAGATAACTCAACTTTGTTGGCTTGGTCTTGCATTCCAAATTTCACTGCACAATGCCCATATAATAGTTGGATGTTACCGAATCTATTTTACATGTATTTGGAGCGATTTCAAATTGCTATCTAATATTATTATATAAAACTATATATGGAAAAACTATATAGTTCCATATATGTAGACTTAATTTATATTATATCTTCCTTTTATAAATTATATGCAAAGGTAATACATATTGGGGGATTGATCTTGACTTCGTCCCACTGCATGTGGAGTTTTTATTTATCTAACCTTTCATAAATTCTGTTGAGTTTATGTATTTTGAGGGATCCATTTTTAACATTACTAAGTCACTAACCAGGGTTTAATTTTTTGCGAGAAATGGTATATTGGTATGTTTCTACGTCCAACCTATATAGTTGATTATTATGTGCGTACACTTAATGTTAAGGAAAAACTGAAAAAAAACAGTGATGAAAAAAACACTGGAGTGAGCAAGAGGTTGCAGAGTTAGGTATATGATGTAGTCGAGATAAACGATTGTGCTTGCATTCTACCGGCTATTTGATGTGGTTTTTTTGTTTTTTATAGGTTCATTAGAAGGTTCAATCCCATTAAAAAAGGAAATTGTGAAGAATAAAAAAACAGTAAAAGGATGGATTTTAATGAAAGAGCAGATATTTGAGAGACTGATTTATCATTTGCAATTGCATTTGGTCCTATATATTTTTTCATGAAAAATATATATTTAGAGTGACTTTAGTTTAATTTGGTGTTACCTGTGCAGGACATGAATGCTTCTTTAATAAAAAAAAAGAACGTTAGATTGGTCTTAACGATCTTTCACCTTCAGCATAAAACAATTATAGCTCCACAATTTCCACTCTCACTCCTCTTAACTTACCTGCAGTACCTTCTGCTTTTAAGAATTCTCAGGCCGTGGTTGATCCAAGTAAGTCATCAATAGCATGACGTTTCTCATTCAAAATTTAAATCGTCAAGCATATGTAGGGTCTGATCATAAGCGTTTATGTATATGCAGTTTCCTAAATGTTTTGACGATGTAAATTTTGATCATAAAAATACTACAGTCTTGATATAAAATTAAATTTTGATCATAAAAATACTACAGTCTTGATATAAAATTGAACCCTATAGCCATCGCTAGCAATAATAAATGCATATATATCTCTACATTCTTTGTTGTTGCATACAATCAACAATTTTGATTATTCCATGAATGTTATTTTACTAGGGAGATAAGCAAGCCAAATATAGCAGGGATCGCAGATCTTTTTACATGGGAACTTCCTTGGGTGTTGCATACAAACACAAATAATATTAAGTGTTAAAAATCACAAAAATCAGATTGGGTTTTCAGAGAACAATTAGCTTCTCACTTTGATCCATTGTCTTCCAAACTCGGTGAGAGGCCCCACTACCACCGCCATTCATTTTGATCACTGCACCTTTCCTTTCACGTTAATCCGTAATTGTAACTTGAAATATCAACCAAATTGAAATTGAATAATGCATCTATAAAATATAGATGGTATTTTTTTTAAGCATTTGATTCTGCAGGTTGTTTTCTTGCCATGCTCAATGAATCACATCAAGCTTTTTGGTGTACATGTGATGCTTCGATAAATGAGTGGTAAAAGGGTTTTAAAGTTATGGATGTAGCAACGCTATGACAGCTTAATGCCTTAATCTTTCTCTCAGTCTCCTTCTTCGGGGTCTTGAAGCATGGATTGCTTCTAAAAATTGGTGAAGATTGGTGAAGGCACAAATGGGTAAGTCTAAATTTATTTCAGAGCTGGTGGTGACTTGCTTATGTATAAATTATACTGACAAGATGTTTGAATAAAAAAAGTAAAAATATCCGTTAGTCACATTCATTCCTTACTAACGAAGAAAAACAACTAACAGTAACATTACTTATGGGAAAGCCATAAATACTGAAAAATTTGATTGTTAACATTTAGTCACTAAAATTAAAATACTCATAATAATTATGGGAAATCCAAAGTGATCATTAAAATCTAGACGATATAAAGTTGTAGTTATATTGATAATAGAAGAAGATGAATTGAAGGGGAGATAAACCTGTACGTATAGGTTAATACGTTAATACGCATATTGTATTTTAAAATTTATACATTGACTTTGGGTTCTCATAAATTATATAGGTTAATACGGAATTTTTGATAAAATTTTATAAATTCATAAAATTACAGTATAAGATTAGTTTATATATTACGTGAAATGATGAATTTTTGTTGTTGTTGTTGTGTAATTTGAGTTTGGGAGTGAAGAATCTCTGTTTGATGATTTGATCCGGAACATTTTGATGATTTGATCCGGAAAATTTGTCGATGGTGATGGTTGATAGTAGGGGTTTATTGGTCCCAATTAGAGAATTATGTCGAATCGGTTCAAATTAGTGAGTTACCTACGATTTTTGCTCTCCTCGGATCCATTTTTTCCCTCCCTTTAACAAAAATCTTCACCTTTCATCATGTATTTCATAGTTTATTTTATATCTCAGTCAGTTTGATTGCTTCACAAGTAATTTTTATACCCTAATATATCAATAGCGACATAATGTTACAACGTTCACTTTTTCCTTGATAAAGTGAGATTGAGACTGAACGGTTGGAAACAAATAAATCTACTCATGTTATAGCCCACAACTAAACAATTTCCAATTGTTACATAGGAGAATTCTTTGTTATGTTAATCCACAACAACAGAAGGGGATGGACATCTTAGAGTGGGCAATGAAGGAAAAGGTTTTTTTTTTTTTTTTTTTTTCTGAATCACAATTCATTAAATTGATGATCAAATTTGTTTAAAAGATTACAAGATAAAAATTAGAAAAAAGTAAGGCCAACTACATAGGCTTCAAAAAAAAAAAAAAACTAGCAAAATCTATAGTACTCAACATTTGGTAACTCTATTCTTGCTAAGAAACTTGGTCTCCCATAGAATATTTGCCTTTGACCTGCTGCCAATTTGGCACCTCTTTTAGCAGCTGTATCTACAGCAAAACGAAGGAAATGATTGAAGAAGTTTATGTTAATGGTTTTAATTCTTTGTTTTTATCTCGCACTGGTGTTTTTTTTTATCAGTTGATATTGTTATGAGTAAAACATTGATAGTGCCAGCAATAAGAGTCTTGAAGAGATCACTGGAGTTGCACTATAATATATATCTAGCTAGGCTGCTTTTACTTCTACAAACTAAAGTTCATTAAGAAGTGGTATTCGTTATCTTAATGAAGTGTGCTCATGGTTAAATGATATATCAAAATAAATAGGTAGTGGCATGTATTGTGTCATCAAGATTAAATGTAGACTTTTTATCTCTTGCGGGCCCAATGCCCACTCTAAGATAGATTTACGTCTTAGTTGTCTTGCATTATCATGATTATAGCAAATTTTATTCTTTCTTAGGTGCTTTCAGAATGCTTTAGAACACAATCTGTATGCTCCCTTCTAATGATTTCATTTGAATTGACTTTTGAATGCCTATGAAAGTCTTATGTTGGCTGAATATCCATTAGGTTGTCAAACATTACTGATTTACTGTCTTCAAAGTCACTTGCAATTTTATTACCATAGTACATATATATGTACTCATTATTGTGGTTTTTAATTTTGGCTATATATGATGATGAATTCAGCACTATTACATTTTCCTCCTAATTCAACTGATACAAAAATGTTCCAAGATTTTGATAGCAAGTCTGATGGTAATGGTACTACTACTACTGCACCGGCATCCCAGGATAATTTTTATTGTTGATGATTTGAGCATAAGTATAGCCCTTCAAAATTTTATGCAACATAAGATGCATAAAAAAGTATGAGTTGATGTTAATTTCGAATCGAAGTATTTGGTACCATTCTCCTGCATGTTCGTGTTTTTAGAATGTTATTTTAGCGGTGTTGTATTTGGTGGATTATATTTGCTACTTCAACTTTGTTCCATGTTCAGTTTTCTGTTATAGAAACCCCTAAGAGTGGCAACGACACTGCAGGATCAAGTCCACAAGTGAAAAGTAACGGTGGAATGAGCATAAATAGTTGGTTGATTAGTGTTCATTCATGTTTTCAAAATTCTCTCTGATGGTATCTTGAAAAACATGGTTGTAAAGCATTTGGGAAACGAACATAGCGCGGACCACCTAAAAAACAACAGACCATGGTTTACATAGGGAGGTTTCCCATTAATTAATTATTATATGATTTCATGTCATTTTCCTCTGCCGTGGTTGAAAACTGAACAAAGCTCTTCTAAGAGCTTCTAGCCCCACAAGAGTATATTTTGACCAATAAAAATCTTTTATTTTTTCCACACCCCCAACTTTGGGATCAAACACACCACCGAGTCTATTTTACGAGTGTTAAGATTATTTTTTGGTGTTTAAGTGGACCTATATTTTCTGCCATACTTTTCAAAAGCTCGGAACCCTAATAACTTTTTCCACCCTCTCTCGCCTTTTTATCTTCTTTCACTTACTCTTTTCAATTGTATCTTTATCAGATATGTTGTTTAATTAAGAAGTGTCAATAAGCTAACGCAGGCGAATCGTGTTTGTTTCCAGTAAGTTTTTTTTTTTTTCTTGATTCTGTGTTTTGGTATTTTTTGGTAAATATACAACGTTCGTTTCGCTACTGATTGATTTTTGAGTTTTTCCTTTACGCAATTCGAATTTCTGTTTATCTGCTTAATTCAATGCTTAAATGATTAATTGGACTTTTTCTATTTAGTTTACAGAGAAGAATTTGGCCTCCGGTGGTGCGTTTGGTGAATTTTGGGGATACTCACTGAAGATGTTGCTCCTGTGAATATGTTTACCGTGCTATTGTTAAATGTGACTTGTTGTTGGATGCTCATGGCAGGACCAGATTTCTGTCCATTATCGATGGAGCGTAAAACTTCACTTTGTTGACATACTAGATTTCATAGCAGCTATGAACAATGTTGTCGGTTTTTGTGTTTCTCCTTTGCTTAATTTAATTTTGTTTTTGGACACTTTCTTTTATCTTATGAACTTTTTGTTTCTGTTCTTGCATGATTTTTCTCTTCCAAACTCCATGACTTAATTAGAGGCACGATGCTGATGAAGTAAAATTTAAAAAAATTTAATTACCTTTGTCAACATATATACTGTTCATGATTTTTTTATTTTTTTTGAACACACAAAGTGCAACACATGCATACACTCAATCACGGTTATCTCTCATCAGTCAATCTCAAGAATATTTAGCTACCACAAATCTATAACCCCAAGTGAAAAATGGATAATACAACCTGTTGCTATCTCTGACAACCTGTAACTCAGTATTGTTGTTTTAGCTTTGCAAGTATATTCTTTTAGCTTTGCATTTTAATACTTCAAAAATCAAAACTACTGAAATATTAATTTTCCGTTGATTGGTTATGTAGCAGGTGTAGCGCAAGGAGAAGCAAGTTGAAAGTATGTGTGTGCAGTTCCAATATACAGGTAATAGGAAGTTTGATTGTGTCCAAAATTATGAGGAAAACCGTGTTTATGAAACCTTGAGGTGATAAAAGGATCTTCATGCAAGTAATTGAGTTACCATAAAAGGACAAGCTCTTGCAGTCTTTGTTATTCATATAGAATAGAATCCTCAAGTATTTGATATTGAATCTGATGAAATTTCTATTCTCCATCTAATTACAACATCAAATGAGTATAAAAAGATTTTAATCAACCGCCAAGCAACTCTTTGAACATTGAGTTGTAAATAAAAATCTACATCAATTCCGGTTGAAGCAAGATTTAATCTTATGGTCCATTTATTTTTAAAAGTATCCATTATTGTAGTCATGAAAATAGTACAAACTTTTTAGCCAGGTCAATATGTGCTTCATGTGACCAATTAATATATAAAAAAATTGTCCAATAACAATAAGGTGAGAGAGTACTGACTACATACCGAGCTTTGCAACAGGGGTGTGATGCCACATGCATTGGTTCTTCTACTAAAGTTGGTATGTTATGCTTCTCTTAACAAGTCAGTTGTGCAATAATTTGTGCCTACAGTATATTTATTTTATACTCTTAGTTTCCCTCTATTTATCTCTCAAGTCGCGTAAAAATAAAAAGGCCATACGTATCTTTCTCAAATGAAATGGAAGCCATTCTTCAGACTTTAGTTCTTATTTAATGATAAAATTGAGTTGAAATTGCATCCTTTTTATCTTATCTGTTACCTTTCCTTAGTTTCTGATTCCATGAGAAGAGTTTAAAAATATTACCAATATAAGGTAAAATAAACCGCGAAATTGGAGAATTTATGTTATATGTATGTCATCTTAATGAACTTGCTAATAGTTTCCTTTGCCTAATGCTAACCACCGTACTACAGTGTATGGCATTTTATTATGGTTACTCATAACTTTCTTTGAATATGGTTTTAGTGTCCCTTTATAAGCAAGAATATCATTAGTTATGGTATTTTGATGTAAACAAATTACTTTTACATTTTTAACCAATTTTCTAATAACTATGCTAACCGTAAAATTCATCTAACCACTAAAAGGTTGAGACCGGCCGTAAGATCAATCTCTCCAAGGCTCTTTATGAGGCTTTATGTATAGTTTTTTGGTCGTTCTGTTGCCTTTTTATTCTGTGTTTCGAACTGGATTCATGTGAGGATTTGAGTACAAGACCAAGATGAGATAGTAACTGCGCTTATTTTGTTGATTTACGAAAAGCTAGGCATTGAAAATTTTGTGGAAGGCTTAGTGTTGGTAAGTGCAAGAGTAATGTAACATTTGGTGCAACATATGTACCTTCAAATGTAACTCAAGATATAATTTATTCGATGATTCAACAGTAAAGTCGTCAAGACATTCAGTTGGTGAGTTATTTCGTTTCTTCCTTTGTAATTTACTTATGAAACATGATATTGCCATCACATTTTTCTCTCTGTTCCTCTTTTTACACCACTTGATTTTTCAAAGCCTTCCTCGCTCCAACTACTTTTTGATCGATCTCAAAATTTGAACTTCCAACTTAGTTTATGTCCATGTTATAGTGAAGCTTTTTAGGATGGAAATGTGTGTTGTGTAAATGTGCTTCTATTGCGATTAATTTTGAAATTTTCATATAATCTTAGTTATCTTCTAAAATGAATAGACTTTGGGTTAACGGAAAATGGGTCATTTGTCCAAATATTTTTAAAACATGGTTCAAATGGACGAGTAAAAATTTGTATGGGTGAAATGAACACCAAAAAAATAGCAAGGATGAAACTGGATTCATTCTGATTTAAACTTAAAAAATAGCAAGGATGAACTGGATGCAACCTGATGTAAATTAAAAATAAGAAAAAATATTTGAAAATTGGTAAGATGAAATTGTTTACATCCTGTCTATTTTTATATTTTTGTCCATTTAAACAGTATCAAAATCTAAATGTCCTTTTCACCCATGAATTGTTGATTTTGGTCTTTTTAACCAATTTTGTGTTGGGTTAAACTATTTTTGAAATTGAAAGGGAATATAAAAGTAAACATAGGCATTATTTATTGTTAAATTAGCAAGCTTTACGTTAAATAAGAATGACAAAAAGGCGATACAACGACGTTAAAGGCAATCCTTACGAATTAACAAGGAGAAATGACCAACCAATAGTTAGCACCCAATGATGCTTATAGTTGACTGTAGGAAATAAATTAACTTGGGCTATTAAGTCTTGGTACTCGCCTCTATATTATGTTTTTATCTTCTTTCCACTTTATTGTACGGCTGGCAACTTGAAGCGAAGCATCAATATTTGTATGCAAGACAATACCAAAGCTTAAATAAATTAAAGTATTTTATATTTTATGGTTTTCATTTTTATGGATATCCAAACGAGCACGTTTCTATTTTGGGAATTAGAGAAAAAATTAGAAGTTTTGGTAGACATATCTTCGAGATCTATCAAGATTTGATGTCCATTAAACATTTTAACCATCACCCATATACTTTTGCGATGATGATTGGTAATCGAATTGGCCAAAAATTTAAGACATCTATAATATTAAGATGTATCAGATTGTCTTGATTGAATAACCCATGTTTTCAAGTTGAAAGAGATTATTTGATAAAAAGGAATATTATTTTTTTGGGAAAAAGTTGTATTTCAATGTATACAAGATTAAATTTCAAAAATGTTTATTAATAACTCTTTCCCTTTTAGTTCTTGAATAACTATGGAAAAAAATCTGAATTGTATAACAGATTCACAAATTTATTGTGATAATCCTTGGATGAAAAAATGACCCTGTTCTTTTTCAAACACAAAGAAATGTGTTGTACAGGTCTATATGGCTGTTGGAACTGAATCTCTCTGTATGAAAAACCAGACAATACCAATGAGATACCCGAATAACTAAATTATTGGTATTTTAAAGTATTATATGAAGTACATATACGAAGTTAAAAACCATGCGTTAAATACTAAAGACTACGTTACGCATGATATTAAACAGAGGTTGAGCCGGGGCCGTAAGGCCCATTGATACCTAGTACCATCATGAAAAGCCAACACTTTTATCTGTTCAAACTTCTTCAAACAGTAAAATGGTGGAACCCACGGTACTTTCAAAAATAATTCAAACTATATTTGATTAAACAATGTTTAACAAAGAGATAAAGATACACTACTTTGGAATCCGTTAAACAAGAACGGGTGATATGAGAGTTTTTGCTCATATTGTATGGATGGAGAACAAGCGAATTTATACAGGTAATACAAGAAATTCATTCTGTTTTTACAAGCAATTAACAAGAAGTTATTCTTGCACCAACTCGCCGTGTACAATGAAGTTACAATCGATCGACAATCCATAACCGGGATTTGTCGTGCTAAAAAAATGGCTCCATGTATTGATGTTTTTACAAAACTGAATTTTGGTTAACAAGTACTCACTGTGTCTGACTGTGAGATGTAGAGACTGATACTCCCATTTATAATCTGCCTCATCTTTTGGTTAGTGGTGATGGATGATGAGATTCCTCTTGTATTCCTCTTAGTTAATGTATGTTTACATGTGTCTTTAAGAGATGATTAGGAGATTATTCTCGTGGCCATTACTGTTTACAATGGGTCGCAATGGATCAGTCTTCCACTCGCCGTCAACAATAAACTTGAACTGCAGTTACAGAGATTTCAGATTACTGGTGAATTCATGTTGAAAAGCTGTAAGATCCATGACCGAAAGGAAATCATCAGTACCTCATAACGACCAGGATACAGCTTTAGAGACAAAGAGAAGATGCCCGAAGTCGACCTTTCCATCTTTCTCTGCAAGACATGCCACAAGTTTGATGCTTTATTTACAAACAACAAGCAACCTAAATGCTTTATTTTGGAAAGAAAGGGAACCCCAAACTTATACTAATTAAGGTCATAACTGGACTACTCTAAATAACAAGGATCCTAGTTAATAACATGATTAGAAGGGAAATAAGGAATAAAAACTACATGAAACCATGAAGCTGGGTACAACATGAAAGTAAATCATAACACCAGGATAAAAGAACTAGATACCTTGCTACTCCATCCATCAAATGACCCAGTCAAAAGAACCTCCGAACCTGAACTAGGCCAAACTATGCAGGCAGACCTGAGATGGAAAAGAGCCTTTCGTGCCTCATCAATCTTTTTCTGTTTTACTTCCACAATCTTACGTGCTTCACTGCGAAAGGATGTTCAGCATATTATTGAATTACATCAACATATATGCAAGGTAATAGACATTAAGATGTCACATAATTGTGCTTACATGATCGCCAGACTCATTCTTCCTTCTAAAACCGCCAGTTTTGCACGTGTTGACCGCAGTTTATCTCGGGCCCTCATGATTTCTGTCTCTTGAAACTCCCAGACATCGGAAAGCTCATGCGTCTCTTCTGGCAATGTCCTGCTACCCTGACAGAGAATATGAAGAACAATATGCGTTAGTTGAGCAGTCTACATAAGAAAACACAACACTTTCAAATGTTTAGACATAACCGCTCGGCCTTTTTGCTTCCTATAACAAACGCCCTGAGCTCGGATGTTTTAATTTTTTGCATTCCTACGAAACTTATAACAACAAAGATATATATACAACTATGAATATGTCCATCAGAGCCTTAAGAAAATGTAAACATGGATATTGATGGTTCACCTCATGTGAAACTATATCAGCTAGCTCAATTTTTGAACTTAGTACGCTCAGTGCAGAAGAAAGCTCTAACTCAAGGTGCTGAAGACGAGAATGGATCTGCTTTTCATCGAAATCTTTACTTCCATAGTCTGTGGTCCTTATGTTTCTCGTTACCATAACATCATCACTAGGAAAATGTTCTCTTCCTTCAGCAGCTGCAATATGTAAACAGAATAAGAGGTTAGCAGTCACAAGAGTTACTACAAAAAAATTAGATAGAAATCCCAGCATAAAATGGATACCTTTCGTTTCAATTTCTGAAAGACCCCTCGTTTGGGCACCGCGGGCTCTCATGTCTGATTGAAGTGAGGTGCGCATGCTATCATGATCGGTGAAGGGCCCTCTCCAAGAATCTGTGCCCTTGGAGTCATCAAGTATGCCATTCGAAGAGTTCAGTGGCGTTGATCTGCTTTCTCTATTATGACCAGAACCTGTTGGGCTCAATTATCAGAGAAGTATCTTAGTCCCTATCTGGATTAACTAGAAGAATGTTACAAGGAAAAGAACAGCAAAAACTAAATAATAATCGTACACGGCAACTCAAACACTAATATCTATTGATATCTTAGGCCAAGCACTTACGTCTCTCAATTCTCTAGGCTATTGGCAGTTTCCATCAAACTAAGCCAAGGGATGTTATTCCCCCATAGGGGATGGGTTTTTGGTGGCTCTTGGCTTGACTATATTATAGTCAAGCCAAGAGAATTGAGAGCCATAGTGCTTGGCCTTAGAACATTAGCCGCGAATATGGTTGCATTAAGTTTATCCTCGACAAGACTTGGTCAGCCTGCTGATATAACCCTTTAAACAAGAAGTTCCGATGGAACCCATACAAATGAGGTAAGCTAAGACACCTAAAGAAGACAAATACAGAAAAGCCGAAGGAACATGGCAGTTGCAGTCGAAATATAACTTTCATTATTACATGGAAAACCTGAATATAGAACATCTCGGAAATGGTAAAACACATATGAATTTATAAGAATTGATTCATATTAGCGTTTAGTGTGCTACTGTATCCATTCGAAAAAGTTAGTGATCTACTGAACTATCAACCAACATACCAGGAATTGCATATATACACCCCATAGGTTTAACTTAAAGAGCATATAGCTTAAAGCAATTGAAGTTTATGAAAAAACAAGGATATATTCTAATTCTCTAAGCAACTATTTCAAGAATCGCAAAGCAAATAGGACCATAATAATAATATTATACTATTACATTCAAATTATAACAAATTCCACGATAACAACAAATCAAGAACAATAATCATAAAATCAAGTAAATTCCAACTTACCGTTTGAGATGCTTTGGTTGCGGCCATTGTTCTTGACATGACCAGCACCAATCCCATAAGCCAAAACCCGTTCTCTGTCCAATCTACTCAAAATACCTTCAATCCCAGATTTATTCTCTACTTCCATTTGCCTATGCAAACAAGAAATACATTTATCAATGTACAAGAATAAGTGACCAAACCCTAACATTGTTATAGAAAAGCAAGAAACGAATTAGAAAAATACTCACATTGCTCTTCCAGAAGTACCAACTTCATCTATCCCACTCAAAGAATCATTCTCTGCACCTCTATCAAATCTTTGTTGAAACATTCTACAATCATTTTCCAAAACCCCATCACTCAAATCTTCTTCATTAGCTTGTATTGCAACTTCTTCATTTTCTTGATTATCCAAATCCCAACCTAAAGAAAGCCAACCCCTTTGTTTTTCAATAGCTTCAACTAAATCATTTCTCCCACTTTCAATCAAATCTTTCTTAGTAGGAAACACATTAGGGTTCTTAGAATTTCTCATAAATTCTAAAATTTCTTTCTCTAAATTTGTATCGTCACCCTCGTTTCTTTCCAAACCCTTGCACTTAACCTTGAAAAGAACAGACCCAGAATTAGCACCATTACCTCTGTTAAGCAAAAGAAGAGTATTTCCAAACCCTAATGAGCCAATGGGTTTCATCGAAACAAGATTTAGAGATAAAGATTGTCGATTTCTTGTTAAATAATGAGGAGAGACGAAGAAGGATGTACTGAAATTAGTTCTTATTATTAGGGGAGACATTATATCTGCATTTTCTTCTTCAAAACCAGAAGTTTTTCTTACCGAGATTTTTAAGAGCAAATGAGAAGTGGAAATTTTGTAAGATTCTATGTTTGGAACAGAAGAAAAAGAACCTTCAAGTAACGAACAAAACCAAGACTAATTTGGGTAAACAAAAAATGGGAAATTTATACAGTAGTTGTTAAGCCTTTAGGGAATCTAACATGTACTGGTAAAACATAGGGCTTCCTTTTTAACGGAGTTGATGTGATGGGATACCAATACCATTGAGCTATACCCTTAAGCTAAGTCTTATGGGCTAGATTGGCTAAAAAATGTTGCAAATCATGAAAAAAGTGTGGGAAAAAAGTTAACACTCAATCTGACTACTTCTCTCTCCTAGCATTTGCTCGCAGTCGCACTATCGGCGAGATTGAAACGCCGAATAGTGCGGCGCTCAAAAAGTAACACAAACGCTGGATTATTCGGCGTTATGCGAATATTCCAGAGAATAACGCCGAACTGTTAGGCGCTGGTGTGGACGTTGTTCCATTCGGCATGCTAATGAAACGACGCTCCATCCGGCGCTTGACTCTATGGATAATTTATGCCTCGTTCTTGTTAGATTCCTCTAGGAAATAACACGTGATCAAGAAATATTCATTTTCATATCTACTATCATTCAGAAATAATTAATTTATAGAATAAAATAATAAATCTTGCAGTAACTTCATAACTTTTTACCCATTAAAACCAAAGTACTCTTACAAATGTTAGGGGAAATCCAACAAACCGACACCCACACCTGACACCATAATCTCAACTCCCAGGACCCCAACCACCAAATAATATTTAAAATATCAAATTAAGTTACAAATACAGGAAAGAAATAGTTAAAATTTTATGAATGCTAATTTAGTTGAACATTGAAGCGAAAAACATCTATAAAGAGCTTCTTTTTAAACGCCCAACCGAGCGGCGCGTCAATTTAGTTGACTACGGTCCAACGCCGCTTGATTCGACGTGAGATCAAACGCTCTACTGTTAGGCGTTAAACGCCGGATTATTAGGCGTTTCGCTGTTAGATTGGCCATCCCATAAGGGTTATGAGTTTGCTCAATCTGACGTGGATGGCCAATCTAGCAACTAAATATCTAGCCCATAGGACTAAGCCTTAAGACCTTTGAGCCAGTGGCGGAACCAGACTTCGGTTATGGGGATGACTCGACTCTTTTCTTGGGCTGGCTTAAGGGTAAAATTTACAAACATATTATAGCCCAACTCAAAAAGGGCTATGAAAAAATGTCTTTTTATAATGTTGGGGATGGCTTAAGCAAGCCCTAGTCCAAAGGTAGTTCCGCCCCTGCTTTGAGCCACGATGGATTAGTTAAGTACCTGAGTGGCAAATTTGATGGGTAAATTCGGTAAAGACACGACCGACCGTTTTTTTTTTCCTAAGATAATTAATTTCATTTCAAAGAAAAAGATTATATGTTTAGGAGAAAGGCGGGTTTATCACCTAGCCATTCCCCTGTTACATTATGCCTTCTACAGTAGTTTGCTGCTTTATCAGCTGAAAAAATAAATTTCATGTTAACATAATCTAGCCTTGAGAATGAAAAATTGTTCAAAAGAAATTGACAATCATCTACTCCCTATGTTCTTTTTTAATAGGCAGGTTTTGTTTTTAGAGAAAATTAAGAGAACTAATCATTGAAAGTGGTCCTCATGACACTTGTCAATAAAAAAAGTGAAGTGAAATGGTCCCATGACACTTGTCAGCAAAAGAAGTAAAGTGAAATGGTCCACATGACACTTGTCATCCAAAGAAGTTAAGAGAAAAGTGGTCCCACAAAATTAAAGTAACATTTGACTTTCCCAATTAGGAAACCAGCCTATTTTTTTGAAACATTTATTTATAGAAACCAGCCTATTAAAAAGGAACGGAGGGAGTAATATAGTTTTACTAAACCAATACAGTTAGCTATTATTATTAATTAAGTGATTGCATTTTTTGAATCACTGCGAATGCAGAAGTGTGTATGGATATTGGAGATGGATGCATGCCTATAAGTCATAGGCAAAAAGGATATTTTTTCTTTTTAATGAAGGAAATTTTATCAATCAACACGAAGGATAGTTTGGTCTCTTGTCAGGAAACTACATATGGCTGGATATTTTTTTTTTTATCATTGCATTCTATTGATGTACACTAGTGGAAAAAAGGTTATATGGGACATAATGAAACGACACAAAAAGGATATCTCAATACAAAAAACTGAAACAATATGTTGAACATGTCGTTGCTTAAACTCAAAGCGTCATTGTGTCAGGACTTTAGTTGACCTGTGCAACGACATATGAATAGTATTGTTTCTATGGTCCCACTACTAGAGAAAAATCTCACATATGCTTATGAGCTTATCTTCACCAAAAGCAGGGAGAGAGATCTCTCTTTTTTTGTTTTATCCCCTCTCTCTCTTATGGCGCTCTCTTCTTCTATTATGTTGGTTCTTTCTGAAAGGAAAAAAAAAAACACTCTCTACTCCTCTTCTCTTACCATGAATCTCTCTAAAGAATTAACTTAGGGTAATGAACTGTAACCTTTATTCTTATCTTTAAACCAGATCTGTAACTTTTTTTTTTTTTTTTGATTTTAGGGTTTTTTGATTGCAGGATAAAATTGTTGAGGTTTTTCTCCATTTGTACAACAAAAAGGGTATAACCCTTTCTCCATCTCTACAACAAAATGGGTAGAACTTCTTGATTCAATCTCTTTTCGATTTTTCTTAAATCATTCCTATAGTTCTACTGCACGTTTAGAGGTTTTCTATTTTAGGGATTATTGATTTCAGAGTTTATATCAATTTTTCTCAATGTTTTCGTTATCGTTAGAGGAAGATTTTGTTATAAGATTTTGATTTAGCAGTTTGATGGTTTTGCTTTATTTTTTGTTAAGCTACTGGTTTCCTCTATATTCCCCTCTATAAGCAAATCTTAAAGGTCAGATCTTTCGAGTTGCAGTTGTTTGATTTAGTTCTTTAATATAATCGATTTTGGGGTTTTCATCAGAATGAAACCCTAGATTTTTATAATTGTGGATTTGTATGATTTGTTTTCGTTCAAATTCATTTTGCTTGCCAGTTTTACAGATATCTCTGGGGATGGATTTTTGTTTAAATCCATTTTGAGGTTTTTAATTTTCTCAGCTTAATTACTGGAAATTTATTTAGGGTTCTTGAATCAGGCCAATGAATTCGGGTTTAACTTAGATTCGTTTATAATCTGCTGAAACTACTTTTTTTTATATTGTGGTTTACCTTTATCCAAACATTTTGGTTTTTCGGATTAATGATTTTGTTGGGTTTCATAGGTACTTACAATTACGCTTCTGAGTTATGGAGGAAGTAACAATCGGATGTGATGAGGTTTTTGCAGAGGTTGAGGTGATGGGAGTATCGCCAACATCCTTCGATTTGTCGCGTTACCCATCCTGATAATGCTAGACATTTGGGTTACAAGGCAAGAAGGTAATCAAAAGTCTTAATTATTGGCTTTATTTTGCTGATTTTAGTGCATTTGATATGTGAAAGCTAATTGATTTTCATCTTGGTCTCAAGTTAAATTTCTATTTTCTCTGGAATCAGTATATTTCTTGAATACATTGTTTGGATTTTATGATTTTCATGAAGTCTTAAATAGATAAATTGCCTCATGCTCTGTTTTTCTACAATGTTTGAATGGTGTTAGGTATCTGTTCGTATAATGATGTCTGAAGACTACAAGAATGTTAAACTGATGAGTTATTCCTTTTTTGTTATATATCAAACTAAGGTGCCTAGACAAGTTTGATTGACAGTTGCTTTTTCGGATTATGTTTGATTTTGCAATGCAGATTATGTGGCTTACTTTTTGCAATACATGGAAGTCCATCTTATGTGATTACATACCATTTTTTCCGTCTAATTATAATGTTAGAACCATCTGATTTTTGTAACCATACACAGGTTCTGGATGATGCCTTCTTTAAATATGTGACCAAGCCTAAGCTTACTAGTCTGGCGAGCTCTATCACAAAGGGTAAATGTTTGCGGTATAAATTCCGCCACTTTTGTGGTTCGTTTACTTGAACTCATAGAATCCAATCTATTAGTCGTAGTATTTATAATTTTTTTGTTTTTAATATAGGCGACGAAGTGAGAATCAGATGTTGGTCGATACAATCACTTCAGATGATCTTTCAACAAATGTCTAGAAAGAGACTTGGTTCATTCTGACCAAGTTAGCGAAAACTTTTTATGTGAGTTCGTCTGATCTTTCATCGCTCAAGCAGGTAGTTTTCGACCTGAATTTTTAGTTTGAACTGTTTTAAGCAATATGTGCAGTGTTGCTCTCAGTATTAATCAGTGTAGTCCTGACTTTGTTAATGTCATTACTTTTCTAGTTGCAAGGGGGGTACTTCTCTGACCTAGTGAGAGTTTACTGAGGTAATTGATTTACTTGTATATGTAATTTCATTACTGAGTAGGTGTTGGGTGTGAGCTTGAAAGGGAAAAATAAATTTATGCTAGATCAACAAGGAGCCTCTAAGCATGAACTCAACTTTGGATTGAATTATTTGCTGATATAATGGTCACTGGTTAGGCTATATGCACTTCAAATATGGCAAATAATACTTTAGTCCACAACTTGTAAAATGATATAACATATAAATTACATAATTATGAAAAGAAATATAACATATAATTTCATTTTGAGAAATATGATCATCAAAATGAAAAAGTGAACAATTCTTAACATTTTGATCATCCACGTCATATTGTCATGATATATGTCTTTAAGGTTTCTGTGCATGTAGACTGAACATACGCTGGATCCCATCTTTTAATGTCTCTAAGAAGTACCATTCTTTGTGCTGGAGACCTGCTTTTAATTTCAAAACGTGTATGTCGTTTGATTCTTTATATGAATACATACACATTCTATGATCTTCCTGTTTTTTGTCTGTAACCTTAGTTTTGCCTGGATAAGATGGAATTACGGGACAAGAAGTTGGTTGTTTAGCGCTATCATCCTACTGTATGCCCTTTACTCAATATCTCCATAGATTGTGGATGTAGTATAGCAAGTGCTTACAAATACACCTTATCCACTCTCATGGCGTCTCTAATTATGTGCCTACAACAGGGGCCAAAACCTAGCACAAAGATGTGGGAGGTCCTCGTCATCCTCTGGTTCTCCTAGTCCTCGTCATAAGTTACTTTTACCGTTTTATTTTAAAGTTATCTATCTTTCTTTTGGGACTCTTGGGTACTGATCTAATTTGATATCTAATACAATTTTTTCGCAAATGTTAATTCCATAGGGTGCAAGGAAGCTTTCAAGGAGTTGCAGTCCATGAAGGTAATATATCTTTATGGAACCAGTTGTTTAATTGTTTTTTTTTCTTTGTTGCAAATCCCTGGTTCAGCATTCATAAGTCACAAATTTGCATGGTTAGGGTTTAGACACTTTCATATTATTTCAAATAATGGTGGTTGTAAATCTTTTTTGGTTCTTTCAGGTATACCTATTTGTTTAAATTATTTTATAAATCATTTCAAAACACCCTTAACACTGTGCGTTTTCATGTCTTTTAATATATTTTTTTCTCAGAATCTCCACTTGACCACAAATCACTCTTTTACCTTGACTTGATAAAGTGATTTCCTAATTTGATTTGTGATTTTATTTTATTTAATTAACATTGTTATTTTCTTATGGAGGTGACTCATTTTTCTTTGTTGTTAGCTTTTCAGGTAGTTCAAGTTTGAAGACAATAAAGGGAAACAAGTCGCTTTATTGGCAAGTGAGCTCGAGTTCTATGTATGTGCAGGTTGTTAGGTATGAATTGATCCTGACTTTCAATTATATTCGGTTCAGGTGCTTAGGTTAATTTTTTTAACCATCTTGTGAATTCCCATTGAATGTGTAAATCCTCTATTAAATTTCTATTGTTCACTTCTAGTTCAATAGATATTGCATGACCATTATTGGTTTGTTATAGGACATAAGCTTTCAAGAAGCCACCTGATGATCACCAACAGTCATTCCGTCAACATCTATATACTGGTGCAATCCATCGCAGTCTCTTTGCGTTCTTCAACTCGAAAGTAAAGACGAAGGAGGTTATGTACTTTGTGATGATGAAGATGTGGCTAAGCAAGATCTACTTGGTGCAGTTAGATTCCTCATAGATCTACATGTATACCATCTTCATCACTTTTACCTGATGAAGATGGTGTTACTTTCTTATTCATGAAGTTCTTAGATTTTTTCTTATCATGTATTCGTGTTATCAGGAATATTATTAACCGTGGAAAATTTAGTTAGAGAAGATGTTTACAGTGTCAAGATTCAACTGGCATTACTTTCCTATCTAATCCTTAATGTATCTTGTATTGTTAGTGATAATTTTCTTTTTTGCATCTTAAGTTTGAGTCACCAATGTTGCCTCCAGTTTGCATAAATCTATACATCTCAGTAATATGTACTGGATAGCTTAGACTCCTAGAATGATAAGGCTGTCATGAATTTACTTGTTGTGCTATTATTCAAATTTCATCATGGTATAATCACTTTTTAGTAACTTTTTCATAGTTGGTTTATACTTCAGTGATGTTGACACATTTTGTTGTCCCAGCTCATCATTCGGAAGGATCTCATTTTGCTGGTCTGTAATTGTCTTTATGAACCTTAGAACTTAGGAGTATGACTTCTATGAATTCAAGACTAGATTATTTAATATCTTTTATGATTTTAAACCTTTGTGTAAACTGAATTCAATTATGAATTGTGTTATCAATACAATGATTTGTTTTATTTAAATGGCCATTTGAATTTATAAGTCCAAGTTTTATTTTAGAGCAATTTGAGATCAATTCAGATTTGTTTGGTTCAAGTCAGAAACACTGCAGTCAGCTAGATCTAATCTGGAATTTCAGCTGAATCAGCTTTAGAATTCAGCTTGAATTTCTAATATTTTTTTTTATATTAAAAATTAAATCTACGACGTTATACACCTATCGAACCTAGCGACAAGCTAAAAGTATCGTAAAATTAAAGTCAATTTGAAAGTGTCGTTCCAAAAAAAGACATTGAATCTACATCACTTTCTGCGGCAACTAAAAAGTGCCGTATATCTCTCTAATACGACACTTTCTAACTATCTTAAAACGGCTTTTTTCCACTAGTGGTAGCCGTCTCTTTCAAATACTTGGCTATGGAGTCAGCAACCTGATTGTCATCTCGACTAAGGAAAGCAAAGTTGCGATAACTAAAAGTGGAAATTAAATGTTTCATTTCCTTCAATATATTCTGATTCTCCTATTGAATGACCACAAAATTTTCAGTAATCGATTGTGTTAGAGCATAACTCGGTTGAACCCACCAAGCGTTGGCATGTCAAGTTTGGTTGTCATATTTTAGTATCAAAACTCATCTAGAGTTGCTTGATTAAATACTAGAGTCAACTTCGTTTAGGTTAGACTATAAAGTCTAGGAATGTTGAAACGTACAAGTATTACTCCGAAGACCTGAAGAATGTGAAGAAGTAACGACCACAACAAGGACATCATCCTTCCACTTGAGGTTAGTGTTGATGGCAGATTTTCAATAAAGGCTAAAATCATATAATCGTGATCTTGCATGTTTCTGACACAGCTTCTGAAATGTATGTGAAACTCATATTTTAGGATTCGTGAAAGCTTATTTCACAATATCTGACTGAGCGTACACCCTCTCAGAAATCTGTATGAATATGTTATTCTTAAAGTCTCCTGGATGAACTTTTCAACACTTCACATATGTCATCAACACTTCTACATAGCATCAAAATGATTGGACGGATCCTAGACATATTGCATGCTAGTATAGAGCGTTAAAGTCGTCAGGATGCCACACCGTTCCCTGACTATGTAGAATGCATATGTATAGAATCTCTTAATGATTGGACGGCTCCTAGACATATTGCATGCTAGTATAGAGCCTTAGCGTCTTCAGGATGCCACACTGTTCCCTGACTATACAGAACCAATATTCATAACGAGTATGATGCTTCTATCATCTCATACCTCGATTCTCGAATAAACTCGCTCCTAGACATATTGCATGCTAGTATAGAGCAATTCATAGATTAAATTCTAGCGCAACATTCATCATTGGAATTCCTAGAAAAATAATATATTTTATCTCATTACTCCGTTTCATGGCTTATTCCCGGATGAATTCCATGAATTAGTAATAGATAATCAATATATCTTATTACTCCGTTTCATGGCTTATTCCCGAATGAATTCCATGAATTAGTAATAAATAATCAATCTATCTCATTACTCCTTTTCATGGCTTATTCCCGGCTGAATTCCATGAATTAGTAATAGATAATAATCAATCTATTTTATTACTCCGTTTCATGGTTTATTCTTGGCTGAATTCCATGAATTAGTAATAAATATTCACTGTTCGGGTATCTGGGCCACCACTGAGTAAGCCCCAAGAAAATGGTGCGAGTGTACTTAAAAATAATGCACGAACGAGCACCAAACGCATGAACGAGCATTCAAAAATATGGACGAATGAGGAAACATATGTGAAACAAGAGACAAATAAAAATAAGATAAAAATAAAAGAGAGGCGTGTGGGACCGGGCCCACCAGCCGGCCGGTCATGCCGTCGTGACCGGTCCATGCCTCTCCCTTTTTTATTTTATTTTATTACTTTCCTCATCTCATGAAAACTCCCTCGTTTGAGCAAAACTCCTAGTTTCTCCATATTTCCCCAAGTGATGAAATAATAATATAAAATAGGGAAGAGCACGGGACCGAGCACACGGGCCGGCCGGCCATGCCCTAGCCGTGGCCGGTCCCACACCTCCCAGTTCCTTATTTTATTATTTTTATTCCTTCCTTAATCTCATGAAACTCCTTCGTTTTAGCAAAAAACCCTGTTTTTTTCATATTTTCTTAGATAGGGCTGTCAACGGATGAATATCCGTCGGATATTTGGAAATCCGTATCCGATAGGTTAAGCATTGTCGGATATCTGATATCCGATAACATCCTATAGGATATCAAAATAAGATATCAAATCCGATATGCTAAGCTATCGGATATCCAATAATATCCGGTTCTGACAACAAAAAAAAACTTAAAATCCTTGTCCGAAATGAGTATCCGAAATGGCTCTAAATTAGGGTAAATTACAAATAAATTCATGTCTTATCGGATATCGGATATTAATAATTCGGATGGAGCCTAATCCGATTCCGATATGTTAAGGAAAACATATCCGATACGATATCTGATATCCGATAAAACGGATAAAATCCTATAGGATCTCGAATACTCGGAAACGGATTCCGGATATCAGACAAATATTGACAGGCCTATTCTTAAATATTGCTCAAACTACCAAAAGCCAAAAAGTAAAATAATGGTCACATGAACGTCCGGGCTTCTCACGACAAATATTAAAATATCATTATTTTAATATTCTCAAAATATTGGTCGCCCGAGCAAAATTCTACTTGCTCACTCAAGCAAAATCGAGAGTTTCAGTCAAGATCAAACTCTTCTGAAAATCCAAAATATTTCTCAAACGCGCCCCAGAAAATTCTAAAATTCTCATAATTGAGTCACGGGTAATATGGTGACATGGGCATGCCACCTTGACCAACCAAGGTCGGCCCTTAGGCTTGCAGAAGCTGGTCCCACATCCTATTAATGATTTTGACCCAATTAATCTTCTACAGTTCATATGGGGTTCAAACTCTTTCCAACCAACTTGGAACTCGATTAATCGACCACTAGCTAGTCCCACGACCATCAAGGGATGGTTTCACACCGCTTGGTCGGTCCCTCCTCTCTTCATAATTAGGTTTTACCACCTAATGCTCAGACGATCACTATTTTAATAATGATTAAACGAGCATTTAATCATCTTTTCACCAACTGATCTACAAAGGACTTTGATGCACGCTCATTCGAGCACCTGGGCACTACATGTTCAGCCATCATCCCATGTAGCTGGTCCCTCTCTCTCCCATTGGTTGATTTTCATAATATCGTCAATTGATCAACAACTGAACAAAATTAGGGTTTCAAATCAGATGCTCTATAAAGCATAATTCTGAATACATTCAAACCCTAATAATTTTATGTTGATCCAGCAATCAACATTCTAATTAATATTATTTGGTTCCGCTACCATAATTCATGAATCGAGCAATATTGCTTAAACGAACAATATTTGCTTAAACTAGCAATATCCATTTTGCTCATATATCAACACTAAATTGCTTAAGCTAGCAAAATGCATGAACAATTGCTTCAACTAGAAGTATATATTTTGTTCATAACTCATTGATTCAACTATCAATTGCTCGACGAGCAATATTTCTCATGTTGATTCAACTATCAACGTTCGAGGATTTTGTTGATCCAACAATCAATATTCTAATGTATATTTAATGTTTGGTTTTGCTGCCAACATTTTTGCTCAACTGAACAACATGGTTCGAACGGACGACCATCCAATATATTTAAGCTCCTGTTGAAACTAGACATATCAAAATAAGTCCTTGATCGAGCAACTTCATCGGACGCTCGATCCATATATCATTATTACTTCGACTGGTAAAATGGTATATCACAATTCATCAAGACTCAACGTCTTTCCATTATTGTGTCCCAGCACACACCTTATGATCAATACATGAGTCTCAGAGCATACCACATTCGTTAATTATGCTCACCTCATCAAGGCTAAGATTAATTGAATAGTCAAGTCAACAACTAACTAATTAAATACATATTTTCCTTGCAGACTCCACATTCATGAGATATCAATCGCGTCACATGGGTGGATAATCACTAGGATTTTGGTCCGGAGGCATACGACACGTGTGTACACCCACGATGATAAATGTGTGTAAGTCGTGCAAAAGGTTGAGGAAGTTAACAAAGTAGTGGGTGAACAATCAACCAAGTCTCCACACGACATAGAACTGGTTTAACCATGATTTCCCACTTTCCCACTCTTTCACTCGAGAAACCGTCACACTTACTGGGATCAATGTGTCTATTATTCTTACAATATAAATAAGTTTATGAATCCACGATTGAACAACAACAATTTTTACATGCAAGAAATTATCGCTCAATCGATCAAAACTTATCTCATCTGAATTCAACAGTTCACCAACTTTCATAAATCATCACACATTCACAATCCTTGATCATCATTGATCTCATACACACTTCTCAGCTTCCCTCCTACTGATCGACCCACTTTCCTCTTTGTGACTGAATTGACTCTGGAACGACCATTGTCTTGGTTTAGGCCGGAGTCCTACAGATTGATCTCTCGAACTCAAAACACTTCGTACAGTGCATCTGTTTTAAAAAGTTTTAAGCAATTTTCTCGGTCGAGGAGTCCCCGTCCGCACGGTCGTCTCTCCACTTTCCTAAAAAACCAGCAAATCGTTTTGCCCCATCAGCAGTAATATTGACTTGATCTTGTTTTCATTCCTAATATATCTTTCAAGTAGGATTATATTGAAAACATAACATGCGAAGCTGTACATAATACTCTAGTGGTTAAACTTGGTCATATCATTATGATCAAAGTGTTAGGGAACTTATTAAAATAACAAAGTGTAAATGCTTATCTTTTGGAACTTCATAAATACGACATTAACATAATATTTGTATTTAGTTACTTGATTATGTTTAGATATAGGTATGATTTCACCCTAGGAAACAATGTTTTATAACATTTTTTTTTAAATTAAGTACATATATGAACTTGTTTCATAATCAAAAGGAAATCATGATTGGTTAGTGATAGACGCATTTTTGTGTCTAATTTGTCCTCAATGTTTCGTATTATTAGTACTCGTTTTTGTCCTTATTATGGTGTTTTATGTGTTTGTAGGTATTTTTTGCAAATAAAGATTGTTGGAAAATTCGGCTCGAAAAGTTGCTCGGAACACCCCTGGAGGACACTTGCTAAAAGGACCCCTACTTTAGATAAGGGGCACTCAATTACTAAGGGGCACTTCCTTTACTATTCAAACCCAGGGAATTACCTTCTAAGGGCACCCCTACTCTGGATAAGGGGCACCCTTCTTCATCGTTTAAACATTGAAAAATGGCGGGAAAACAGAGTTTAAAACTCAGTGACGTGCGAAGTATTCTGGCATGATTTTGGGCGAGATTTTCTCTAAATTCTTCAACCATTTGGATTGAGAATATCCTGTTAAGCTAAAACAGGAAAGGTAATTAATTTGGAATCAAAGAAGAAGGCGTTTCTCGACCTCAACCATGCACGAGAACTTCACGGCTCTGCTATTCTCTATCCCGAGTTATATGCTTTTTGGCGTGTGTTTGACGCTGTCTTGGAGAAGAAATCAAAGTGTTTGAAGGGTGTTGACGCGTTAAGAAGAAATATAAACAAGATAATACCGTGATTGGTGATGAAAAGGGAATTATTCCCGTGATCTGCATGAAAAATAAAGAGGATATTTTCAGAGTTAATGCGAGATTTGGAGAGCTGTAAGTATATAAATCGATGGGAGGAATCGATTAGGGGGGGACGGAGAGTTTGGGAAGAGAATAGAGAGCTGCAGAGAGGAGTTTGATCGAGTTTTAGAAAATATTTTTCTGCTCCTGTAGAAGACGAAGAACACGAAGAACAGACATCCCAAGACCGTCGTTCACGAACAGTGTAAACGACATAGCATTTAGTGTCGTAAAGCTGCAGTTTCAGTGACGCGTAATTGTTAATGTTCTTTGTAACAGTGTTTTGCAATGATGTTGTAGTAGTAGTAGGTTCGTTGAGACTTGTGAAAGCAGATTTTTAGATTTAATTTTTAAAGCAAAAATATAACAAAATCAAAATAAAAAGTTTTGTGAGAATTATGGAGAGACTGGGGCTAGGATTCCGCTATTCACCAATTCCAAAGTGATACTAATTACAATCATGTAATTTCACACGTTCAATTTGATTCTCAAATGTTGCAAAAGTAGATTTTTAGAAACAACAAATGTTAATCCAAAGCATGGGATATCAAAAACCCTTAGCCAAGCATATTCCATCAATAGAAAATACAATTGTTTAACAAAAATCATGAAATCTATTTTCAATCTAGGCAAATAATCATAATTAAAAATTGCACAAATTAAATAATTAAGAATTACCACTTTTTCGTTGGCAAGATAGATTCCTCCGTCGCCACAGAGGTTGGGTCTAGCACATCATGTTGGAAACACGCTCAAAGTACGATTTCATTGCTCAAATGTGCTTACAAATATTAAAACCGGGTGTTTTCAACGTTTATAAATGTTGCAAAACACAGTCACAAAGAACGTTAACAATTACGCGTCACTGAAACTGCAGCTTTACGACACTAAACGCTCAGTCGTTTACACTGTTCATGAACGACGGTCTTGGGCTATCTGTTCTTCGTCTTCTACATGAGCAGAAAAATATTTTCTGAAACTCGATCAAACTCCTCTCTGCAACTCTCTATTCTCTTCCCAAATTCTCCGTCCCCCCCTAATCGATTCCTCCCATCGATTTATATACTTACAGCTCTCCAAATCTCGCATTAACTCTGAAAATATCCTCTTTATTTTTCATGCAGATCACGGGAATAATTCCCTTTTCATCACCAATCACGGTATTATCTTGTTTATATTTCTTCTTAACGCGTCAACACCCTTCAAAAACTTTGATTTTTTCTCCCAGACAGCGTCAAACACACGCCAAAAAGCATATAACTCGGGATAGAGAATAGCAGAGCCGTGAAGTTCTCGTGTATGGTTGGGGTCGACAAACGCCTTCTTCTTTGATTCCAAGTTAATTACCTTTCCTGTTTTAGCTTAACAGGATATTCTCAATCCAAATGGTTGAAGAATTTAGAGAAAATCTCGCCCAAAATCCTGGCAGAATACTTCGCACGTCACTGAGTTTTAAACTCTGTTTTCCCGCCATTTTTCAATGTTTAAACGATGAAGAAGGGTTCCCCTTATCCATAGTAGGGGTGCCCTTAGCAGGTAACTCCCTAGGGTGTGAATAGTAAAGGAAGTGCCCCTTAGTAATTGAGTGCCCCTTATCTAAAGTAGGGGTCCGTTTAGCAAGTGTCCTCCAGGGGTGTTCCGAGAAACCTTTCGAGCCGAATTTTCCAACAATCTTTATTTGCAAAAAATACCTACAAACACATAAAACACCATAATAAGGACAAAAACGAGTACTAACAATACGAAACATTGAGGACAAATTAGACACAAAAATGCGTCTATCAAATACCCCCAAACTTATTATTTGCTAGTCCCGAGCAAATCTAATCTAGAAAATAAAATGACTGCACTTAGCACGTGCAGCAAGCCGTTAAACTGCTAGGTGGCCCTAGTGGCGGAGTGTTGTCTCCGGAGGGTTTACCAGAGGTGTACCCACAAAACCTGTACTTCTAATTGGTCACAAGTATCCAAAGAGCTATGAGGACATAAAAATTCTCGACCTATCTCTAAGTGACTAGAATGCCAGCGAAATTAAAGGTGCCAACTCTAAAGCTGACTGAAGAAAAGGGGAGACACATCTGCAACACTGCTAGATAAAGAGATATACGCTACACATCTAGATAAACATTGTAAGATGCGTCCGCTGATTTACAGCTGGATAAGATTAGGAGAGAGATAAAAATGAGAGGGACATCTGCTACACAGCTGGACTAATTACGTGTGATGAGTTGAACCAGTGCTGGAAAGATCTTGTGTCAGATTGAAAGCGGACTAACAAAGCAACCAAAATGTGTCTTTCTTCGACTCTCTCATAGTGCTCAGTAGAAACAACGTATTCTTCTTTGATTCCAAGTTAATTACCTTTCCTGTTTTAGCTTAACAAGATATTCTCAATCCAAATGGTTGAAGAATTTAGAGAAAATCTCGCCCAAAATCCTGCCAGAATACTTCGCACGTCACTGAGTTTTAAACTCTGTTTTCCCTCCATTTTTCAATGTTTAAACGATGAAGAAGGGTGCCCCTTATCCAGAGTAGGAGTTCCCTTAGCAGGTAACTCCCTGGGGTGTGAATAGTAAATGAAGTGCCCCTTAGTAATTGAGTGCCCCTTATCTAAAGCAGGGGTCCGTTTAGCAAGTGTCCTCCAGGGGTGTTCCGAGCAACTTTTCGAGCCGAATTTTCCAACAATCTTTATTTGCAAAAAATACACAAACACATAAAATACCATAATAAGGACAAAAACGAGTACTAACAATATGAAACATTGAGGACAAATTAGACACAAAAATGCGTCTATCAGTTAGGTTCTTTATTGAATATCTTTTGAATGACCAATTCAAGATGACAAGGTAGAACCTATATTAACTTATTGAGATTTGAGGTATAACCGGTCATAGCCTATATTGTGTACCATGTTGTAATCGTTTACAAGCTACTTTGTGAAGCATGGTGTAATCGGTCACAAGTTACGTTGGGGAACCAAGGTGTAACCGATCACAAGCTAACTCGAGAAGTACGATCACAAGCTACCTCTAGGAAGCAAGGTGTAACCGGTCACAACCTAGTTTGGGAAGCATGGTATAACCGATCACAACTTACATTGTGAGTTATGGTAGAACCGGTCCCAACTGGCAAAACCGAGTTTCCAATATTCACATATCTCTTTATGTTTTGTGTGAGCTTGGAATTATGGTTTGATGAGAAACTTCTAGATGTCGACATTATTTTAACATGTACATAACTCTTATCATTTATTGTTCAAAGGTATTCCTTGATACTCAAGGTGATCCCATACCAAAAAATTGAAAAATATTTAATTATGATTTTCATAATATATGTTTTAATTACCAGCAATTAAAGTATATCCTCTGGAAAAATATTATTAGTTAATGTGCAAGACTAATAATAGAATGAAATGAAGAGGGTACCCAAGTATACCACAGTCTTTTCGTTTGATCACAACTTATTCAAGACTTACCATGTATCTCGCGATGATGTACTAAGAATCAGTCCTTGATCTCAAATAGGGTAAGTCGTTCTTACAGGAGACATGCATATCTCTGCTTTGGGTCATAAGTCCGTCGGGGACGTTTTTACGCATCTACAAAGCCTACATGACCAGAAGTATCTCGTCGAGGATGTATACTAGGAATCATGATATCACAATTAGCTCCGTATCACGAAGACATGTTGAAATTGTGGCTGTTCTGGTTCATAAGTCTACTGGGGACGTTGTACTCTCTTCAGAACCTATGTGACCAGCAGTATCTCGTTGAGGATGTGTGCTAGTAATCATGTCATCACGACCAGTAGTGTCTCGCGGGGACTGTACTAGAAATCATGTCTATGGCCCCTTATCCAAATTTTACCATCTACACTAATAAAATTCAGTTCACCGCGGTTCACCAACCGGGTTCGTCAACTGTTCCCAACCCAACTTGCGGTTTGTGAACTGGTTTGCCAACCTTCATGTATTTGTATATCTCATATATCTATTGTTTGTGAACTGGTTCGCCAACATATTTCTCTCGTACGATGTTTGAAACATTCCCAAGTGATATGATCATTTGCATGGGAAAATTTCAATTAATCCACAAATTAATTTATAAAACTATTATTCTTAAGGACCTTTGAACATCTAATTGCTAAATCATATTTCGATATTTTTCACAAGACAAGCTTGACTCGAAACTTCTTCTTTGTGATTCTACTATAAGTCATACGACATAGTCTCAATAGATAGAATGGTGGTATAATGAGCAAAATAGAATGGTTCAGTCTTCACATACCTGATACAGAAGTTATTCTAAAGTCTTCATTGATTTTTAGTCTTCAAAGGTGATCTATGATACTTAATTATAGTTCTAACCTAGTATGAGACTTGGCTTAGTAGACTAGAAATCAAGATATAGTTTTAATCAACTAATCTTGACAATAAGCTTGTGATAACAAAACTTGTGGGTTCAATCAAGCAATGCTCAAACAAAATTTACCTTGATAGTTCGTGTTTCATGATCTTATTGTTTCTGTTATCTAGGTTTTCGTAATTTTTTCAGGAATGAGATAGATAGAAATCATAAAGTTCTCTTCGTCTCAGACTTTTTGAATTCTCAACATAGATATCTGAAAATTATTCTTAATTAATTAGTTCATGATTGTTCTTGAGAGGTGGTTAACGATCCAGGATTAACTGAGTCTAAGTGCTCCGAATTTGTGAGATTTGCAAGCTTTGTCTATTGCAAACAGATTTCTAAGCCCTTATTTATTCAATATAAAGAGAAATCAAATAAGATTATTTGTTGGAGGCAGATTGATATCAAAAGTCTTCACTTAGGCTAAAGAAACTCTTAGGTTATAAAGGACGTCATCTAAGGGAAACAATTGTGTGGAGCCTTGCAAGGTTCAAGAGACATATGGAACACGACTGCAGCTGAATTGCTTGGAGGGTGAATTCGGTCTCAACTACATTCCAGTCCAAAGTATGATAGTAGGTTAGCATCTGTAGAGGCTTAATACAGTTTGGTGTTCAAATATAGTCTAGGCCCTTGGGTTTCACTTCATTTGCAGTTTTCTCGTTCACAAAAGTTTTATTGTCTTGTGTGTTTTCGTTTTCCGCATTATATTGCTTATCTTTATAAGAGGAATAATACAAGTAGTACGCAATCAATTCAAGTAGATACATCCATATTAATTGTGATCGATTACGAGAATCGTTCTTGTAGAATTCATATCTTGAAAGATAGATAACAAGTTTCATACTTTGCAGAATTCCAATTGAATTATTTGGAAACGACTTGATTTATCTTGGATATTGATTTTTGAGATCGTTCAATCACTCTTCTAAACAACCAGGTTCACAGACTCTATTTCCTACCCTTTTTGACTGTGAAGAAATAAATATATAAACTTTATATGCATATTTTCAAGGATTATTAAGTTGGTTTACTTGAAATTGTATTAGGTTTTGTTCATGAAAGTTGCCAAACTAAAAGTTGGTGGTGTACTTGGTACCATTTCCTTTTCATATTCGATGGCTTGTCTCTACTATTATATGGCCATTCAAGATCTATTGATTCATGAATATGATTAATATAAATTATAAAGTTCTCTTCGTCTTAGACTTTGTAATTCCATAAGATTAGAGTTTGGATTTAGATTGATATTTTGAGTTAGAATCGATTAAGCATCTTCATAACCTTTTGAAGAGAGTAATATATCATAATTATTGAGGTTTGCTTCCCTTGAAGATCCCTCATAAGAAAAACGATTTCCATTACCTTGATTTAGTATCTTTCTAAAGGAAATCAATATGTTATTTGTTAGGGGAAGATTTGTCAAAGTATTCATTTCAGCTGAAGCAACTCTTAGGCCTTTAAAGCACATCATTTAGGGGAATTAAGTGTGTATATCTTGCAAGATATAGGAGACGTAAAGAACACGAATGAAACTGAATCGTTCGGAGGGAAAATTGGTCTCAACTATATTCCAGTTCGAAGTCTGATAATAGGCTGGTGTTTCTGGAGGTTTAGTACAGTGCGATTAATGTAATTTGTATAGTGGTACATAAGATGTCGTTCACTTAGACATGTGAAGGTTTGATTTAAGACTTCATAATAGAAAACACTAAAAATAAAGAAAATATATACAAAAGATTGTAGCAATATCGAGAGGTACTGAGACTCAGGATTCCACCAATTATCATATTCAAGTGGTTCAACTATTAATTCCAGACAATTATAGCTCATAAAGTAACAAATATTGGATCTCTTCTTTTCCAAAAGTAGATATTATAAAACATTAGATATAAATCATAAACATGTCAAAACTTATTAATACTAAGCATACACCATCAAACAAAATCACAAATAATAAAAAAATGGGTTGGGATCCCTTGACAAAAGATTTTGACAAAACTATTTAACAAAATTTCCTAACCGTGAGATCTCATATATGTAGCGGCTTACCTTTTTGGTGACGTGGCACTTAATTCACTTTTTGTTGGTGTTTGGCTCATTAAGTCCGACCAGACCTGAATATAGGAAGTTTACTGAAAGAATAATTTGGTTGAAGATTCATCTTCTTCCTTTATTATCATCTGATCATTAATGTGCTTAAAAAAAAGGGGTATTTTGTGTTTTCTCCCCTATAAAGATAGTTAATTAGCGTTTCCTCCCCAAATAGATTTAAATTAGCGTTTCCTCCCGTCGTTAGGAATTCCGTCCAAATTTCTGTTAGTCGAGTCAGCAATGATATCCATGTGGCAAAAACAAACACGTGTCCAACAAAATGTCCAAAATAGCCTCCTATTTTTTTTTTCCATCTTATTTCCTTCACTGTCCGTCTTCTTCTTCTTCCCTTTTCAGTCCATCATCTTCTTCTCTCAAGCCTTATCAAAATCCATCATGCCAGTAGTTTATTATATAGGTTACTAAAAATTATACCGCATTAGTTGTTCACTCTCATCTACAACTCTACTTTTAATTTCAATTTTAGGATTCAAATGAAACTGATTTGAACTCTGCCTTTGATGTTGGTAGTAGATGTAGAAGATTGTTGCATGTTTTTTAAGCTTTGAGAATCCTAGAGGGATTAGATTGTCGGGTTTCCGTTGGATTGGAAAATGGACAATTTTTTAGAACTAAAAATCAGTGAAGAAGATGGAGTATGTTGCTATTGAAATAAAAAGCTTGCAGCCATTGAAATAGTGGATATATAGTGATGATTAATGAATGTTTACAAGGTTGATATGTATTAGAAAAATGGGTTTGTTGTAAATTTGAAAACGCAGGGGAAGATTTAGGTATAAAAAACGTTCAAAGTTATAGAAGAGAGGAACACAAGGAATTGCTCATGGAGTATTTGAGAAAACTCCTCAGAGATAAGCTTTTCAAATTTAGATGCAACACCTATCTCTATCTTCTCACCGTTCAATGTATATTCCATCCAACCAACAAAAGCATCTCAGGTAATCTGTTTGCTTCCAATTCCATCCAACCACCAGACTAAACCAAATCTATGTTATCATTACCAAATATGATCTTTGATAACCGCTTCTTTGATCTATTCCATTTATCATCTCAATCGACAGCAGCAACTATTCTTCCATCACCTTAATCGGACCCGTTAATCTTCTTACAAACTCCGAGTACTTCTGATCTTCAAATCTGTTACAAATACTCGGTAAATACCCATTTAACTCCATGGTTTTCCGGAAGCATCATCAGTTAGGGAAGAGGTATTGGTGTTGTTGAGAAGAGAATGGCTAAGTGAATACGACCCAGTTTGTAGGGTTAAGAATTGGGATCGGCTGTTGGCACCCGACTCAGCCAGGTGTATGAGATCGTTTTTATTTTTTGTTGAGGGTATTTTGGGAAAGTTATGAAACACGTGTACTATTTATGCCACACGTGTGAGCAGTCTTGACGGAATTCCTAACGACGGGAGGAAACGCTAATTTGAATCTATTTGGGGAGGAAACGCTAATTAGCTATCTTTATAGGGGAGGAAACGCAAAATATCCAATTTCTTGATTTATCGTTTTATCTTATCAAAACATGAAGTTGGCTTTCTTTTCCTGAACATATGTTTCTGAATTATCAAGACCAATTAAAACGGAACATTGAAATTCGATCATCAATCAAAATTTGGTAACTTGAATTTAGGAGGAAGAGCTAAATTTTGATTATCATCGTAAGGTGTCTGGATTAATTAATATTCGTTTTAGTCTCTCTCACCACACCCTTCAATACAATAGTAGTAACTCTTTTGTATGCATGACTTGCTTTGAATTAAGTTGTAATGTACTTTCAAATACTGTGAATAAGGACAATGATAATGTTGGAAAATTGGCAGTAAAACCAGGGTGAAGAAAAGAATGTTGTATTAGGGTTCAAGGCTCTTATGAAAGATTCTTTTCGATAATTATTTAACCCTTTCCCAATTGAATTGGCGAGTACAAATAGGTCAATGAATATTTCCGTCAGGATACTTGAATCCCCATAACAGTTGTTGGATTTAAAGCTTGTACGACCTTGATCCAACCAAGAACACACTGGTTTTACTTCTGATGATGCTTGTAAGAAAGAAAACAGAGAGAGTTGAGAGATGTATTTTGAATGAAAACAATTCTCCTATTTAAAGAGGAAATCACACCCTTTGGAGATGACTCTTCATCTCTACAGGCATCTTTTCAGAGTGAACAGGCGCGTCTCTTCCTTCAATGCGTCCATAGGTGAAACGAGTTTTTTGTTCAGGTCGAACCACGGAAGCTGCATAAATGCCTTCAATTCAAGGGTTTTTTGAAAATATCCAACACATAATGGGGGAAGAAGGTACCTCCTCCTCCCAAACAAGTTCGTTCATAATAAAAAAAATTGAGAAGAAGATTAAAAAATCAAGAACCATTACGATGACAAGAGTAGAAAATGTTTATGATTTGATATTTTTTCGGCTAGTAAACATTAGATGTCTTGTTTTGTTTATAAATGACTGATTTTTTTTCCTTAAACTTCTAGTAACTATTCTGTTTCCTATATTCACGCAATCTTATCTCTTGTTACAGCCTAAGTGCCAAACACATAATTAAGATTCCCTCTACCAAAATATAAGCCGTTAGATATATGCAATCTCACGGTTAGGAAGTTTTGTTAAAAGGTTTTGTCAAGGGATCCCGAACCAAAATAAAGATAGATTCTTTTTTTGGGTTGGGATCGGTTAACAAATTTAACAAAACCTTTTAACCAAAATTCTTATCCGTAAGATCCAATATATCTAATGGCTTGCCTTTTGGGTGACGTGGCATTTAGTTCACTTTTAGTCTGTGTTTGGCTCATTTCAAACAACTCATGAAACTTAAATTTGGGAATTATAATGAAAGAATAATTGGTTTCTGAAAATATTTAACTGTATCTGAATTAGTACCATCGGATTGAAGATTCATCTTATCTTCCCATGCTATCTTTTTTTAATTAAATTTCTTCCAATGTTATCTAAATAATTTCCTAAATTTTTAAAATCAAGTAAAATAGTAAACATTAGATCATCATTCAAAATGTTAAAACTTGAATCTAAGAAGAAGACGTAGAAATTTGATTATTATTGTAATGCTGATTAATTAATTTTCCTTTCAAGTCTTCCTCACCACACCTCTGAATCTAGTAGTATTCACCGTCTTTGTGTGTAAGACGTGCTTTGATTTTGAATTGCTACTGACTATCTAATACTATGATCATTAAAAAGAAAAAAATTCGGCAGAGATTGAAAATTAAGAACCATTTTGAAGAAAAGAAAATAAACATTAACGTTTATGATTTGATATTCTTTGCGATGGGTAAAAATTAAATTTTTGTTCAGAGATGATTGATTGATTTCCTAAACATTTATGATTTGATACTCTTTTCTGCTGGTAAGTACTAGGTTTCTGTTTATAGATGATTGATTTTCTACAATTCCCTAAAACTTCTCGTCACTCTATTTACTTTCCTATGTTCACGTAACCACATTTGGCTTGTATCTACTTATAGCCAAACACATACTTAATTGTTACATTGTCCAATATATAAACCGTTGGATATATGGGATCTCACGATTAGAATTTTTTTTCGAAATGCTTTGTCAAAACATTTTGTTAAGGGATCCCGTCCCTTAATGATAAATCAATTTAAACTAGTGCAAAAGTCATAAAATGATTAAATAGAATTACCACATGTATGGAAAATGGCTTCCTCCATTGTCCCAGTGTTGGGGTTTAGCTCATCATGCTCAAAACACTCGCAAAATATCGACACATAGCCCAAAAAGTGTTTGAAGACGGAAAATATAAGAAAAAGAACAAAACAGTTCAACTTCAACGTTTATAAGCGTTGCAAACTGACTGTTAACAAAAGGAACAGAAAAGATAAGATTGCTAAGAATAATGACTATCTTCTATGTTGTTGTTTTAGCCATGTTTCTCTGCGACACACCTTAGTGGTCAAGTATTCTTCATCTTCATCTAAAAATACGGAGGTACCAAAATACATCACCAACTTTTTCTTAGGCAACCTTTATAGACTAAACTCAAATACAATTCCGAAAGTTACAACTTAATGAATCTCAATAAGAAATTATATCAAGAGTTTATATCCTTTTCTCTCACAATCAATATGTAAACGGAGACAAGTCCATGAACCTGATTATACCGTGAGAGTACTTGGATAATTCCAAAGATCAATATCCAGATCAATCAAGCCATATATAATAATTACGATGGATGTATCTAGTTTGATGGATTTACGTACAACATGTGATATTTCAATTATAAAGATAAATAATGTGATGCGCAAAAAGAAATAACACAGACACCAGAAGTTTTATTAACAATGAAACCGCAATAGCAGAAAAATCCAGGGACCTTGTCCAGATTTGGAACACCAAACTGTATTAAGTCGTTACAGACTCTAGCCTACTATCAAAATTTCGGCCTGGAATGTAGTTCAGACCGAATCCACCATCATAGTAATTTAGTTATAGTCAAATTTCTTATTCCTCTTGAATCTCACAATACTCTGCGCAATTGATTCGCTTAGCTGACGTCCCTTATAGCTTGAGAGTTGCTTCAATTCAATTGCAGACTTTAAACCAATATGCCTCCCACAGATAAGCATATATGTGATTTCGGTTCTGATAAAAAAATAAAGGTGAGATAAGAAATCGTTTGCAGTAGACAAAGTCTAGCAAACCTTAAAATCCGGTACTTATAACTCCCGAAGAG
The DNA here is from genome assembly GCA_023529315.1 of Papaver bracteatum. Taxonomy (NCBI): domain Eukaryota; kingdom Viridiplantae; phylum Streptophyta; class Magnoliopsida; order Ranunculales; family Papaveraceae; genus Papaver; species Papaver bracteatum. The sequence continues at coordinate 166,326 of JAJJWX010003512.1, forward strand.
CAGTCTAGATTATTATCACTACAAGAAAAGTCACTTTTAGTGGCAAAAAATTGTGTCACGAAAACCAATTTCTTCGTTGCAAAAAGAATTCAACGGCACAAAAAATTTCATCACCTATAACGAGTCGTTGAAAGTGTTATGTGACGTCCTTAAGAAATCGTCACCAATTTTTTTAATTAGCGACACAAGTCTTTTTTCCACCAAAACTATCTTTTCGTGAGCAAATAAATTTGACACTGTTCATTAATTTTGTGATGAAGAATTTTCTCACTCTAGGTATTTTTGGTTAGGAAAATATTTTATCACGTAAAATAGTTTTAGCCGCAAAATTTATTCGTCTCAAAATATACTTATAGTGAAGAAACAAATTCGTCACATAAATAGTTTTAGCCGCGAAATTCGTTCGTCTTAAAATATATTTATAGTGAATAAACAAATTCGTCACCTAAATGGTTTTAGCCACGAAACTTTTTCATCTCAGAAAAAATAATAGTTTAGCAGCGAACTGATTTTCATCTCAAAATAATAAATCAATAACAAAATCTAGTTGTCTCCAAAAGTACGTATAATGACCGATTTTCGTCTCAAAATAATAAATCAATAGAAAAATCTAGTCGTCTACAAAATTACGTGTAATGACCAATTAGGATTGTCTCTATATGGTCATTTCAATAACGAATATTATTGTCTTCAAAAAAAATTTACCTTCAAATTTAGTTGTCTCCAAAACAATTTTTCCGACTTCACCAAATTTACTTTAGTGACTAGCCTATATCACACCGATGATTTCAAAGAAATTTATTACACAAAAAATAAATATAAACAAAATAAGCAATTAAACAAATAATACTAGTTGAATACAAAATAAATTGTTTAAACAAGATCCAAACTAAAAAAGTCTATAAATAAACTCTACCAAAAATAAATAAACACTGCTACTAGTTAAAAATAATAATACTAAGACTAAAAATAATAGTACCCATCAAATTCTGTATGTTTCTTGTGAACTTTTCGTTATTTTCTTTCAACGTTTTGATAACCTCATTCTGGGCGCATATTTGGTCATCCTGCGCTTGTATCATTGCATGAAATCCTTGAATGTTAGAATCAGTGGTTGTAGCACGACGTCGTATTTTCTTTTTCTTCAAAACTTAGGCACATATTTCTGCCTCAGTGGGTGGTGTAGGTCCCCCTTCGCTACCTTGTTGTTAACAGTTATACATCTCAATGTAAAGCCCTGGTAACAGCAAGAAACACTCGTTATTATATTGCTACAATTTGGTTAAGGAAACACACTTTAACAAACTACATTCCGATAAATAAATTGTAACATCTAAGGTACTTTAAAAGAGAAACAATCCAGCAACATAGGAGCACTACTAAAGCAAAATGAATTCCTAATCAACAAAGATCCTAAGCATAATAGAGGATGCTCTTAAACATGCATATACCCAGACTAAAAGTAGAACATTAGGTAATATATTTGGCCAGAGGTTCCCAAGAAAAAACCAGTACATGTCTTCTTCTTGATAAAATAAATAGATAATAGATTAAATAACACACACAACTACATCTTAAATAAGTTATGTTTCTTAACAGGAAGAGAAAACCAATACCAAATCTTCTTAAACCAATGGACAATGTCACTAACATGGAGAATGGACTAGTCTATCAATTTCAATCGAAACATTTTCCATACGATTAACAAGTACTTTATTATTAAAGTAACATATGACATAATAAGATGGTGGGTCATAACTATAATAATACATGCATCTGTGACATACAAGTGACCTATTAACTATTAAAGGGTCTATGCAACGAAATGAAACAACAAGGGATAAGCAACAACAACCTTTGTGTGAATTGGAGAAATAACAACGGAGGTGTCATTCAAAAGGAGCTACAACAAAAACCCAATTATCAGTTTTCCTTAAATCACAAAATATTTGGTTAAGACAATTTGTCAAACACCTTGTGTGAAACCCACTTTCTCTCAATCTAGACAAACAATAGCATCCTTAATTGGTATTAAATGCAATAGAAATACTGCAAAGAAGAAAAAGGATCAAAAACTACCAATCTAACATGTGATGGTGAATGAAGTAAAAGACCAAAAAGAAAATAAAAAGGGAAAGTGGTAGGTACCCTCAGAAGATGAAGTTGCTGGAGCTGGTTGTTCATTTTTGTTAGCCGTTTTTCACCTGGGCAATGAAACAGCACCATGATTAAAAGAACAACTAAGACACCGCAGGCAAAAACATGAAAAAATTGATGATGCATACATCTCTTTTTTAAAAGACAGAATACAAAGGGGCGGAACAAAACTTAAGTTTTCTGAAAATCCTTGAAGTTAGGATAACCAAGGGGTAGAATCAGGAGAACAAAGAATTACAAAATTAGGGTTTGTATATATGATTTAACATATGAAATTGAAGAGTAATGTGAAATCTAGAGAGAAGTACCTTCAATCAGTATCTTGTGAGCACAACTTGATAACATTGGGGATTTATTTATAGGAGAGAAAATGGAAGATCAAGCAGGGAAAATTCCACCCAACTTTTTTTCCTTCTGATTTACATAGCGCCAAATTTATTTATTTTGAAGATTAACCAAAACCGAAATGGTTTCTTAGCTTGAATTTCTCTGATTTTGAGATAGAATTAGGGTTTGTCTGTTTATCATATCTTCTTTCCAAATAAGAGATACTCTAATGGTTATGTGGTCAGCTTCATACGTGGCATTATGGGAAGACATCATCTATTTTACCTGGCAATTAATTTTCCTAATTATTAGGAAAAAGAAAACTTAATCTCCAACCCACCTTCCGTTTTACCCTGCCTTCGCTCGGTTCGAAATGTATATTTTTCTTCTGACTGATCTCTAATGACGTAGGTTGTTATGGAACCAATCCCTAAAATAATCCAATGATACTATGAATATTTCTGAAATCGTCAGTATGTATATGGAGCTCATAATCTCTCCATTTGCTTGATGATACGATGAAGTGGGTTGGTTTTTTAGTTTGGGTTTTATGTATTTATATCTGGAATCATGCTAAACTAGATCACTTCACTGTTTATGGTTTTGTGGGGTTTATGTGGTTCATTTCCATTTTCTTGACAGTAGTTGCAATCCCACTGCACGAGATCATGTTCTAGACTACATGATTGTGAAACATTAAAATGACTGTACATCAGTTTTGATAACTCGAATGTTTACATCTTGTTTTTGTGTTGTTGTTGGCCTGAATGAATCCGAATGTCTGTTGCTAGAAATTTTAGATCTACTTGATATAATCTAACAAAATTTTTTTTTGGTTGTTTTGTATGATTATTAGTATTGATCAAACATAATTGATTCAAAGTAATGGTATAATTGATACTCTTTTGGGTAGTTTATGAAAAATCTCGTGGAAAAAAAATGGAATAGCGAAACCGCTCAATTGTTAATTTTCTTAAAAGAAAGATGACTAGGATGGATAGACATCATATAGGTGAACCTCTAAAACAAGAGGTCGAGCAAAAGGATGTCTACCCAAAACTATGTCATGTCATCTACACATTTCTCATAGAGGTTAGGGTTGGAGAAATATTTTAGGGATTTTGGATGTGTATCCTACGTGTATGGAGACTTTTTTTTATCACACACATTCCATTGGAGAAGCTCTAAGTGAACATTCTTCTCCTCAGAAATCGAAAATTCCCATCCAACATAATTCTTAACAAGGAAAATTTACCTGACTGGATCGAGTTTAAGATTCATTGACAACCATTTGATCTGCTCATCTACCCACGATTCAACCGTTCATCCCTCAAAAACAAATATTCTGAAAATCTTTGAAAATAAATTGAATCCTCATTTCTAGTCAAATCCCTTCTACAAACAGTTTAGCTATCTCTATATTTTAGGTAATCCATAACCAAAAAAGAAGAAAATTTTTGTTTCTTAGGGAAAAAAGAACGGAGAAGAATTTTTCGGGAGATTTCGATGAAAAAAGGAGATCTCTGCCAGCATATACTACTGAGTGATGCATGGTGTAGCAAAGTATAATATAACAATATTACTCTTTAGTTATGAGCCGTTCAAACATAACATGGACACAGGTACAACTTTGACGTCGTTGATCCTGTAGCGAAAATCCACTATACTCCTAGTAAAGGAATATCATATGCTTTATGATGTACCAGTTTAATATACAACATAACCCCAGATTCAATAGCATCTTTCCAAGTGTTATACAAAACGATCAAATGGTCAAGTAAGTCCATTTTAATAAATTGTTTTGTTTTTGGTCATAGGTCCCATAGTAAAAGCTTATGACTTTCATTTATTCCTAAAAATATTCAAGCTCGCAGTAGATCGGTACTAGATTGGACTAAAATATGTGTCGGGGTGTGTTTTCAATAAAGAACCTATTTTTCGATTTTTTGTTATAGGTGCCCGGCGTTACACCCAGAATGCGCCCGGGGGCGAAGTTGTATCTAAATTTATCCTCAAAATAACCTCGAGGACTGCTAGTTCTCTAGGAGAATGCACATTTTAATACCGAGCAAATAAACTTGTGCAATAATTTTAAAGGTTACCGAGGGAATTTTAGGAGAGTTAATTATTGTCTGGGTCGTAGATTTGGAACCTATTTAGTGTTTGGGTCGTAAGTTTGTCCGCTATAGTGTTTGGGTCGTAGACCCGTTAGTCTTAGCGGTCAATTGGTCAGGACCTGGCCAGGACTCACGGTTTTACAAAACCAAGGCATACTGGTTAGGACTTCTGTCGAACATTTGATGAGCATGTTCTGGTAATGGTGTTTTCCGTCGACAAATACTCTTCCGCTGTTCTCAAATTTAGTCACAAAGTATTACAAATGACAATATACTTTGTTTATATATGCGTAATGATCACTTTCACGGTGGGAGGCGGATGAAGTACTCAACTTCCCGATCAAAAGAACTTTGGACGAATTAGAGTGACATTTGAGGAAATTTTGTGTATATATAATATATTTTTGTTTTATTTTGTATATTTGATGACCACTTTTATGGTTGGAAGCCAATTAAGTACCTAACTTCTCGATAGGAAGATATTTGGACAATAGAGAGAGATTGAAAAAAAATTATAGTGAGATTATAGAATTATTAAAAGAAATGAGAAGATACCGAGGATATACCGAACCGAGTTAACATGTTTTTGTCGCACCGTAAAAATTGGAGCTGAGATGTATAGGGATGTGGATTTTTGGGTTACAAGATAAAAAATTTGTCACAATACTACCATTTATTTATTTTATTTAATTTTGAATTTAATGAAAATTTCGAGCCACTAAAGAAAAAATTGACTATAGATAACGGTATTTTGTGTACATATGCAAGGTATTTTGAAATTGAGGCCAGGTCATCAAATTGTAAATATATATTTTTTAATATTTTATTGCATATATATGTTGAATTAAAGCATGATCAACTCAAGGAAGTCGTCAATCATTTGAATTTTAGCGCCAGCCACAGATTTTGAAAGGGATGTTTTGGATATTAATAATGTGCTCTTTTGAAATAATTTCACTACTATTAAAAATGGATTTATTTTTTAGATATTCCATGGGTGCATGTCCTCATCGATCCCAACCAGACTTCACCTATTTTTACTTTTGGATTCTTTGGATTAGAAGGAATTGTTTTTTATATCTATATTAGTTTCTTTTCACCGTATAAAAAAATGATGACTTGTATTTTTTCCCTTTATGAAAAATTACTTCGACAAACAAATTGAATTTTGCTAATTTTTAAGTTATAATTAGATATTATGTTTTATGAGATAAAATATATTGTTACCAAAAACTTATTCTTTAATAATAACAACTATGATTTCTTTTACCGCCATAAAAATTCTTTGTGACGACATTTTAGTAATCACTAAAATCACGAACTGCGGTGAAATTATAGTGTCACTAAAAATGACTAAAGCGACAAAATTTACTTCGTTGCAGATATTATTTCTTGTGGCGATTAGGCGTTGTTACTATATAAATATTAGCAACAAAAAAAACTGATGGTCACTAAAAATAAATATAGTGTCAATTTTTTAGTTTTTTAGTTTCGTTATTATAAAATTAATTAGTGACGAATTAGTTTGGTCGCTATAAAAAAAAATTGCAATGAAAGTTACTGATTATTACCAAAATGATTCTTTGTCATTTTTTTTTGCATCGTCACCGTAGAATTAAATAGTGACACAAATATATTATTACAAAAAACTTATCAGTGACTAAACATTATCTTGTCTCTAAATATAGTCACTAAAAATTTATGAGTGACCAAACCTGAGTTCCGTCACAGAAAAACCTAACAACAGTGACCATAATTTGTTTTGTCACAATAAGTAAGCTTTGGCGGCGAAATCTTCTTTGCCGCAAAAACTATTGTCACTAAAGCCACCTTTTCTTGTAGTGTATCCACCTCACAAGTAAAACCTACCCCGATTTCAACAAATAATCATTATAGACGAATATACTTGTGGAATCACAAAACTGAGATTAAAAAACTTTAAGATTTCTATCTATCTTTCCTGACCGAAGTAAGACTCAACAATCAGTACCAAGATCAGGATATACGAACTATCAAGATAAACATAGTTGAACCTGGATTCACGAATTCCTAAGAAAAGTCTTTTTAGTCTCTAAACCTAAAAAGGTTTAAAGAAGTGGACGAATCTAGTTTACAACTTGGACACACAAGAAAATTATCGTGGATTTAAAGATCCCAGTTGCTTGAGGTTCTCCTTATATAGATTTTCAGAACAAAGGTTGCTTTAGATTTAAGCTAAGGTAGCTTTGGAATTAAGCAATCAATATCCACCATTGGATGGATCTTTGATTTGAGATTAGTACAACAAAATATACAATCTGGTTAGGATGGACCATAACCGAACTATGTACAATGACTTGTTCATGAAAGGTTATCCCAAACTATCCAGACGAACTATAAACTTAAACATTTTCATATAGAACGAAGACTTTAATCTTGAGTCACAACCATAGGTTATAATGTGATCAAATATGTCTAGATGTGTTTTATAGAGAGTTGTTCTATTGTAGAAATAATTCTGATACAACTGAAAATATTCGACAGGGTAAGTACGTGTACCTATATCCAGTTCGTGAGTTATTTTGTCATGGTACGTATACCGGGTTCGTATACCCTTAAGACAAAAACGAGTTCAGGAGTTCACATAACTTTTTCGGTATGCATACTAGGTATATGTACCAACCTCAGTTCACGAGTTCACAGATCTTTTTGGGTTTGCATACTTGGTATATGTACCAAAAGTCATTGCCGAACTATAGCAACGCCGGTACGTGTACTGGGTACATGTACTTCGGATCCGGACCTATAACAAATGCGCCAATATGTAAGTTGGTACGTTTACCAGTCATGTATCCAGATTTATAGTAGTTTTATATCTCTCTAATAATCAATTTGAAACATTCCCGAATAACATCAATGACACTTATTACTGGTCCATCATATTTTCAAATGATAACCTTGAATCATAATTTAGGTCATAAACAATAAATTGTTCATAACTAAATTTAGCAAGTATGAACAAATGTTCTTAAGCTTAGTCAACATATTTCGAGAATAATTAATCAAGATAAACTTGACTCGAATTTTTTTGTGTGCATGGAAAGTCAACTTTAGTCATGCAACATAGTCTCATAGATAGAAAGGTGAAAACTTGAGTAATTGGTGTTTTAGTCTTCACTTACCTTTTGTTGATGAAGTTCTTCAAAAGCTTCAGTTGATATTCGCTTTCAAACGGTAGAACACAGTGATGTCTGGTACTCAACTACATACTCTTATCCTAATCCGAGATTTGACTAAATGTAGACTAAAAATTAAGATATAGTTTTGATCAACTAAATTTGACAGCAAACTTGAGATAACAACACTTGTGAGTTCGACCGAGCAATGCTCTAACATCATCATCATAACATCAATAAATAACTTTTTTGCAAGTCTTGTTCGTCGATTATGCCACTTCTGTTACCTCCCCCAGTCACTCGGTATTTTTTTTGAAACTCTTAAAACTTTTATAGAAGCAGCAACCCCAAGTTTCTCGATAAATCTTATTTTCCAAAAATAACTCTTTTTATCCCTCCTCCAAGTCACGAATAATTCTCTTGTTATCCTTTATACACGTCTTTGCAGTCAAAACTTCTTCCAAATATAGAGTACGGCCAATATATAGAACATATATTCCTTTTTATCCACGAAATCTCCAAAACCAATAACCAATAACTCTGCCATGTTTTCTTCCAAGTGATATTTCTTCCCTTCTTTTTCGAATCTGAGACAATTACCTCTCATGTTTTAACCTAACAAAATATTCCCAATTAAACTGCGACAAAAACTTCAGCCAAATCTCTCGAAATTCTCCAATAGAATCTTCCCAAATATAACTCAAACAACCCGAGTAACTTTACTTGCATGTTCCTCTTCAATCGGTTTATCTATCCCAACTGTATCCAATCCAACAACCACATCTTCCTTGTTTCCGCTTAACAGACCCGCCCGAGCTAAATCCAACGATTGAATTTCATTAAATCCTTTCCAAATTTCGAACCCTAATTTGAACTGTGCTGCAACTGATTTTCCTGCCCAATTTCGATTTTGAATTTTAGAAGAAGATGGGTGCCCCTTAACAACTGCCCTAGGGTGCCCAAATCCAAATCTTGGGTGCTTTTAGTAATTTTTATGGGGTAAAAATAACACTTTTCAGGGATGTCTCCAACATACTTCTGGGGTGATTTAGTGATTTTCTCCGGAGGTTCAAATGTCACTTTTTGAGCCAATTTCTCTGCAAAAGCTTATTTTTCCAATAACACCTACAAAGACATAAAAACTCATAATATGTACAAAATCGAGCACTATCAATATATACAATTGAGATTATATCAGACATAAAAATGTGTCTATCAATGGTGTTCAAGACGGACTAGGTCATGAGGTTTTTTTGCCACGTTGTAGTTTTCCTCGTTAACAAAATTCTTGTGCGTATGCTTTTTAATTTTTCGCATTGAAAGTTTTCATTTAATTGTTTAAACTAATACACGGGTTCATCTTCATATCAAACAAAAAAATTGGTGGTCCATTAGATACCCTCCCCTTTTTACCTTCCCTACATGCCCGACGATATGAAATATGTAAGCGAGATATCTTCTTGTTTGAAACATACTCTAAGTATGATCCCATGCTAGAGGAGAGAGAATGTCCGGATTTGTCGCGGCAAAAATGGTGAGAGGCTCATTTTCTCAACTGAACAATGCATGGCTCTTGGATTCAGATCGGAACGGGAATTGCGTGCAAGATTCTTCAAGGAGTGCAGGAGGTAATAGAACCTGGGTTGCAGCGGTCAATGGAAACAAGGAAGCAAACAAAAGAGCTGAAGAAGTGGTTACGGATTCAACATCAGATGGAGATTGGGAAGTTGTTTTGGGAAAAAGGAAGAAAAAAACTTCAGATCAAACAACATGCGAGATCTCTGTTGATTGCAAGTACAAAAGTTTTGTTTTGACTAAGAGATCTGAAGGTATTTTGTTTGACGAAAAAACTAGAAACACCAGAAAGGTTTTGCAAACCTACATATGTCCAGAGGGGGTTATTTGGATGAAAAACAATTTAAAAAAGGAATAAAAAAAGAGTTTCTATGGATCATGGTACTGGACTTTTCATAGGGGAGAAGAACATATATTATTCTCAAGAAATCAGAACAAGCATGGTGATTTTTTTCGTGCAACAATTTCAAGAGACAAGGTGAAATAATCCATGTGTTTCCCAGTAGAAGAAGGCTCACATAATTGGTCAAATTTTGTGAATGCTTTTACTAAAGTAGTTTCACGTAAATCTCACATCACTCAGGCAAGTAAGAAAGATGACAATACAATGATTAAAACTTTATGTCCAGAGAAGGCAGTTGATCAAGCACAAAATTTTAATCATTCTGCTGGAAAATGGTCCCAAGCAATCGTTATTCAAACCTCTAGGAATGTGATCTCGTGGAACACCATTGGTCTTGAATTAGATAAAAGATTTCACATGGATTTAGATTTTGACATTTTTCCTTTTGAAGCTCAGAAAGCATTTTTCTTTTCTACTCAGCAGGATCGTGAAAAATTAATTCAAAATGGTTTATGGAAGTGCAGCGATATGACAATAATATTGTTGCCTTGGTGGAATGCTTTAAATTCAATCTCTTTGTCTGAGATAAACTCAGAGGGTTCTTGGATTGAAATACACGGTGTTCCATTCAATCTTTTGGATTCAGTTTTTTATAAGGAGTTCAGTCATAAATTTGGTGGTCTTATGGAAATGCATCATTCAACAACAAACTGGAAGGATGCATCTGCAATTCGTCTAAAGGTGCGCAACTTTGATGGTATTATATCTTCATTTTTATATCATTACAGAGATTATTCTTTTCCTGTAAATATTTCTCCAATGAAGTTCTTCAATGGCGTTGCTGATCAGACTCATAAAAAAATTAGAGTTCAAAACCTAGAGCTTGTCTCTACTGGCTCAAAAATCGTTGAATCGCAAACTTTTACCGAGTCAACGAAAGATCTTTCATTCAAAATAAATTGGCCGAAAATACCTCAGCCAACATTAAGACCCCATGATTTCAGGCGTAAAAATCTATTCCGGAAATTTGCAACAACTGAGAAAGGAAAGAATACTCCAATTTCAGTTACATTTCCTAATTCAAATTCAAATTTGAATTCTGGCTCCAACAATAGTGGTAAGAGACAAAGATCTGAAGATACGGTTTTGAACAATCCGATTGTGAATAATTCGGATTCGAATATGGGTAATGATCCGGATCCATCCGTTTCAAATTCAGGGGAAAAATCAATTAACTTCACAACAGAAGCTCAACCACTTTCAATGGCTATGTTACCAGCTTTACAAACAGAAGAAGATGTGGATGATTATTTGGAGACGGATGTTTCTATTCCTTACTGGAAAATGATTGATTCATTTGGGAATTCTCATCCCTCAGAGATTGTTCCTTCTACAGTTATTGGAGATTTTAATTTCTTCTGGAGAACATCAGAGAAATGGAGCACTTTGAAACATAAGGTAAATCCAAATCTTAAAGAAGACTTTGAATCTGTCATTTTGCAAATGGCTGTCATATGTCCAAAATTGGGTATTCATCTTCATGGTACTCAGGATGAGGTTAATGATTCTATGATGGAAACTTTCAAAATCCATCTTCTTAACCTTGATATGGAAAGGCAAAAATATGTTTGATTGGGTTTTTGTTTTTCTGGTTTTTATGGATGATTAGTTTTTTCATGGATCCAAAAATTGTTATTTGGAATATTCGTGGTCTTAATGATTTAAATAGAAGAGATGTTGTGAAGAAGAAAATTAGAGATTGGAAGCCAAATATTGTGCTTTTACAGGAAACTAAACTACAAGAATGCAATGATCTTCTTGTATGGCAATGTTGGAGTAATAATTCAGTAAAGTGGCTTGACTCACCTTCGCAAGTAAGTTCTGGAGGTATTTTATGTCTTTGGGATTCTTCTAAAATTCAAGTCTTGGATTACTTAATGGGACCTTACTCAATCACAATTCTATGCAAAAATGTTTCAAATGGTTTTGAATGGATTTTCACTGGTTTATATGCTCCTTGTTCTTCTCATACTGATGATGTCAAAATTTTCTGGAGAGAAATTGAAGAAGTAAGGTGTTTCTGGAATTACCCTTGGGTTCTAGGTGGAGATTTTAATGAAATAAGATTTTCTCATGAAAGATATTCTGGAGGAGAGGTTACTAATGGCATGGAGAAATTTAATAGATTCTTATCAAAACATCAGCTGATTAATCTTCCACTTGGACAAATAATCAAGTCCAAAGCATTAGAAGCAGAATTGATAGATTTCTTGTTTCACCTGATTGGGAATCTTTTTATCCTCAAGTTATTCAACAAGCACTTGCACGGCCTTGTTCTTATCATAATCCTTTAGATCTCATTTGTCAGGGGTTACATCATGGTCCTCCTCCGTTTCGCTGTGAGTATTTTTGGTTCTCCCATCCAAATTTTCTAAATTTTGTCAAAGAAATGTGGTGCTCTTTTTCTGTTTCAGGGAGTGCTGGATATATTTTCTGCAAGAAATTACAATTTCTTAAAGTAAAGCTAAAAGAGTGGAGCAAATCAGAATATGGTGATGTTGATAGAAGATTGCAAGACTTGGAGGATATTTTTGTAGATCTTGATGCAGCTGAAAATAAATACAATGGGCTAACTGATTTGCAGTGGGAGGAAAGAACAAAGGCAAGGCAAGAGTATTGTAAACTCACTTTCATCAATGCTGAGAAGTTATGAAGTAGAGCTAGAGTCACTCATGTCAAAGATTTTGAAAATAATACCAAGTATTTTCATAGGCTTGCCAATGACAGAAGAAAAATAAGTTATATTGCATCAATCAATGTGAATGGAATTCTAACTAATAATGAAGAAGAGATAAAAATAGGTATTGTTTCTTACTTTCAAGAAATTTTCCAAAATCAACATGATAGAACAGTTTCTATGGAAGGCATGAATTTCACAAGAATTTCTGAAGATATGAGTATCTTATTAGAAAAAGATTTTGAAGAAGGTGAATGTCTGGAAGCAATCAAGATGTTAGGGCAACTTAAAGCTCCTGGACCAGATGGTTTTCCAGTTAAATTTTATCTTATTTGCTGGGAGTTCATTAAAGAATATTTTTTAAAAGTCTTATCTGAATTGCATCAAAGAAGTTTTTTGGATTGGAGATTGAAGAATACTTTTATAGCCCTGATTCCAAAAAAAGATACTATAGAAGAGATAAAAGACTTGAGACCAATCAGTCTAATTCATGGTGTCTACAAAATCATTTCAAAGATTCTTGCAGAAAGGTTTAAAAAAACTTTGCCTGTCATAATTTCTCAACAACAATCTGCTTTTGTTAAGAAAAGACAAATCTTGGATGGTGTGTTGATTGCAAATGAACTGATTGATTCTAGAATAAGAAATGGTAAGCCTGGATTTCTTTGTAAAATTGATTTTGAAAAAGCCTTTGATCATGTCAACTGGGACTTTTTGGATGAAATTTTCATTCTTATGGGATTTGGGGATAAATGGAGAAGTTGGATTAGATGATGTGTTGAATATGTGAAGTTTTCTGTGCTTATTAATGCGAGTGCAACTGGTTTTTTTAAAAGCAAAAAGGGTATCAGACAAGGTGACCCTATTTCACCTTTTCTTTTCCTTCTTGTTGGAGAGGCTTTAACTTTCATGATAAAGAGAGCTCAAGAGCAAGGATTGATCTCTGGTTTTCAAGTTAAAGATGATGGAATGCTTATTAGTTATTTGCAATTTTCAGATGATACTCTTATTTTTCTGGATGCTGAAGTTGAGAAGGTTCAAAATCTCAGAATAATTCTTCTCTCTTTTGAGATGCTCACAGGGTTAAAAATCAATTTTGCCAAAAGTAAAATCTTTGGTGTTGGGTTTGAAGGTGATCTCTCCATATTTTCTTATATTTTGGGATGTTTTAGTGGTTGTTTACCTACAACTTATCTTGGTCTTCCTTTGGGGGATAGGTGTGGTGGTGTTTCAAAATGTGACAAGATTATTGAGAAGTTCATTGCTAAGTTAGCTGGCTGGAAAAAGCCTTTACTTTCTAGGGATGGCAAGATTACTTTAATCAACAATATCCTATCAAGTCTGCCAATTTACTACATGTCCTTGTTTGAGATTCCTTCTTCAGTTTCTAAAAAGCTTGAAAAAATAATGAAAGATTTTTTGTGGCATGACAATAAAGGGAGGAGAAAAATTGATCTGGTTAAGTGGGCTGCCTTGTGCAGAAGGAAGATCTTTGGTGGTTTAGGAATCAAAAATATTAAACAAGTGAATCATGGTTTACTCACTAAGTGGTCCTGGAGATATGCTTTTGAAGACAAAGCTCTTTGGAGAGCCATTGTGGCTGAAAAGTATGGTACTGGTGACACTCTTTGGGTTTCAAAAATTCCTTCTTGTTCATATGGAAGATCAGTTTGGAGAGCAATAATGAAATATCACTCTACTTTCTTAAAGTATGTTAGGTTCAAGGTTAATAATGGGAATCTTTGTATATTTTTGGATGACAATTGGATTTATGAGTCTCCAATCAAGTTATGCTACCCTAATCTTTATGCTTCCTCTAGAACAAAAAGTTTATCTGTTGCTGAAGTTGGAAAAGTTAATGGTAATGCTGTAGATTGGGATCTTAAACTTCCAAGAAGACACAATTCTTCCATAAGAACTGAGCTTGCTCTTTTAACAGCTGATCTTAACAATTTCAGTTTCACTCTCAACAAAGCAGATGAGCTTCAATGGTCTCTTACTAAAGATCATCAATTCGCAGTCAGGTCAGTTTATGATAATTTGAATCTTGAAGATGCTTCTCTTTTGTCAAGTCCCATTTTTTCTTTAATCTGGAAACTTAAATGTCCTCCCAAGATTGGTTTTTTCCTTTGGTTGCTAGCTTACAATAGACTTCCAACTAGAGATTTGTTAATAAGAAGAAGAGTGGAGGTGCCTGAAATCTGCCTTTTTTGTGATGAAGTAGAAACTTCTTCTCATCTCTTATTACATTGAAATTTTGCTAGAAAGGTGTGGGAAGATTTGATGTGTCAGATTAATTGGTTCTTTAATATGCCAGATAATATTGATCATTTAATTCATGCATGGAGTTTGAATTTCAGTAACAAAGCAATCACAACAGTCTGGAACCTCATTCCTGGTGCAATTATGTGGAATTTATGGAAAGAAAGAAATGCAAGGGTTTTTTCAAATTAAAGAAGCACTGTCAGAGCTATTATCAACAAAACAGTGTACTGTCTCTTTACTTGGGCTTTATCTATTCAAGAGTTTGAAGATGTAAATTCAGCTGAAATTATGAAGCACTGGAGTAGGATTTACTTTGATGTTTAGTTAGTTGGTGTGGATGGGGAAAAACGATCTGCTAGTTTTTAAGGGATTGAGGAGATGACCGTGCGGAGGAGGTTCCTCGAACTAGGCAAAATGATAATCCTCACACAGATGCACCGCTGCAAAGGGGGTGCTTAGATTCAAGAGATAAATCTGTAGTACTCCGGCCTAAATTGAGACAACGACCGTTCCAGAGTAAATTCGGTCACAAGAGAGGATGGGTTGATATGTAGGAGGGAAGCTGAGAAATGTGTGGAATCGATGGTGATTCAAGGATTGTGGGTGTGTTAATTCTGAATATGATAAGTTCTGAATGATTGAAGTTGAACGATTATGAATAAATTGCTTAATTGATGAGTTTGATGATCTCGTGTTGTCAAAGAGACGTGAGATTCTTACTCTGATTATTCTACGTATTCGTTATTTTTTCGATTCTCTCTGCCTTCAATATTGATTTAGGAACTTATTTATATTGCTGGAATTGTAGACACCATGATCCCATGAAGTGTGACAGTTAATGGAATCAATGAGTGGAGAGGTTGAGATCGTGTTCGAAACCGGTTGTCCAACTTGTAAAGACTCGGTCGACCTTCCACCCACTACCTCGTGAATTCCTTCAACTGATTGCACGACTTTCTCACATTCCATCGTGTGTTTGAACACACGTGTCGTAGACCGCCAGACCAAAACCCTAAGTGATATCCCCCAAGTGACACGATTGATCGTCTCGTGGTTTGTTAGTCAATTGATGACTTCGTGGTTTGATGGGACAATGAGTCCACGTGGTTGCTGAGTCGAACAAGATGTTCTGGAACCACCCATGAATTGAACGTGTCATGAGACAGAGGTATAATTCTTATGATGAAGTGAGCAATTATTGCTCATTCGATGGTTTGTTGAATATTGGTGGATTGTTGAACCGATATTCCTTAACTCGGGCAAATATTGATCATCTGAGCAAGTGTTGCTCTCATGATGATTTGTTGAATATTTGACCGTCTGAGCATGTGTTGCTCGATTGGCCGTGTGCTAAGAATATTAATTAAAGTGCTGATCGTTGAACCTAACATAATTAATAAATTCATGACCATGAGGTCATCGTAGAATTATTAATATTAATTCATGACCATGAGGTCGTCGTAGAATTATTAAGGTTAGAGTCTGGAAGCATGGTCCTTGAACTCAGAAACCCTAATTTGACCGATTGACGATCAATTCATGGTCAGAAGTTTTAACCATGGGACGAATGAGGAGCAACTACATGATACCGTGGATCAACCATGTAGTTTCCATACGCTCACGTGAGCAAATATGATGAATTCACGAAGAGTTCATGATTTGTTGGTGAAAGAATGATTAAATGTTGGTTTAATCATTATTCAAAATGCTCGTCTGAGACTTAGGTGTGAAAACCTAATTAATTATGGGAGAGTGATGGACCGACCATAGAGTCATGGAGCTGTCCATGGGTTGTCCTGTGACCGTCTGATGGTCACTTCATGAAAAATCCAAAGTGTTTGGAAGTTTTGGACCTAATACGAGCAATTGTGCAAATTAGGTCAAAACTATGAAAATCGATGGGATTGGCCTCCATGAGCCGAAGAGCTAATCTTGGTCGGTCAAGATAATGTGCTCGTGTCCCTAAGGTGTCCGCATCTCAGTCTTGAGAATTTTGATATTTTCTGGTGCACGTTTGAGCGACCATTTGAGAAAATATGACAAAATTAGAGTTTTTTGATAAAACCGTCAAAACTTCATCGGACGAGGGAAAATAATGAAAAGTGAGGGAATTATGAAGTGTGGACTGGTCACAGTGATCACGTGACCAACTGTTGGTTGCTTGAGCAACCCCCAAACCCTAATTAACGTCCTATACTAGAATTGATGTAGAATTCTCATACGGACCCGGATTTTGATGGTCCGCCCCTTCATTCCATACGGAAAAGAATTTCCTATCCCCCATTGTAGGAGGTTTTAGGTTTTGAGCTCGTTCGGGAGGTGAAAACCGCCCGAAATTAAAATTTAGGAAAGATTTAAGGGGTCGGTCCCACGATAAAACGAAGGAGTTTTGTTAAAATCAAGGAGTTTCCATGAGACGAAGGAAACGCCATGAGACGATGAAAAATATTTATAAAATAAGGAATTGTGAGACTGGGACGCCGGTGGTCAAAGCACGGTCGACCAGTTATGACCACGGTCCCATGGTGTCTCTTCCTTAGTTTTACATATTTTAATGATTTTATGAAGGATTCATGAATTTTGAGAAATTTGATAAATTTAGAGTGTTTTCATGAATTTAAGGAGTTTCCATGAGTTCATGGTCTTTGAAAAATATCAAAATAATAAAATTCGGCCGTGTGAGACCATGGAGGCGTGACCGACCGGTCATGGCCCAATCCCACGAATTTTAATAATTTTTTAAATAATTTTTGGGTATTTTTTGATGATTTGAAGGAATTTTGAGAAAATACCATGAAATCAAGGAAAAATAAGATAATTAATAATGAAATAAATAAAACAGGGCGTGTGGTACCGGCTAGGGTATGGCCGGCCGGCCAAGGCCTGGTCCCATGAGTTTTCATAATTTAATTTATTTTATTATTATTTTAGATATTTTAAAGGAATGTTTTGAGGAAAAATACCATAAAATCAAGGAGTTTTTTCATGAAATTAGAGAAAAATAATAATAATAAAATAATAAGGACCATGAGGTGTGGGCCTGCTGGGACCAAGGCATGGCCGGTCGACCAATGGTCACGCCCCACACACTCTCCTTGATTTTTTACGGATTCATAGAAGTACCACGAATCCGAAGAATTTCCTCAAGACGGAGATTTGATCAAACGAGAGAATTTTATCAAATCATGAAAAATAATAAAAGTGTATTAAAAATATAGAATTAGCGTGGAACTGACCATGACACGATGAGCTGATCGTGTGTCCGTGTCCCAGTGCCTTGGTCAAATATTTTTAATTATTTATTATTTTCTTCCCTATTTGCCATAGGTTCATCGTTTCGTCGTATTTTGAAATACTCGTTCGTGCGGTGATGGTTAATTGCACCATTTGAAATAGGGCTTACTCAAAGGTGGCTCTGATGCCCGGTCGTTAATTATTTATTACTAATTCATGAAATTCAATGGAGAATAATCCATGAAATGAGTAATAATACGGATATATGTTTACTGTTAATTCATAGGATCAGCTAAAGATTTGACTACGAACTCAGAACAATGAGTGATCGTTGCCATTCCATGGGATCGACGTTGATTCGACCATGGAATAGGAGAAACGATATTACCATTCCATGGGATCGTCGTTGATTCGACCATGGAATCGGAACAATGATATTGCCATTACGTGAGATCGTCGTTGATTCGACCACGGAATCGGAACAATGATATTTCCATTCCGTGGGATCGTCGTTGATTCGACCACGGAATCGGAGCAATGATATTGCCATTCCACGGGATCGTCGTTGATTCGACCACAGAATCGGTGCAATGATATTTCCATTCCGTGGGATCGTCATTGATTCGACCACGGAATCGGAGCAATGATATTTCCATTCCACGGGATCGTCTTTGATTCGACCACAGAATCGGTGCAATGATATTTCCATTCCGTGGGATCGTCGTTGATTCGACCACGGAATCGGAGCAATGATATTGCCATTCCGTGGGATCGTCGTTGATTCGACCACGGAAGAGCAATGATATTGCCATTCCATGGGATCGTCGTTGATTCGACCACAGAATCGGAGCAATGATATTTCCATTCCGTGGGATCGTCGTTGATTCGACCACGGAATCGTAACAATGATATTGCCATTCCGTGGGATCGTCGTTGATTCGACCACGGAATCGGAACAATGATATTTCCATTCCGTGGGATCGTCGTTGATTCGACCACGGAATCAGAGCAATCTTATTGCCATTCCACGGGATCGTCGTTGATTCGACCATGGAATCAGAGCAATGAAGGGATAATTAACCTCATGGGTCTATGCCTAGCATAATAAACTGACTACGATAGGAGCATTAATTATCCTGACATGACTTGCCGTTAAGCCATATCCTTTATATAGTCAGGTTAAACTCGTTGTTTGTTCCTGAAGACGATATTTCCCGTAGAGCCGTCCATCCCGTGATACTATATAGAAATGACTGAAAGTATTCAGTATTCATGAGATTATGCCGTTGTCTAGATGTTGACTGCACATCTACATGTACTCTGAGAGAAAGCACTCTCCGTTGAGAATTTGATGAGAGACCCGTGTCTCAATACTCACATGCGATTGCTGAACCGGCGGTCCGTACAATCATGATTTTACGATTTTATCCCTTGTTGAAAATCCACCATCTACATTAAGTCCCCTGCTTACTGAGGAAAGTCGTGTTCCTCAGTCAGCATTAAATGGTGATTTTCAGGCCATAAACAATATAAGTAATTGAACTTAGTCGTAAGTTAAGATGTTACCGAATTTTGATCGTACGAGCATACCATAACTTGAATGAAGATTCCAGCGGCATGCTAAAGCATCATTTGATGAGCATAAATTGGTGTTGAACCGCTGATTTGGACGAAGAGTCCTTGGTCGTTTAGGATTCGCGGGCCGAGCCCTCTCCATCACCTTCACGCCAGCATCAAGAGGAGGAAAAGTTGCCGGACCACCAGCGCCGCCGCCGTCACCGTCCGGCCGTTTGCTGGAGGCGCCGACAGGTATGCGTCCGAACCTTTTTTTTTTTTTTTTGCTGATGTTTGTTAATGTTCATGAGTTCTATGGGTTGTTCACATATTGATCATGATAAAATCATATACCCGTGTATATATATAATTGTGGGTTTCGTCGAAAACCTTCGTTTTTGAAAACGTATGCTTGTTTGATCGTTAGTTTTTGAAAACTAATAATAATCCCTAATTTAGAAGAGATTTTTCTTCATATATGAATATGTAGGTTCAGTGATGAAACTATGTTGATGAGCTTTCACGTGAGCCAAAGTCTTATCATAAAAGTGAATTTTTCACAAAACCGTAGTAAAATCTTCGTTTAAAAGAATAGCGATGATGCAGAGAAGCGATTTCTCCTCTTCATGTATATATGAACTTGTGTCCAGTGATAAAATTTTGTTTATGAGCTTTCATGTAAAACTTTATCATATAATGCGTTAGTTTTCACAAAATTGAAATAAACCTTCGTTTCAAATACGTATGACGACACGAAGGAAAAGAGTTTTCTTGTAAAAACATGGTCGGTTCATGGAAAAGTTTTTTTTTCTTTGAAACCGTGGAGTATCCACGATTTATTTTTGTGAGCCTGGCTTACGTTGAAAAATATTCATTTATTTACGTGAGTAAATATATATTGTTTCTCTAGAATCAAAACTTGAGTTTTGTGTGATGTTGCTTAGAGATAAAATTATTTATGATGAAATAATGTTTTGGTTTCCATAATTCTATGGTGAATGTTCACATAGTAGAAATATTCATGATTTTATGGAAAAATCTGAGTTGTTCTTTTTGTAGGTTTTGAAGAAACGAACAATTTTGGAGTGTTAACTCTAGCATTACTCTCACTACTGTTAGTGGAAGCGTAAAAGGTGAGAGTTAAGAGTTACCATTTTGGTAGACGCTGATGTGAGCATCCTAATTGCATGATTCATTTTTCTGTCGAAGCCTGCGCTTTGTATGAACGATGTGCAGAAGTATCCACTTTGCGGGGATGACTGACTCCCATGATGATACTTCCAAAGATGGTGTTTCAAGAGAAAACATCTATATGGACGAAAGTTTTAAGAAGTGGTACTTATGGAACCTCCGAGTGATGATGATAGATTCTTCATGTTTCATTGGCTTTACCATAGAATAGTTGTGAAGTGAGATCCTGGATCAATGTAGACTCCACGGAAATGGAAGAAAGTCTACAGGAGCGGAGAACCCAGGAGTGAGGACTACATGATGCTAGCGAATGACGTGTAGTCCCCAGCCGTTTCTTTGACGAGTTGTTAGCACTCCTTGTGTCATGACTTTGCCCGTGCAATTAGGATCATGAGACCAAGGTTTGTTACTTCTTCTAGACTTTTTATCCATCGATTGATGTCTTCAACTTGTTCCCGGACAAGCAATTCATGAATCCAGCACTGATGAAAAAGTCGATGTAAGTATCTTTTCGTGCAGGTGATCTTGGCATCTCCTTGAATGAAGTAATAATAATTGTTGATGATGAACCCAAGAAGAAATCATTGTAGATAAGCATTATGTTGATGAAGCGTGCTCTTCTTTAGGATATGGGAATATGGAGAATTCCCGAAATCCCGAACCGAATATAGATAGCGGCGTTGCTAATGGAGATTCCGGTATTTTTGAGCCTTCAAATGATTTAGAGACTCCCCAGTAAGTATATCTCCTTTGAATCATTTTAATCCCATGTAATCTTCGCATTAGGTGCCAAACGACGAAGTTGGGAATCATGGATCCAATAATGATGATTTGGACATTCCAGGAGTTGTTGGTGACAAGAATTTCATAGCTGCGCCTCAGGATGATGAAGTGTTGGTCGCTGATACCGTGAAGGTGGTGGAAACTCCAATTATTCCTCAGACGGTGGAGAACGAACCCTAAATAGCAGAAGTTACTTCCCCTGAAGTTGTTTCTATGATTATTGACACTGCTCCAGTAACTGAGAACCAGATGATAGTGCATAAGTATCCTACTGCAGGGATTTCTTTTGATCCTCAATTTAGTGAGTTACTCCCATATCACCAGCTTATTGGAGGTTTTAACGTTCCCATCGGATATGTTGCTATATACAGGGAAATGTGGGAAATGTATGGAAACTTTGTTGTTACTCGGGATCCAGGGCGTAATTATTTCTTGACGAAACAAGTAGAGGCCATCTTGCGTGTTATAGATGATATCCGGATTATAGCCAGAGATGTTGTTTCCCAAGTTTTACTCTTTGATTGGGAGTACAACTTGAAGAATGCTGAAGAACTTGGCTTCAATCTGAAGTGGCTCCGTGAAAGACTTGAAGTTATCAAGAAAGCATAAAAGGGTGACATTCCTTTCCTTACTAGTGATGCTGTGTTGAAGAGGATGAAGTAGCCGAGCTAACCAGGAAGCTGGAGGTACCTTGATGAAGGACTTAACGAAAAGACCTGGTGGACATCGATCGACTGTAGAGGTTATAAATCCCGTCCATGAATTCTTGCATGTAGTATGTTCTGGAAACCGTAGGAACCTCACACGGCGTCGGAATTCGATGCTTGACTCCCCAACTTTTGAAGCTAAGAGACTGAGTTATTAAATGATAGAAGAATCACTCAATCTGGAGTTGTAGAAGTCCACCAACGAAGCATGCACATTTGCAATTTGTAATCCCATACAAAATTTTTAGGTTTCGTAGACCTGTCAGTAAAGGCCATATCTTTCAGCTTGTATGTCCGATTAATGCTCCCTTTTGGTATGTTGTTGAAGAGACACATACGAACATCTTTTGTTGAGGAAGTATTGTCCCATTCCTCACCCATTGGCACGTTTTTTGCAAACCCATGACCTGAAGTGTGTTGTATCCCATCTGTAGAGGTGACGAGAATATATTATAGAAGACTTTGGATTATTCCCACCAGTCGTGCCATCTTTGGGAAGACTTCATGTGAGCATGTTATCAGGTCTACACATCTTGATATGAATCATTGGCTCTTAGAGAAGTCCACTTCATGTGTAACACTTCAGAGAATGATTAGTTGATGAAGCCCTGAGGATGTTGCTCCTGAGACCGTTGTTGGTGTTGAGACCATGAATGATCACGCTCCAGAGATATTTGTCGATGTTGAGATCATGGATGGTGTTCCATTAGAGATTATTGTTTATGCTGATACCATAGTTGAAGTTGCTCCAAAGACCTAAAAGGATAGAACCATGATTATAGACATAGTCTTTGATCCTTCTTATAGTGAGCCTTTTATATTCACAAACTAGTTGATGAGTTGAGCGTGAGATGAAGGTGTATTGAGAGTCCAATCTTAATGCTCTTGGAAGCATTACTTTTCCATAAACTGGCTTTGTCAGTGAGTCGTCATTGTTGCGGTAGATAGCATCAACAATTTTCGTACTGGATGTGATCGGTGAATAGAAAAAGTTCCACAATCACGCTGGAGCTTGTGATGTATAGAAATCTCGTTGATGAAGTTCCACAAAATCGCCTTAGGCTGCCCAGTGTGCGTTGAAGGAGTTACTGACATCCATGTATGAATGATGTTGCATCTGCTTCAGAAGTCTTATCATTGGATAATGAAGACTTATCGATTGTGGTTTAGTAACACTTCAATCGTGGTGGTGTTGAATCGGCGTCGAGATATCTGTGTTAAAGATAGCTGGGACGCTATTGTCGCAGGTGTACTCTTTGATTGGGAGTACAATTTGAAGGTTACTTAGCTTCTTGAGCGTTAAAGCGTCACCTCTTTTGAGAATTTCTTAGGTTTGATCGTCTCGACCCCTATCTTCTGTTGATTCAGCATCCCTTTTCTTTGAGGTAGTATGTGCAGACATCAGAGCTTTCTGATTTTATAAAAACTCCTACAAGGCTATGGAGAAACGCCTAAATTGTTCTTCGCCATGCTTGGACATCATCTCAGTAATAAATGTTTCAATGCTCAATTCAGAGAAATGTCATAAAATCCGGTGAAGCTACCATTCATAACATCTTGAAGAGTTGCTAGCAGAATTGAGGCCCCGTGCTAGGATATCATGTGAGGAAATAAATGACATAGATATGAAATGAATGAGACTTGCCTGAGTATGGAACCTCTTGACGAATATCTATGCATCTTTTGCAGGCTCTTGCTTCAACCTTGTTGAAGTTTGAAATTCCTCAAAGTACTCTGGTGATGGAATGTCCGCAAAATCTTCTGGATCACAAATTTCTTCGTTGGAGAGATGTGTAACCAAAGATGCTTTGTAAGTATCCATCTTTTCAGTGTGGACCTACACTCGTCTGAAGGACATGTCATATCCTGGATCTTCCTGATTATGCGAAACTTGGTTTCTGTCCAAGTTGGACTTATGTGATGTAGCCATGAGTATTTCCGATCGCTCCTTCGAGGTCTCTGATTGAGATGGAGAATGAGTATCTTCTTGCCGAGCGATGCATGTAGATCCGATGGTTTTCACTGGAATGTTGTTGATGGTGGTGTCAGCATCGATCAACGTTCTTCCAAATTCGTTCCTTCTATGATTGACTGTGGTAAGCATTCCCCAGTCATACATCTCTTGATCTGTGGCTGGAGGATCAAGAGGTATTTTCGGAATGGACTTCTTGACACGATGTGGTTCAGTACTGTGAACATGTCTCCCCTTTGTGCCTTCGTAATTCACGTTCGTCTTGAACTGCTTAGGTTGTTCGAAGAGTGTAAAGGTTCTGACTGGGAGAGGATTCTTTTGTACTCTTTCAGTCCCCAGTTGAATCTATTGTGGATAAACCTTCTCTTTGAAAATGTGTTTCAAAACTGCGCAGTTGCTTTGTGGGATGATTGACGAACCTGTGGAAGCGGCAGTAATGAGGACTTTCCTTGTCTTCTTCAGTTGGTTATTTCTGGACATATGACAACTTGATTGCACCATCTTGGATCCAGACATCCAGGAGTTCGATCACCTCTTCAATGGAAAAGGAAAGTCATGTGCTTCTTGATCAATAACTCTTGTGCGTTGGTCAGAGGCTTATGCATCTTGATTATTCTTTATTTGTGCTTTTGAAGGAGCTGAGGTATGCTTGCGCTGCAGTTTGGCTTACCGTTTTCTCCCTTCTACAACAGTATTTGTGGAAGGATGGAGGTTGTACTTCTTATTGATCACACGCCTGCTTCCTCAAGTGTCTCGCGATTCTTCAGTCTTTGTAGATTTTGTTCTTTCCAACAGAGCAGGCACAGTGGTTGCTGATCTCTTCGCGGCCTCGTGGAGTTCTGAGAAAGTTTGGAATCGAAGGTTCTCCAGTAAAGCTCTATAGACCGGAAGCATGCCGTTGATGCATAAGTCCACCAGTTACTGTTCTGTGACGTTTGGATCATGGCAGTCCAGGGCTTGGACTCTGAACCTCTTCACATAATCGTTGGGATTCTCACTCGTCTTCTGAGACATCCTCCCAAGATTAGAGAGAGTTACTTGCTCTGACACGAAGAAGTATTTCTTGTAGAATGCATTGATTATTTCTCTCCAATTGTTGATGGTTCCTGGTGCGATGTTGT
The DNA here is from genome assembly GCA_023529315.1 of Papaver bracteatum. Lineage (NCBI taxonomy): Eukaryota > Viridiplantae > Streptophyta > Magnoliopsida > Ranunculales > Papaveraceae > Papaver > Papaver bracteatum. The sequence goes on from JAJJWX010003512.1 coordinate 191,564, forward strand.
TGTACCAGGTGTATGCTCTCCCCTTCAAAGACTTTGAGAATTATTTGAGACGAACAACATGATTGTGTTCATGTTCTCCCAAGGCTTCGAGGAAGCGGGAGACGTGCTCTCGTGCATTACCAGTCCCATCATATAGGGTAAACGTTGGAGAGACGTAGCCCTTCGGAAGGGGAATCCTCTGTGTAGCGGCAGGATATGGAGGTTGGTGACGATGGACGTGTGACGTCTTATCTTTTCCATGGTTCTCCAGAAGACGCTCCAAATCTTCACGAGTAATGAAGTTTGATAATTCCTTCATTGATGAGTTATCTGTGGCTTTGTCAGTTCCGTTATCAACTGGAATTACTTCAGGATTGGCGTCAGAGGATTTCTCATTCTCTTTCCCCTTGTCTTGAGCTTTCTCTGACAATTTGTCAGTAAGAGTCTTCAGGTGATCCAATAATTTTTGTTGTGCCGCAGCCATATCCGTCTGATTCTTTGCAAGAGTCTCTTGCATTTTCATGAGATCAACCATGGTAGGTGGAGGGTTTCCTCTGATTTCTTCAGGATTTCGACCGAAAAAAGGATGACCTTCCGCGTTGGCGTGAGGAGGAGTGATGTCACCACCATCAGTGTTGGTGGCCGGAACAGTTTTCGGGATGTCTTCATTGTTGCTAGTGCTAGCGATATTTGCATTAGGATTTGTAACCGATCCTGACCTAAGACTAACCATCTTGGGAAAATGAAAGATTGCAACCGAGAGAATGATCTCCCACTGTGGTCGCCAATCTGTGGATGGGGAAAAACGATCTGCTAGTTTTTAAGGGATTGAGGAGACGACCGTGCGGAGGAGGTTCCTCGAACCAGGCAAAATTCTAATCCTCACATAGATGCACCGCTGCAAAGGGGGTGCTTAGATTCGAGAGATCAATCTGTAGTACTCCGGCCTAAATCTAGACAACGACCGTTCCAGAGTAAATTCGGTCACAAGAGAGGATGGGTTGATCTGTAGGAGGGAAGCTGAGAAATGTGTGGAATCGATGGTGATTCAAGGATTGTGGGTGTGTGAATTCTGAATATGATAAGTTATGAATGATTGAAGTTGAACGATTGTGAAGAAATTTCTCAATTGATGAGTTTGATGATCTCGTGTTGTCAAGGAGACGTGATATTCTTACTCTGAGTATTCTACGTATTCGTTCTGTTTTCGATTCTCTCTGCCTTCAATCTTGATTTAGGAACTTATTTATATTGCTGGAATTATAGATACCATGATCCCATGAAGTGTGACAATTAATGGAATCAAGGAGTGGAGAGGTGGAGATCGTGTTCGAAACCGGTTGTCCAACTTGTAAAGATTCGGTCGACCTTCCACCCACTACCTCGTGAATTCCTTCAACTGATTGCACGACTTTCTCACATTCCATCGTGTGTTTGAACACACGTGCCGTAGACCGCCAGACCAAAACCCTAAGTGATATCCCCCCAAGTGACACGATTGATCGTCTCGTGGTTTGTTAGTCAATTGATGACTTCGTGGTTTGATGGGACAATGAGTCCACATGGTTACTGAGTCGAACAAGATGTTCTGGAACCACCCATGAATTGAACGTGTCATGAGACAGAGGTATAATTCTTATGATAAAGTGAGCAAGTAATGCTCATTCGATGGTTTGTTGAATATTGGTGGATTGTTGAACCGATATTCCTTAACTCGGGCAAATATTGATCATCTGAGCAAGTGTTTCTCTCGTGATGATTTGTTGAATATTTGACTGTCTGAGCATGTGTTGCTCGATTGGCCGTGTGCCAAGAATATTAATTAAAGTGCTGATCGTTGAACCTAACATAATTAATAAATTCATGACCATGAGGTCATCGTAGAATTATTAATATTAATTCATGACCATGAGGTCGTCGTAGAATTATTAAGGTTAGAGTCTGGAAGCATGGTCCTTGAACTCAGAAACCCTAATTTGACCGATTGACGATCAATTCATGGTCAGAAGTTTTAACCATGGGACGAATGAGGAGCATCTTCATGAGACCGTGGATCAACCGTGTAGTGTCCATATGCTCACGTGAGCAAATATGATGAATTCACGAAGAGTTCATGATTTGTTGGTGAAAGAATGATTAAATGCTGGTTCAATAATTATTCAAAATGCTCGTCTGAGACTTAGGTGTGAAAACCTAATTAATTATGGGAGAGTGATGGACCGACCATAGAGTCATGGAGCTGGCCATGGGTTGTCCCGTGACCGTCTGATGGTCACTTCATGAAAAATCCAAAGTGTTTGGAAGTTTTGGACCTAATACGAGCAATTGTGCAAATTAGGTCAAAACTATGAAAATCGATGGGATTGGCCTCCGTGAGCCGAAGAGCTAATCTTGGTCGGTCAAGATAATGTGCTCGTGTCCCTAAGGTGTCCGCGTCTCAGTCTTGAGAATTATGATATTTTCTGGTGCACGTTTGAGCGACCATTTGAGAAAATATGACAAAATTAGAGTTTTTTGATAAAACCGTCAAAACTTCATCGGACGAGGGAAAATAATGAAAAGTGAGGGAATTATGAAGTGTGGACCGGTCACAGTGATCACGTGACCAACTGTTGGTTGCTTGAGCAACCCCCAAACCCTAATTAACATCCTTTACTAGAATTGATGTAGAATTCTCATACGGACCAGGATTTTGATGGTCCACCCCTTCATTCCATACGGAAAAGAATTTACTATCTCCCAACGCAGGAGGTTTTAGGTTTTGAGCTCGTTCAGGAGGTGAAAACAGCCCGAAAGTAAAATTCAGGAGAGATTTAAGGGGTCGGTCCCACGATAAAACGAAGGAGTTTTGTTAAAATCAAGGAGTTTCCATGAGACGAAGGAAACACCATGAGACGATGGAAAATATTTATAAAATAAGGAATTGTGAGACTGGGACGCCGGTGGTCAAAGCACGGTCGTCCAGTTATGACCACGGTCCCATGGTGTCTCTTCCTTAGTTTTACATATTTTAATGATTTTATGAAGGATTCATGAATTTTGAGAAATTTGATAAATTTAGAGTGTTTTCATGAATTTAAGGAGTTTCCATGAGTTCATGGTCTTTGAAAAATATCAAAATAATAAAATTCGGCTGTGTGGGACCATGGAGGCGTGACCGACCGGTCATGGCCCAATCCCACGAATTTTAATAATTTTTAAAATAATTTTTGGGTATTTTTTGATGATTTGAAGAAATTTTGAGAAAATACCATGAAATCAAGGAAAAATAAGATAATTAATAATGGAATAAATAAAACAAGGCGTGTGGGACCGGCTAGGGCATGGCCGGCCGGCCAAGGCCTGGTCCCACGAGTTTTCATAATTTATTTTATTTTATTCTTATTTTTGATGATTTAAAGGAATTTTTTGTGGAAAAATACCATAAAATCAAGGAGTTTTTTCATGAAATTAGAGAAAAAAATAATAATAAAATAATAAGGACCGTGAGGTGTGGGCCGGATGGGACCAAGGCATGGCCGGTCGGCCAATGGTCACGCCCCACACACTCTCCTTGATTTTTGACGGATTCATAGAAGTACCACGAATCCGAAGAATTTCCTCAAGACGGAGATTTGATCAAACGAGAGAATTTTATCAAATCATGAAAAATAATAAAAGTGTATTAAAAATATAGAATTAGCGTGGAACTGACCATGACACGATGAGCTGATCGTGTGTCCGTGTCCCAGCGCCTTGGTCAAATATTTTTAATTATTTATTATTTTCTTCCCTATTTGCCATAGGTTCATCGTTTCGTCGTATTTTGAAATACTCGTTCGTGCGGTGATGGTTAATGCATCATCGTTGAATACACTTGCACCATTTGAAATAGGGCTTACTCAAAGGTGGCTCCGATGCCCGGTCGTTAACTATTTATTACTAATTCATGAAATTCAATGGAGAATAATCCATGAAATGAGTAATAAAACAGATAGATGTTTACTGTTAATTCATAGGATCAGCTAAAGATTCGACTACGAACTCAGAACAATGAGTGATCGTTGCCATTCCATGGGATCGACGTTGATTCGACCATGGAATAGGAGAAACGATATTGCCATTCCATGGGATCGTCGTTGATTCGACCATGGAATCGGAACAATGATATTGCCATTATGTGAGATCGTCGTTGATTCGACCACGGAATCGGAACAATTATATTGCCATTCCGTGGGATCGTCGTTGATTCGACCACGGAATCAAAGCAATGATATTTCCATTCTGTGGGATCGTCGTTGATTCGAACACGGAATCGGAGCAATGATATTGCCATTCCACGGGATCGTCGTTGATTCGACCACGGAATCGGTGCAATGATATTGCCATTCCGTGGGATCGTCGTTGATTCGGCCACGGAATCGGAGCAATGATATTTCCATTCCGTGGGATCGTCGTTGATTCGACCACGGAAGAGTAATGATATTGCCATTCCGTGGGATCGTCGTTGATTCGACCACGGAATCAGAACAATGATATTACCATTCCGTGGGATCGTCGTTGATTCGACCACGGAATCGGAACAATGATATTGCCATTCCGTGGGATCGTCGTTGATTCGACCACGGAATCGGAGCAATCTTATTGCCATTCCACGGGATCGTCGTTGATTCGACCATGGAATCAGAGCAATGAAGGGATAATTAACCTCATGGGTCTATGCCTAGCAGAATAAACTGACTACGATAGGAGCATTAATTATCCTGACATGAATTGCCGTTAAGCCATATCCTTTATATAGTCAGGTTAAACTCGTTGTTTTTTCCTGAAGACGATATTGCCCATTAGAGTCGTCCATCCCGTGATACTATATATAGAAATGACTGAAAGTATTCAGTATTCATGAGATTATGCCGTTGTCTAGACGTTGACTGCACATCTACATGTACTCTGAGAGAAAGCACTCTCCGTTGAGAATTTGATGAGAGACCCGTGTCTCAATACTCACATGAGATTGCTGAACCGGCGGTCCGTACAATCATGAGTTTACGATTTTAGCCCTTATTGAAAATCCACCATCTACAATTGATTTTCTATACCTTATTTCTTTTTCTTTTTAGCCTGGTAGTCTGTTACCGGCTATTTTTCTTTTGGTTTTGTAGGGTGGTATAATCCTTTTATACCCTCTTCTTTTTTGATCAATATAATCTTTTCTTTACCGATCAAAAAAAAAAAAAAAAGTATGATCACATGCTTGAATAGGTCTCACCCATAATTGCCTCTTCATATGGATTTGTTTTCCAAACATCTCCCCTTACGAACTAAAGTGGGTACTAAGTTTTGTCGTTAATAAATGTTTTTGTGAATGAAATTTTTACCGGAATGGTTTATGTCGTCGCTTCCATCTTTATTACTCCTTCGCCGGGTAAACAATCTCGTTATTTTTTGCCCTAATAAGGTACAATCGATTAGTTTCCTTATGACGGTGCCAAAATAATCTGGGCAACATTCAACCAAGGCATACATCTATCAATAGTATAAAGCAAAGTTTAGCTAACTTTGCCTATCTGAGTGGTGGTCAAGATTTATCCTTGGCAAAGATAAATCAAAGGTTGTGGTTCTCCGTGCCACACCCTACAAGTCGCACACGTGGTGTTCAATCTAATATTATGAATTAAAAATGAATACTCAAGTCAAGATATGGAATTTCAAAAATTATAACGGGGAGGTTCAAACTCATGACCTATTGTGTCATAAGAGTGGCCTCTAACCATTGTTCCACCTTGGTTGGAATTGATAGAAAAGATAAATCAACAGTGGTTTATTAATTAGTATAAGTGATTTGTCTAGAGAGAAGATAAATCTTTGGTCATGGTTTGTTCAACTTAAATATTAATTAGTATAAGTGTTTTATTAATTGATGTCTCATTAATTTCTCATGATAAATGGTTTATTAATTTTACATCATAAATATCTCTTAATTAATATTAATACATATCTCCATCAATAAATAATAATTTTGACAAAAATTATTTCAATAGATATTAGTGGTGGTGGTAGTAGAGGAAGAAGTAAGTGGTGGAAGCGGTGGAAGGTGTTACTAAGTGATGGAGGCGGTAACATTAGTTTTGGTGGAAGAAATAGTGGCGCTGGATAGTTTTAATGGCGGTGGTATTGGTTTTTTCTTTTTGAATCAAAAATAATAAAAAAAATTACATGACGAGTAACATTGTATTGTGAAAAGTATAGTTGGTTATTTTTGACACGATCAAAAAAGGCGGATAACAAATACTTTTGGGATGATACCAAATCATATAAGACAAAATGGTTGTTTTTGGTACCACTGCTATCTTTGGTAACGTTAGACGCATGATTTTCAGTATTAACAAAAAACATATAGTTGAATAAATTAATTGGCGACCTAAGTTTGTTAAATCTAAACTTTATACATGACGTGTGGGATTAAAAGTTATAAGTGTGCCCAATATTCTACGAGGGATAGAAAATGGTGGTGGTGGAGAAAGAAGTGATATCTGGTGGTTTGTGGTACTGGCCGGTATTGATGAGTAGTAATTGACTATGTTAATTATGTGCTGCTACAAAAGGATAACACTATAAATTAGAAATGAGGTTGATCGTATTAATGCTAATATAAACTCGGTTAAAAAACATGAAAATTAAGAAGAAGAAAAAAACAATTGGATGTCACGTTATATAATAAATAACACTAAAAATTACATATTTAGTATCAAGGTTTCTCCGTCCAATTGATAAATCTAAGGTTGTATTGAGATCCCATAAGCAGAGGGCAAGTTGGTCTTGGATTTCTGAATGATAATGAATATAATGAAACACTCCCTCTCGGTTTCTCCAATGAAAACCGAAACCTTCTAAAAAAATAATCAATCGAACAACACTTAGATGGAACGCATCACCACCAGTGTAAACTTCTTTGAATTGCTACATATCCAGTGAAATTTCTACAGATTAATCTGGTGATTTCGTCCTACCGTAGTTTTTAACGAGGCATGCAATTAAATCTCTAATAGTGATTTTAAAGGTATTTAATAGTTACAAAATTCTCTTATAAGTTTTGTTTATGCAAGTATTGATTTAACTTGGGTTCTTTTATATTTTTGTGTTAAGTTGATGACTTTTTAATTTGAATACATGTTTGGTTAACAAACTTTGATACATATAGGGTATTTTATTTGTAGAACTGATGTTAGTCTCTCATTTTTCCCGTTAGCACTTTGTTTCGATCCCGTATTTGTAGACATTATTTGACTAATGTTGGGGTATTTTTTTTAATCTCAAGGCTGATTAAACCCAATGTGTGTTGTATACATTGAAGGCGACAGAAGTTTGTGTCGGCTCTACCTTGAAACTAATAATTTTTCTTCGGAAGGTTAGTTGAATTTATGTAGATACAAATATCAATATGACTATGCTCTTTAAAACTCCAAATTACTTGAGTAACACTAGATGTGAGAACGTCATTCATGCACTACTTAGCATAGTTGGTGTGAAATCTTTTTATCCACGAGTTTCTTCAATTTTATGTTATCAATATGATTGAGAAAGAATCTTCCACATGTTCTGATTTACTATTATAAGTATATTTTTTCAACTCACATGTGTATATCTCAGCCTTCCAATAGCCAAGGGTTCTTCATTTTTATAACTCTCACATTTGCAAAAAATAAATAAATAGTGTTTATCTATAGTAGGGAAAATATTATGGGTTTTTGCTTCACTCCTTAGAGCCTTAGTTATCAATAATTTTGGAACAAATGTATTCATAAACATCATGGAGTTGGATTGGCAGTTTATGTATATGTACTGTTAGATGAAATATTCTTTTTGAAGTTTGAAATTATAATATGATGGAACAATAAATGGGATTTTTTTTTTATTTACTGTATTTTTTTTTTCATGTTGGCACAACATTATTACTCCGTCCAAATAATAAATTGGAATAACATGCTTAAGTAAAAAAATAAAAAGATCAGGTAACCCATTTTGTTTCCCAAAACCTATTTGAATATCAAAATAATTACTCACGAATAAAATGAAGCAAGAAGAATGTGAACAATATCGTATTAGAGACAAAACATCCCGTGCCGTTACGGCACAGGTTAAGATCTAGTAGATAATATGATATAAATGAGCAAGTGTAATAGTGATAAAGAAGCTCTTCTTAGATCTGAGGCTAGGAATATTATTTATAGAGGTCATGGAGAAAAATCCTCCATGATCCAATACGTGACTCAGACTGCACCAGTATGACACATCCCTCTGGCCAGCTATGTGATCTGGCTCCTGTTCTGTCCTTTAGCCCGCAAAATGCCATATGCGAATATTGATGTCCGCATATAATCTCTAACTAGGTTTACGCTGTGGCATATAACTAAATGAATTCCTTCCCACTCATTCGGAATTGCTTTTCCATGCATATTTTCCATCATTTCATTATTTTTCATAATTAAGTAATCAGTTTGTTTAACTTAAGTAATCACTTCGTTTGTTCGTGCTTAATTTCTTAGAAAATAACTCATTTATAACCAAATATGACAACAACAAAAAAAAAATCTAGTGAAAATAATTAGTTTTATGTGGATAAGTGCGTGTCTCTTGGTTATGGTTTTAGTACTTTAGCCTTTTCGACCTTGGGAGAGCTTTATGAGGACATTGTAATCTTTTTGAAGAGGCTGAAGAATTGTTTAGCTACTAATGAAGCGAATTGTGGGTTTGGAAGATTTGTTTTTTCATAGAATAGGTGTGGCTATTCATAAAGGTGTTGGAGCTCAGCTAGTTACGAGACTCCCATCCAATTTCGTATGTAATGATTCCCTAACAATATAAACTACATGAAATAATGTTTACCTAGAAAATAAAAAATAAAAATATTTGTAAAGAATCAATAATACAAAACAAAGCTAGACTAAGTTTGCCTTTGTTAGTGGTGGTCAGGATTTATCCGTGGGAAAGATAAATCAAGGGATGTGGTTCTCCCTACCACACCCTACAAGTTGCACACGTGGTGTTAATTTCAATATTATGAATGAAAAATGAATACTCAAGTCAAGATATGGAATTTCAAAAATTATAACGGGGATGTTCGAACTCATGACCTATTTTGTCATAAGAGTGGCCTCCAACCATTGTTCCATCCTGGTTGGAATTGATAGAAAAGATAAATCAACAGTGGTGTTTTGTTCAACTTAAATACCATAATTGGTCTATTAATTAGTGTTTAACTAATTGCACATAATAAATAATTTATTCATTTTAAAGTGTCATTCTAATGTTAAAATAAACTCGATGAAACACATGTCCATTTTAAAAAATTGGTGCAATCAATTGCCATGTTATGTAATAACTAAACGAACGACACGAATCAAAATCAGAACATATGCGATTATTTATTATCGATTTGTTTATGTAAATAGTGGTCAAGATTTTTCCTTGGCAAATATAAATTTACCGCTGAGGTTTGTTCAACTTAACCATTTTAAACGTTTTATTAATTAGTGTCTCATTGATTGTTCATAATGATTAATTAAATTTCTATTATAAATGTCCCTTTAATAATCTAACATAAATAAATAATTTTATTAATAAATAATTTTACTAAAAACTATATTAATTCTAATGGTGGTAGTGGAAGTAGGATTAGTATAAGTGGTGGCGGTTGTTTGTGAATGGTGGAGGTGGTAACATTACTATTGGTGGAAGAAATAGTGGCGGTGGATGGTTTTTATGGTGGTGGGAGTTGGTTATAGTAGTGTATAATAATAATTTTTGCTTTTTAGTGAGTTTTATTGACCAAGTAAAAAAATAATATTCACAAAACATGCAACATTATATTGTGAAAGATGTAATTGGCTGTTTTCAGCACGATTGATAAGGACAAAAACCAAATATTTCGAGGATGATACCGGAACGTATAAGATAATATGATCATGACTGTTCGATCACCTGTATCATATAAAGGCAATTGGTGTACCCACGTAAGAGAACATTATCACCCTCTCAAGTATTATTACATTCTTTTTCCTGAAAGACCATCAATGTAGAGTTGTTTCGCGACAACTACCTACAAAGACAACAACTTTCACTCAGTTCCCAATATAAAACCTTATTGACCGGGAAAATGTGTTTGCATTCTAAAATATTTGTTTGAAAACTATGTTTGTTCATCATAATCATCATAAAAAACTCTAAATCATAAATCTAAATTTCGCCTCCGATGTTTATAAAATATTTTTTATATTTTACATTCTCAAATCATGCGACCTCTTGATGATAAATCAACAATATCAAATTACGGATCAATATGTATAGGTTTCATTCACTGGGTTAGAAGGTAGAGTAGACACGGATGCGTAGATCACACAAAGCAGAACATGACTGAGAATACTTCAATAATTTGGTCAAGAGATAAGGTCAAAAATTTAAGATTAACTTTCTATAGGGCTAATTAGATCGGCTTCAATAGGAGATGACTAAAATATATATTAATAATAATTTTCACGTAAGACAATTGCAAAACATAGTTTGGCTAACTCTGCCTATGTAAAGAGTGGTTAAGATTTGTCCTTCCTCAATTGCTATGTTATGTGAGAAGAAGGTGATATCTAAGATTCAGGTATAATTCAAATCTATTAGATTCATACCATTTACAACTGGATGCCTTGAAAAAAATTGACGTGTTGTTATTATTATTACAGGCAAGGGATACATTGACCACATTTGCGCAAATAGCTCACTTCGAATGATTGGTGTTGCATGTAATGTCTAGAATGCGACGAGGAATTTGAGGAAACAAGGCACCAAAAGCAGTGTCCGGAGTATTTTGGATATAGTAACTTAGACCCGATGTAATACTTATGTTTTTTTTTTTTTTTTAGTTTTTCCACAATCTATTTATTTAAGAAAAATGAACATTGCAAATACATAACATCAACAAAAATTAGACAAATTGCGTTTGATAATAATGGCTATTGATGGTTTGGAAACAACAAAAGAAAGGAATTGTTGTAGAAGAATTGTTGGAATATAAAATGGATTACTTAATACGAATGAAAGAGGTATAACTATTTTGATTCTAAAATCACATAAAGTTCACAGTAGAAGATGACATCAAGTTTAAAGTTAGTCAAAAACATAATATGGCTAACTAAAATGGTGGATCGACATCATCTATATAGGTTAGTTAGTAGATTAGTTTGGTTTTTATTATGTTTTCTACTTATCTACACCCTTTTGGTGGTTTTATCTACTCTTTTGAGGTTTATCTTCGCTTTAATGGCAATTCTTGGTTATTGGGTTGATATTTAAGATCAATAGTGATGCTCTCCATGCTCTCCAACGACGAAACCTTCATCTGGGTTGTCTCCGGCGACGGAATCTACATCGGAATCTTCATCATCAACTTATCCGGCGACGAAACCTCCATATGTGGTCTTTTTGACGACGGAAGCTTCATCAAAAAAATACCATTCTCTGCCTATTTGGAGGATCGACAACATGACCATGATAAATAAGTCAGCTGGAGCGAAATAGGAGCATGTGGAGACTTTTATGGTCGATATTGATTAGTTGATTTCACTGAGATAAGCGCTGCTCACGACATATTTTCAAAAAATATTTAAACTTCCATGTTCATGTAGAGCATTATCTCATTATACGCAATGAACCTAAATAAAAAAGTGTCTGGAAGTTAAGATTATATTTCTTTCGTTTGAGCAAATCTCCGGCGGTAAAATATTAAAGGAAAAAACAAAGAAAAAATGAGAGGAAAATCCCAACTATTTTTATGAGAAACACATAATAAATCATAAGGAGTTGATAAGTATTCGGGACACAAATTATACGATATATTAAAAATGAACCAAGGGCTAGTTATATAATAAGTTACAAAAGAAATTATAAGCATGCATAAGCATGCAAAACATAAAAATTTTAAGGAAAAAATAGATTTTTAACCTTTGAAAATCTAAAGCCTCAAATATATTCAAGACGGTGAGACTAAATGTGATCTAAGAAAGTTATAGTTTATTATTTTCCCCTATAGTTTGTCGCCATATTTCGATTTTATCTTTTTCTTTTTTGTATATTGTAGGTCTTTCTATTTTTGTTCTGGGGTTTGATTTATATTTCTTTTATTTTGATTACAGTTTGATATGGGCTTTTAATTCTAATAGATTTGAGGATTTTTTGCTTTGGGGTTTTGCATGGATGCTTTAATCATGAAGAGTTTGCTCAACGGTTGGACAGGGATTTTGTATGCATGGAGAAGATTAAATCTAGTACAAAAGCAATAAAAACAACATTAACCGTAGCATCATAAACAAAGCAAGAAAACTCAATAACAAGTTTAAAATCATCATATACTTATGTAGTTTGTGCATAAGATTGTCTTCCTTAATTGTGTTTTTTTCCCCAACAAGGCTAAAATTTCTAGTGTTAAGTGCATGCATCATAAGGACATGGCCATAAGTACAACTTCTTTTCAAGTTTTGAAACGAACATGCATAATTCCATAGTTTCTTGTTTGATATATATTGTTGCAGCAGTCGGAGTATTTGGCACCCTTTCAGTTTAGAGCACATACCCTGTACTAGCTATGTTTCTCTAGGGCTTACCTATTATGAAGGGGATGGCTTTGATTCCTCTATGTCTGATCTCAGTTTCATTTGATACTTTCTCTTCCTCCATCGATGTATTTGCTAGTATTGTACTTCTCCACCGTGAGCCTCATCAATCATATATATATAGAAAATCAACTAACATATAAGATTTGATACCTTATTGCCTTGTGTCATTTCGTCGCTCAATGGTGGGCTTCCTAAATTATTTAACTAGTACGACCGTTGACACGGTGGGAGGGCCGGCCGAAGAGGAATTTGAAGATAGGGTTTGTCTGCGACTACTATCACATTCCGTTTCACGAAAAATGATCTTTTCCCCCCGTTTCGGAAAAAATGATATTTTCACCTCGTTTCAGAAAAAGTGATACTTTCACATCGTCTCAAAAAAAGTGATATTTTTGCCCCGTTTCAGAAAAAGTGACGCTTTCGCTCTGTTCAAGAAAAAGTATCGCGAAAGTATCACTTTTCCCAAAACGAAGCGAAAGTATCATTTTTCCCTAAACGGGACGAAAGTATCACTTTTTCCCTAAATGGGGAGAAATGATCACTTTTCCTAAAACGAAATGTGAAAGTATTATTTTTTTCTGAAACGGAAAATTAGTCGATACATAAACCAAAATATGGTTGCATTATGTGTTTGCACCATGTGTGGTGGTTTGCATAATGGCATGCATTCAATTTTCGTGAATTGCACTTAAAATGAAAGTATCACTTTTCTTGAAACAGAGGAAGTAGTTTTATTAGTTGCAACGGAAAATTAGTTGATGCATAAACCAAAATATGGCTACATAAAGTATTTTGTATCATTTGTGATGGTTTGCTTAATGAATGTACATTTAATTTTCTAAAATTGTGCCTAAAATGATAAATACCTCCAAATTAAAAACTCTAAAAAAAACTCAAAATTTGATATTGTTTTTTGTACTCATTTCACAGCTTTTTTTTATTACCTCTCTAAAGAGATAAAATTTGTAAAATTCTAAGGCACGTATTTTTAGATATGTTATATTAAAGTTTCATTTTCAATTATACCCCTAAAAAATATGATACATAAGGAGTTATAGTAATTGGACTAAAATGGAGGGATAATTGTGTCAAGTGAAAAAGACCAACCATGGACGCCAAATCCAATCTTTTTGTATCAATTGATGACTTAGGATTTACAAATAAGTGGTCATATAAAGGTCCTCCCTCGCTTCGCTCGGTTCGCCCAACTAGTAATAATGTCGGAAACAATGGGGTTTACTGTAGCTGAATCATTTAGTCATTTAATCGTAAGAACGGACCCTAGCTCAGCTGGTCATCCCCGTTTCCCAAAGTTTGATGCGTTCCAGGAGGTCCCAGGTTCGAGCCTCCAATGACGTAATATTGCAGAAATTAACATGGAAGGTAGAGTTGGCTTGCCCCCCTTGTGACACAACCCCCCCGGCTCCCCTTGGCAAGGTTACCCATTAGACTCGCTGGTAAGCTAACACAACAACCTGTTCAATTAATGTAGTAGTATGTCGTTGGAGCTTAGCTTGTTAGGCTTCCAACTAGTTTCATGTAATAATATTTAGGGATATTTTGACTTTGGGTCCCAATTTTGTGACCAGAGTTGCGTTTGGGTCCTAGAAAGTTCAATATTAGAGTTTGGGTCCCATGACCATGGTTGACCGTCTTGACAGTTACAAAACCCGTTGAAGATGGAAATGACCGATATAATATTTGATTTGGATTTATTTACTAACTCTACCATTTTAACTCCCATTAAACAAGCGTGTGGTTTAGAATTACCGGCGAAAAATCAAAGTAAAAAAGGGAAAATTTTGGGTACGAACCATCGCTGATTTGGGTAAGTTTTGATCGGGAAGATAATAGAGTTGAGAGAACTTGTTTCCATTGATTTTCCTCCTCCTTAAACTCTCTCTAAGTTCCGTTCCTCCCTGTGCAATATGCATCTTCAGAAGTACCGCTCCAAAGAGTGTGGGGGAACCGGGAAAACCTCAGATGGATTGCTAAAAGGTAATTAAATATAATAATTCCTTCCTAAACCCTCATTTTCCTTTTTCTTGATTTTGTTTCTGATTCTGTAGGTATTAGAAGAAGAAAAAAGTCTTAATTAGATAGATTTGAACTGGTGCTTGAAATTCTACATTGATCACTTCGATTGAGACCATATTATGGATCCACTAAGCTATTGGCTCTCTGCAGATGTGCAGGACGAGAAACGTATGGAAGAACATGCATTGGTAATGCTCTTTCTGGATCACTAGGAAAGCGAATACAACATGTTTGAGAAAAGCCCCGATAGAAATAGCACCAAGCTTTTTACTTATTATGCGGACCGTAGAATTTTATTCATTCTCACCTTCGGATGTGTTTAAATTGACATGTGCCGCTCACATGTTAACGTTAACTGACGGTGTTAAATAAATTTAAATTCATTTTTAAAAAGAAAAGAAAATCCTAACGGTCAAGACAGTCAACGACGGTCCTGAGACCCAAACTCTAATATTGAACTTTCTAGGACCCAAATGCTACTCTGGTCACAAAATTGGGACCCAAAATCAAAATATCCCTAATATTTATCCAATGATTATGTCTATTTTATTTAATCGGTGAAAGTTAACAGTTATTTTTACTTTTTGATGCAAGTTGAAAGTAGAAACTCTTTAGTAAAGAAATTAAATTGCAATTTAGTGGAGGTGGTCCTTGAACTGAGCGAGCATGTGGCATATATGCTCTATATAGAGTTATATGACCTATATCGATTCGCGCAAAACAAACAGGATCGTTTTCATGTTATGGGAAAATTTGGAAATGTGAATGAAGTTTACATGTATATGGAGCCACTTAGATTAATTATTGAGCTTATTAGATATTATCTTATGCAAACTGGGTAACCGTGTTCTATTTCCTTCATTCATAATTTCATATTGCAACCGCATCGAGTTTGTCTCCCGAATATAGTCGGGATTTTTTTTTTGGTCTGATTAAAGTTGGCTAAGTATTGTAAAGAATTAACAAGTGGGCATGCAAGTGGGATTATGTGTGTGTTAGTGTGATCTTGCCTTCTAATGACATCATCACTTGTAAGTCATCTTCTCACGGCCTTCGAACCGGTGCTAATGTGAAGCATAATCCCTCAGCAGACAGCGACGGAGCCAGCGTTTTTAGATCGTGGGGTCAAATAAATTTGTTCGGCGCCGTTTACCGAATGATTTTTTAAATTAGTTCTAAATTACAGTTTAAGGTACTACAAAACCACGCACACTAGTATTAAAACTAGATAAACTTGCAGAAGCCACAAAAGCATAAATAGACTCGTAATTTTTTCTTGGGTACATTACGGTTAGAATGTTAATAATTGGGTAGGCGGCCGAAGGCCGCGGAACTTTTTTTAGAACGGGTCGCAATACCAGTGGACGACCGTGACTTGCTTACAGAGAGGGTACTCGATATATAGAATGAAAAATATCAAAATGAACAAACTTAATATAACAAACAGAGAAAAATTATATATTAATGAGAAAAAGAAACGTTATCAACTTTACACAATATCACAATGACGCTGGTTTAAGTCTTATCAGTTCAATGCAGACCTATAAATATTCAGCAAATGGTGTGTATAGTTCTGACTGCAAATCTGATTTACCTACTAAGCTAGGTTAATTACTACCAAGGTAGTGATATAATAGAACTTTGCTTCAGTCCACCTAATGCATATAATGTTATTGCAAAATTCAAGGAATCTCATATATGGTCCATTTGTAAGGAATCTCATATATGGTCCATTTGTTGTTTTTAGTTTAATTTAGAGAGCTAGTCGGGTGATAAAACGAGATTTAAGCCGGTATTAGTTGCACTATAACCCCATTAGCTATAGAAGTTTCAACTCTACCACAATGTTTGCCCCCACAACTTGTTAAATTACGGAAACATCAAGCCTAATCTAGCCAAAGTTCAAAATTAAGTGGGGTCTTGGGACCCCATTTGTCCCTTGTTGCCTCTGTCCCTGTCTGCAGAGCTACTCAAACTGCAGCTTCAATCGGTCATTTGGCAGTAACAACTAACAGTTGCATGAGTACTTGGAACAAAGGAAATTGTACAGGGAATAATATACTCAGGGTGAGTTGGGTTGTGCCGTATCAAATTAAAACCGGAGATTGCTCTGCAAATCGGGGATAAAATCGGAGGCAGCCCTGTTTTTTTATTTCTTCCATTTTTGCTTCTACTGATATATGAAAAATAATACCCCTTAGCGGGACCAGAGTACCCCAAAGGAGAGGCAAGCCCAACATAGATATCGGGACTTGAGGACTAAGGCCCAAGTCCAATAAGGAAATATCCATGAAATGAGAAGGACAATGAATGAATTAATGAAGAAGGATGAGGTTATATTAAGAAGGAATGACATTAGTGGTAATTAAGGAGGTTTAGTACATGTTGCATGATGTCATAAAATGAGGGGCTTTTGGAAAGTCTACATAAGGAAGGACAAGGTACAATAGAAAGCAAGCTCCCTCTCTTACCATTCCTAGAAAGTGTTGTCATTAGGTGTGACTAGGACGGGTAGAACCAAATCATATTCACCCCTCAACATTTGGCGACCACAGTGAGAGGTTCGTGCCTAGCCCACCATGACATACCAATGAGGTACTAGCTCAGATGCATTGAAGAATCGATCAGCCAACCAACCCGCCAACCTGGATGAAGTGATAATAGAAGATAATTACAATGGCAAAGAAGAAACATTAGTTCAAGATAGGGCCACACAACCAACAATGCGCGAACCCCAGAATAGAGAAGCAAACGCGAAACGGGGAAAACACATAAATAGCTCACGCACCAAAACCCCATCCTTAGCCCTACAAGATATACAAAAGGATTTAGAGGAACATGTACGAAGAAAGCAAGAATTGGAGGATTGGATAAAACAAGCGGTGATAGCGGGCCAAAGCACCCATGAGGGAGCAACAAAGGGCAGAGGACACAAGGATATCAAGTAAACGACAATGTCATAAGAAGAAATGGCGAAGTACCTAGAACAAAATTACCATGTGATAAAGCAAGATAATCATTGCCTCGTAAGGAGCTCCTACCCATCAAGTATCCACGAGTACCAATATCCCGAAGACTACGCGTCCCCAAAGTTCAAAACATATGATGGGAAGGGAAACACCCAGGAACACATCATCCGATTCTTATCAACGATGAATGACAAGGTCTCTGACGGGAAGCTATGCCTAAGAGAATTTACCAAGTCATTGACAGACACATCGTTCACCTGGTATGATAACTTGAAGGCAGGAAGTGTGGAATCATGGCCAACCATGTCCGTTCTCTTCCTCGGGAAATCCTACTTGGCTAAAAGGAAGAACACATCGATAGACCTGATCCGGAGTGGTCAGCGGATGGGAGAAGAAATAGAAAAGTACATCTTACGATTCCGGCGCCCAGCACTGGATTTCCATGAAGACATCAGCGAGGGAGCGCTCGTCGAAATACGCGGAATGATACTCTCCTTCAAGGGGAGCCTGATTAACTTCAGATTCCAAACTTTTGTCGAGCTAGAAGAGGCAGCAGAAAGGATCGCCGACTGTGTGGAGGAAACGCACACAAATCTTTCATGTCACTATGCAGTCCACGCCGTATCCGGAGCACCGCGCAATGTAAGGGTCAACACTAGAAAGTAGTGAAAGTACCAGTTCCGAGCACCCGAGGGAGACCTAGGAGGAAGTACGTGGACTAGGCGGGACTCCAACCCACCACACCCTTTACCTTGTAGCAGAGAACAAGTAATCGAACTCCTGAATCAATGGGTTGCAAGAAGGGAAATCAAGCTACTTCCAACAATGGTGGATATCAATAAAATGGATAAAATGCTGCCAAGTACTGCCACTACCATCATAGGTTAGGTCATCCCAAGATGGAGTGCTTCACCATAAAGGGAATTTTCGAACGCAAGCATGTATCTAGAGAACCCGGGGTAGAAAAGAAAGCAATTGAATATGACCCCCTACCCCATCACTAAATCACGGACAGACAAAGAAATCAATAAGGCACGACCACGCTCCATCACTCACGACGAGGCTTAGCCAGTAACAGAAAACGTCAATCCATGAGAAGAGGAAAGTTACATTTCTTCTGTCCCTTGTAAGCAACAATATATGATGAAAATGAGCATTACAAAAAAAAAAAAACTTATAAGTAGCACGATCTACAAAAGGCTACGGGAGTGCCAAAGGCGCCCGGTCGGCTGACAAATTTACAAAAGGCTACGGGAATGCCAAAGGCGCCTGGTCGGCTGAAAAATCTACAAAAATCTAGGGGAGTGCCAAAGACGCCCGGTAGGCTGACAAATTTACAAAAGGCTATGGGAGTGTCAAAGGCGCCCGGTAGTTTGACAAATTTACAAAAGGCTAGGGGAGTGCCAAAGGTACCCGGTCGGCCAACGAATATACAAAATGCTACGGGAATGCCAAAGGCACTTGGTCGGCTGACAAATCTACAAAAGTCTATGGGAGTTCCAAAGGCGCCCGGTCGGCGAAAAATTTACAAAAGGCTACGGGAGTGCCAAAGGTACCCGCTCGGCCAACGAATATACAAAATGCTACATGAGTGCCAAAGGTTCCCGGTCGGCTGACAAATTTACAAAATTCTATGGGAGTGCCAAAGGTACCAGGTCGGCCAACGAATATACAAGAGGCTACGGGAGTGCCAAAGGTACCCGGTCGGAAACGAATATACAAAAGCTACGGGAGTGCCAAAGGTGCCAAAGGCGCCTGGTCGGATGACAAATTTACAAAATGCTACGGGAGTGCCAAAGGTACCGGTCGGCCAACGAATATACAAAAGGATATGGGAGTGCCTAAGGTGCCCGGCCGACTAAAAAATTTACGAAAGGTTATGGGAATGCCAAAGGTGCCCGATCGACTGACATACCTACAAAAAGATACAGGAGTGTCAAAAGTACCACAACTTTAATCCAAAAAGAAAGGGAGGGAGGGAGGGAGTAGGCGCGTTCATCCACGCCCTATCCCATCTCACCCAACATCTCCAACAAAAGAGGAGAGAGTAGGCACGTTCATCCACGCCCTATCCCATCCCACCCAATTTTCCTTGTTTGAGCAAAACTCATGGTTTTTCCATATTTTCAAGGATTCATGAAAAATAATAAAATAGGGAAAGGTATTGCGGGACTTGGCTACCTAGCCAGCCGTCCATGCTCTAGCCGTGGACGGTCCCACACCTTACAATCACTAGTCTTTCATAATTATTATTTCCCTCATCTTATGAAAATCCTCCGTTTAAGCAAAAATCATGGTTTCTTCATATTTTCTCAAATATTGCTCAAACCATGAGAAATCCAAAAGTCATCATGGTCACACGTCCGACTAGGCTACTCACGCCAAATAATAAAATATTATTATTTTCCAAATTTTCCAAATTTTGATCAAACGAGCAAAGTTCTACTTGCTCATTCGAGCAAAATCAATAATTTCAGTCAAAGATCGAACTCTTCTGAAAATCCAAGATATTGCTCAAACGCACATCAGAAGGTGCCAAAACTCTCAGGACTGGGACACGGGCATACTTCCTTGACCAACCAAGGACGGCCCTAAGGCTGACACTAATCCGGTCCCACACATATTCACAATTTTGACCTAATTTGCTCAATTGCTCATATCGGGTCCAAACTCTTTCTAACCAATCTGGAATTTGCTTAATCGACCATCAGCCGGTCCCACACCCGTAAGGGTCGGTTTCATGCCTTCTTGGATGGTCCCTCACTTCTTCATAAATTAGCTTTTATTACCTAATGCTCAGACGAGCAATATTTTAATAAATAATGAAACCGACATTTAATCATCATTCTTTCACCAACCGGTGAAGACCCTGGTGCATGCTCACTCGATCACTATGGCATCACATGGTCGTCCATCATCACATGTGGTTAGTCCCTCCCTCACTCGTGACCTATTTTCAACAATTCATCAATTGACGAACAATTGATCAAAAATTAGGGTTTCGAACAAACGCTCCACGAAATCATCATTCTGAGCAAGTTCAAATACTAATAAATTTATGTTGATCCAGACATCAACATATGGATTAATTATATAATATTTGGTAGTCTACCAATATTTTATGTAATATTTTATTGGGTCACGTCACCAATGAATAATTCGTCGAATTGAGCAATACTTATTCAGTTGCTCGAATATTGATCCAACTATCAGTATTCAATAATTTATCAGTAATTCTTCGAATAAAGCAATACTTGCTCAATTACTCGAATATTGATCCAACTATCAATATTCAGTAACTTATCAATATTCAGTAACTCGCCCAATTGGGCAACTCGAATATTGATCACAGCTCAATATTCAACGAATTTACAATATTTTCTCAGACTAGCAATATTAACATTCATGAATCACTGAGCATTCGCCAATCCTTCTCAATTCAACAAAACCTAGACTCATTGTCTAATTAGTCAAAACCTGACTAACTAAATACACGTATGCCTTGTAGACTCCACGAGTGGTGAAACATTAATCCCGTCACATGGGGGGATATCACTTAGGGTTTTGGTCTGGTGGCCTACGACACGTGTGTTCATCTACGACGAGAAATGTGAGTAAGTCGTGCAAACGGTTGAAGGAGTTAAAAAAGTAGTGGGTGTAGGATCAGTCAAGTCTCCACACGACATGGAACTGAATTGACCACGATCTCCCACTTTCCCACTCTTTCACTCAAGAAACCGTCACACTTACATGGATCAATGTGTTTACTACTCTGACAATATAAATAAGTCCTCGAATGCATGATTGAAACAACAGAAAAAACACACATAAAATCCACGAGATATTGAACAGAAAATCCATCATCTAACCAAGAATCATCGTGTGAGCAACATTCTCTCAATCATTCGAACTTATTCATAACTTACAGAAACCTTCAACACATCCACAATCCTTGATCACTATTGATCCCACATAAATCTTAGCTTCCCTCCCACAGATCCACCCATCCCCCTCTTTGTGACCAAATTGACTCTGGAACGACCATTGACTTGGTTTAGGCCGGAGTCCTACAGATTGATCTCTCGAACTCAAAGCACTCCCGTACAGTGCATCTTTTTGAGATTAAGCAGTTTGCTCGGTTGAAGAGTCTCGTCTGCACGGTCGTCTCTTCACTTCCCTAAAAACCCTACAAATCGTTTTTCCCCATCTACACCAGGTAACACCACCATCACCGAATCAAAATACGACTATGTCATGGACTACGTCGAGTCCAACTTATGGTCAAAAGGCGAAGTAAAATCATAATGCGCTGGACACGATTGATAAGCACACAAGTGCGACACTTTAACACCCATATTTATACTATCTAGGTCTCGATATTTATCTAATAATATTGTTTTAAGTCATTTACAAGAATTATAAGTGAAATCCATTCACTCGAAAAATAAATGGCTAAACAAGGATTTTTTTTAATTTTTTTTTTTGAAGAAAAATCTTAACAAAATTGAATGCGTACCATAAAGATATATATACTTAACCACTGATCGATCGTCATGATAAGGAAACGACACAAAGATATTGGCCACGTCTATATACTTAACTATATCACCTTTGGGAACCTTCCCCTTCCCATTCCAGATAGCCATCCGCGGATAGCCATAAGTAACAAGAACTTTCTTAATCATGACATCGTCCTGCTCAACATCTTCTTCACGATGAAATGCTAAGACGTGAGGATCATGCGCGTATTTAGATAGGTTCTCCTAAGACCACGCTTGCATGAAAGAGGCTGGGATGTAAGTCTCAACCTTATGAGTCTAGTTAACTATATGAACATCATGGAAAAATAGGTCAAAGTGACGGTGCAAGACGCCAAAAAACATCGGCGCGAGAGGAAAGGAGACACCATGAGATAATAGCACCTCCATCGGCACAAGCTCACTTTTAATTGTATATTCAAGGCTGCATTCAAACACATCATGACAAATACAAAACAAGATGTAGGCAACCAACTCAGCGCGGGGATTATCCTCTTTCCGACGAGGGGGTAAGACCATCTCTTCCACCAAACGCGGAGCTTAATACTTAATCTAAAGAGGAAAGGGGGCTCATCGGTTGCGTTTACTTACCATTTTGGAACCTGTCTGAGCTGAAGCGGCCGGTGAGTCGTGAGCCGCTTCATAAGAGCGAATCGAGCTAGAAAGTAAGTGCTCTCCTGTGTGATACTTTGAAGAGGGTTTCTTTTCTTTAACCATTTTTGCCTGCCCCTTAGCCGCGGGTGACAGTGTCTCTTTCTTACCTACGAAAATGGCCTTTCCTCCTTTTCCCCGATTTGCTGGCATTTGATCCTTCCTCACTAGCTCATTTCAAGAGTCATCTTTGCAGTCTAACAGATAGGCCCATAAATGCCTGTCTTCGTCAGTCAGAGCTTGGAAAACAGCCGCTTCACCATACGATTGACTGCCGTGAATAGGTAGCCCTATGAGAGCGACTACATCCTCCAAGACTATGGTCGCCTATCCTCATGCAGTAAAGAGGGTATGAACGGGATATGATCAATGATAGAAGAGCCGTGTCATGTCGCGCTTATATCTCACCACTTCCCGCTTAAGAGACGAGTTGATAGCCTCATCTATACTTTCCTAACAAATAATTGATGCACAATCGAGATTAGAACGAATATAATATGTCCAATATGGCCATATAGCGGGCGTAGCAGACGAAGAACGAATCTCTATTGCGGGGAGATCATAGTCACTGTGATGAATAGCCATATCCTGCACCTTTTTGAATGAGAAAGCATCCAAGGTATCTGATTCGGGGTTCATAAGCCACTCGGGGTCAGAAGGATAAAGAAATACAAATGGATTTAAGAGGCGTGGGATAAGGATATCGTCTAGAGGAATAACACGCTTACCACCACGGAGCCCCCTTAGCTTCAACGCTCGCTTCATGTCAGCACTGATGGTAAACTCCGAGATTGTATATAACCTACCATCCGCTAGAGGGGTATATGAATCTCATCTTGCTCCGCATATTTGATTTCTTCAGAGCCAGCGCTCATCAGTTCCTCGGAATCCTCGGACTTCCCTTTAGACGAACTACATACTACTGGCTGAACTACTAGACATGGTGCATTTATGGGTGTTTAGAATAAAGTGGAGAGAAATCTTAAAAGTAAAATAGATAGGAATAAAGTAGGTCTCATAGCTATATATAGGAAATCCTAAAGCATGAACGGGTCAGTTACAGAGTTAGAAAAAAAAAAAGACCGGAAACTGAAAAGTCCCTGCACGATGCGGAAATTCGAGCGCCCCTTAGGATCATGGATCCGGTAAAAAGGAGGAGGTTTTTATCCCTAACTTCTGAAAAATGGCGCACTTGAAGAGGATTGACTGACTACTGGGTCATTTAACAATTGACCCAATAGTCAGGGGACTAATGTTGATACATGAAAAATAATACCCCTTAGCGGGACTAGGGTGCCCCAAAGGGGAAGCAATCCCAACATAGATATGGGGACTAAGGACCAAGTCCAATAAGGAAATATACATGAGATTAGAAGGACAAAGAAGGAATTAATGAAGATGAAGGAGGTTATATTAAGAAGGAATGTCATTAGTGGTAATTAAGGAGGTTTAAGACATGTGGCATGATGTCATAAAAGGAGGGGCTTTTGGAAAGTCTATATAAGGAAGGACAAGGTACAATAGAAAGCAAGCTCTGTCTCTTACTATTCCTACAAAGTGTTGTCATTAAGTGTGACTAGGACGGGTAGAGCCAAAATCATCTTCACCCCTCAATAGCTTCGATTTCTATTCCACAAAATTTTCTCTCTGTTTCTATCATTAGATCATATCTCTTACTGCATCTTTCCGCTATTAATTTAGCTTTCAATAGTTTAAATCTCTTAAATTTGGTTGTTTTTTTTTTTAGAAGTTTAGTAGGGGAGATGGAATTTATATTTTCTCTTTCCTTCTGATTTGTATCAAAATTCTTTTAATCTTTTCTCAGTTCAATTTTTAGATTCTCCGTTCTAGTTTCTTTGATTACATGCTTTCAAAACTCCGACTATTTTTAGAATTGCTTTAGCTATTTCTGTAACTCATCCTTTCCTTCTTTATTAGATATCAAAAATCCCTTTTTATTAATTTCTTCTCCTTTCTTTGTCAATATGAACTACTCGATTATCACCATTTTCTTAATTTCCTTGTATTGCAGGGAAATTGTGTTGGGAGCTTTTGCTCAGTGGAGACCGATTCAGGTCAGTTGCTCAATGCAGGGAAAGATTATTAACACTCGACTCGTCTAACTCAACTCAAGTGACGTATTAGATATTTCTTCAAGTAAGAGATATTTTAATACACTACAAGACAATGATACTAAGACAAATATTCCTTCCAATATAAATTAAACATAATATGTGTCAGTTGGATATTGAGGTGGAAAAATTTGGCAGCAATTTTGAAGAAGTAATGATTATGTCTGCAAAAATAGAAGCATATATCAGTAGACATAGTTTAAACCAAATACTTGGTTGTATCATATTTTCTTCACAAGTGGAAAAATATAGCAGACACCTCAGTCATAGAATAACATGTAAACAACCAAAAATTGCTTATCTGGAAGATGATTTCAACTCAAATAGAAACTTGGCAGTAATTTCCTTGAATTTTTCACAAGTGTCAAAATTCAAAAATGGTTTTTTAACTATATTTACATGCAATGGGGGAAGTTATAAACTCTTCAACATTAGTTCTCATAAGGTACCACACTATCAGTTGAAGCATTACCCTCAAAACAAAAAACTTCAACTTTCTTCCAGAAAAACTCAAACCCTCACTTTCAATCATATTCATAATACAATGTCTGATATTCCAACAAACGATTACATTGTTCATCTTACAAATGCTCTGAATGATCAAAATTTAACTGGATCCATCAGAAAGCATGTTGAATTATTAAGGTTGGTAGCAGTAATGATACAGAAATGTAAATTCTCAAGAGTAATAGTAAAGTTGTTTAAGGAGATAAAAGGATCTGATAACCCTAAAGGTCTTAGAGTTGATGAAATGGTATTTGCTCTGAATAGAGATTGGTCTAATATGGGGTGGCTTATCATCAGGAAAATAGCTGATCCACAAATTTTCATTATCCGTTTTACACAAGCAGGGGACTTTGCTTATGCTATTTTCTTTCCAAGAATCTTCATCAATGAAGAAGAAGAACAGAGAATTCAACCAGAAGGAAAAGATAAAAATACGAAGTCTTTGGTCAAAGCAGCAACAACTTTAAGAATCAATGAAAGTCAACTAGACAAAGATGAGCACATGGCTAGAGGAATTAAGAGGAGAAGAATATCTGTGGAGGATGAAAGTATTGAGGAAATGAATACTTAAAAATAAAAGAATAAGGAAGATGCAAATAATATCATTGGGGAAAGGAAAATCATAACAGCGGAGGAGTCGAGGAAAGCCATAAAAGGAAAGTCACATGTTATTGATAATTCTTATACCGAAGAAGAAATAGAAAAGAAGCACACTTACCTCAACAAAGCAAAATAAGTTGAGATAAATAAAGAAACAAAGCAAAAGAGAAAACATGAGGAATGACTTAGGCTCTTAGGGCAATATTCAAGTTTATCAAGAAACAGAAGCATAATTATTGATGAGGAAAGGGAGCAGCTGAATCAGAACATATTGAATGGTTGGTATATGATTGAGCAAAGCAAAGAATGTATTCCAATTGAAGTAGATGAAAAAATTATAAATAATGATGCTGAAATGAAGGAGGGGAGGGGAGGATGAGACATAACTTTATAAGAATGTCTACAAACACTGATATAAACAATGAGAAGATTGATAATTTAGTTTGTGTGAAAGGATCAAACCCACTGGAATAGAACCTGGTTCAAATTGATGAAACTGAAAATCCCCAGAGAGAAACTACTGAGGAGGTCTTCATTGATCAAGGGAATTCTTCACAATTTCTAGAGAAGCACTTGGACGTATGGACAAACAATCTCTTTTCTTTAAATTCCAAAATAACAAATCATTTAACCTTTAGAAATAATCATTACATGATATCTTCCTATGTCTATATACATTATGTTACCTTCATATCATCATAAGTTTTACTCATGTTAAAAATAAAAATTTCAAACACTACATTCTCTCAAGCTTTAGGTACATATTGTTGTATTTTGATATTATTATATGTAGCATAATCCCTTTTAATTACAAGAATGCTTGTTTTCATGTTGTGATGGAAGAAAATAATATATATTGGGCATGACTTTAGGATTTTATCTTGGAATTCGCAAGGAATCAGATCAAAACTAAAGCAAGATCATCTTAAACATCTGAATAAAAGACATGTTTTAGACATGATCTTTTTATTTGAAACAAAAGTTCATAATAATATGGTAGAAAAACTATTACATAAACTTCAGGCTAAAGAATGGTTCATTTATCCTTCAATTGGCAGATCTAGAGGTTTTTCCATTGCATGGTTCCAGGGAGTATCAGCAAACCTTATCTCTTTTAAGGACAATGTCTTTAATTTTCATGTCATTAAAGATAACATGAGTTGTAATATTTCTTTCATTTATGGTGGTTTGAATAATAATTTGAGATTGAGCCAATAGAAATTTATTAGTAACTTTAGTGACCAACAAATACCCTGGGCTATAATAGGTGATATGAACTTTATTATTCACAAGGATGAAAAATAAGAAGGAAACGAAACATCTACAAGTAGTTTATCTTATGTTTATAGTTGTATCCAATGATTAGGTTTGGTAGATTTAAACTTTAATGGTTTACCATTTACCTAGACTAACAAGAGAACAGGAGATCAACACATACAGGAAAGAATATACCGTGATATAGTTAATCATAAATGGATAGAATGGCTTCCAAAATCAAGTACCATACACTTAACTAGAATTGCTTCAGATCATGCACCAATCATGATAGAAACCATACCTAATAGTGAAAAAGGAAATATGCCTTATAGGTACATGAAATGTTGGATAGAACATAACACCTATAATGATATTATAATGAAATCCATAGAAGAAGGTAGAAACATAAATAGGAGTATAGATGGTTTAATTAAGAAAATGGATTATGACCTTAGAATTTGGAATAAAAATGAATTTGGAAATATTTTTAGAAACATATCAAAAATAATTGCTGAGATTGATGTTGAAAATAGTAAGACTTATAGTGTCGACACTAAAAATAGGATAGAATATCTACAAAATTAACTTAGTTCATGTTATGAAATAGAAAAAATATATTAGAGTCAACATGTTAAGAACAAATGGATAAAAGAAAATGATCATAACGCAAAATTCTTTCATCAAAATGCTTCAGAAAGAAAGAGAATTAATATCATCAATACTATTAGAGATACTAGTGGAATGTGGATAGAAAGGCAAAAAGAAGTTACTGACATAATAACCAAACACTTTAGAGAAATAGCCCAAACTAGTAACAGTAGTATTGATCTTGTTTTCAACAGTATTATAGATAATAAAATTAGTCAAGAGGAAAACTTTTTGTTGTGTTCTATACCAGATAGAGAAGAAATTAAAGAAGCTTTATTTGATATGAACTCTTGGGGGGCACCTGGACCTGATGGTTTTCCCCTAGGTTTTTACCAGCATCATTGGAACAATTTAAGTAATGAGATTATAGAGTGGGTTCAAAATGTTTTTAGGAATAAAACCTTAGAACAAAAAATTAATCATACTTTCATTACATTAATACCTAAGAACAAAACTCTAAGACACTCAATGATTTCAGACCTATTAGTCTGAGTAATGCCCTATACAAAATAGTCGCTAAAATAATATCTAATAGAATGAAATATTTACTAGATAAATTGATTTCGCAAAATCAGTCTGCTTTCATACCAAAATGACAAATAACTGATAATAGTATACTTGCTCATGAAATTATGCATACCATGAAAACTAGTAAAAGAAAAGGTTGGCATATGGCCCTTAAATTAGATTTATCTAAGGCCTTTGATAGACTAGAATGAGATTTTATCATTAAGATGTTAGAGCTATTAGGTTTTTCAGTGGATTTCTGTAACTTAATATATGCTTGTATATCATCTGTTTCTTGTGATGTTCTTGTGAATGGAATTCCTGAAGAAACTTATTATCTAACTAGAGGAATTAGGCAGGGGGATCCTTTGTACCCATCAATTTTTATCATTTGTATGGAGGCTTTATCTAAACTATTACTTCATGCTGAAAAATTAGGAGATATTACTGGTGTTAAAGTTACAAAGAATAGCCCCTTTGTTTCACATTTATTTTTTGCTGATGACTCTTTTCTTTTTACGTCAGCAACCATAGTTCAAGCTATGAGCCTACTTAAATATATATAAAAAATTAGTGAATCCTCAGGTCAACTTATAAACTACCAAAAATCAGGTATATACTTTAGCAAAAAAGTTGAGAATAAACACTGTAAACTATTAGCTAGAATTCTTAGAGTAAGTAGAATCACAAAAACTGATACCTATTTAGGTACCCCATTATTTTTCAATAGAGCTAAAACTTTTAACTACCAAAATATGTTAGATAAAGTTTATAACAGAATTCAAGTATGGAAAGCAAAATTTCTCTTGCAAGCAGGAAGAAATACTTTGATTATCTCAGTCACAAATGCCATGCCAATATATCAGATGATGTGCTTTGCTTTACCAAACAAAACCTTAGATAGGATTAATGCTATTCAGAGGGACTTCTGGTGGAAAAAACAAAACAAAACAAAGGAATCTATATAAAAGTTTGGGATTCAGTTTGTATAAGTAAAGATTATGGAGGTCTAGGTCTAAAAAAAACCCAAAAGTTTAATTTAGCCATGTTAACTAGGTTAGCTTGGAGGTTACTAGAGAACCCAAATAAACTTTGGAGTATTATCCTAAAATGTAAATATTTTTCCAAAAATGACCACTTAAACTATAAAAAGAAGACAATTAGATATTGGGTTTGGACAAGTATATGCAAAGGCATAGAAGTTATAAAGGAGAATCAAACTTGGGAAATAGGTAATGGTGAAAATTATTAATCTTTGGAATGATAGATGGCTACCAAATGGAGAAAAACCTTAACCTAGAGGAAATAATACTAATTCACAATTCTATAGAGCTACCGACATCATAGATAACAATGGCACCTGGAATAATAACCTAATTGAACAATTGTTTGATAACAATACATTAAAATAAATAAGATCCATATAACCTTTTTCAAGTACTGATGGTAAAGATAACATTAAATGGTTAGGAACCTAAAATGGATGTGTTTCTGTAAAATCAGCATACAACTATATAGCCAATAAGAACAACAACCATGAAAAAGTTGAATGGAAATCAATATTGTATCTTAATGTTATGCCTAGGGTTAAAAAATATCTTTGGAAAACTCTTAGTGATTTTTTGCCAGTTAGAGAAATACTGGGTAGACATATACCAATATATATTAACTGTCCTCTTTGTAACAACCTCACATCTGAGAGTATTGATTACTTGTTCACAAAATGCACTTTCTCTGAAGCTATTTGGAGAAGTTTATCTCTCACTACTGTTTTTTATAATGCTGCTAATATGAGTTATAAAGATTGGTGTATTAAGTGGCTAGAAGATAAATAAAATAGATATCTTTTTTCATTTGTTCTCTGGCATGTTTGGAAATATAGATGTAGAGTTGTATTTGATAAAATTAAAACATGTCTTGAGAAGTTGATAAATCTGATTAAAAAAGATATGCTTGACCATATAGCATTTAAAAACTCTTATGAAAACAAGAAGAAGGAAAAAACTAAGTGCACTATGTCCCACCCAAACTGCAGAATGGAACAAAAAGATAACAAGATTCGCTACAACTACATCTTATTTGATGCTTCTTACCAAAAGAAATCAGGAAAATTTGCATATGGAATTATTATTATGAATAATAATGGTGATATCTGTGATTTTGCAGATGGATCAAGCAGATGCTGCTGCTCCAATGAAGCGAAGGAAAGAGCTTGTAGAGAATCTATCAGATAGGCAAGAGAAAATGGTTTAGACAACTTAGTTTTTCTCAATGATAATCAAAACTTCATCAATAGCATGAAGAACAATTTTTTTGCTTTATGATGGAGAAGTAAATCTTATTACTGAAAGCTTGGGAAGACAAGGATATTTTTGCTAATGCTTTCTACTACTATATTAATTGAAAATGTAAATATCTTGCTGATAAGCTAGATAAGTACTGTTTAAGGTTTAAAGCTATTGTAATAGACTCGAAAAAAATACCAAAAAAAAACACACAACTCTACAGAAAAATAGAGCTCAAACAAACACCAAAAGCCATGGAGAATTTCTCTTTATCCGGCTATAAAACTTTCAAATTTCTTAGGAGAGAAGCAGTTTACGAGTATGGGGATATATTCGGGGAGTTTGATTTAGGCACGGAGGCAAGGTTTTATTCCATTCCATTCCACCCCCCCCCCACCACCCCACCACCACCACCACCACCACACACACACCCTTTTTCTTTTGTTTAGGATTGTCCTGTCTAGGTCGTAATAGGCTTTCTTCTGAATATTTTTTGAAGCTTTAATGTTAATTCATGTTCCTGTATTACTTGATTAAGTTTCCATTTTACTAATTTTAGAAATCCTTCTTCGGATTTTCTTTAGGGTTTGCAATTTAGGGGCTTTCTTAGGGTCTATGTTTCTTTAAAAAAGAAAAAGAAAAAAAAGATTGATGCCAGTGATTGTCTCTGTTCATGGGTGATCAACCTTATGGATCTTCCTTGCTAATTTGGTTTTGGTTATTGCTAAATTATGAACTTTGGTTCCTTTGCAACGTTTCTCTATTATCTTGCGTTAATTGATTAATTGTTAGATTAGTTCCTTTCAGGCTTAATTATGTCATTATGGGCAAGAAAATTATGTTTTGTTGTATTTGGGTATTAAAATGTATGTTAAAGATGATTGATAGGGTACATCTAAATTTGAGTAATGAAAGGAATTTTTAGGTATACTGTTTGGGACCTCAATGGGGGCTGGCTTAATTAGTGGAAATTGAATTATTGTCCCTCCTTTTGACGGACCTTCATAAATATCCCTAAGCCTCTTTACAAATGTCCCTGATGGAAAAATTGAATTTTTTTTTTTATAAAAACCATAAATCTTATACTTCCTCTTTTAACCTTCAATTATCCGATATCTTTCTTCTTTGATTTACAGAACTCGGAAAGAAAAATACTCCATCTCTCCTCCCACCACCATCTGCATCACTCCTACCACCATCATCATCTCGATCGCCTCCACCGTAACAAGCACCACCACTTTCGTCCCCTCCGCCATTAGTATCAGATAATGGTAATCAATATTTCGAAATAGATTTCAGAACTTAGTTGTAAGGTTTCGAAAACCTAATTTCGTCGATTTTATATCGATTTTCTAATTAGATTCATGATTAAAGTATAGATCTGTAACAATCTCGTCTTGATCTCTTTACTGTAGTTTATGATTCGTAAAATCACTATTTTTTATACCGAATGAGGTGGTGGAGAAGGATTATTTGAAACTATGTTGAAATATTGAATGTATGATCAAACACAAAGTAATTTAGGGTTTCTCAAATCTAACTTAAAATCCTCGGGTATTATTGGAAGCTGAAGGAGTAATGATTTGGTGTTGTGGCGGCGGTGATGGTGGATCGAATCTATTTTTATTTTAAGATTCAGATTTGGGGTTTTTGACTACTTTGAGAAACAAATGTGTTGATCAAATTTAATGTTTTTCCTTTGTATATGTCAGTATACAATGAACTTTTTTATTTTTTGGATGTTGCAGTTGGTGGCTATTGTTGTGTTGGTGGTAGTTGTTGATATGATGATGGATGATGTTGTAGTGGAGATGATAATTGTGGTGGTGGTGGTTGTGAAGGTGCTGATGATAATAGTGGTGTTCCAGGTATAGCAATTGTCCTTTTAGTAAACCTACTTACTTCAATTTTTACGGGATCAACTACTGTTGTTGATCACATTTATGGGATCAACTCCTATTGTTGACCCATTTTTTTATGGGATCAACTACGATTATTGATCCATTTATGGGATCAACTCCTGTTGTTGAACCAATTTTTTATGGGATCAACTACTGTTGATGGTGGTAGTGACACTATTATAATTGTATTGTATTGCATGTTTTTGATTGTGGTGGAAGGTATAGTTGTAGAGATGGTAGTGGTGGTGGTTGTTTACATTTGCAACAGTGGTGGTGGATGTTCCAACATAGTGTTGGTGCTTGTTGCTATGGTGGTGGTGGTGGATGTTGTTGCGGTGGAGGTGATAGTAGTGGATTGACTTCCACTGTTGATCCTTTTTTTTTTGGATCAACTACTGTTGTTGATCCTTTCAACTTCAATTGTTGATAATATTTCCTTGGATAAGTATAATTATGCTTGTAGTTTAAATCGTGTAAATTTCTTCCAATGTTGAACTTGTGGTGCAATGTTAGCATGAATGACTCCATGTTATATGATGCATATTCGAATCCAACCAAGTTCAATCTATTTACATGGATCAACTTTCATTGTTGATCCAATTTAGGGGATCAATTACCATTGTTGATCCCCTAAATTGGATCAACTTCTGCTGTTGATCCTTTTTTTGGGATCAACTACCATTGTTGATCCCTTAAATTGGATCAACTTCTACTGTTGGTTCTATTTTTATATGGATCAACTACTGTTGTTGATACAAAAATATCTGAACTAGTGGTGGAGGAGGCGGCGACGATAGACTAGTGGTGGCGGCGGCGACGGACTAGTGGTGGTGGAGGATTGTTGGTGGTGTAATGGTGGTGGTGAAGGAGTGGTGGTGGAATATTAGTGGTGGCGGCGTTTGGTAGGTGGTGGTTGTTGAATGGTGGTGGAATGTTGGTGGTGGTGGTGCTAGTGGTGGTGGTGAAGTGGTAGAGGAAGAAATTTGTTCCATTTTGAAATAAAGAAAAATATTATATGGGTGAGGGTATTAAGGTAATCTAATTTTAAATGGATAAGGTTATTAAAAAGTAGGGATATATTTATTGTTGTATAAAGATATATTTATTGGGTGTCAAAAGTAGGGACATATAAATAATATACCCGCTTAATTATGCTTTGAAGACGCAGTGATAATAGTTTTTTTTTGAAAAAGCTCTTCAGGTCAATAGAATTGATTTTATGGTCTTGGATAGTTGATGATTTTGTTAATGGTATGTTAATTTCTTGTTTTGTTTTATCACTGAATGCATAGATGGTCAGTAATTTAATGTTGTAGTGTGCTTGTGTTTTACTTAATGACGGTGGATAGGTTTAAGCTAAGATGTTATAGGTGAAGTTTCTGCGTTCCCTGCTCTCATTTGGGGTTCGCTTGAACTGTTTGATTGATCGGATATTGACTCTCCTTTTTGGATTTGTAGATGAAATGCAATTATATTTTGCATGTTTGTGTGAGTTTCTAGGTTGTAATGGGTTAATCTTTGTTTGTGTAATTTCTATTGAAATTGTGGTAATTATCTAAAAAAGGATAGTATGAGTTATGCAATTATAGTTGTGTTTGTCAGATTAGTGTTATGCAATTTTCTTTGGAAAGTTGGTTTAAATGCCTTTGCAATCCCCGCTTTAGTCATGCTTGATGCCTAGTAATCTCCTTTTTTATTTTCGTTAATCTTATCTTTGTACCCTATTGTGTTTTTTCTGAACTTGTGTGGTTTACTGTTTTGGGTTAGAATGTTTATGCAAATTTATCATTTTCAATGTTCGATATTTTAGGGTCTTGTTTATCCTTTGATAGTTAACCATCTGCAGAAAATTTTAAAGTTTTTTCTTAATTATTCGGTGACTTTGCTTTGAAGGATTTTTAATTACTGTTTATTAACTAAGATTTCTTTTATCTTGGATATATCCATTTTGTGGTATTATTTTTCATTTTCAATGTTTTTCAACAGTTCCTTCAAATTAGATTTCTTGTTAAAAATCCGTTTAACCCAACCTCTGATCTGACTAACCTTTAGGCAAGTCTTCTCAAACTACTTTAGCTTTATCATTTCAATCTCATTTATTTTGTAGTTTCTCTGTATTTTTTAGTTTGATTTTGTTTCTCTGTATTGTTCACTCACTCCCTTTTAGTCTTCCCATTTACCCTCCTACAACAAAGACCATTTAAACTAGTATTTCTAATCCTCATAGTGACTATCCTAGCTTGGATTGTCAAGGCATAAACTTCCCATCTTCTATTCAACATTTAAAAGGGTTAGTTTCTCTTCACAAACCTAGCATATTGTTTCTCTCTGAAACCTTAGCTAACGATAAACACATGAGAAGATTATCGCTATCCCTCCAGTTCAATAATTACTTTGGAAGGCGATGCGGACTATGTTTAATGTAGGAAAAAAACCTAAGTATCGAAATATTATTCCACTCTCAAAATTACATCCATTCAAAAGTTACACCATCACTCCCAGAGCAACTGTGGTTCTGCACCGGTATTTATGGCCCACCGCATCCGGATACAAGTAGAAATCTTTGGCATGAATTTCCAACAATCTTTAGCAATATCAATCCATCCATACCTTGGATTTTTCTAGGAGACTTCAACGACGTCCTAGATCAATCGGAAAAAAGAAAGAAAGGAGGAAGGAAAGTAGCATATGCTCAATCTCAACCTCTCCTCATTCTAGAGAGTTTGCCCGGTAGATTAGATAGAGCTTTAGCAACCCAACTTTGGAGGATGGCGAATCCACATGCAACAGTTACTCATATTCCAATAATAGCATCCGACCACGCCCCAATACTACTACAAAGGAAAGCAATGGATTGGCAGGGAAAAAAAACTACAAATTTGAGCACCTATGCCTCGCTCATCCCCAACTCAGGAAAATAGTTGAATCGGCTTGGGAGCAACAACATGATAGTGAACCTACCCTCGACCTCCAACTAAAA
This sequence comes from Papaver bracteatum, assembly GCA_023529315.1. Classification (NCBI taxonomy): domain Eukaryota; kingdom Viridiplantae; phylum Streptophyta; class Magnoliopsida; order Ranunculales; family Papaveraceae; genus Papaver; species Papaver bracteatum. The sequence continues at coordinate 227,196 of JAJJWX010003512.1, forward strand.
CTCATAACTACCGGGCAAACTCTCTTAGAATGGAACAAAGAAACCTTTGGCCACATACCAACTATAATCAAGAAATCGACAACCAAGATAAAAACACGCACAACATCAATGTGCAACCCAGTTGGGCACCGTACTGGAATGATGGCTGCATCAAGAAAACATCTAAGAATAGATCATGTATAACTATTACAATGTCATGCGACATACTGGCAACATCTAGAATTCAATGGTTACAGTCGGGTGATCTCAACACAACCTTGTTTCATACTAAAGCTACCATTCATAGAGCCTATAACAATATATAACAACTACATGATCTACAAACAAGATCCACAAAACAACTGGATTAACAAGAAGGAAGACGTTGTTCAGCTCATTCTGGATCACTACTCTCAACAATATACGGCCCCTCCTTCGGTGATAAATGAAGACCTTTTTATAAATATCAGACCAAAATTAACTCCTAGACAATCAGACCTACTTACGAAGGAGATAACTATAACAAAAATCAAACAAGCCATCTTCTCCATAAATTCTGAAAGTGCTCCGAGTACAGATGGCTATACAAGTAAGTTTTTCAAAGTTTTCTGGGAAACAACTCATCACCAATTGATAGCAATGGTTCAATTTTTTTTTTTTAATAACCTAAATATGCATTCTCTCGTGAATCACACAAACATAACACTAATACCTAAAATCGACAATCCTTCAAGACCATCTCAGTTCAGACCCATAGGACTCTGTAACGTCACAGACTCGCATAGAAAATCATTTCAAAAATTCTAGTCAACCGACTTAGACCCCTTCTCCCCTTTTTAATAAGCCCTTTCTCAATAAACACTACAGCAATGTTCTTGAAGGAGTCTAATCTTCAGGGTTCCTCCTTTACAAGTGGTTCTACTAGTGGAGCTCATAGTAGAATTCCTGCTAACAGGCAAACAAAAGGTTTGTTTCATTTGATTTTGCTTCTTCCATTTTGTGGTTTCTACTGTTCTGAAGTTCAAATTTAGGCTGATTAGGTTAAAAAAAGAAAACAACAATTTCCTGAGATTTTGGAAGCTTTAACAAATCTAGAGCTTAAAGTAACCATCATTTCTTTGTTGCAGCAACCGAAACCTGAATTAAGCTTAAGTTCGATTGCTTTTGCTTCTAGAGAATCACAGGTACCAATAAGCATGCGGAGATGACAAAGCAGTATCAATTGACCAAGCTGTTAATACTCTTCTTAGCTTCATTTTTCAGATTGAATTGGTCAGCTCCAAAGGCCAAATAACATGCCCCAATCCCACCTGAACCAATTACTACAAAACACATAATAGAAAAGCCCATTTAGGTGTAATAGATTCAGGAAGAAGGTAGCTGTCATTTGCTCTACAATTTGGAGGATGTAATTTGGCGATCGTCGTAAACTCAGCATTTGGTTGTATGTTACTAAATTCTCAACATTTTTATTGCAGAAATGAAGTTCCAGCCAAGTTTCTTTTTCCGCCACGAGGGGAGAAAATACGGAAGGGAACCCCAGGGTTTCAAAACTTGCTAAGTTGGTATTGGCTACGTATGATCCTATTAAATTTTGAAGTTCCGTGGAAGGCATTCATGTAGATGGTGTCAGTTACTTGCTTAATGTTTAGCACTTCAGCCAGATAGATTACGAGGTCTGTCGCTGTGCCAAAGGTACCAAGTCTCTAAATCATTTCATTGCCTGCATTACTTTACATTTGCTATCACTTTACAGTGCATGGAAAATCGAGTGACTACATATTGTTTATGCATGATTAAGAAGAATAACTATCTATTAATATATCTTTCTTTCTCTCATCATTATAGCTTATCTATCATGAAGGGCATGGTTTTGATTCCTCAATTTTTGATTTTTTACTTCTTTACCATAGTTTAACTGTTTAAGCATTTGATTGAATCCACACATGACATCAATTTACACAAAACAAAAATGGTCTGAATCAGTCATCAGATACATGTATTTATCTGTAATAATAGTATTGAACCTAGAAATTTTTGGGGGCAATTTTCCAATCCATCTATTCCATGGATAATGGATGCTGCAACAAAGTAATAATTATGTATCAGTGACTTTACTGTATGTTGTTTCTTTTATATTCTTTTTATTTTCATATGATTACAGTCAATTGATGCTTTTATACTTTGAGATTTCTTGTTTGTCACCTATAAGTTTTGTGGATATCGAATAATTTGTTCTACTAAAATATTTTGTATCTTAAGTTATGTGATTTTGCAATTTGTTTATCTCTTTATTTTCATTTTTACTTTTGTGAAACTTTTTTTCTTTGACTGAATAATCTTTTAGCATTACTTGAACAATTGATTGACAGAGGGGCAACTACCTTCATGAACTCATGGTTGTGAGGAATTTTACTGAAATTACATATACCTTGATGATAATTATGCTGCTTTTATTGTTAGGTAACCATAGGGGTATAGAAACATGACACAAGGGAAGTAAAACTAAGAAAGATACATTTTATTATAGCAACTTAACAAAACATTTTGCATTAGATGGGTTGTTTTGTCCAGGGCATTCATTCTTGGGGCATTTTCAACGGAACTGGTTCCTTGTACCTATACCACCTAGAACATAGTACAAAATAGAAAAAGTTTACAACCCCTATCCCAGTTATGGTGTAATAGAAGTAATCCAATCTTCCTTCATTTAAATCCTCTGGCAACCAATTCCCAGTTGCAGCCCGCTTAGTTGTTTGATGAACTATAGAAACCATTAAACCACTAGCATAGCTTCCTACAGTAAATCCAAGTAAGTAGACAGACATTCCCATGCATTTCATGTTTTCTGGGAACTGCTTGTAGTAGAACTCTACCTGACCAACAATGCTAAATGCATCTGCTAGACCACTAATACTAAGCTGAGGAATCAACCAAAGTGCCGACATAGAAGAAATGGCACCACCACCTTTAGTAGTACCCAAAGTTGGAAACATAAGAGCAGTGTTCCTCCTCCGTTGTTCGATTATTGCAGAGACTAACATCATGATCGCGGATAGGAGAGTACCAATTCCTATTCGTTGAAGAATTGTGATACCACCTTCTTGACCTGTTATTTTTCTTAGTGATGGTACAATAAATCGATCGTAAATAGGGATCCAAATGGACATGCTAAGCCAGCAAAAGGCTATGTAGGAGGCAGCAGGAACCTGAAACTTGCCGAGGTGCCTATCTGATTGCAAGGCTTGGAAAACTGCATATGTGTGTAGTAAGGTAGTTGGTATATGGAAAACTGAAGTTGAAGCCCAAATAGGAAGTACTCTTACTAGACATTTTACTTCTTCCACTTGTTGAATTCTACATAGTCTCCATGGATTAGCTGCTGATCCATCAGCGTTGATCAGATCGTCTACGCTTACAATTGCAGCCTTATCAAGGAATCTCTTGCATGGTAACCAAGGATAAACACAAGTAGATAAGTATGATTAGTTACACTTTGAAGTCCTCCTAATGTCCTATTTACTTAGTTTACTATTTGGCAAACTTGGCATGTGAGGTCGACCTTGAACAAGTGGAATCAAGTTCCTAAAAGCTGCATATTACTGATTAGATATTTTAGCTACATAGGAATGCCTGAGCTGCAGAAGTGGGGTCATTCTTACCTAAACTGATTTGTGTAATCAAGTTTGGAGTTCATAGAATCTTTTGGAATATGGTTGAAAAGAGAGACTTCTGGATATTCAGGTTGGTTTAGCTTCCATTTCCTTGTTGCAGCCACCAGAACTTGAATGACGCTCGTAACAGGACTCCCCTCTGGTTTCACTTTTACGTAAATTCTTGAACCCAGGAAGAAAAGTATGCAGGCTATGAACATTAGGCATGATGGTAGAGCTAGTCCTATGCTCCAGCTAAGGTTAGATTGCACGTAGACGATGAGGGTCAGTGACACTACTAAGCAAGAGGATAAAACAAAGTAATACCAATTAATGAAACTGTTAATGCTCCATTTAGAAGTTTCATTCTTCGGATCGAATTGATCAGCTCCAAAGGCCATGGTACATGGCCTAATACCTCCAGAACCAATCACTAAGAATCCCATTGCAAGTAATAGAAAAGCCCATTGAGGTGCAGTAGGTTGAATGCATAACTCATTTTCCTTCACCTTGCAATTCGGTGGGTGCAATTTGGATACAGCCGCTGTTAATGTCATTAGAACCATCCCCTTCAGGAAACAAGAAAATGGGAGGATAAATATATATGTATACGAGCATTTACCAACATGTAAAATGTTATAGCTTACTCTCTGCAGTTGTGTTCACATTTATTAATACTAAATTACGGGTAAGCTACTATACCACAAGAGAAGCTATAGAGGCAAAGCATAAGGTCTTGAAACGTCCCAAGTAAGAGTCAGCGATATAACCTCCTATTAGTGGTGTAAAGAAGGTGGTTCCCAGGTAGACACTGCCAACTATAGCAGCAGTGACATGCTTAATGTTGAAGACCGTGGTGAGATAAACCAGGAAATTCAGAGGATATGCCAAAGGTCCCAAGTTTCTCAAACATTTCATTCCCTGCAATTGTTTATATTGATTATCGTATGTAGAAAACAGTTGCATGGTAAGAAGTAATAAAAACTCAAGGAAATCGCAAAAACAAACTTGCATCAGTTTACTGCAATAGTATGGCTTAACGCGACTGTATATGCAATGATAAACTGATCTCGAGACCATTTAAATCAAGGAACTCTGTGATCCTTCTCTCTAAATATTACTTACCTATTATGAATGGCATTGCTTTAATTCCTCTGTATTTGATTTCATTTGCATTTGGTGTTGTGATCTTCTCTTCCTCCATTCGTTCACCTTTGCTTGGTTACGGTTTCCTTGTTATCCAGTTTGATATACCCCAGCTTCTTTTTATGGTGTTGTCAGGTGAAACAGTTCCGTCAGATATCAAAAAGCTGATGCAGTAATAGTGGTGTCACCAGGTAGCATCTTAATCTCTGTTTTTGAGTGCAAAACCCTAAACCTCTAAAGTTATACAGGCAAAATAGCAATGTTGTTGTAAGCGAGTGGGTTACTTGAAATTGATATAAAAGGTTAGACTAATAATGGTGCTGACCTAATTAGCTGGACCATGATCGAGTCTAATTGTGTTGCTCATTTAAGCATTGGGTCGGCAAGTATTACACTTATATACAACTAGTGATGTACTTTGTAAAGGAGTGCGAGAGAAAATACATCCGGATAAGCAGGATGAGTATGATGCTGTCATTATGAACAGACAATGACGTATAGCTATGTAGCATAAGAAGTACGCTTAGAAATACTTTTCCTTTTTCATTGTCGAAGACAAGAGATTTCTAACTGACTCAATGTGTCATCATCAATTCATATCCATTCAGTATATCTTTTGTATTTTTATGTTAGTTGGAAAGTCCTTGGCATGTTTAATTCTTGCATCCATCTTAGTTTACTTCACTCAAGTTCAACCATTCATTTGTTGGAAAGGAAAAGAAAAGGAAATGGATGTGATCTCTTTTCCTTCTACAAAGTAAATATTCTTTTTTTAGAAAATTTATAAATGTCAGTCAAAAGTAAATGATGCACACTTTGTAATTGTAATTTTAATCTTTAGGAAGAAGCATCTTTTCTTCTCCACCATGAATGTTGCAATACCAGATCATGACTTGTGCACTCCAACATACTGATGTCTAAATGCATGAGGTTACCATTATTTAACATGTATTTTGTCAATTCTTTACGTTTCTACCTTAATTAGTTGGTCATTTAAAATGTAGAGAAATTTATTTTTATGACCCTGGAAATTGTGGGTCTTACTCTTTTGGCCCCGAGGTTATTTAATAAAATTTGCAAATTATTCTAGTGGCCTTGAAAATATTATAACAAGTGTGCATATTGTATGCACATAAAATAAGTGTGGATATTGTCTGCACACTATAAAATATGAAGAAAATTTAAAAAATTGTATACAAAAATCAGTGTGCACATTTCCTTCACTATAAAATATGAAGAAAATTTAAAAAATTGTTTACAAAAATCAATGTGCATATTTTCTGCACATAAAATCAGTGTGCATATTGTCTGCAAACTATAAAATATGAAGAAAATTTAAAAATTTGTTTACAAAAATCAGTGTGCATATTTTCTGCACATAAAATCAGTGTGCATATTATCTGCACATTATAAAATATGAAAAAAATTTAAAAAAATTACTTAAAGAATAAAAAAAAATATATGAAATGAAAATTTGATAGTTGTGTCTCGTTGTGTAGATCTTTCAAAAAAAATTTCCAAATATATAAAATTTGTCGAATTCTTACGTATGATATATGAGACATGTTATGTTTAAGTTGGCATGCCGATTATACCTTTAAAGGATATAGTTTATCATTTGATAATATCATCAAACATCTTTATCCAAATGATCCTCCTTCTTTTTTGAGGGTCATTTTAATAAAATGGGTTATTTTTAAAAAAAATTGAGCTTTAATCCAAAGGCCATTTGAGTAAGAGAGAGTGAGGGAAGGGTCAAACACTTAATTCCCACTAAAATGTAAGTAGGTCTCTTCCGGAAACAGCTTTAAAAATTAGAAATCTTGGGTTTAAACGTCTTTGTTTCTACATTAATTAGTTGGTCATTTAAAATGTAAGTAGGTCTCTTCCGGAAACAGCTTTAAAAATTAGAAATCTTGGGTTTAAACGTCTTTTATGACACACTCAGGAACCTTTTTATGCTGAAATGACAAATAAAATAGAGCAGATTTTTTCTTGTCAAGGGTGATCTCATAGAGAACAGAGGCCGTCTTTCTTTACAAAAATATAGTATTTCACTTCTTCCACTTGTTGCATCCAACACCTCCATGGATCCGAACGTATCATGTAGATAACTTCATCAGTAAGTAGAAAAACTAGTAAACTACTACCAAACATTTTATCTTCCAATATTACAAGAAGTTTATTACATATAATTTCAAATTTTCAATCATATAGATGGGCTTTGCGCGTGTTTTTTGTGCTCATGCTACCTCTTTGGTTGCAGTTCCACTACCCTTGTACCTATACCACCTAGCACATACCAAGAAATAACCAAAATTAACTACATTCATCACAGTAATCATGTAAAGTAGTCTAGTCTCCCTTTGTTTAGATCTTCTGGCAACCAATTCCCAGTCGTATTTCCTTCAGTTGTTCGATGAACTACAGAAACCATGAAACTGCTAATGTAACTCCCCAGTGCAAAGCCAAGAAAAAAAAGGACACTGCAACACTTCTCATGTTCTGTGGAAACTGGTTATAGTAAAACTCAAGCTGGTCTATATGATTAAATGCTTCAGATAGACCACTAATTGAGAGCTGGAGGCTATGTTGTATTAGGCGCTAGGCGAGGCGCCAAGCCCATCGCCTAGGCGCGCCTAAGGCGCCCTAGGCGACAATTTGTATTGTAAGCAGACTTTGAGATATATACAATGGATTTTGATATCAGTGACTTTTTAATCAACTGAATCACCATTGTCACCATTGAAATCATGAGGTTGCAGTATTGCAGATCGACCTTAAGGGTAAAAGAAAAATTAATTAAGAAAAAGGCAAAATGCATCTTCTATCTTGGAGCTCTGGCACGATTTCCGTTTCCTTCTGGATATCGAGCTTGAAGTTTATGAAAGAGTAGAAGCTAACGAGACTAAAAGTACATGTACTTGCATCTGCTACTCATGCTTTTACCCAATGAAGAGTCCAATTCAAAATACAGAGATAACTTTACCTACTTGGACAGCAGAGAAATCTATCTTACAAAAACAAATGGTTTTTGTCTGATCTAACGACTCTGCAAGAGTCTTCTCAAGCAATTGACGGTTCCGATTTTTCATAAGGTGGAAAAGATAAATCGTGGTTAACAATGCACCCACCTTCTACGCCCCGATTGGACGTCCCAGATTCTACTTCTTCATGCGTTACCAAATTATTCAACTAAGTTATTACTCTCATCATTTAATCCCATGATTCTCATTCATTGGACTGTTACTCTTATCATTCAATTTCAAGACGTTTCTTTTCTTCTCATGAAACCGATCTCTTATAACCCTCGCGTCTAAGAGAAGCGAAGTGAAAGGAACCATCCAACTGGATTTGCTCCATTTCTCGTCTCCCTCTATCTAGGAATTTTTAGGGATGAAAATTAGGGTTCTCCGTTTCACCTTAAATTTTATTTTTGATGTGCCCAGAGTAGAGACGGAATTCCTTCATCGTCATTCTGTACAATCCCAGGTATTAGTCTGTGTAATTTTGTTTCGTTTTTTAATTAACATTTTTGGTGATAATGTACACATGTTGTTTCTGTTTATTACCCTTTTTCTTTTCTTCATTTCTAAGGGGTTCCCTTGAATTTTACAGCAATATAATTTTCTGATATAATCATTTAAGTGATTAATTGGAAGTGAAATTTTAAGGAAATCAAGTAATAATATTGCTATGGGTCATCAGTAGAATTGATTTTATTGATGATAGTTCTGAATTACCGATTAACTTAAGCATTTTTCCAATCGTGTGATTATACCAAGCTTCAATTTTCGATGAACTCCCATTTAGTGATGAACTGTATGGTTAAATGCACCAAAGACAATGAACGGAGATAAAACGACGTAGTCTTCCTGAAGTGAGTATGTGATCATTTCGTTTTATTCCCAAAAATTTGTTGTTGCATATCAAGGCTCCTCTCTCCAGAAGTTTGCCGATGTGGTGGAAGATTTTCATTCAATAAATCATTGCAGTTTAATTGTTAATGAAATTTGAGTTGTTTAAACGTCACAAGATATAACAACTTAATTAGTATGTGCATGCATCTTAGTGGACCTCTTCTGCCTGAAGGGACATAAGTGGTTTAGATTGGATTATATATTTTGAGGGATTATAGAGAGTGATGTGGTACATAATTGCCGTCACTCCGAGCTCATTCAGGGGCATGCTTATCCAAGATATGTGAACAATTGAAAACAATCATAAGAGCTTTATTGTTGAAAGGATTATGATGCTTTGTGCACTAAATTCTTTTTTCATTTTAGGGTTGCAGCTTTGTTAAAAATGCTGGGACTTGAGAAGATTTGTCCAAAATTTTACTTCTATGTATTTTGTCATACAAGCAAGTAGGGTGATGGCTAAGTTGGATATTTATACGAAATTCACAAACGTTGTGGTTGTTGTTGTTGTTGCTTTCCCATTGGTGATATCCTTTTTGAGGTGATCTTGATTCCTTCTTTAAACTCTTTCATTGTGTTTTCTTATCACGATCCTTATCTTTGTATTAAGAACTGGGATTAGTAAATAAACTTGAGTACATCTTATGCATATTTACTTTAAGGAAAATAACGTGTACAATGAGCAGTGGTACACTGTATGGATTTTTTTTTTTGAAGCATTGTATGGATTATATATCCCTGCCTTCTGGCATGTCTTACCGTTCTCCGTTTTGCGAGTCATATGTGCACTTTGGGTACCATCTCAGATTTCAACAGGGTAAGTCCTTTTTTTCTGTAGATGCCAATATCTCCTTTGCTTACATTTAAAACATAACACCCTGCGTCCTATTCTTCTTTGCGGAACTGGATTTGACCGTATCTCGGCACAGAATTACAGTGGTGGGGTTGGTGAACTGGATTTGAACCATTCACAGTCGTATAGTTTCAACCCTGCCGTAAAATGGATGTTGAATGGACTCGATAATGAAGCTGGTATTTAGGAGGTGTTAGTTTCAATGTTTTAGAAATGCAGAACAATTTCATTACTAATCCACAAGTAAGCTACTAAAATCTATTATCAGTTTAGAGGCATAGCTAAGGTTGATTAAGTAGTCAAATAAATGGGTGCAAAAAAAAAAAAAAAAAAACTTTGTACAATAACACTGGATAACATAGGGTGACACTGTTTAGTATCGGGGACCCTTCATCAATATAGCCATAAATTAGTGAGGCTGTTTTGTGCTTTTTGTGCCCACACGGGACAACATAGGTTCTTAACAGTTTTTGATATTAATAAATAAATGCACAATTTTTATTTTTGTGTAGGTTTGTTACATCAAAGATAACTTGCTGTGCTCAAGAGCCGTCTAATGGAATAAGGCTTTGAACAGTTGCAACAAACCATTGCTTTGACTGAGATGTAAGTGCGTTAAGTTACAGTATTGTGATTTTATGTGGAAGCTCTTTAGTTTTTTTTTTTTTTTTTGTATCAGCAGAGTTAACTGAACTGCTTTCTACTTTCCCCAGTGTTTGGACTAAATAAGTGAGAGTATGCGACTAAGGTTTTAGTTAGTATTGAAAAAATCATACCAAACTAGATAATCTTAATCACCTATAACTTCGTGAGAGTATGGAACTACGTATCTAACTGGTCAGTTTTGTGACCATGAAGGATACCTTTTTTGTTTATCTTTTTGCACCTTAAGGGTATATTAGTTTGAGACTAAATTTTTTGTGACCCTATTATAATCAGATGATGTTGGTGTTGTGTAATTTTTTGTATGCTTTGTACACAAAAGCTCCCTAGGTACAAGGGATCCACGAGCTTACTTTGCAGCACATTGGGTTGTCATGTATTGTGGTCGAACGTACAAGAATGCATTTTCTTGAACATCAGGAGAAAGTACTATTTGGCCACCAGATTGTTGCTTCTCCACCTTTTTTCCCCCACAGATTTTGCACATGTCATTTATTTTCCAGTGCTAGAAATCAATTAGATTACCGAGTGTTATTACAATCTGTAATTTTCAGGGAGACATTAAACTTTCAGATGGTGAATGCACTGTTAAAGCACCATCCTTTCTTTCCATTCACATGGTGATTAAAGTAGACATGTTGCTGCCAGACTCGGATTGCCAGCATTTCGTTCTTGAGGTGGACATATTTACATGAGATGAGACACTACGGAAGAAGTCTACGAAAAACCTATAAGGCCGCCACAACATTTCTCCTCAAACACAAGTAACTTGAGTGGTGTTTTCTTTTCTTAGGATAGATGAAGTTTGTTTTGGGGAAAGTGACTGTTGTTGGTCTTAAAGAGTTGAAGATTTTCGACTTATTTATGTCATCAAGTTTAAACAATAATTGATGAATAGTCTGAATTTAACTAGCACACTTACAAATTGTCCAGACTTGCACTTTTTATCCCGTTGTAGGGAATGAGTATTCTTTAATTGTAATTTTGTTATTAATACAAAAAATTGAATACAAATGGACCGAAGAATCAGTCTTACGGACCGAAAAAAACTTTGAATAGTCACCACCATATGCAGTACCAATCCAAACCCGGGCCGTTACGGCACGGGTCATACACTAGTATAATAAGAAGAAGCAAAAGAACTCACAGATCTTGACCATTATTTCAGTGGGCAGAATTTCTTCTCGTTTGATATTATGACTCTTACTTTTGGTAATACAAACTAAATGCATCAATCACGTTATTTCCTAACTTTAATTTTCTCATTCCATATATACGTCCGTGATTGACTTTTGGTATTGATTTGATCGGATATTTCCTTCCTTAAATTATGATATTAAAACAGATTACCACAATTCCATCAATCGCATTATTTCCTAAATCTACAATTTGTACCATATATATTTGATCACTGATTATGGTGATTGGGGTATAACAATAACATTGAACACGGAAACAGAGTTAATTAAATTTCCATATACGTATAATTGTAAAAGAAAAAAACTTAATAAAAAAGGAAACAGAATCAATCACGTTTGTAATGAATTCATCAATTTGACCGTAATATTAATTGAAAAAGGATTCAAAATCATTATGACGATTAATGAGAAAATATTTAGTTAGGGAAACTATCCATGGCGCCTTTGGCGCTTAGTCTAGCGCCTCAAGCTTCCTCGAGGCGCCTAAAGCGCAAAACTCATTCGCCTAAGGCCCCAGAATGGAAAGTAGTAAATAATTTGATTCCTCGGGCGCTACGCCTGGTGCGCCTTTAGCGCCTAGGCGAGCGCCTGGAACGCTTTTGATAACATAGGCTGGAGGATTAACCAATTTGAAGACATGGATGATATGGCACCACCACCTTTGGCAATACCTAGCATTGGGTAAGTAAGAGAGAAATTCCTTCGCCGTTGTTCCAGTAATGCAGAGACTAACATCGTGATTATAGATACGAAAGTTCCAATTCCCATTCTATGAAGGAGTGTTATACTGATAGGAACATGTTTATGGGTTTGACTAATATATTACTATCAGTATATTTTATTATCTTAAGTCTACTTAGTTTTACTGTTTACTGTACCCTATGGATGTTTAGGATTGTACTAGGAAGTTTGGGAGGTTGGGGCAGTTATTGTAAGCAGTTTATGTCAGTTGTTAGGATCCTTAGTTATAAATAGGTAATGAATGTATCAGACTAGTTATGTTGATTATGAATGGAAATATGTTGTTCTTGTATCTGTTTTCCTCTTCTGCATTCTGATTTCTTCTAATTCTCTTGTCTGTATTCGTCCCTTCTTACTGTTAACTTTCTTCTACACCTTCTTGTTACAACGAGGGCCCATCAATTGGTATCTAGAGCCAGTCATGGTAGACGGTACTCGGTTGAAGACATTGGATGACAATATCAAAACCTTGGCAGATCGAATGGACAAACAAGAAAAGCAATCAGAAGATCTCAAAGGTTTGACAGAAGTCCTTGCAAAACTGGTGGAGAGACATGACAAGCAAATGGAAAAACAAGATAAGCATGATGAAACGGTGTCTAAGTGTTTGGCAGAAATCCTCAATAAAATGTCACTTCCACAAACCATTGATCTAACCGAAAAAAGCACCAATACACCAGAGTTTATACCCATTTTACCTAATAGTTCTATTCCCACTAAACAATCTGTTGGCGAATCCATCCGTCAAAATTCATCACCACCTACTAGTCGACCATCCGGGATTGTTGAATTTCCAAAATTTTCCGGGATTGATCCTAATGGATAGGTTTATCGTGCATAACAATTTTTCTTTGCTAATCGCATTGAAACAAACCGATGGGTTGTCATTGCTTCAATTCATTTTGAAGGAGAAGCACTTCAATTTTACCGTTGGCTTCATAAGGCTCGTGGTGTTCTCACTTGGAATGATCTTACTACTGGAATTTTTCGACGCTTTGGCCCTTCTTCTTATGAGGATCCCGCAAGTTCTCTTGTCAAACTTGCACAGGTTGGTTCAGTTTCTGATTATCAATCTGAGTTTGAAAAGTTATCTAACCGTGTTAATGGATTATCCGAAGAATTTTTAGTAAGTTGTTTTATCAGTGGATTACAAGAAGAAATTCAACCAGGGGTTTGTATGTTCAATCCAAAGGACCTTATCACTGTTATGGGACTTGCTCGTTTACAAGAGGAGCAACTGGTGTCAATGGGACAAATTTCATGTACTAAGGAAGGGACTTCTCAAAAGAAGTTTTCTACAACCAACCCTCACACTCATAAGCCGTCACCAGAAAATTCAGGAGGTTTATTAGGGACACCTCCCCGGTCCCTACCCCCAATACAAAAGATTACTGCTGCAGAGATGGAGGACAGACGTGCGAAAGGGTTATGCTATCACTGCAATGAAAAGTACTTCCAAGGTCATACTTGCAAAAAACCCCAACTTTTCATGGTAGAAGGCACTTGGCCGGAGATTGAGCAAGAGCAAAATCAACCTAAATACTTTACTACGAGTGATGTCGGTAAAGAATCATCTCTTGCAATCTCTTATGCACATTCCTTTGGATATCCTTATTCACAACCTTGAGGACAAGGTTGTTTTCAAGCGGGTGGGAATGATAGGAACATGTTTATGGGTTTGACTAAAATATTACTATCAGTATATGTTATTATCTTAAGTCTACTTAGTTTTACTGTTTACTGTACCCTATGGATGTTTAGGATTGTACTAGGAAAGTTTGGGAGGTTGGGGCAGTTGTTGTAAGCAGTTTATGTCAGTTGTTAGGATCCTTAGTTATAATAGGTAATGAATGTATCAGACAAGTTATGTTGATTATGAATGGAAATATGTTGTTCTTGTATCTGTTTTCCTCTTCTGCATTCTGATTTCTTCTAATTCTCTTGTCTGTATTCGTCCCTTCTTACTGTTAACTTTCTTCTACACCTTCTTGTTACAACGAGGGCCCATCATATACCACCTTCTTTACCTGTTAATTTCCTAAGCTGTGGGACAATGAGGCGATCATATATAGGGATCCAAATGACAATGCTAAGCCAGGAGAAGACAATGTAAGATGCTGCTGGAACCTTGAAATTATTAGTACCGAGGTGCCTATCTGATTGGAGAGCTTGGAATTCTACATATGTATGTTGTTGAGTTATTGTGATATGGAAAATGGCACCTGAAACCCATATTGGAAGAACTCTTATAACACGTTTCAACTCTTCCACTTGTTGCATGTTGCAAAGTCTCCACGGATTCGCAGAGGTCCCATCAGCTTTAATCTGGTCTGTATTACTTAGGATTGCTGCCTTATCAAAGAATCTGCTTCCACAGTCGCCAAAGAAAATCATTATTAGATACAGGATCTGGTATAGAAATTTGTATTCCTTCATTAGTCCCCTGTATTCTTAGCCAAGTTGAGATGATTCAAATTCTTACCCAAACTGATCAGTGTGCTGAAGCTTGGAGTTGATAGAATTTGGGTGTATACAGTTGAAGAAAGATATTTCTGGGTTATCCTGTTGTGCTAAACGTCGTTTTCTTGTGGCAGCCACTATAACCTGAACGAACCTTGTCAAAGGACTCCCTTCGGGTTTCACTTTCACATAAATTCTTGATCCCATAAAGAAGAGAATGCAAGCTATCAACATTAGACAAGGGGGAAGAGCTAATCCCACAGCCCAGCTCACGTTAGATTGCATGTAAACGATGAGAGTCAGAGAAATCATGGTGGAAGAAGAAAGGACAAAGAAATACCAAGATGAAGCTGATGATGGACCTCTTGCAGGTATCAGTTTTTGGATTGAACTGATCAGCTCCAAATGCCAAGTTACATGGCCTAACCCCACCAGAACCAATCACTAAGAATCCTAATGCACAAACTATAGAAGTCCATTGTGGTGTAGTAGCTTGCACACATAACTCGTTCTTCTGCGTTCCACAATTTGGAGGATGCAATTTAGAAATTGTTGCCGTCAACATTAAGAGAATCATCCCCTTTGTAGCACAAGAGAGCAGATTTCAATCAGCCTTGATTGGAACTTTGTTTAAAGAGCACAAAGATGACATTAGAAAGGTTAAAAAAATTAGCCAAACCGATGAGCGAAGAATAGTTTCATCAGCATCATAATTGAACATCTAATTTTCCCACATAATTTTTACAGAAATGAAGTTATAGTTAAGTTGGTTACCAAGAGAGAAGCTACTGGCGCAAATCCAAGAGTCTTATAGCGTCCGAAGTAAGCATCAGCAAGGAAACCTCCGATCAATGGCGAGACAAAGCTAGTTCCAGTGAAGGCATTGATAAGTACAGCAGCATTGACTCGCTTCATGTTGAAAACTGTAGTCAAATAAACAATGAGGTTCGACAACGTGCCCCATGTTCCAAGTTTCTCGAATGCTTCATTCCCTGCACATTTTATGACATAGATCAACCACTACATAAAGAATAAGAAATCTTCATTTCTTCTGTTTTTGTTCTCTAGAGAAATTTACTGACCTATTATGAATGGCATGGCTTTGAGTCCTCTGTAATTGACTTGAGTTTCTTATGCCGTAGTAGCAATGACTATATTTTCCTCCTCCATGGTTACCAAGAAGGGAAAAATACGATTTAGTCCAAAAGTAAAGTTTAGTCCAGCCCAAGTCAACTAGGTACAGATTAGTCAAAAATATGAGAAAGTACACTAATAACCTTTATTATTTACAATTTAGTCCAAATATTTACAATTTAGTCCACAGTGACTCATGATAATGTCAACAATTTTAAATAATATATAAATTATTAAAAACAATTTATCTTTCGAATCGCTCGTCCAAAATTCACAAATTTTATGAGTACCCATACGACTATATAATTTTTTTTAGAAGTCTAATTTACACTGTACAACTATGTACACCATTGTAAAATCCAGAAAATCCAACATACAGTACATACCTACATAACACGCAATATATCCATGAGGGGTTCTGAACAAATGTGGCAAAACGTCATTAACGCTATCTATCTTTTGCACATCCCCATCTGACAAAGGAAAAATTGGAAAGAAAATGAGGGGTTCCGAACAAATGAAAAAGAAAATAAGTGAACCAGCAATTGGAAAGAAGACGAGGGGTTCCGAACAAATGAGATACAAATGAAAAAGAAAATCAGTAAACCAACAAAGGAAAATCCATGGTGCTGGATGATAAATGTTATAGGCATAGTTTTACCTTGCACCGTGTTGTAGCATCTTGGACTGCAAGCGTAACAACATAAGCTGGGGACTAATCTCTATCATCTTTGACCTTCATTACACCTACAATTTAGATAAAGAAAAAGGTTAAGAACTTGAGACACTAACAAATAATGTGTTTGTTCAAACCCTATAGGAAGACACGACACTCCAGACAACAATAAATTACTGTTTCCTTTTAGTTTTACACTGCAAACAACAATATGATATGTTTTTTATTAAGGTTTTACTATTGTAAACCAAAGAATTAGCCTGATTTAGATAAACTCGACCTAGAAGGATGAAAATTAGCCGGTGTAAAAAAAGAATGGGCAAAAACATTTGTTTGGAACCTTTTAAAAAAATCAATCACAGGTGTACAATTATGTGCACATTAACAATCAACAGGTGTACAATTATGTGCATATTAACCATCAAAATGCATATAGCTATTTGCAAATTAACGATCAACAGGTGTACAAATACGTGCACATCACCTAAAAGGTGTACATCTATGTGCACATTGACGATCAACGAGTGTACAACTATGTGCACTTCAAACAACATGTGTACAATCATGTACACATTAAGAATCAATGTGTACAACTATGTACACAGTACCAATTCAATATCAAAAGAGTTGAAAGTCAATTAAAACTCACCCCCAAACAAGAAGAAGCAATTTCTGGTAAAAGATAGTTGAAAACTCTGAATGAGCCTTCAGTCAAGGACCATCGTTCACATGCTTATATACATCTAGAATCAACATTTGACATCAATTTGCATTATCCCACATAACACATTCATAATACGACTAAATTGGATAAAAAAATTGTAAACTAATAAATGGGTAATCATCCTTACGGCTTATTTCTTTTCATTCAAACGGTATACACTTTAACTACACTTTTAACTACATGAAACAATGAACATAAGCATTTTTGTACTGGTCCATTGGATTCGACATGCTTAGAGTGACACTATATGCACATTTTGATGTTATAGTTCGCAAACTAAATACAAGCTAAGCGTTGTAAATAGAAGAAGATAAATGTACCTTTGTATGGAGATTCAAGAAGGAAATAGCAGGAAGACCAATGCCAACACCAGCAAAATTGTACCAACACTAAACCCAACACCGCAGCCAGCACCAACATAACCAATAACCTCGGGACCAAAACCAATACCACATCCAATCCCTAATCCCATACCCCAAAATGCTCCAGTAGTTGGATGAACTGGATTCATCTCTCATATCTCCTAAATAATCTCTTTATTATCATTAGGACCTACAAGCGAACAAAACAAAAATAATCCGATAATCAAACTTATATGCACATTAACGATCAACATGTGTAAAACTATGTACACAAATAAAAATCAACATGTGTACAATTATATACACATTAAGAATCAACGTGTGTATAACTCTATTGACATTAAAAACCTTAGCATCAACTAAGGAATTCATTTCAAAATTTAAAGTACCTAAAAATGTAGGAAAAATCCAAAGGAAATGAATCAATCTAAAATGTTGTAGAAGTACTCATGGTTGCTAAAGGCGGGTATGTACCAATATTGCTAAAGAAATCAATCCATGGCTTTGAAGTCAGTACCACCACCACAATGATTAGCACACATAAGGTAAAGTTAGAGCTCCAACCAATGAATCAAGGAGAGAAGAGTTGATATCTTGTGGTTATTGTTATTGATGCATGGATAAGGACGACCCTGGGAGTATGGAGTTGGCTAGATTTTCATTCATCTTCACTGGAAGTGGTGGCATATGTTTCATTATTCTTGGCATATCGTTCAAGCTGTGCAACATGCAAATATAATGGAAAAATTAAAACACATATCAAAATAAAATACAAGACATTTTAATAAAAAATCGAGATTTTGAATCTCAAATTCAACATCATCCCTGGTCACGTGCCGGTTGACACTGAGACTGATACATAACTAAATATCAGCAACCCAATCATGATGGAGTATAGATAGAAACTTATGTAAGGTAAAGGGGTGAATAGTGGAGTAAGAAACTGTTCATAAAAGTAGAAGGAAAAAAGAAGAGGTTCAACAACTTATCGAAATTTAGAAAAATCAACATGTGTACAATTATGTACACATTAAGAATCAACATGTGTACAATTATGTGCACATTAACAATCCAATACAAAAATAGCTGAAAGTCAGATTTTATGTGAAACCTTCACTCAACAAATATATTTGGGCACATCAAACTTGTTTTTTTATAACTGCATATATAACAGCATCATGTAAGAGCGAAACAGAAATAATTAAGAGCAGCTAAAGGCTCTTTCTGAATAAAACAAACATGCCAAACAGTGTAAATAGTCGATACCTAATAAAATCAATTAAACCAAATACAGTACATACGCATACAATTCCTAACATTTGACGATGCTTTCAATCAGAAAATCAAGAATATATGGAAAATAATGGGTATGTAATAACCATTTTATATAGCTTAACCTAAGCTCAGTGTGCTCTAAAATTCGCGTATATAATCTACTACGACAAGATGTACTCTCATTACTATCCACAAACCCCCATTAGAGTTGAATTCTTATAGAAGTCATAGTACTAACCATCACACTCATGATCATTAACTCTTATAAGATTCATGACACTAATTAGTTAGTAGTGGCAGTTGAAACAAGGATCCAAATTGGATCATGACATTATTGGAAACAACACAACAAGCTTAGCTCCATATTAATATTCTGAGACTAATTGTTTAGTTAACCTATACAATATCAGCTCACTAGATCATGTGAAATCACATTCACACATACTCATCCATAGATATTTACTGGACATCATCCAATTCTTAACTCAATTTTCACCTATACACAATTTTGACCAAACGGTAATCAAAACATTTCTACAAGCACTAGACATGCACTATTAGTTTAACTTTAAGTCCATATAAACCATTTTAAGAGATTTCATAGTGCATATTGAATCAATTTAGTAGTTCAAGAGATACCCCACTAAATCAAAACTTGTCTGCTACAGGTCCATTCTCAAGGGTAAAAAAAACAATTAATTAATTCAAACCAAGGAAATAAATAGTAAAGAGATTCAGACTAGAAAAACTTATCTCGATAATTAAATATGAAGTTAATAACATGATTAATAGTGTAATTTGATATAGATCAGACATATCTACATGAAGTAATTAAGAAATCGAGAATGAAACTTACGGTGAACTCTTGGTGGATTCGTGAGGAGACTTTAAAATGAGATACAACAACGCTTAATTTGGAGAATTGCTCTGAATATTGACGAAAATGCGTGAATTGATCTAATTCCGAGAATTTAGAGTCAGATTCAACGTCATTAGGTTTTTGATTCGCTGTTGATTTCTGAATTAGAGAATTCTACTTGAACATTATAATAATCTCTCGATACTTCTGAGAATGTTGACGCCTCCGGCACTATAATTTCATCTCCTTATACTCCGACGATTTGAATTAGATTTTTCAATTCGGAAGAAGATTTAACAACGAAATCTCTGAATCGTTATCTCCTTGAATTTCCACCAATATTCTGTTATCGCCTCAAAATCACTCTCTCTCTCTCTCTCTCTCAATCTCTCCTATTGCTAAATCTGAGATCTAAAATAAAAAAAACTCGTTCTTATTTTTGAATCTCTCGTATAAGGGTAATTTTGGGACTGATTTTCTTTGAATCTGTACGAGTTTGGACTAACTCGACAAAATTTTGGACCAAACGTTTTGAGACGTTTTTTTTTTTTTTTTTTTGGACTAACGTGTACCAGGCCTGAGGAGGCTGGACTAGAAAGTAAAAAGCCCAACTAATATGAGATTAAACGTTAATTTCTACTAAGAATTATATGCAGTTTTGCTTACTAAAGGGCAAACTATACTGCCATACTGGTAACTCAGACTTGCTAATTTGCTATTGGAAATGTAGTGGAACATCACTTATATTTACGCAATGGGGTAGTGAGAGATAGATACTGCAACTGTGCTTCAATCATTAGGTCCACTGCAACGAAATTATAATGCTACAGTATTCAGTACGATATACTATAGGATTAGGGAACATGATTCCAGCTGTGACTCTTTGGGCATCTTGGAAAAGAGGAATTCGAGAAATGTGTCAAATGCTTTTTTTTTTAAATTAGATAAAAACAAAACAGACTAGCCAATGGGAATAACTTCCTATCGAGCGTTACAGCTATTGAAAAGTAAATTTCCAGGCATCATTTGTCCTCCATTTGCTCCCAGATCATGGGAGTTCAAGAAGTTATGAGCATTGTTTTGGAAATCAAGGACATCTAACCTATTCGTGCTATTATATTTTATTGAATCTAAGTATATAATTAAGTTCATAATGTTTCAAACTAGTTTTGTTTCTATATAAAAAGACTTTGAAGGTCGGATTACAAAAAGTTGGTGGGTAGCCTGGCAACAAGCTGGGCACCAACACCCAAATTGGTATTTCCAGTTCATAATGGAAAGTAGAATTGCATTGCCAGCATATTGGTATTTCCGCCTGATTTGACAGTTGAGCTGTTTTCTGACTTTGTTATCTTCCATATTGAGTTGGATCTTCCTTTTTTTTCTTCTTCTTGCTATCATAAGCGCCCCAGCCACTCTCAGAGTTTGAGCTGTCGCCTCATCCCTTTTATCGTTTGTTATTCCTGCACTTTCTAACAACATATCATTTGAGTTATAAACATTAATGATTGTTGCTGCCTATGCGTAATCGTTGTTCAGGACAGAATGTATTGAAATTTTCAGTGATTCCTCCACCTGCCTTAATATCCCTGCATCTCTCTGTTCTAAAGTTGGATTTCGTAAGGGCCTTATGTTTAATTGGGAGTTTATCTAGTTTCATATGTATTGCAGGGTGAGATGGATAGTGGTTTGGGGGTTTGGTATGACCCCTTCAAAACAGTTTTGGCATCTAGATTTCCATATGTACCATGTTATAGTTGCACATTTTTCTGGGTAGTTATCTTCCCTATCATTTTCAAACCAGGAGAGGAAAATTTCCTCCGGTATGGTTCTTAAAATTTGCTGGGGGTTGATAAAAATACCTAGGCCAAACCAAACATCCCTACTAAAACTACAAAGGAACAAAGTATGTAACGCCGTTTCTTCCTCACTTTTACACATATTGCATGTCACAGCTATTTCCATGATTTTTCGATTGAGGTTTACATTAACCGGGAGTATGTCATGAAGAAACTTCCAGATAAACATCTGTATTCTAGGGGCTATTTTTAGACTCCAACATTTCTTCCACACATTAGGATTTTTCCTAGGGTATATTTCACCAATTGTTTGTTTGACAAGGAAATGATAGACCTTCTTTACAGATAAATCCCCCTTGGGATTTGTTAACCAAACAAGTTTATCCTCATCATTCGTGCAAGTATCCAAGAAAATATGTTTTATGTTATTAGCCACAGGGGGTTCGAAAATCTGATCAATGAAATCCTCGTTTCATTGTCCATTCTCATGGGAGAAGAGTTGTACAACTTCTGTCAAGGTGTTTTGGATTTTTGGTTTGATTTGTGCTCTTGTTATGTGGTTTGGGAAGTTCATTGGGATCCAGTTATGGCCCCAGATTTTTATAGTTTCTCCATTGCCAATTTTCCATGTGGTATTTTGTTGAATTAGTTTAAGACCTTTCCAAAGACATTTCCACAACCATGAGGAGTTCGCTGATGGTTTTTTATTTCTGAGCAAAAAGTGGGGATAAATTTTTGAAGTACTTAGCCTTCATACATTTTCCCCATAGAGAGTTTTGTTTATGGATAAGTCTCCAGACAAGTTTGGTGACCATGGCCAAGTTGAATTCATTATAATCTTTTAAAGCTAGGCCCCCCAATTCCTTTGGTAAGCAAAAATGTGTCCATTTTTTTGGACAAAGACCTTTAGTGTTTCCTTCCTTATGTCCCCAGAAGAATGATCTGTTCAGAGCATTCATTTTCTTGGTGATGTTTTTCGGTATGACAAAGCATATCATTTGTTAGGTTGCTAGGGAGTCTGTTACATGTTTAATCATAACTACCCCCCTCCAACCTGGCAATATTCCTTTAGTGTTCTCAAGAATATTTCCAGAGCATTCGTTCTTTGATCTATGTGTGAAAAGAGGTAGGCCAAGGTACTTGTCTTCAAGTTTGATTCTTCCAACCTTCAACAGATCGATTATCTCTCTCGCCTTTTTGTTTTCTACACTTTTACCAAAGAAAATTCCCGATTTCTGATAGTTTATCAGTTGACCTGATCCAATGCCAAAAGATTCTAGGATTGCGATTAAGTTCTTACATTCTTTTTAGGAGGCTCTTGAAAAGATTAGGCAGTCGTCGGCGAATAAAAGATGGGTAATTGAAGGGGCTTCTCTGGCAATTTTTATTCCATGGATTCTACCCTTTTCATCCTCACTTTTTAAACTTATAGAGAGACCTTCCATACAGAGTATGAACAGATGGGGAGACAGTGGGTCTCCTTGGCGAAGGCCTCTGTTGGGTTTGAAGAAATGCGTTGGAGATCCATTAATTAGCACATCCGCCGTGGTTGTACCAATACACTCAGCGATTAGGGAGCACCAGCGATCAGAAAAACCAAGTTTTTTAAGGGTTTGGTCGATGAGTTTCCTTTCCACCATGTCGAAAGCTTTCAACATGTCTATTTTCAGACCCATATATCATTTTTTCAGTTTCTTTCGACTCCTCATGGTGTGAATTATCTCATGTGCTATTATCACATTATCCGAGATTTGTCTCCCTAAGACAAAGGCTGACTGGAAAGGTGAGATAAGCTTATCTAGTAATGGTTTCATCCTATTTGCCAGGAGTTTTGAGATGATCTTGTAGATTGTGTTACAGAGGGATATGGGTCGAAAATCCCCAGCCACGGATATGAATTTGGTTTTAGGGATCAGAGTGATGAAAGTTTCATTTATCTCTTTGAGGATAGATTTGTTTTTGAAAAAATCTGTAATGGATGACACCGGATCATTTTTGATCAGATTCAAATTTTTTTGAAAGAAAATCGCTGGGAAGCCATCAGGTCCCGGGGCTTTGTTTGGGTGCATTCCGAAGAGGACATACTTTACTTATTCCTCGGAAGGAGGAGCTGTAAGTAAAGCATTTTATTCCTCCTAAATGCTCATATGAATAAGATCAATAATGTGATTGGGAACATGATTGTTCATTGAGGTGGCCATCTCCGAGAAATGGGATAGGAGGGAATCAGAGATGGATTGTCTGTTATCACACCATTGTCCTTGCTTATCTTTTAGGGAGTCGATTCTCAGTTTCCGGTAATTCTGCTTGGCCGAGGAGTGGAAAAAACTAGTGTTTCTATCTCCTACTCTAATGGAGTTTTCAGTAGCTTTGAGCTTCCACATGGATTCCTCAAAGTTACACCATTTCTCTAGTTTAGAATTAATATTGATTAAGACCTTGGAGTTGTCCGGTAATTTTCTTATATTTTTCAGAAACTCAATGTTTGTAGTAGTTTTCTTTATGTGGTGTTGGATGTTACCAAAATAGTCTATGTTCCACTTTTTTACCAGTTTCTTAACATTTTTTAATCTTGAAACAAGAGCAAAGGCCGAAGATCCCCGAATTTATATTTTACAAGCTTGTTCTATTATTTCAAAGCAAGATTGGTCCTCAAGAAAGAAACCAAAGAATTTGAATGGTTTAGAACCATCTTTCCATATAGGGGAAGTTTTTAAGAGCAGCGGACTATGGTCTGAGGCAATGGGTGGAAGATGATGGATGCTAGAAGATGGGAAGAAATTTAGCCAGAGGTCATTTGCTAGACCTCTGTCTAGTCTTGCTTCAATGAAATGAGATCCAGATCTCTTATTAGACCAGGTGAAGGGGTATCCTGTGAATCCTATATCTATCAGTTGAGCCGCATTTAGGAGATTGTTGGAAAAAAACTTTCATTCAGGTCAATCTGGTTTCCTCCCCTTTTCTCGTCGGAGTTAAGAACAAACATGTCTCCTAAGATAAGCCAGGGGATGTTAACTTTCTTCACAAATTGTTGGAATGGTTCCCAAGATTTAAGTTTTTTCTTTTTATTTGGATTTCCATAGACACATGACAGGAGCCACTGATTTCCGGTGGAAACTTCATGGACTATCGCATCTATCTAATTGTCTGTGGCACTCAGAATATCAAGATTGATACTCTCATTCCAGGCTAAAGCCAAACCCCCAGTAGTACCTTTCACTCCTTTGGGTTCAACCAATTCCGCATTTGGAAAGTTTAATTTTTTATGATGACTCTTTACTCTACAACCATTCTGTTTGATTTCGGAAATAAACATAATATCAGGGTGATATTCTTTCACGAGATTAGAAAGGTTGGTTATAGTAAAGGGTTTCCCCAAGCCTTGGACATTCCAAGCTAAAAGATTGAGAGACATGGTATCAATATTACCATAAAGAGGGTGTTGTAACCTATAAAGATCTAGAGAAAAGGAGTTGCAGTAAACTGAAAAAGGTAAAACTTTAAACCTAAATACAACTGGTTTATCTAAGTAGGTCAATCCCTCTTTATTGTACTTATCAATACTACACGAGTGAGTGACAGTGTGATTTCTAGCAGATATAGGAACCAGAGAATAAGCACATAAAAAGAAAAACCATTTAGGACTTTTGTCAAGCAGTTGATAGCATGAGTTACCAAAATTGAAGGTATAGGTTGTAGTTGTTACCTGGCTTCCCCTAGAGTGAATAGCACCATCACCAATTATTGCAGCTTCTGGTGTGACTTTGATGTCCTCACTGAGCTCCTTATTTCCTTCACCATTTGATCCAGCCGAATTGGAGGTATCACCTGATGTCACCCCTTTATTCTCAAAGACAGTCGAGTTTATGATAGGGTAAGGGATATTATTTTGCCCAATCAGGAAATCTTCAACAGGAGGGACGAAACTATCTCGCTGACTCTTATTGTTCCCGCAAAAGGTTGAGACCGCACTATTTTCAGAGAGATTTTTTGTTTTGAATATGAAAGGGTTTTCTGGTTCAGTAATGGTCAAATCTTTACCAAAATATTGATGGGGAGGGACGAGATAATCAGTAGGTTGATTCGTCCTGGTTTTGGGTTTTGCTTAACCCGTAATTTCTTCCTTCTTCGTCTTCTTCTTCTTCTGTGATTTCTGAGATCCCATTAGGTTTTGGATGTTCCTTATTAGAACCATTGCCTCTAATATATGCTTTCTTGCCTTTGCACAAGTTGATTTATTTTTTCTGGAAGATGGCTTGGAGGATTTATCTGTCTGATTTATAACAACATCTCGAGAGTTTGTGACTGAGATTTGGTTTTTGATTTCCTATGTAACAAACATTGAAGATTTTTTAATATCCATACCATTGGATAGATATTTCAATTCCTCCTTTCTTAGCAATTTGAGGAGTTTCCCCTTGTTTAGAAGCAGTTTAGTACCTCCGTCTAGAGGTTTCGATAAATCATGCATCTCGAGTGTTTCATTGAGGTTTAAAAGAATGTTTTGAGGAGTGTAATTTTTGTTGAACTCTTCATAAGCTGTATCTGACTGCATTATTTCTTTGCCCTTGTTGGATTGGGTAATTTTCTCGATCTGGTTTTCTTCTCTTATAAGTAGGCAGACGGATAAGGGTACCTCCTGTGGAGGCCCATATGGAACAGCTAAAACCAATGGATTTCTAGCCTCAATGTGCCTCTCAAAATTTGCATACAAGGATGTTTCCGGTGTCCAGAACATGTTTTGGTTTGTCGGTGGTCCATGAATGAAGCTGAAAGAACTGTTGGAGAAGTTACTATCTTCAACAGGCATGTTCCACCTTTGTATCTTTTTTTTTTTTGAAGAGAAGGTTATATTAAAAAAAGAGAAAAACCAAGGAACAATCCAAGGTCAAACCAATTACATATACATTAGAGTATCCCAGTTACTCCAAATTAAGCTAGGATCAACATACTTAAAAGTATCGTTGTCACAAGACCATAGGACTACCAATTGTTTAACCAAATCAATATTCTCTTGAACACTCTTATGTCGAGCTCCAAAAACACTCTTATATCGTTGTCACAAGACCTTTGTATCTTATTTACCGGATCTTCCATGTTTTCTTCCCAAAGCTGTTTCGAGGATTGTGAAGTGCTCAGAGACGCCACACATACTTGAGGTTGAAACTTTGCACACATCATTTCTTCCTCAGAGATCGTCATACTAAATCCAGGCGGGATTAATGGAGCAACCAGATTCTGGGGTTTGGTGGGAGAAGTGGAGATCATATATTTTGGATCATAAACTCTTTCTGGAATATTATGAGAAGATGTTGACGATGTCCCTCCAAATTCGAAAAAGTTTATGTGCTCTAGGGCTGGCATTAGATCCAGTTCTTCATGTTCCGATTCAAGTAAGATATTTGGGTAGTCATCACTGCTTTGTGGTCTTCATTTCTCTCTTGGGTGATAAATCTTTCTACAAATCTTGCAGAAATATTTAGGCAGTGGGTCGTAATATAGCATGATAGGTGTCTAAAACACCTTGATATTTATCTATAGTTTATGCTTTCTTTGCGAGTTTTCTTGTAAATTATGTATCTTATGTTTGTTTTTGAGTATTTAGGTACTTTGGAGTCATTTGTACTAAAATGAGAAGAAACAGGGCAAAAGCGTCATCTCAAGTGCAACTGCGGTTGGAGGCGAATTATTTCTCATTATTTGCTTTCATTTCTTCATCTCTGTCTGAAAAGTATATTGGCTTTAGTGATGCAAATTCTGTCTGAAAAGCATGACAACTTTAGTGATGAAAAGAAATTGAAGGGAAGAAGTGAATATGAGAAGTAAGAGACGATATCGTTGGCGACAGAATTCGAGAAGAGCAAAAGCGTCATTCACAGGCATCCATTTGGAGCGAATAGGAGCAAAAAGATCAAGGCACAGGCGAGAGACATGGTGATCGATCCAAGTCAATAAAAGGGTTACCATTTAGTTGGCCCTTATCAGAATTATGGGTACCTTGAATCATTCAAGGTATCCCCAATCTACTTCACCAGAGTGGGTTTAGTACCTTTCTAATCCTACACAAAACCTAGAGTCTCTCTTCTAATTTATTTTTGTTTGAAAATTGAGAAAAGAGAGAAACTTGGATGGCGGCCATGGAATTCAGAAATTGATGAAACTCAGAGCAGAGATATTGAGGTTTTTCGTTGCTGCTGTTTAAAAAGTTGAAATTCAGGAGTTAGGGTTTTGTGAAACTTTGTTTGAGCCAAAGCAGAAAGCCATATGAGGAAGAGATAATCTTGGTGATGAGTAACTGAAGCTGTAAAGAAATGGGTATTTGTAAAATGGGTTATACTCGGATTTACAGTTAGGGTTTGCTTTGAATCTGAAATTGAAGTTGAGATAATGATGCTTTTGAATTTGTGCTCAACTGACTTGGTTTTAAGGGTTTGCTAAGATTGTAGGAGTTCAGGGAAATGGTGATTCAAGTGGTATGGCAGAGAGAAGATAAGAAGGGAACTGAGCTGTAGATGGAAATATGTGATTACAAGCTAACTAGCTGGTGCAGCTGGAGGTAAAGAAGAGATGACAAAGCTGCAAAGGATAATGTTGGTGGCACAGAACAAGGGAGTTATCTGAATGGGGAGCTGCTGGTGTTTTGTTAGCTGTTTTTGCTATTGTAGTTGGAGGTTCAGCTGGACTGTGAGAAATTGCAGAATGAGTCAGTGTTGGTGATGTTCTGTTGGCAATGATATGGAATAGTGGAATTCAAATGGTGATGGGTTATCTATTGCAGGTGGACTTGATGTTGCTGTTGTTATACAAAAGCTTAAGGAAGTGGTGGTATGACTGAGATGGGTGTTGAATGAATACCTAGATGTATGTTTAGGTCACATGTGATGGTCAGCTCTAGGTTGGTTTAGATTTGTGTGGCTGTGCTTACAAGATTGTAGCCATTGTAGCTGCAGAGAAGATGCATTGCAGGCCTGTAGTTCAACTGCAGTTTGTGGTGATATGAAATGGCAGGTGGAGAAACCAGAATATGATAGGCATGCGCAGTGACTGGTGCAGGTGATATTAGCTATTACAGCCAAGTGTGAGGAGTTGATGCTGTTAGTTATGAGCTAGAGGAGATAGCAGACCTGGTTGGTAGCTTGGTACTGGTGGTGCAGCTATTGCTATGAAGTGATGATGCTAGTGCAGTTGCAACTGGTATTGCAGTTAAAATGGAGCTGGAATTACAGGAATTAAGGGTATTGGTACTGGTTAAGAGTGGTAGTGCACGAGCTTGTGGTGATTCAGTTGGAGTTAATAGTATACTCGGAATGTTTTGAGCAAATGGATACTGAAAATAAACATGGTGGTGACTAGGTTAATCTGAGTAGTGGTTAAAAGAGAAGCTAGTGTGCAGTTATGGAGAATGGCTGCAATACGGTGAAGGCTCAAGTTGTTGCAGGTGTTAGCCATTGTGACAAAAGTGCAAGAAACAATGTTGTGCCCGCAATGGTTTGCTGTTGGAGAATACTGGGAGAAATTAATGCTGCTGTCGAGGGTTGGTGGTCATGTACCAACTCAGACCAATGTTTTGAGCTTTGAACTGAGAATGCAGGTGCAGTTTTGTTAGTGATGCTGTGATACAGTTTAGAGTTGTATGAGATAGAACTGAGAAAGAGAATGGTACTTGTGTCGCAATGAGGATGAAGCTGGTGTGCAAGTTCTGCAGTTGGTGGTGTTGTTGCTCATTGGGTAATTGCAGGTGAATCTGTGAAGATCAGTTACGTGTTAGTTTTGAAGCTACAGCAGCTGAGAGGGTTAGATGATGATCAAGAACATAAGTAATGGGTGTTGGCTGTAGTTGCCAATGGAGAGCTGTACTGCAATGAAACTGGGATTGCAGTGGTGCTACTTGTGACCAAGGAAATGGGATGTGCAGGCATGAAGAGTAGGCAGAGGTGGCGATTGTAGCTGGTGGTTGTAATAAAGTGAAGCAGCTGAGATCTGGGCCAATAGAGTGCTGGAATGGGTGTATGTGAAGTTGAGAGTATGGACTGGTGTTGCTCAGGGAAGTAAAGGCAAGAGATGAAGTTGCAGCTGTGAAGATGCACAGCCATCATGGCTGGCAGAGAAGAGGTGCAGCACAAGTTCAAGTGGTGCAAAGCAGTGGCCTGGTCAGAACTAGTCAGCCGAGTTAGTCAGCTGACTCAGTGTTTGACCGAGTTGACCGTTAGTCAGCCGTCAGTTTTTAACGGTTGACTGTTATTTCTAACTGGTGACCGGGTGGAATTTGCCGGTCACCTGAGATAGTTTTTCGGCGCCGGATTCCGGCCATATTCCGGCCAAAAACACAGTTTTCCGGCGAACAATTTTTGGGTCATATTTTTCACATGGTTTTTTCACACACATGAGTTTAGTGGACTTCTTGGTATTGGACCGTGGGCTTTGAAGACCTAATTATGGAAAGTTGGAAGGCTATAAAAAGAAAAAGTTTCTATTCTTTTGGGAGACATCTTTTCTAAAAGTGGCAAGGTGGCTGGTTCTAATGTATCTTTGTAAGAAAGCATTCCATTGTTTCCGGCCGTGGTAATTTTGTGGGCAGTTACCCAGTTGGGCGGACTTTATTACAACGAGGCTTGTCTAGCTGACTTTGAGGAGTCAGTGTTTGACCGTTTTACCTTACTTCCCATTTTGACATTTCTGTTTACCATCTTTTGTTTGCTTTGCTGCGGCCTTTTCTTCCTTGGTGGTGTTGTCTTCAGCTTCGCATACATTCCCCTCATGTGCTTCTTCCTAATCATGTAACCAAAATATGTTGATATAAACAATTTATAGTTGATTACGAGAGCAAAATACCAACATAGTAAATATTTATAGTTGATTAAAACTTGAAATAACATAGTTCATTTGAAATAGACCGGAAGATTATCTTAAATCACCTCCAGCCGGAAAAACGTTTCCTTGTCGTCATTTGAGATTAAGCTTTTTCCAAGTCATGAACTTGAATGGTGAGGCGTTCCTTGACTAGCCGTTTGAGTGCTTACTCGGGAGTTCAAGGAAGATTCTAAAAACAAAATTGGGTAAGTTATAGAGCAAAAGAAATTAGGGGTAAACATATTTAGGATGAAAAAATTCACCGAAAAATTTTAACACAGATTTGTTATTCTTTTGGGATTCAGAAACCTGGTTCATCGTGAGCCACGGAATAAACAAAAGTTAAAATTTGAAATGGAAAAAACAAAATCAGAGATGAAGTAATTTACGAATTTCACCATTTTTTTCTTTTTCTTATTTGAATTTCTCCTTCGTCTTGGCATCAAGAACAAAAGTTAAAATCGAAGTAAGAATACATCGATTTAGTTTGTGGACTTCTTTAGGGGACTACATTTAGGGTTTCGATTTTGTATAGTCATTGGATCGTGGAGCTGCTAGTGGGAATTTTTTGGGCTTGGAGACATCTTTTTTTCTTCACCTGCTTGGGAGAGCGAATGACTAGGGTTTGCTTTCGTTTATTTTTCATCTTCTTTATTTCATTTTTATTATTGATTATGAATATGAATATGATGAATCCAAAAACCATGAGTAACTAAATACCTATTATTGGTTATGGGATATAAAGTGGATTTCACAAATAAGATTTGATTCAATGTATTAGTTTTGTCTCAATAATTTACTATTTATGATTCATGGTTCATATTGTTATATGATTGATTGTTTATTTGGTTGAGTCCGGAATCAATCCGATTTGCTTTCATTTCTAGAGCTATATTAGGGTTTTCAATACGAAAACGTTGTTTATCCCTGATTTTAAGTAGCATAAATGTGGGTAGTGCTTGTAGTGATATATCCTACTAGCCACATATGAATCATAACTTGGGTTAAATCGATTTGGTGCTTTTACACATTTTGATTTCCTTGATTAGTCTTATTCCATAGTGCTTATTGCTTTTAGGGAGTTAAATCTAATTGTGCTTTTACACTTTAGGTTGCTTTCTAGGAAGAAGTCACATATGCATCTTTTAATGTGGTTGTGATGAAAGCAGGGAATTAGCGGGATACTCTTGCGATCAAGGTATCCTAGGACTTTTAGTAAATGAGAGATTAAATTTCAATTCTAGTCATTGTTGAGAATTCAAGTTTGTGAATGAAACTATCCCGTGACCAATACTTTCTCCTTATTGATTATTTTTATTTTTACTTTGCTTTCAATTTATTTCTATTGCTTTGAAATATCAAAACCCCCCCTTTGGTTGCTAAGAATCTGAAAATTTGCATAACAACAATAGCATCTCTGTGGATACGAACTCTTTCTTATCGCATACTATTTTTATTTTAGTTAAGTTAGAAAGTGAAATTATATTTGACCGTCTAACAACCTACCATAGCATTACTTCAAAGATGTCATTTTCTTCCAGCACTAGATCGAACGTAGGATCCAAACGTTCATTTAGATCGATTTCAATTAGGCATTTGATGAACGGCCTAGAATGGTTGCAGTCTTGAGGCAGTTCTTTTCGAATAAAGGTAACTATCTTGTTTGCGATCATTTCAGGTATTCCTTCTCCAAAAACTTCCACCGGAAAGTTCAGGTAACTAACCCAGAGGTTTACCAGAGTCATTGTGATCATTTGTGGCGGGATTGCGAACTGATAAGCTTTCACTACAAGGAGCCAGGCATCGTATTTGGTTGGGGAATATCGAAGGGCTCTTTGTGAATCCGCTCTATTTTCCAGCTTGATCGTAAATTTTTTTGGTTCAGTTGATCCATTAACCAAAGTTTCCATAGGTTGATAAACTAGAACCCATTGAAACTGGAGCATCTCCATCATTTTTTTGATGCTTAATTTGAATGGGCAGAAAATCCTTGCCACCACCAAACAATCAGAGTTGTTTCTACATTTCTCAATTGTTTCCAAATTGAGAGTAAGGGATCGCGAAAGCGACAGTTGGGTATTCATTCTGTCGATGATTTCAGATTCACGACGATCATCAGAATATTGGCTTGGATTTGTGCTCATGTCATTAAGATTCATGGTTGAAGGTTTTTGTGAAGATTGTTTGAAGATGTTGAATAACTTAGAGTACATAGAATCCAGAACTCAAAAAACAAGAGATTAACTAGCCACCTTATGATTTTTATTGTGAAATTATACCCAGTGATTATAGTGGTTGGGTTCATTAACTTTTGATTTGAGGTTTTATTGTGGGTCATGAAAGCATACAATGGGAGGGAAATGCGAGCGATGAAGGGGGAGGATAAGGCATAGAAGGGAGAGCTAGGGAGAGGACACGGAAGGCTACAGAGGAAGGATGAGGGCAAAGAATGAGGAGATAAGAGTAGTAAATGCCGCTATCCAGAAATTCGAGAAACAGAAGGGGGTGCCATTAGTAATACCTACAATCACCAGAAGAAATTTAGAAGAAAATTAAAAGTAAATGGAAATTAAATTCACCTTTTCAAAGTCACTCCGGTGATGGATGCAGACAGGGAAAGCCAAGGTCTGAAAATTAGTTCATGAGATGAAGGGTTGTAAAACTAACTAAATGTTTGAAAATTTTGAAAGGGGTTCTAAATTCAGAATAGTTTTTGTTAAGACTGTTTGAAAGGGTTTGAAAATTTGATGACGTCAAATGACGGTTACCGAGTCTCTCTCTGTTTTCGTTACCTTTTTCTCACTTGGCCTCTGTTGTTGTATTATTTTGTGGTTTAAGTCTTGACTTCTCTTAAGTATAACCCATATTTTTATTAACCATAACCCATTTGACTTTAGTCAGTAAAGTTTGATTATAATTTTTAGTTTGACCTTTTTATTATTAATTATAGCCCACAAACTAGGTTTGTGACTCACTGAGTACTGAGACACTGAGTTAGTAGATGACTCACCATTTAAAAAGTTTTAGGTCTATTTTTTTTTATCCAAACGAATTTATGGGAGAGAGGAAAATTTTGACCTTTGCATACGATTTTTGAAGAGATTGTTGCAAATTGGTTACCGGTTTTGGAGCGATTCAAAGAGACTTCGTTAATGAAATACACAACTGAACACCAGCAAAGTCACTGGTTATAATTTTCAAAGTGAGCGTGCAAAAGGGAAAAATAAGCTTAAGACCCACTCATATTAGCATATGCAATACAAGTAAATGTTTATGCAAAGATGAAGAAGTAGAATATAATGTCATGGCTGCCAAATATACAAACCAAATTGCGCCACATGTAAATCCCTAGATGAATGATGATCAGATTTTATATGTTAATCCTTTCGATGGTTATGATGAACAATGACCATTATTAGTCTTAAACTAACAATATCTTGCAAAGGGGTGCAAGACTCGTGGAAAGGTGAAACACCAACTTAATATCTAAATACTTAATTGAAAATGAATAATTTCTACTTCGCATGAGTTAAATACAGAATAGTTGTTCTCTACGTAGTAATGAATAAATGGATCATCTGCCAACTAATTTCTCACTTGATATGAGTTCCTTTTCCCTAAACACCATCCTATGAATAGGGATCTCATAACCAGACTTGAAAACAGGTTTCCTCAACTGATCGGCATATTCATAAAAATTTATGATTGGATTTTTTTTGGTCTTTTTAATAAAGTGGCCATATTTTAGTAATATATTTCAGAAACTGGCCGTTATTTTGAATGTTTATATAAAGTGGCCGACATTGACATTTTCCATAGCAGCAGTTAATTGCATCAGTGTCAGTTATCCTCCCATTAAAAAGACGTTCAAGTCCTCCATGGATTGATGAGTTGAACCGTGTAAAATACCGAGTCACTACCGATTTGATGTTCATATCCACAACTGAAGATAAAGATTGAATTGGAGGATTTGATTTTTCAGTTCTCTCCAAATTTCTCATTCCTTCTTTCCCATTAGCAATTTACCCCCAAATAGGCTTTGATTGCAAACCATAAAACCCACATGTAATAAACAACAACCACAACAAAAATAGCCATAGCCGTTACAACGAATTGAGAGATATCACAAAGAACATATTCAGCATAAGAATATACAACAACACCGACAGTAATGTGCACAATCAGGTGAACTATTGATATAAAATTATCTCTTCTCGTGAACTGTTGGTGAGGCTGTATTTCAGAACTTCCCACAAGCAGGTTGTGCACAAAATTGATGATATAAAGCAGTCTCTTATCACCTGCAATTTCGATTTGTTTAACTACTCAATAATCATTGGCATACACAAACTCTAAAAACTTCAAAATCATATCCAACCCAATCAATTTTAACTCTCTAACCCTTTCTTCGTCGCAATCCTTCAACAGTTGAACCTCCTCCTCTTTCATTATGTTA
Source organism: Papaver bracteatum (assembly GCA_023529315.1). Classification (NCBI taxonomy): domain Eukaryota; kingdom Viridiplantae; phylum Streptophyta; class Magnoliopsida; order Ranunculales; family Papaveraceae; genus Papaver; species Papaver bracteatum. The sequence continues at coordinate 261,945 of JAJJWX010003512.1, forward strand.
AGGTAGAAATTAATTTATAATTACTACTTATTTAGGGTTTTAATTTCTAGAATCAGATGAAATATATTCTGAAGACATTTTTGGGAGAAATTTAGGGTTTTGATTTTGAGAGTTGGTTAGGGTTATGATTTGGAGAATTAGGTGTTTGGGTTTTGATTTGGAGAATTAGGTGTTTGGGTTTTGAGGGTTTTGTTTTGGAGAATTAGGTGTTTGTGTTTTGATTGACTCTGTGAAGAAGAACAAAAAGGAAAATCAAATTGGTTAGGGTTCTGATTAGGAGAATTATCTGTGGAGAAGAACAAAAAGAGAAGATGACCAAGTGGTGATGGCGGCAGTGATGAGTAGCAGTGGATTCGAGAGACAAAGAGAGAACGAGAGACTGAAAAATAATGAAAGAAGATAACTCCCACGTGTCTTTTATGTGGGTAAGGTCATTATAGTAGTTTCTCAAGTTAATCTTGACTTAATCAACACCTCTGACCAGGGATGAAATCTAACGGAAAGGCCACTTTATAAAATAATTCAGAATCTTGGACGGTTTATTAATTATATGGTCGGAAGCTGGTCACTTTATTAATTTGTCCATTTTTTTTTCTAGGGTTTATTTGTGTTTAGAAGAACAAAAATTTATTTGTGTTATTTAAGTCAGTTGAAACAGGTGGATCAACTCCCTTGATATGTTTGAATCGATAATTTCTTGACTCAACTCGCCTAACTAGCTATGGATCCCCTACCAACTCAATTGATATATTATGAGATATGATTTGGTTTATGGTTAATAAATTGAGTTTTTTTGTGTGGGTTATAACTAATATGGCTATGGTTAATAAAAGTGTGGGTTATATTCAAAAGAAGCCTAAGTCTTTTATACTCTGCTTTGATTAAGTTTATCTTATCTTTATCTATAAAAAGAAAATTATTCCTACAACATTTAGTAGGAGAGTTTTAAAGTGTCACGAAATAGGATGAGACCCGGAATCAAGAATTGATTTTAGTCCTTCAAATTCAACTTAGATGAAAAAAAGGAACATGTACCAATACTATCATGAGTTGGACTGAAATTTTTCTCTTGAGGCTGACCTATTTTGGTCCCGCCGAAACAACATTTTGAAGCATAGCTAATGCCTAAATGGAAAGATGTTATAAAATTCTCATTTGTTCATGTTAGAAACTGACTCATTATCAAAAGAGTAATCTTACTTCAAAATATATGAAGAAAAGTTTATGTAAGCACATATTTCGTCACCCGCCACATGTTCATTGCCAAACACGTGAGAGGCATGCAACTCGGAGCATCAAGATATGATGTCACACGTGGATATCTAAGAGACATATCTCATCCATGCAAGATCATCATTTGACAAGATCCGGCATCCAAGGATCGAGGAGCACCAAGATACCAAGACACCGTGAAGTACTGAAAAACACCCAAAGACTCACTTTATGCCATCTCGAGAAAGATCCAAGATCGACGGCTGGGGTAAGTCCAACTGACGCGGATGTGACAAGGACAAAGGACCATTGTCTGGCGCGTGCAAATGACTCAACCACCCGCATTAAACACCCTGAGCATCATACGTGTCAGCCAACTGGTGGAAGACACAACCGTCACTCTTCGAAAAAGAGCAGAGAATGCTGGGGGCATCGTAGAAGACGAAGCAGTCCGCGGTACTATCACATAGCACAAGACGATAAGGATACAACGGCCTCCAAAAGTGGACCCCACGTTGTAACCCCTATAAATACCCCTCCCCACTAAGAGAGATGAGCGAATCGATTCTAAGAGAAAGGAGAAGAGATAGAATTATGAAGAGTAAGTAATTCCCCTAATCCCAAAGCCTCAGTTTATACTCCAAAGTCATTCGACTATCTTTGTAATCAATTTAAATATAATAAAGCACCAACCCCGTGGATGCATGCCTCAGTGCTGAACCATGTAAATACTTGTCTTATTTACATTCAACACTAATATTCTGCCTTAGTATTTCGTATGATAAACTTTATATTATGTTTCAGTCTCTATTTACTCTATTATAGAAACATTGTTAGTGATAATATACGACTAGAAAAGGACGAGTCCGAAGACTCAAAGTCGATGAATCGGTATTTCCACTCCCCTTTACGCCTATAACATTTAATTTGTGAACTTTAGTATATGCGAACATTGTTTGTGAACACGTGGATGCTATCGTGATTTATGCGTTCACAATCTAGCGCTAAAAACATGGATTCTGTTCCGGTAAAAGATTTATCTTATCCTGTGATTTAAAATACTATATGTCCCATGCACCGCTCTCTGCAAATAACGGTGCTTGGAGCGTTTTCTATTTCAACATTCGTTAAAAACATCTAAAATAAACATCCCCGTGAGTCTATCCGCGCATTATTTAGTAGATCTACGTCTTAATAAGAGTTTTCGAGTTTTATGTCTTTGAAAAATGAAATTTCTGAGTAGATCCATGTCTATCTCAGTAGATCTACACCTTCGAAAACACTTTAAATGCTTTTATCTTGAAAAACCAAACTTATGAGTAGATCTACGTTTATCCCAGTAGATCTACATCGTCGAAAGCATTTTAAAACTTTTTATCTTAAAAAATAAAACCAATGGGAAGATCTGCATTTATTTCAGTAGATTTACGTTTTTAAAAATGTTTTTATACTTGAACTTTAAAGAATAAAACCCGCAGACAGATCCATGTCCACTTCATGCATTTATTAGAGCTTCTGCACCTAGGGAATGATTTCTTAGGAAGTAGGGTAAACTATATCTTCGTCAACAGACTTTTCGTCATATCTACATCTCCTTTCTCGAACTACGCGTGTTTTTAAAACTTATAAAATAGACTTGGAGTAATCAAGGGATCTGATACCCCTGAAAGGGGGAATAATAGCCAGATAATCTCTTCACGCCTCCGGGATCTGATTTCCATAACTCTGCTAACAGGTTCCCCGTGAACTGCACCTTTTTTGTACTCTATATCTTTTCCAGAAGATACCATAAATGGAGAAGAACAAAGATATAGGAACGCCGAGGATGACACCAGTAATGTCTAGGAGCAAGCAAAAGGGTGAAAAGCTCAAAGCCGTAGATAAGAAACAAGATATAGTTGAAAGCACGAGGCCTTTAGATGCCAGCGCTATTGCAGCGGAAGCTCTAAAGGCCACGGCTTCCAAAGCAGGGGCATCAAAAGCCGGGGCATCCAAGGAGGGATCTTCCAAAGCGACCGCTACCACCCGACCGCACGAACAGCGTGGCAGAGTCAGGGATACAAAAACCTCTCTATGGGATGCCTCTCACCAATGAACGGAACATACCCCTCCAAGTAAATCAACCGCTCCTAATAACAAATTAACACGCGCAACAATGATTGGAACAGCAAAACCCGCAGACAAATCCACCAGAGCCATTGATACAGATCATCGACGAAGATCAGACGATAGCAGCTGGAAGACAGATGCAAGTAGAAACGCCTAATCAAGGATCAAACCACACTGCTCAGATGATGGCAGAACTTGAAGAATTAAGAAAGAATCAAAATAAATACGCATACGCAGTAGCTCTACTAGCTCAGGAAAACCAACATCTCAAAGATAAAATTACCCATAGCGCGGAATTGGTAAATAAGCACGACGAGGCTAACTTTATGACGCCAAGACTGAATCAAGATCGAAGGATGGTGGTTGCTAACAACCCAGAACCATTAAACCGGAGGGACACAAGAGGAAGTCTAATCTTCGACCCAGATTACCATCCCGACAACTCGGACTACTTCTACAACGATACCCCAAGGCCGGGACGACCCTCTGCTCTGGAGGAACATCAGCGCGCAATGGAGGATCTTCGTGCCGAGATGATGGCGGAGATCAAGCAACTAAAATCTAGGAAAGCGGGGGGGGGGGGATTGGAGCAAGTGATGAAGGAAGAAAACACTACCCCCCTGACACAGCACTTGGCCAAAGCTCTCATTATGCAGAAATGCCCCGTTCCGGCCTTCGAGTGTTACGATGGATCTAGTGATCTCGCTGCCCATCTTCGTTATTATAATCGAATGATGGCGCGGTGGAATTATGACGATGCCATACTGTGAAGATACTTCCCTTCAAGTTTGAAAGGATCCGCACTCTCCTGGTTCGACAACTTGCCACCAAATTCCATTGATACGTACGACCAACTTACTGAGAAATTCTTGGCAACCTACATGTATAACAAAGTTGTCAACACCGGTATGGATAAGCTCTTCTCACTAGCAATCAAGTACAAGGAAACCATCAGAGAATACACTGATAGGTGGCACAAAATCTGTCAAGACATCGGAAACGTGGATCCTGTGGTTAGCATCAACTGCTACAAATTGGGGCTTGACAGGATGAGCCCCATATTCGTCGAGATCCATGACACCATCCCTGCTACTGAAGGAGATCTTCGAGTGATCATAGAAAAACATGCTAGATTAGAATAAATACAACGAGAAATTCCAAAGCTCAGACTCAACGTCCACCACGTACAAACTCCGTGGAACAATCCAGCAGATTAAAAAGGGGTAACTCGGGTGAATGACCCAACGAAGACAGAAGGGAACGCAGGGACGATCGATGAGGGGATGTTCGAAAATTCGAAGACCAAGTCTACACAAAGCTGAATGCCAGTTACTCGCGCATCTTGAAAGAGATCAAGGGTCGAGAGAACCTCGATTGGCCATGGTCTAAGGGTAAGCATCCCCCAAGATCAGAAAGGTCTAAAGAATACTGTGAATATCATTTTTTCAATGGACACCTGACAGAGAAATGCAAGAATCTAAAGATAATGATCCAAAAGTTAGTTGACGCAGGAGATCTTAAACAATGTATGCAAAGGACTAGCGATGAATATAAGGCCAAATGAAGCAAGCAGGTCCAGCTGCCCGAAGGAAACCGCACCCTTAACACCATCTCATGTTCTGAGTCCGCGGGACCATCCCTAATGGCTCAGATAGGTAAGAGATTGAGGAATCAGTTTGAAGACTATTGTGAGCTATACAAAATCGATGGGGAAGAAGTAGACGAGCACGAACAATGGATGGACGCGACCATGATCTTCGACGCGGACGATGTCGAAGAAGATATGGAGGATCATAACGATCCTCTAGTTCTCACACTGCCAATAATAGGGTGCATTATCAAGAAAATCCTCAACGATGGGGGAAGCTCAGTTAATGTTCTATTCTATGATACATTCAAACGAATGGAACTCAACGATGAACATCTATTGTCTTCATACTACACTATCCACGGTTTCAACAGAGCAACCACGAATCCCTTAGGGGACATTGTCTTGCAAGTTTACGCAGAGCCAATGAAGGTCGATACCCGGCTCAGTGTGGTGGATGCACCATCACCGTATAATGCCATAATCGGCCGAAGATGGGTGCACAAACTCAAGGGAGTGGCGGCTACATACCACCAATACCTTAGATTTCCAACTCCCAAAGGGGTAATGGAAATAAAAGGAGACCAAGTCACGACACGAGAATGTCAAACTTTGTAGAACAAGATCAACAACGAACATGATGAGAAGCGAAAGGACCAAAGATCCCGAAATAAAGAAGCCGCAAAAGAAAAGGACATCAATACTTATCTGGAAGAAATCTTCGTAAGAAGTATTTCAAAGGGAAATACGATTGGGAAAATATAGGCAAGTACCTCGGCCACAAAAGAAGGCGAGGAGCCTACCAAATAGAAATCAAAGAATAATCCTCTCATAAGGGAATCAAAACCCACGTTTACACCCGTGGAAGCAGTAAAAGAAATCAACGTAGGAACTAAAGAGGAACCAAAGATAATCAAGATCGGAACTCTGATGGATAAGGAACGAGAAGCATCCCTAATAAAGTTGCTCAGGGATTACGCAGATGTATTCGCGTGGAAACTATGAGATATGCTAGGATTCGACCCGAAGACAATCCATCATGAGCTTCGTATAAATCCAGGTACACCACCCTTCAGGCAAAAGGTGCGAAAAGTAGCCCCAAAGTACCACAAAGCAGTCAAAATGGAGATTTGTAAGCTACTGGAAGCTGGATTCATCAAAGAAGTCAAATATCCAACATGGATTTCAAACATGGTCATTGTACCTAAAAATAACGGCGGGGTGAGAATATGCATCGACTTTACCAACCTCAATAAGGCGTGCCCTAAGGATAGTTACCCATTGCCAAGCGTCAACCAACTGGTCGAAGCAGTGGAAGGGTACAAAGAGATGTCATCCATGGATGAATACTCTGGGTACAACCAGGTATTCTTAGCATAAGGAGATCAACAACACACGACATTCTACACCCCGCATGGCCTCTACTGCTACGTAAGAATGCCCTTTGGGCTTCGAAACACAGGGGAAACATACCAAAGGATGGTCGATGCTATCTTCAAACCATGGATTGGGAATACTTTGGAAGTATATGTGGATGATATGCTAGTCAAGAGCAAGCCACGCAAGGATCACGACCAAGACCTGAAGGATATCTTCCAAGCAATGAGGGAACACAACATGAAAGTAAACCCTGAGAAATGCACTTTCGGCGTCACTTCAAGTAAATTCCTCGGATACCTGGTGACGAAGAGGGGAATCGAAGTAGATCCTGCCAAAATTCAAGATATTGCAGGAATGCCATCTCCAAGGAACCTGAAAGAAGTACAAAAACTCAATGGCTCCCTAGCGGCACTAGGGAGGTTTATATCCAGATAATCAGACAGATGCAAGCCCTTCTTTAACATCCTTAAAAAAGGGAGCAAGTTCGAATGGACAACAGAGTGCGAGGAAGCCTACCAAAAGATCAAGGAATACCTGGCTGAGATCCCCATCTTGCAAAAACCCGATCCCGACGAGGTTTTGGCCCTATACATAGAAGCAACGGAGGATGCAATCAGTGCGGTGCTGGTTAAAACCAACACGAAGATAGAACAACCCATCTACTACGTCAACAAAACTCTCAACACAGAAGAAAAAAATTACACGAAGATCGAGCAACTTATCTTGGCGTTAGTGTGGGCAACCCAAAAGCTAAGGACCTACTTTCTGACCTACTATATCCGCGTTCCATGCAAAGCCCCGCTAGAGGCCGTCCTCAAAAGTGCAGGGAAGGAAGGGAGAATTGCAAAATGGAACACTCATCTTAATCAGTTCAACATCATACATGAAATCCAGCATTCCCAAAAGTCACAAGTCCTAGCGGATTTCCTGGAAGATCTGCCATTAGATAACAACGAAGAAATCTTCATTGACGGACTCAAGGCAGCAGAATTACCAGAGATCGACAAGAGCAAAGATCCCATCGACATTCTCGAACCGTCAAACCCCAGATAATGGGAAGTCTTCGTTGATGGCTCAAAGAACATAGAAGGAGCAGGCATTGGAATCGTGATCACTACTCCCATGGGGGATAGAATCGTACATGCCTTCCGACTAGAATTCAAGGGGCACACCAACAACATTGTCGAATACGAAGCTGTTGTACATGCTCTTCGTCTAATAATAGAAATGGGTATAACGAACGTACGCCTGACAAGTGATTCAAAACTGGTCATCCGACAAATAGAGCTGGAATATAATGTTTATGATGAAACCTTATCAGCATACATGGCTTTAGTCCAGACACTGGCACCTCAAATACCAAACATTAAATTCCGGCACTTAAGCAGAAAGGAGCTCAGGCACGCAGATGCTTTGGATTATGTCTCATCTATATTGAAAAACGAGGATGTTAAGGAAATCAAAATCACTAGGGTTTACGAACCCTCAGTCTCTACCCGAGAATTGTGCGCTACAAACCAAAATGACAGCGTGGGAGAAGATTTAGCAGATAATGATGTAGGAGAATACATCACTGATGAATTCTAGGAGGATGACATCATGGCAAGACCAGATGAAGACTTCAGCAAAGAAGATGACTGGAGAGTTGAGATCCACCTATTTCTCAGAGAATTGACACTGCCCACAGACCTAAAGCAAGCCAGGAATGTACAATCAAAAGAAAGAAGGTACGACTTAAGGGAAGGGATCTTATACAAAAAATCTTTCCTCGGACCCTTGCTACACTGCCTATCTAGATCCGAAGGCCACCTGGTGCTAAAGGATATTCATGGCGGAGAAGCGGGAAATCACAGTGGGATGAGATTCCTGGAAGACAAGGCAAAGACCCAAGGGTATTACTGGCCAACGATGATACGAGACGCTGCAAGAATGTCGAGAAGATGTGAAGAATGCCAACGTTTCGCCAAAAGAATCCATGCACCAGCAACAATGATAAACTCGGTAGATAGTCCCTGGCCATTCTCAAAATGGGGCATAGACATTGTGGGTCCTCTGATCGAAGGGTCAGGGAAAAGAAGATTCTTGATAGTGGCCACAAACTATTTCAGTAAATGGGTAGAATCTAAGGCTCTGGCAAGAATCCGCGACTCGGATGTCTTCACATTCATTTTTCAGAACATCATCTGCAGGTTCGGAATCCTAGCAGAGATTGTCTCTGACAATGGTAAGCAACTATATGTTAAGAACATCGATTTACTCTTTGATACTTTCAAAATACGAAAGAATAAGTAAACACCAATATACCCTCAAAGCAATGGCCAAGCAGAAGCCACAAACAAGACCCTCTATCTCATTCTCAAGAAACAACTAGACGAGCATAAGGGACGATGGTGTGAATAATTACATAATGTCTTATGGGCATACTGAGCAACCCGAAGGTCAGCTACAGGAGAATCTCCATTCATGCTCACTTATGGATCCGAAGCTGTCATACCCACGGAAATCATCATGCCAACCACGAAGACCGAAGCATGGGAAAAGAACCTCACGGCGGACATGATGTTGGAAAGACTTGACGATCTTGAGGAAAGAAGAGAAGCAGCATTACAGAAAATAGAGAATTATCAAAGAAAGCTAGCAAGGGAGTACAATAAAAAGGTTAAGCTTAGAAATTTCATAGAAGGACAGCATGTGCTGAGAACCATACCCCAATACCAACGAGAAAATAAGTGGGGCAAGTTGGCACAAACATGGGGAGGACCTTTTGTCATACATGACATCGCAGGAAATGGATCTTATTACCTACGCAACCTAAAAGGGGAAGTCCTCAGACACCCATGGAATGCTAAATATCTCAAGCCATACCATCCATAGATAGCAGCGCAACTCTGCAACTGCGTGAAGAGTACCAGAAGAAGAACACGATGTGTTTCTATCTCTGGACGAGGAATAGCATACCTCAACAAATCAATCAAACAAGCTTTTTTGCAAAAATTCTTGGATAACAAGATAGCCTAATACAAGGGGCAGCATATTCACAGAATGAATACTTGTAAATATGTCTGTAAATACACTACAAAAAGCCGCGCCTATTGGGGAAAGTAGATACCTACAATCTCTCAGGACTCCCCTATCAGTGTCTATAAGTGTAATACCATGGGGAAGACATCCAGCAGAAAGAGATATCCAACCATTTTAATTCAGCGGGTCGACGGAATGCGGACATGTAAATATTTAAAATTAACACCCCATATCCTAGAACGCTGCATCGACCCCCACCTTTTGGGAATCCTCTGGCCAAGGATTAGCCAGCGGGGTGACAGGTCTCAAGACGATCATGAAGGTACATACCTTCGGCATCGCACTCAAACACTTCGTTCTTAAAAGAGACTCTTTTATTCCCTGTACCTCATTTGAGTTCGTTAACCAAATAATACAACTAAAATAATAATGCAGGAAAACAAAAGATGTACATAATTAATAAACGATGATCCATTCCATAAAATTTGATTAACAAGTTTGGCAAAATAAACAAAATAAAAAGCACATCAACAGGTGGCACAAAGCTCCATAATTAACAAAGATCAACTTTTTATAACCAACACCGGAATCTACTTGGATGATTCAGCTCCACCGCTGGGATCTTTCCTATGAGACGAAGGTACGCTCCTACCAGAAGAAGGCCCTGAAGAGCTAGTCAAGGAGGGAGGCATAGGGCGACGAGGATACTCCTTAACGAGCCCATGCTCAGTCTTGAGATCATGCTCGATTCTGGTCAGGACCTTATTGGTTTCCTCAGCCAACTGACAACGAGCCTTATACATAATGGCAGTATTCCGCAGATCGGACTGTGATAACAAGGAGGACATACGGATCACTTCATTAGAGGCCACATTCGCTGCTTCGTCTCGAGACGTAGCCAAACCTTTGTAGTACGCGGTCTGACCCTCCTGATAAACTAAGGCAGTTTGAGCCTTCCCTAGCTCATATTGAGCCTCTTCAAGCCTTTCATTTGCAGCGAGAAGCTGTCCCTGGAGCTTTGAAAAGAATAAGAAATACGAAGGGTTAGATCAATGGAACCACAAAATCACACTCGACGAAGCAAATATATACCTTCGACTCTAGCCGAAGCTATTTCGTATTCATTAACAAATGTGTCTCGAGATTCGCCAAGGAAGTAAAATTCGTCGGCTAGTTTCTTATAATCCGTTTGAAGGGTGGAAAGAGCGAATTGACTAGCGTCTAACTCTACCTTCTTCATTGAATCCAAGCGGCGAAGATGGTTGACTTCGTTATTCATTTCCTCTAACCCTTTGTTGAGTATGTACATGTTCACTTAGATATTTCTCTCAGACTCATCTTGGAGGGCTACATAAGTCCGAGACACGGCTAAGGCTCTGCTAAGGGCACCATCCTCAGCCAGGGCATCGTCTCTTTCTTTGGAAAGACGCTGCATATACTCTCTTACTTCAGAGCCCTAGGAGGAATGAGCTTGTCGTAACTCTTCCTCCAAAAGATTTATTTTAGATTCTAAAGATGAAGCATATTCGTGGGCTTCACGAAGATTGCCACGTGCCCATAGCAGAGTTCCATTAAACAGACGATGATCAAAATTATACTTATTTTTCATATCAACCATCTTAGTATGCCTCAGACGCCACACTTCAGCCTTGGCGTCCCATCTCTTGGCCTCGCTTTTTATTTGATCCACTAATTTAGCGATACGGGATTTCTGCCGCTCTCTCTCATTCCGAAGCCATATCATCTCTGAGACTCCACCCACTGAAGATATGGTGGGGAGACTCAGACAGAACACTAATTACTAGAAAGTAACAACGGTGACTAAAGTGAAGAAGGGAAACGAACCTGTAAAATATGAAGCATTTTTCCGAACCTCCTCCAACTCACTACGGACCATAGCAAGCTCTAAACGAAGATTTTCCTCTTCGTTTCCCAGCTGTTCCTTCCCTTTGAGATGACCCTTCAGCTCACTTATCTCCTGATCCCTGGCAGAGATAACCGCCTCAGCCGCAGATAGCTCCCATTCTTTGTGACGAAGTTTGGCCTCAAACTAGAGAGACTTGGCCTTAAAGAACTGATATAGGGTGTGATTGCAGTGTTCGCTCCTCATAATCTATGTTCCAGGAAAGAAAGGGGTATCATAACAGAAATCTGTATAGTTCGAGAATAGAGAAACGTAAAGAGAATAACGTACCTCTAGCACCCGCTGTTCAGGGTAACCATACTGATACCCACCAGCTATGGCCATCATATCCATAATGGTGGATGGAGGATCAACCGCCAGAGTAGCCTCCAAAGCCCGCAGATCCTTGTGCCACGCTATCAAAACCTTATCTTCGGAAGATATTTGCATCATCCGACGGGTATAGGCGTCGGAATCCTTCTCACCGGAAAGCACGGGGGAAGGTTCAGGACAAACATAAAATTCTTCTCCTTAAGCCAAGAAAGAATGGCATCGTCACCTCCAGCATCAAAGATTGCGGGAAATCTTCCAAGGGAGACTCAGTAGAAGTTTCCGTAACAAAAGCGGCCTTCCCTGCCGCAGACATCTTCCTTGCTTCTGCCTCCTGATTAGAAAGGGTTTCAACGTCATCACCCACATATACGACCTTTTTTCCCGCGGCATTCATCTGGCCGGAATTATCAAGCATATCTCAATCATCGCTTGGGGAAAGCAAAGAGAACTCCCAAGAAAGGCCCATGACAGCATTCATGTCGAAAGTCTCCCATGCGGAGTAAACTCGGCCAAAAGAAAATTCTTGGGATCCAACGGGAATAATACCAATATTACTATCACCACCACCGACAACGTTTTCTTCACCAGCAACGCTGCCACTAGGTGCATTGTCCTTCCCGCCCCCACCACCACCATCTTCGTAGTTAGGGGGAGAAGTTTCAGTACGCTCCTCCGCATCAGAAATATCCTCATCATCATCAAAGTACTCGTTAGAAGGACTGGTAACCTCCTCTTCAATCTATGCCTCATCATCCACAAGGGTAGAAGATCGCTTGGGACCAATCTTTCTTTTTTTCGTTACCTACAGAATAATAAAGGATGCCATCATAGGATTACTTGTTCCTTTACTTAAAAACTTATTTTTAACACAAGTAAAAAAGGGGCAAGTAGTATAGGGAGAATCCATACCTTGATAGTCGCATTACTCTTCGATGGAAGAATAGCATCTGAACTTTCTTCTTCATCAATAATAACAACATCGAGAGCATAAGGAAAATTCATGCCTTTGAAGTTCAAACTCCAGGAAAAGAAATCTCCGTAAAGAACAGGAGAAACCTCACGAGGTACACTATCACCAGTGGGACGCCATCCGTGTAGGCCAGGAATCCAACCCCAAGCCCACGGACCAATAATCTCAATAACAGTAGCATGCCACTCATAGTCATGATCACGCTTGATCCAATAACAAGGTGGGGAAATCTTCTTGTTAGAAGACCTCTCCATACCAGGAACATACTTCAGCTGGGTGTCGCTCACCTCACTTAAAAGACAGATCTCACCACGAGGAGCAGCGATGTTACGAAGACCTACACTCCACGGTTTGCGGTTCCTACTGTTAATATAATCCCCGAAGGAATTATTAAAATTCTGTGGAGTATACCATTCCCTCTCAGCAGGGTCGGGGACATAGCATGTCATCATCGTTTCTCCCTTGCTTCGAAGATATCACTCCCTCAGCGCACGAAGATAATTCCCAGTCAACTGTGATACAGAACAACTATGGGTGTTCTTCGAAGATCCCTCACGACCAGCTAGTACGTTGTAATAAAAAAAACTCCTGACTTGTAAAGGGGCAACATGAGACCCGCCTCGAAGGCTCCCATGGTAGTCAGAAGATGAAACTCATCGAATTGATACCTTGAGATAATATCATAAGTGATATAATCATCAGCAGCGTAGAAGCGGACATCAATGGCTTGAAGTTCATGTTTCTCCATAAACGCCTCCAGGTTAATATGTTTGAAGGTGACCTTGTTTTTACCAACCGAGAAGCTTTGTATTATTGGGAAAGCGTCTTCCTCATCCGTAAGATCTGGCGTGAAATCCTTCGGAGGACTCATGTCTGAGATCTTTGTCTTAGAAGAAATATGCTTGGGCAGATCAGTCTTAGAAGCGGTACCCTTAGTAGATTTCCCCTTGGAAGGGACCGCTGGAAGAGGATGCAGAGGACTTTGTTGAGGCAGCGGAGGAGGAGCCATAGAACGAATAGGTGCAACATCCAACACATCACTACGATGAGGAGCTTGTGTGCTTTTAGATTCATCGTGCGGGCGAGAAGAAGCGCGGGTAGCGGCATACCTAGAGCCAGGGGAATCCTTCGGTGGATCTCCTTTCTTGGAAGACGAAGGCCTCTGACCAGAGGAAGACGAGACCCTTTGGGTACGAAGATCAGCCTGCGAAGATCTAGAACCTTCTGGTGGAGATATATCAAGGTCTCTGCGCGGAGGAGATCTACGAGGACTATGCGGCGGAGTCTGATAAGGAACCCGTTGACGATCAGCCATGTCTGTGGAACACACAAACAAGTTATAGATTCCACAAAATAACAAATAAAGATCAAAAGGCCGAATTTCGACCAATTCATCACAGTTATCCGACATAAGCGAATTAAGGAAAAACCTAGACTAAAAAATAGAAACGGAGAAACCCTAACTTGGTTGGGGTCACCGGGGAAGAGTATTCAAATAAAAATCCATGGTCTTTATAATAAAAAAACAGGGGCAAGTATATATATGTACTTTGTATATATTCTTCATCATAAAGCCAAAAACACATTAGCAGAAGATGAACAGGTAATCGATATCAAAATCAAAGATAAACAAAAAAAACCTTTATCTATACCAAGGGCTCTACCCACAGAAGAGCGCATCCAGGAAACAATGAACAACAATAACTCATGAGCACCAAAGAATCAAGGACCGACCGTATTCAAGACAAAGGCAGCAGCAACAGTTAAGAGTATCCAAACAAAAATGGGGAATAGAAAGCTTCAGAAGAAAAAGAATGAAGGACTGACAGAGAAGAATGAAATTTATTTCATTCTTTTCACATTCTATCTCTCACTTATAAGCATTGAAGGAGATAGAAACCGCCTCTTCACCCAAGGAGAAGTTATTGCATGTAGTGGGAGACGTTCCCTAAAATCTAGGGGAAGTTATTAAGAGAGAGGTAAAGAATATGTGACGATTTTCCTCTAACTTCAAATGACGCCTTAGTCAGAAGAAAATGGGCAAATTGTAAGCACATATTTTGTCACCGCCATGTGTTCATGGCCAAACACGTGGGAGGCATGCAACTCGGAGCATCAAGATATTATGTTACACGTGGATAGCTAAGAGACATATCTCATCCACGCAAGATCATCATTTGACAAGATCCGACAGCCAAGGATCGAGGAGCACCAAGATATCAAGACACCGCGAAGTACTGAAAAGCACCCAAAGACTCACTTTATCCCATCTCGAGAAAGATCCAAGATCGACGGCTGGGGTAAGTCCAACTGACGCGGATGTGACAAGGACAGAGGACCGTTGTCTGGCGCGTGCAGACGACTCAATCACCCGCATTAAACACCCTGAGCAGCATACGTGTCAGCCAACTGGTGGAAGACACGACCGTCACTATTAGACAAAGAGCAGAGAACGCTGGGGGCATCGTAGAAGACGAAGCAGTCCGCGGTACTGGCACAGAGCACAAGACGATAAGGATACAACGGCCTCCAGAAGTGGACCCCACGTTGTAACCCCTATAAATACCCCTCCCCACTAAGAGAGAGGGGCGAATCGATTATAAGAGAAAGGAGAGGAGAGAGAATTAGGAAGAGTAAGTAATTCCCCTAACCGCAGCCTCAGTTTATACTCCAAAGTCATTCGACTATCTTTGTAATCAATCTATATATAATAAAGCACCAACCCCGTGGATGTAGGTCTCAGTGCTGAACCACGTAAATACTTGTTTTATTTACATTCATCACTTAAATTCCGCCTTAGTATTTCGTATGATAAACTTTATATTATGTTTCAGTCACTATTTACTCTATTATACAAACATTGTTAGTGATAATATACGACTAGACAAGGACGAGTCCGAAGACTCAGAATCGATGAATCGGTATATCCATTCCCCTTTACGCCTATATCATTTAATTTGTGAACTTTAGTATATACGAACATTGTTTGTGAACACGTAATGCCATCGTGATTTACGCGTTCACAGTTTATATATCCATATCTACATTATACACAACTCAAAATAATTACTATCTTAATTCCTATATATATAATGTATTGCTTCAAATTGTACTACAATTGGGTTAAATCCGCTACATATGTAACATTATTGGTTTAAGGATCAACATGTTTCGTTGAGCTTAACTCAGTAACAATGTCGGTATCTTCGGTTTGAAATGGTACTGTAGCCTTATAACGATACCCACGAGCAACTACAAGAAAGTAAATAAGATTCAAGACTCCTAAACCCGCTATAAGGTAGTAAAAGTAGTCTAATTTCCCGAAATTGATATCGTTGTGTAACCAATCAGGCTGACCTTTTTTACCTGTAGTGTTGTGAATGATAATTACTACAAGACTGCTAAACCCATCAAGATTAGTTGTGGTGCTAACCAGAAAACGGATATGGGTTCGACTTGATGAGATTGAGAAATGGTTATTGCTTGCGTTCTTCTTTTCTCTTCAACAAAACCGGCTTCTACCATTGATAATATTGAAAAAACCATCCCAAATCCTATTCTTTGAAGAAGCGTGAGTCCATCTTCTTGTTTAGTTATTTTCCTAAGTGCAGGAACGAATATTCGATCGTACAACGGAACCCATAGGCCTAATGTAAGCATCGAGATAACCCCTAATGAACCAGCTGGGATTTCAAACTTGGGTCCTAAATGCCGTCGCATTTTCAAAGCTTGTGATACTGTGAAAGTTCCTTGTTGTGCCATTGCGGTAAAACATATTATACCTGCAGCCCAAATTGGTATGATTCTAATAAGACATTTAACTTCTTCAACTTGTTGGATACTACATAGTCTCCATTTATTCGAAACAGAACCGTCTTCGTTTACTTCTCCTACATTTTTGATCGCTGCTTTGTTTGACACACTGAATAAAAACAAACAAACAAGTAATCCTCAGTTTATTGGTAATCAAAACTAAATAACATTGATATACACATTTGCACAGTACTTTGCCATGTCAAAATGTCCTCATGGTACACATGATATGGTATGCAAATTACCTGTACTGGTTGGTGAGATGAAGTTTCATATTGGCAAGTCCTTTTGACTCAGGATTATAAAGAACTTCTTTTAACACTTCTACATCGTCAGAAGGAAGTTGAAGGCGACGTTTCTTATAAGCAGAAACAAACACTTGACCAATTCCAGAGAAAACACTTCCACCCGGTGGGACGTAAACGTAAATGCGTGTACCCAGGAAGAAGAGAAGTATCGAGAACATCATAAGAAGTGTAGGAATGCCAAGTCCAACAGACCAACTAATAATATCTTGTATATAGACAACGAGCGTAAGAGCGATCATAATGACGATTGTAAATGTGAAGTAATACCAATTAAAGAAACTGTTAATTCCTTTTCTACCTTCTTCAGTTGTTTGATCAAATTGATCAACACCAAATGGTAAGCTACATGGTCTTATTCCACCGGCTCCAATTGTTAAAAATCCTAGGGATATGAAAAGAACTGCAAGCTGGCTGGTAGATGGACCAATACATTGGTTGTCATGTTCCTGACTTTTGGTACATGTTGGAGGATGTAGTTCAGGTATTAGTGCTGTTAATGTTAACAAAATCATCCCCTGTGTACATAAAAACAAACAGTATTATCAGCAAAATAGCAATAAAAATGAATCTAGACCACATGAGAATGAACAAAATGCCAAATGGTTTTCCAATCATCATGTATATATCATACCAGACGCATCAATCATTCTCAAAACTTCAAAGATATCTCACTCAAATTTTGTAACTTCAAAAGGTAAAATAAACAAAATTTACTGAAACAGGAGAAATGTCCTTCAATGTAAAAATCACCCTCGACGAACATAACTATTTAAGCTGCCTATAAGCTCAGCAAACTGGATAACATAAAAAGGCTATCCCAGTGTTATGCCAAAGTTGTGCATGAATTTCCCTCCATTACCATTATCTAGATAAAATCATGTTCATTGTCATGCGGGAGTACTTGGTCATTTAGAGAGTAGGCAGAATGGGACAAGTTGGTTAATCAACCCCATCACGGACGGCATTTGCAGTATAGGAGGGTGGTGCCCCCACATGCATGGTCTGACGACCTTCACAACTGATCATATACGTTGGCAATTTGGCATGACACTAATTTCTAACTAGCAATCAATAATCAATGGTACACGGTGCATGTTCATGACTTAAACTTGACAAAAGAAAATATAGAAATCCTAACTTTACTCCCCTGCCTAGGTTTATTCCAACAATTTTACTTCTGGTTGGGTGTATGCCGGTATCGGTTTGAATCTATTTTCAACATAAGAAATTTAGGGCATCCAGGTTCGTTTGGGTATACAAGATTACGGGCAAAATATTCTTTTCTTTCAAGAGCATTTCTTATCAAAGAAGAAGAAAATCAGATTAAATGGTCGGGATTGATTCCGGATAATACCATTATTTTTCCCTACTACATAAACAAAAATTAGCAAAAATTAGGTATCTTTACGGTTTATCGCTCTTTCTCTTCAGTATATTCTTATAATTGGTATTTTTAATTGTATTAAGGATTTAATCATCTTGTATTTTGATGTTTTTGTTATTTTTGTAAGCGATCATATAATCAGTATTTTGATTTGATTAAATTGAAATATATTGGTTGATTGACCAAAAAATAATATAATAATAATAAAAATAAAATAAAATAAAATGTTAGATTTTTCTTGCCAATAAACCACCGTATTGTCTCCGAGAAATTTCACATGGTAATTAACCGTAACGCATGATGCCCTACCATATGTAATGTCATCTTCATCTTAAATGCTCTTGGTATTTACTTACAAATTCACATTTATTCAAAGCCATCAATGAATTTATTCGCACGTGGCATTTTTTTCTGCCATAATTTTCAAAAAGTTGAGCAAATAATACTCTAATTTTTTTTTCCTACAATAAAAATAAATAAATTTAACAACCAGTTATCCGTGTGTAGATCTAAATAGTGGCATGATCACTGGTTCAAAAAAAAAAAAAAGATTCCCTCCGGTTGAGCGTTCATTGATGGACTTATATATATCGTAGCTGTCGGACTTAGGATGCACATAGCAGTTAAGAAAGTTTCTAAAAAGCAAACAAAAAATAATAAAGGGGAAACAAAAGAATTTGTGAGCCTTACGCTTACACACCGGGGTGTTTTTTAAATCATGGTTTCGAGCTATATATACATACATATATATATATATACGTACGTACTACGTAAAGAAAAAGAGATCGAAATAAGACAAAGAAAGAAGAAAGGCGAGAAGAAGATAACGAAGAAAAGACTATGATTCAGGATTATATGCGAGTACTTACCACTAAGGATGCGAGAGAAGCATAAGCAAGAGTCCGGAATTTGCCGAGATAAGCATCAGAGATGAATGCACCAAAGAGTGGTGCAAAGTTTGTAGTACCAGACCATATGTTAATGATGTTTGTAGCAAACACTTGCTCCAAGTGAAACTGTTTCAGTAGGTACACCATAAAGTTTGCTAACAGCCCAAATGTTGCTAATCTTTCAAACGTTTCATTTCCTGTAACAATATATTAATGATTATCCATCAATAAGTGACTACTTAACCAACTTATCTTCTACTCCTAATAAGATGAGAGAGAGAAAGAGAGAGACCTAAAATGTAAGGCATGGACTTCCATCCTGCATGTTTTGTAGATTTAACATGATCTCCATCCGTTAGCTGGAGTCCGTTTTTACCGTCATCATGACAATCTTCATCTGATTTTTTGGTTGAAGATGGTGAAGAGGAAGAAAAATAGAAGCATTTCATCATAGAGCAAAACAAGAAAGATGAATTATTCGTGTTTGATCTGGTGGTGGTCTTTTTAGCTACCACCATGGTTTCCCTTTCTCTATCTATCTATCTTATCAGCAAGCACTAGTTTAGAACGAATTCTCTTACAATGGTAATGATCTATGAATTACTGGCGAGTATAATCAAAATGACAAAACCTGGCACACCTATAAATAAGGGTGTGTGTATGGCGTGTAGGAAGATATGTGAAGAGAAAGAGAGATAAACTTAACTGACGTGAATGGCTAAGATTTGAAGAGAACGGACTGTTACTATAGAGACAAACCAATTATGGGGCCTTTGGGTAGTACCATTTGTAATTCATCGGCCATGCATATTTGTGAAGCGCAACAGATATCTACCGACTTCTCGTATCAATCTTTGACACGTGACATCCCTTGTTGACCATGTTGACTGTAACGTTATTTATAGCAATGATTTCACTTGTTTGTTAAGCATTTATCTCGTTGGTTGCTATCCTGATGTTTGGCACCAGTTATATTCTTGTTTACAGCAGGATATACACTGATGGTTATGATTTACGGGGAGCTGTAGGACTTGAGACATCCAAAAAACTGTGAACTTAAAATCTAAGTAGTAAAATATAGTCTTGATTCTTGAAACTCCTGGGCAATCGTTATACATGTATAAGTTCATGGAAAAGTTTGCTTTTCATACGACCTTTTGTAATTCCATTCTTGGTTATTTTAAATATCACAACATCGTTTGATGCTTAGGCAACTTTCTGCAATTCCTAGAGTCCTTGACTGACCCCTAGCTGACTAGCTCCTTTAGTTCTTAGTTTTGTTATATATCAATTTCAGGTTTTGAATTTTGGGTTGGTGTCCCCTACGCTACATAAGTAAATTAATGTTGGTTGCACGGTGGGAGTAAGTAGCGTTTGCTCCTCTCTGCTACATCCAATCTCGGACTATTTATTTACCTTTCTAAATTGGGGCCTAGCCAAGTTAATTGGGGCCTATAATTATATAACAAAATAGGATCAATAGGAAGTAATTTGTGGTAACCCCTTATCCATTATTTATATTAATACCTAAAATATCCTTATTAAATTAGTGATGATTAATTAAGTTAATATTTATTAAATTAATAAGTGTTTGAGTAGGATTATAATGTTTGGATTAGAGAAGAAGATCATTTTTCTTTTTTAAGTTTGGGAGGGAAAGAAGTAGAGGGAAAAAAGGAAAAACTAGGATTTGTGATTTTCTTAGCAAAAATGAAACTTTATAGTGATGATGAAGACTCTAGTAGTGATGAAGAAGGGGGTGCATCAGATTATAATGATTTTCTATCCTACCGAATTAGAAAATTTGTTGAACGAAGAAGAGAAAGTGAACCAAAAAATGCTTGAGGATATTATTCAAGCACAAGAACACTTTCGTCGCGAGGAAGAAGATGATAATTCTTCCAATAAACAGGTATGAGTTGTAATGATCTACAAAAATGTATTTGCATGTCCCAATTGCCGAATAAGGAAAATAAATTCCAAACTTTAAACCAGAATCGGTTTATTCGATAGGATGACATAAACCGATTCTGGGTAAAATCCCCAATTTAGGTTCAGGAATCGGTCTTTGTTCGTCACCAAATAAACCGATTGTAGTAAATTTTTGGCGCGATGGGTACGTTAAGAGAATCGGTTTTTGTTGGTGTTGTGCATAATCTGATTCCTTGCCTAGAATAATCACGTAAAATACACAAAGTTGACATTCAGTTTATTTTCGTGAATATGTAATCCGATTTTGGAGAAAAAAAGATCCAGTAGAAATGTGAACAACAATCGGATTATATTACACGATACGTGAACCGATTGTATTCTTTGAATTTTGTTGCCATTTCTTCAATCGGTCTTTATGATTGCACATATAAACCGATTACTTTAATCGGGTTAATCGACTGTAACATATAAACCAATTTTGAATTATCAACTTTTTGATATTTGTTGTAGATTGTTGTGGCGTTTGATGAAGATCAACCCAAAGCTGTATCTCTGTTGGGTCATGATACCTCTGCCCACTATTTCACCGATTTGGAATGGAAAGCCAGAAACGATGCAAAGCAATGGTTTATAGCCAAGGGAGTAGAGATCTAATGCGCGTTAGTTTTAGGTCGTCGCTCAAGTCAAGATCGTTTGGAACTTGTTTGTGAGAGAGGTGGAAAACAAGAAAGTCACTGGGAAAAGGACATATTGTATCTCTGTTGGGTCCGGATGCTAAGCATTTTCTTTGCACATGGCACATACAATGCAATATTAGAAGTAATTGTAGGGGTCATATCCAAAAGCCAAAGCCACAAAAAGGTACCGCTCGTGAAAAAGCCGAAGATGAGCATCTTCGAAAACTAACTCCAGAACAAAGAGATGAGGACAAGAAGAAAAGAAAATTGGAGTATGAAGCGAATGGGATACTATGGAAGGCTTTTCAACATCATTGGGATTTAATGGTACGCTCAATGTCCGTGCCCGAGTTCGATTGCCACTTGGAGAGTTTTATTAGGCTATGGAAGAAAGATTACGAGAAATGTGTGGTTTATTGCTTAAAGGAATTGTTGGATCCGTACAAACATAAATTATTGTATGCTTACACGTACCAACACATGCATTACAAGAATGAGGCGACAAGTATTGCGGAAGAATCTCGTGGACGTTTGAAAAGCTTGCTCCGAGGGAGACAAAACACCGTGGTTACATTACAATAAGCCATCCATGAATACACCAAGGCCGATATCATCAAGATAACCGCTCAAATGGAAGAGAGTAGGATGAAAGTCATCACAAGCTACAAGGAACGCAGTCGGTTGATTACAAATTTAAATTATAGGGTGTCTCACTGGGCGATTATTTTTATGATGAAGGATTACAAATAGTGGTAATTGAACTTTTGTCCCTACTTTTGATGGTCTACACAAATATCCTTATCACATAATAATTTTGTCCCTCTTTATCTAAAAGCCCATCAGGGGCCCAATAACAAATTATTAACTTCCAAATATACCCCCTGTGTGTTATCATCCACTCCTGCTATAACTACTTCCGTAGTAATTAACTTCCAAATAATAACCAGTGTTATCATCATCGTTCTACTCTTACTCATCATCAAACTCCTTCGTCAGATAATCCACCGTCACTTTCCCGAAACCACCACCACTACCACAACAACAACAACACCATCAACATTATCATCACTACCACCACCATCACCATCACCACCACCACCACGAATCATTCACTCACCACCACCGCAAATCCGTACTCACTCTCTACGATTTCTCTTTAACAATCAAATCTCACCACAACCAAATCCACAATCAAATCAATACAATCAAAACCTTATTAATTCATTACCTAGTTTCAAATTCGAAGCAATCAAAGGAATCTGAAACTCTTCATCAACTACGACGGCGACTCTTGACTGTGCGATTTGTATTTCTAGATTTGATAGAGAAGATCAATTGAGATTGTTTCCGATCTGCTGTCATGTATTTCATTCTGTTTGCATTGATCAGTGGATTATGCTGTCGAATTACAATTGTCCGATTTGTAGATCTGAGGTGAAATTCGTTGATGATGAAGATGGTGATGGCGAATTGAAGATGATTTCATCGTCTGCCAGGAGTTTCAGGATTGAGATTGGAAGTGTAAGTCAAAGTAGTAGAATGGAGATTGGAAGTTTCTCTGCTAGCGATTTGCAGAATCGGTCTTACTCGCTCGGATCGTTTGAGTATTATGTTGATGTTCAGGAATTCGATGCTGAGGTTTTCGTGGAATTGGAAAGGATTAACGAGAATCGAGATCAATTTGATGAAGTTTCAGTTTCTGTTGGTGGCAATGCAGGTGGTGATGTTGAGGAAGCGACGGAGATTGTGATTGAGGATCCAGTTCGAGCTGAATTTGATGAAGCCGCGTTGTATGCTAGATCTCTGTCATATGCTTTGCAGTTTTCTGATAGGTTTTATGGTGGAAATGTACAGAGGAGTGGTGGTGATGGTGGTTGTGGATTGGATGAAGGCGGCTGCGGCGGTGGTGGAAGGGTTTGGGATTTGGAGTGGATGATAAGATACTACGGAATTAGGTTAAGGAAGTTAATAATTTGTGGTGCTGTAGATGTGTGATTTGTTGGTGGCAGTATTGGTATAAGTTGTTGTTACAGATATTGGATCAACTATGGTTTTGATCCATTTCAGTTGGATCAACTATGGTTATTGATCCAACTGCAATGGATAAACATCCACTGTTGATCCAACTGAAATGGATAAACATCCATTGTTGATTCAATTGAGGTTGGTTTTGAAGCTGGTCTTGGAGCTGTTGGTCTTTATGAAGCTACAGGTAATGAAATATGATGGTTATATGGGTTAAAGATATTGGCGTTGTTGATATTGGATCAACTATGGTTGTTGATCCATATATTTTGGATCAACTATGGTTGTTGATCCATCTATATGGGATCAACTACTGTTGTTGATCCTTTGAACTCATGTTTTGTAGTTTAAATTATGTAAATTTGTTCTAATGTTGAACTTGTGGTGCAATGGTAGCATGACTGACTCCATGTCAGATGATGCGTGTTCGACTCACGCCAAGTTCACTCCATTTTACATGGATAAACTATCATTATTGATCCAATTTTACATGGATCAACTTCCATTGTTGATCCAATAAAATTGGATCAACTTCTACTGTTGATCCTTTTTTCTTGGATAAACTAGATAAACTTCTATTGTTGATGGTTTTGTTGGTGGATCTGAAACTGCAGCTGATGAACTGGTAGCATTTTTCCATCATCATGGATAAACATCCATTGTTGATCCAACTGCAATGGATAAATTTCTAATGTTGATCCAACTGCAATGGATAAACATCCATTGTTTGATCCAACTGAAATGGATCAACTACTTTTTGTTGATACAAAAAAATTTGAACCAGTGAAGGTGGTGGCGGCGGTGGTGGTGGCGGCGGCGGTGGTGACGGTGGTGGCGGCGACGAATTTGTGGTGGAGGACTAGTGGTGGTGTAATGGTGGCGGTGAAGGAGTGGTGGTGGAATATTGGTGGTGGTGGCGGTTGGTAGGTGGTGGTTGTTGAACGGTGGTGGTGGTGGTGGTGCTAGTGGTGGTGGTGAAGTGGTAGTGGAAAAACTTTGTTGTATTTTGAAATAAAGAAAAATATTATATGAGTGAGGGTATTAAGATAATCTAATATTAAATGGATAAGGTTATAAAAAAGGAGGGACATAATTATTGTTGCATAAGGATATATTTGTAGGGAGTTAAAAGTAGGGACATATAATTAATATACCCTTACAAATATTATGTGGAAAAGGAGATGGGGAGAAGAAGAATTGAATGTAAATGTATGACGATGACGGCCTTCGGATTTCCGTGTCGTCACATGATCGCGAAGTACCAACAAGAAATTCCTTTTAAAATCATTGATTCGTTTTGGAAGCAACTTACTTTCAAACCACCCCCAACCGAAGATTCACTCGAATCCTTTGTGGACACGGATATTGGAAGAGAAATCACCGAGAAATTCGAAAAAAAGGATGGCTTGGGAAGAAAAGTTTTGTTGTACGACTTAAAACTAGCCACGAACCCCCATATGGTACCGGTCGGAGAACCAACAGTGCTACCGTCGACGGGTAGACCACCTTCCAACATGGATAGGAAGGAAGAAAGGTACGAATTTAAGGTTGCAATGAGTACCGGAAAACACTCGTTGTTGAGTCATAAAAGAATCCTTTGTCGACATGAGAAGGAAGACGCTAAATATGAAGATGTTAAGGTTCCAAAGAAAAGGGGTCGACCGAAGAATGGAGAAAGCGGGGAAAGTAGCACACAAGAGAAGACAAATGTTTCAAACGTTCCTTCACAAATTGAGAATGAAGTGGCACCGGCTAAGAGGAAAAGGGGTCAACCAAAGAAGGGAGAAAGCGGGACATGTGGGCTTCGCAACATGAGGATCCAATCCCTCCTTCGTAACATGAAGATCCAATCGCTCCTTCGCAAGAGAGTCAAAGGCCAAATAATCTATTCGTTCCTTCTCAAGAGAGTCAAGTGAGTACAACATGAATATCAAGGTTACGTGCATGGAAGGGGGAAGCAAGACAAAAGGGTTCTATGGTGACTATAAGGGCCGCTCTTGGTGATGGAAGCACGCCTAAGGATAAACGAGGTAGACCCCATCGAACGTGTTACACAATATTCGAGGAGTATTACTCGAAACTTCCTGAAATCATCAAGCCCTATGTGTTATCCACCGATGACGTGGATGTAGATGGGAATTGTGGTTATCACGTTGCGTCGGAACAAATAGGCTATATAAGTTAGGCGGACGATGAGAACATAACCCAATGTCAATACTTTAGAAAGATGACGGCCTTGCGCCTATAAGAAGACAAGGAATTTTACATATCGATGATGAAGGAAGGAAAAACAAGACAAGACAAAGAAGTGATTTTTGAAAAAATGGTTTCTAGAGTACAAGGGCCAAAGGGGAATGGACCAATTACCCGAGAGCATTGGATGTAGATGCCTCTATGTGGACATCTCTTGGCGGAAACGTGGAGTTGCGTTGTTCATCTATTTGGTAAGGGATCATGTTATACATACGCACCAAAATACACCATTTGGGATGAATCGCTTAAGGATCGGAGAATTTTTTTATTCAACCATAACAACATACATTATATCGGTCTTAGAGTACGTGATGATTGTCCATTACCACTAGTAGATGGGTTTCATGAATTGATCGTGCCGGATCAATTCGATGGTCTCCATTTGTTGGAATGAGTATTTTCCTTATGTTAAAAACTTGATCTATCGGATGCTTATATTTTGTCGCTTTCTTATGGAATGAGTATCTTAATGAATGAAAGTGGTTTTCTTTTTTTTTGGGTAACTAGGACTCATGAATTTTGCTTCAGAATCGGACTTAAAATACGTTTATAAAGTCCGATTCTGAAGGTAGTTTGTTGCAGACTTTTTCAGAATCGGTTTATATGTACGACAATGTAATCCGATTGTTGATACAGAGATTTTAAATTACAAAATCGGATTACATATGCAGCAAAATGATCCGAACATGAATCCAGAATCGGTGTATGTGTGTACTAATGTAATTCGATTATAGTTGATGTCCATCAAATCCACCCAGAATCGGGTAATGTAGGTTCACATTAAAAATCGATTAAAGTCATAATCGGTTTACTATGGGGCACATATAGACCGATTCTGGATGGATTTTCAGAAAACTTGATGAGTGGATTTTAAAGATTTTGAGGTAAATCATTGTAGAGTATCCCTTAGAAGGAAGGGTTTAAAGGGATTCAACTCAACACTTGAATTGTGTGTTTTTTGTTTTAATTTTGATGAAAAATAAATTGAGTTTTAATTGTTGTTTGTGATTGATTAGGATTTAGTTTTAATTTTGATGAAATTTTTTTTGAGTTTTGATTAATGATTTTGGTATTTGTTAATTAAGTTTTAATTTTGTATTTGTATTAGAATAATTAAGGTTTCTTTAAGGTTAATTTAGTAATTTTACAATTTCTTGGACACCCCTTATTATTTTATATTGGGGGATGAAGAAATCTATATGCCCGAATTAAATTGGCTAGACCCTAATTTAGAAAGGTTTATTTAGCCACGAAAAAATATTATTTGTCATTTCTGTTAAAAAAAAAAAAAAAAAATCAATTTGCTCACACGGTGATCATGAAAATGACTGTTTGCAGATTTTCTGTTTGTATGCATTTCCTTGCAGAATCAAGTCATAAGGAATCTCACAAGCAGATTCTCTGTTTGTATGCTAAGAGCCGTGTTACCTCGATCAAAGTTGTAGCAATAAATAATAGCGACCATATCAAATAGGAGTGCAACTATACGCACCAGAGAATGTGGATGAAAGTTGATGACAATGTTATTTGCCGTAATAAGTGGGGATGATGTCTTCCCGGGACGGTGACATGGTTGTTCCTATATGTGAATATTTCGAGCGTGGATCAATCAATAAAGAGAAATTTATTTTTATGAACCTGGAAAATGTGGGTCTTACTCTTTTGGCTCCGGGGTTATTTAATAAAATTTGCAAATTATTTTAGTGGCCTTGAAAATATTATAACAAGTGTGCATATTGTATGCACATAAAATCAGTGTGCATATTGTCTGCACAATATAATATACCTGGCTTGATTGGGGTATACCCAATAAGACAATATAAGGTCATTTTGAAGTAAAGCTAAGCACCCCTTAACCTAGATTTTTCTAAATGGCTAAAATACCCCCACAATGATTAACTCTAATTAAACTAAAATGATTAGATTAGTTAGATTAATTAGATTAGTTAGTTGATTTAGTTATATGTTGGGTTTTAGAAATCATTTAGAGAGAGAATTAGTATGAAGTAGTAGATGAGGTTTTTGGGGGAAAAAGTTAGGGTTTTTGTGAAATTTGTGATACGAGTGAAATGAGTGATTCAAATACTGATTTTGAAGTGGGGGGGACTTCTAACTTTCCTCCTACAGATTCGTACTTGTATGATGATCTACCAGACTATGATCGAATGGATTATTTGCATGATCTCACTTTTATTTTCCTCAAACTCAAGATGGGTATGGAAGTGATGAATGTCTCGAGCCAAACGTAGATTCCAATGACCAAGAAGAAGATAATGGAGCTGCAAGTAATCAGGTAGACAATTTACGTGGTGGAGATTATGATTTTTCCATGCAGAATGATCGATTTTGGGATTATTTTTTTCACTTCTGATGTACAGGGTCGGCAAGGTCGACGCTTGTCAATCATGCCGGCCCAAAGGCCGGCGTGGTTCTACATGGACGAACGTGCCGACTTTTCATGAGCAGTACCACGCCGGCATGACATACAATTTTAACATTGCCGACGTCCAATTTTTTGAAATACAGTAGCCATTACTTGAAAATGTTTACGCCGGCCTTTTCAAATTTTAAGACAGTCTTGCATTCTGTTTATATGTCGGCATTGTTTATATTCTCTAACGTGCCGGCATTGTATTGCCGACAGTGTTTTATATGTAGACCATGCCGACCGTGGTAATACATATTAACTAAACTTTTGATGTTTTGTAGATTGTGGCATTGGTACCTATGGCGGATCAGCCTCAAGCTCAGAAGATTAGGGGTCCCGATACTTCCGAACATTATGCTAATGATTTGGAATGGAAGGACAAAAACGATGTTGTAAATTGGATTGTTGAGAAAGCAAAAGAGAAGATGTGCGTTCTAGTGAGAAATACCCAACAAAAATCTACGCGGTTTGAAATGGTATGCGAGTGTTATGGATCGCCGGACGAAAGTCACAAGAGAAAGGGTTATGTGTATGATAAGAAGACGACTAGGATGTACAAGACGAAGTCTAAGAAGTGTGAATGCCCATTCAAGATTATTTTTGGGAGGAACCAAGAAATCGATAGCATGTGGAAGATGAGTAGAGTTGATGTTGGTTGGCATAACCATAAAGATCCGGAAACTCTTGTTGGGCACTGTCAAGTTGCCAAGTTGAAACCGCACGAGTTCGAACAAGTAAGAACAAGTTGGGGAATTAAACCAAGCAAGCTCCTTCGTAGGTTCAAGAGGGACGACCCGCATAACCTCTCTTCATTGTCTACAATTTATGCGGCCAAGGCAACCATTAAAAGAATTGAATGGGATGGAAGAAAGGTGATGAAAGAATCACAATGGTTGGCACACAAATACAATTACACGGTGAGACACCATGAGTCATCGGATGGGAAGGTGGATCTTATTTTTCTTGCGCACCCCGATATGATTCAATTGGCGCGTTGCTTTTATCAAGTTTTGTTCATGGATTGTACTTATAAGACGAATAGGTACAACATGCCTTTGTTGAAAATTGTAGGACAAACCTCGGATAAGCAATCGTTCACGGAGGCATGGTGTTTTATAGATCGGGAGAAGGATGATAGCTATATTTGGGCATTGGAAACTTTGAAGCTTCTCTACCACGAAGACGAAACTCCGGGGGTTATAGTCACCGACAATGAGCAAGCAATAATGAACGCCGTGAGGATAGTCTTTCCCAATGCACAAAATTTCCTTTGCACTTGGCATATATAATGCAATCTTAGAAAGAATTGTATGAATCATATCCAAAATCCAAAGGCAAAGAAAGGTACTAAACGTGAAAAATAGGAAGATGAACGTCTTAGTAAACTAACTAAAGAGGAGAGAGAGGAAGAGAAGAAGAAAGAAGACGAAGAATGGAAAGAAGGTGAGATCACGTTTGGGTTATTCATGAAAGCGTGGGATAAGTTGGTTTGGTCGATGAGTGTGGAAAGATATGAGATAAACTTTAAGGAGTTAGAGGATGATTGGGGAAGTAAATACCCCAAAGTGGTGGAATATTGCAAGAGACAATGGTTGATGCCACACAAAGAGAGGTTTGTGTATGATTTTACATACGACTATAAACATTTCCAACTTGAGTCCACAAGTATGGTAGAGCAAGCTCATGGGAGACTAAAAAGTCTACTTTTCACGAGTAAAAACTGGATTTTGACGGTACAACATGCTATCCATGAGTACACTAATAATGATATCGACAAGATAAAAAAACAATTCCAAGAAAGTAGCTTCCGAAAGTTGAAGGAGTTTAAGGAGGATGATTGGTTACTTGTTGGTATACATAGAAACGTCTCGCATTGGGCAATACGTTTCATGATGAAACATCTCACATTGTTTAAAAAGTATAATAAGTTTGATGACCCGAACACTCCTTGTAAGTGTAGGATAATGAAGGCTATCGGACTTCCGTGTCG
Organism: Papaver bracteatum; assembly: GCA_023529315.1. Taxonomy (NCBI): domain Eukaryota; kingdom Viridiplantae; phylum Streptophyta; class Magnoliopsida; order Ranunculales; family Papaveraceae; genus Papaver; species Papaver bracteatum. The sequence goes on from JAJJWX010003512.1 coordinate 292,161, forward strand.
TCATATGCTTGGTAGGTATAAAACTCTCATTCCTATTGATGATATCGATCCTTAGTGGAAGCAATTATCTTTCCAACCGGCTCCAAGAGAAGATCCCGGTGAAGAGTTTGGCGATATGGATCTTGGACGAATAATCCTCGATAAGTACCCCACATTGAATAGGGTGGACAAGCTAACTATGAAGTCAAAGTTGATGCCGATTGTTTACCCTTTTATGGAAGAACTTGAAGAACCGGAGAAACAATATCCTAATGGTAGACCAATTACCAAAAATACGAGGGCGGAAGAAAGAGAACAACTCAAAGAGTTTTTGAGTACAAATTGCGATGAACATCAATCCGAAAGAGAACAAATCAAAGAGTTTTTAAGTACAAATAGTGATCAATCCAAAAAGAAAAACATTAAAGAGCATTTGAGCACAAAGTGCGATCCATCCGGACATGTTTATACCGAGGCACAATACAAGGAGGAGCCCGCAAAAAAGAAAAGAGGTCATCCAAGGAAGGATTCAACTGCACCAATGGTCTCTAACTTGAATACAAATGGCACCGACGATGTGAGTCAAGCAAGTGTGGAATTTGTTGGAAAGAAAAGGGGTCGTCCAAGGAAGGATTCAACCACACCAACGGTCTCTAACTTGAATACAAATGGAACTCTACCTCTTGAGAGTTAAGCAAGCCAAGGAGATGCTGGAAATAAAAGGGGTCATCCAAATAAGGTAGTACAACCGGTGGTGCAAAAGTATCGCAAGCAACTCCCTCCAATTATTCAAGATTTCGTGATTGGTACCGACGATGTTCCGAAAGATGGAAATTATGGGTTTCACGTTATCTCGCAACAATTGGGACACCTAAGTGGAGCGGTTGAATAGAATCTTACCCAATGCCAATACATTAGAAAGAAGATGGCCGCTTGACTAGAAAACGACAAAGAGTTCCATATCTCAATGATGCTAGAAGGTTCCATGGAAGAGAAAGATGCAACTTTCAAAGGTTTGATAACTAGTGTTAAAGGCCGGGAGGGAAATGCACCGATCAAATGGGAGCATTGGTTGAGAATTCCGGAGTGTGGCCATCTATTGGCGGATACGTGGAATTGCGTGGTACATTTCTTTAGTGAGGGACTATCTATAGCATTTGCACCGAAACATGCGGTTTGCGTGAACCAACTCAAGCATAGAAGAATTGTCATTGCTTTGGTGGATAAAAATCATTTTATTGGTCTACAACTCAATAAGGAATGTCCATTACCTCCTCTATGTAGGTTTAGTTTTTGGGAGAAGTTCACAGACAACAAGAGCAAGGAATGGATGAAAATTTATGATGACAACATGGCCCTTTGGAATGTTATAGATGAGTCTATGGAATGTCCCATAGATTTGACTAAAGGAGGTTCAATATATTTGAATGAACTCCTTCCAATATATTTGAGTGAGGACTGATTATGATTAGGGAATAAGGAAGCTTTTTGTGTAGTGTACAATGGAGTACTAGACAAAACATTCGTACTTTTTGGAGTACTTTTGTAATCGCATGCGTGTTTTGTGTAATGTACTTTGGAGTGCTACAAATGAATGAAATGGATGTGTTTTTTTGGATGTATTTTCAATTTTCCGGCATCATAGTTATTACACAACCCTGCCGGCTCTCCAAGGGTCGGCAGGGTATTTTTTCATCAAACTGCCGGCCACAATGCATCACAGTAAAGGAAAAAGCTGCCTCATATGGCCGGAAAAGTATTGCTTCTACCAAGAAGCCGGCGTTTACCATGCCGGCAATGTTTATGAAATTCATCATGCCGGTAGATAACTCCCTTAAAAAGATTGTTCCTGGATGTTTTTTTTGATCAAGCCGGTATGGTCCTGCTTTTGCCAAATTGCCGGCCTTATGTACGCCGGCATCGTGTTGAAGGATAACCATGCAGTCTAAGAGCTCACACAAAAAATGGTCATGCATGTTATCAAGACGGCAATGTGTATATAATATCCATGCCGACAGAAACACCGTTGGCAGGATTTTAATTTAGGATAATGCCGACTATAAGGCCGCCGGCAAGCCTATATTTTAGAACATCACCGACTATACATCAGATACAAACCTTAATTAAAGCATACAAACGTTAATAACTTAACCCTAACACATTTGGGACATAGATAGTATCTTTTTCCATTACACAATTTCTTAGGAGAGATAATTAGCTTCATCTTACCGTCGCAATATGGATCTGTGCATGGTAGAAGGTTGATTTTAGCAACTTCATCTTCATACGGAGCTAGACGCTCATCTATCCAATAGAAAAACCAACAACAAGTGCATTTTGAAGCATACGGCTGATATACACCTCCTACTGCAGCTTTCATGAGAAATAAGAATCCCTTACAACCTTCAATAGTGCATTTGCTTCCTTCAAAGGGACAAACGTTTGCAAAATGACCACTAAGTGTACAAAGACTACAAATATTTGGTTTTGAAACTTCCATTCTTTATGCAAGGTTGAAGATGAAGTTGGGAATGCTTTTATAATAACAACATACCTAATATCTTGATTTTGAAATTTCTAGCCGTTGAGCATTCAATGGGTTGTACTTTGTACCTAAAAGGTGCAACTAACATCTACGCCGGCAAGGTATAGATTTAATACCATGCCGCCCTCCAGTACTTTGTCTATTACTAAATAAGCAGAATAATTTCTAAAGCAACTAAAACTAAAAATTAAAATAAGTTTAACAAGTCTAAAACCACACTCTAAGAGTTCAAAACATAATGTAATAGTTCAAACCAGAATCTAAGTTTCTAAAGCAAGTAAAACATAATAAAGATTAAGAATTTCAAGGATCCTTCTCATTGTTATTATCTTCCTCCCCATCACTAGCTTTTTCACCAGCATCAGATTTTGCTTTTCCCTTCCCCTTCACTGGACCTATGTAGTCACCATCCTCATTGTAATAGGGGTTCACTCCAGAAAAGTCAGATGCCCTGAAAAAGGTCCTTGGATCAACCTCCTCTTCTGATGATGTGCATTCAACATAGTTGAGGGGATTGCTAGGACTGTTCATAAACCTTAGAAATTCTTCAGGATCTTCTTTACCCATCAAACATAGTTTTCTTACATGGCAATTTTTTTCAGTTTCATCTTTAGGATCTTCCACATTGGGATAAATTGCGTCAATAAATTCTAATAGCTCATCTTTAGTAACCGAACAAGGTGGATCTTATTTTTTTTTCCTCTGGGAACCTAAACAATACACAAATAAGAGATATAAAAACAAACAACACTGTTGAACGCAAATAAGAGATCAAAATTGTTACACATTGAAATTTGGTTCTGGTAATCCACTAGCCGGCAAGGTATATAAAATATAAACTGCCGACCAATATCTAGCCGGCATGGTAATAACCATTCACTTAGTCGACCAAAACACAGCCGACAGGGTTGTATTAAATAATGATGCCGGCTATAACTTCAAAAATATCAAGTTTCTGATGCCTACAGTCGGCATGGTCCAAGGACAACGCCATGCCGGCGGTAAGTTAGCCGGCAGGTGTCTGTTAGTATACCCTGCTGGCCCTGGTTATTGTCTAACAACCGCCATGGACGATATGAAAGGTCGGCAGGTTATTCATCCTCATACCACGCCGGCGCTTAGGAAACAACAACCGCCGGCATGTTGTGAAACTATCGTCCGTGCCGGCCGAAACGCGGAAAATCTAAATTTTCAGTTTCTAACCTAATCTAACAATCAAAAAACACTAAACAATATTGGGTTGAGTTTAGAAATCAACTTACAGTCTTCTTTTCACCGATGGAGGGTTGTTTTCAACATTCTCAGGGATTGAACTTTCGGGTTTACTAGTTCCATCTTTTCCTTACCTTTTTCTCTGATTTGGATGTTTTGATACTTCCTGTTGAATCTCTCTTGCTGCTGGATTGTTTAGAATGAACCATTTTTTTAGGAAAATCAAAATTGAAAATTTTGGTTGATTTTGGGTTTTTGGAATGAAAGAGGAGAGGGATTAGAGTAGATTAATCAGTTTTTAGTTTTTAAGTTTAGGGTTTAGTGTTAGGTTAATTAATATAGGATTTAGTTTTAGGTTAATTACTGTAGGGGTATTAACGTAACTTTATCACATTTTGGCCTCCCCTTAGTAAGGGCACATGTCCATTTAAATTTGGGTATACCCCAATTAATCTGGGTATACCCCAATCAAGCCAGGATAATATATGAAGAAAATTTAAAAAATTGTTTACAAGAATCAGTGTGTATATTTCCTTCACACTATAAAATATGAAGAAAATTTAAAAAATTGTTTACAAAAATCAATGTGCATATTTTCTGCACATAAAATCAGTGTGCATATTGTCTGCACACTATAAAATATGAAGAAAATTTAAAAAATTATTTACAAAAATCAGTGTGCATATTATCTGCACACTATAAAATATGAAGAAAATTAAAAAAAATTACTTAAAGAATATAAAAAATATATGAAATGAAAATTTGATAGTTGTGTTTACGCTCGTTGTGTATATCTTTCAAAAAGGTTTCCAAATATATAAAATTTGTCGAATTCTTACGTATGATATGTGAGACATGTTATGTTTAAGTTGACCTGACGATTATACCCTTAAAGGATATAGTTTATCATTTGATAATATCATCAAACATTTTTATCCAAATGACCCTCCTTCTTTTTTGGGGGTCATTTCAATAAAATGAGTTCTTTTTTAAAAAATTGAGTTTTAATTCAAAGGCTATTTGAGTAAGAGAGAGTAAGGAAAGGGTCAAACACTTAATTCCCACTAAAATCAGAAAAGAAAAAAGGTTCAAAATGTGTAACTTTCAAATGAACGTTCTCTCAAATAGTCTCATCACGCTTGAATACGTAGGATCAAGCGTGTCATAATGGTCAGGTCAAATGGGTAACACTGCACATAAAATATCCAAAACGAACTAGCTAGACATTAATATTTGCAAGGACCATGAATAGAAAAAAGTTATGGCCAAGTTGCTGGGAGAAGCTAGCTAGGTTGGTTGATAATAAGTGAGTGGACCAAGAGATTAGTTTTCTAACTCTACTAAAAATTTAATACAATGTGACAAATGAATGAACATTTCAACTAGGATTTCGATTTCCCATACTTGTTTTTTCGAAGGGTATAATGTGCGACTTTTTGGGGTAATGAAATGACACTTCAGGTAATAGAAGTCCTAGAATGTCGTGTATGAGCGATACATTTGGCGTTCTCTTAAATATAACCTGCTTTTATTAATCATAGATTATTAATTTTGGCCAATAGAAAGTGACTATTATTTTAAGCTTGACATTTTACTGCTACCCGCACGACAATGCACAATAATTTTATAAGCTAGCAACCTTGGAACCGTCAGATGTAAAGCATCTTTGTATTTCGTTTCATTCTATGAAACTATAACGGGTGGCAGCTGTTAAGAACTATATAATTTATATTAGGTCCTCAAATTTAATTAATATTTATTAATTACTCTATTTTCCGTAATGGCTTTCCATCTCGAGCTCTTATCGTATTGTTGAGTTGTAAAACTAGTTGGCATATTTCTTTTTATGCATTCCGTCGAGATGAAAGCTAATTGGCTTGTCTTTTTTTTCGTAGCATCTTCAACTGGCTAGTTGAATTCTCCACCAAACTCATTGGCGGCTTGTACACGATAAGTTTTTTACCCCCTACTTCATGCTGACAAATATGTCTGGCTTTGGCCTGTTAACAACATGCATGTTACTAGTACAAAGATGAAGGATCTAGGCCTTTCGTGCTGGATTATGTTATATATTTAACCGTCAAGTTTTGTCTATGTTTAGTTCTCAAACAAGAAATCAAGAGGTAGTTGGATCTGATAGTCCAAGCAAACATCTCATGAAAATCACTTTCGTTATCCCAACACATCATGAACCATCATGCAAATATAATGAATGGAATGATGATATGAACCAAAAAACTTCAATTATAATTCAAATAAGACAGGGACCTCAATGTGGCTAATCAGTTTGAGTAGTTTTAGTGGTTATCAAATTTGAATTGAAAGAGAAACCAATTGCTTATTTCAAAATAATAAATCCGAGTGGTCGACTGCCATCTGATGGTATTCTTGTATCTAATTCAGAAACTTGCTTGTTGCCGTTGTGGTCGTATATTTCAGGTTGGTGGTTGTGGTTATATATTTCAGGTTGATGGTTGTTTAGTTCTCTAAAAGCACCTTTGCTTGGGCATGCGGTAAAATACATAAACTCCAATAGTGTAAAACAATGGGTAATTGAGAAATAAACGAAAACAACTCTTTGCTTAAATGAAACTTTAAATAAGAGAAAAGCAAGTACGTTTTTTAGTTATCTTCGGTTGTGTGTCCAATCTGCAAACAACACAACTATGTGAAGTTAGATTATTATCAAAACTAATAGTATTGATGTAGGTTCCGAAACATGATAGACAATATACATACATGATTGTTATTTTCACAATTGTTGATTCATTGTTTTTGAAAGCACAGAGCAAATACCCTAAACCAAGAAAGGAAAGAGTTATTTCAAACTTGCTAAAATAATTAAAGGGCTTATTGACAAATATATTAACTGACAGCTGTTTATTAATCATCAACGGGTGTAAATTAATGAAAACTGATATCCAACGGTTGTCCCGTGCTAGCTTATAACTCTTACCTGCACTGCCGCGCGGGACAACATTTCCCATTATTATTCAAACCCCACAAACTAGGTATATGATTTACTGACTCACTCCAAGTTGGAAAACCACCAACTCAGCGACTTTTTTAAAATATATTATTTTTCATGGCAATAAATGATGAGATGGATTATTTTCTACAGTTGTTCTCAACCGTTAATTTATTAGGGTGGACTTGTTGATACATTTAGATAGGTTTTACGCGATTCAGGACGATAGACATAACTTCAGAGTTGTGCTTCTCATACAACGATTGTACTATCAATAAGATAAGTTGTTTTATTGATCTAGTTTTAAGATGAGCCTTCTAATCCCATGTAACAAACATATACAAGGATTCAGGAGCTCATATATACAGTATTCTCAGTTGATAAACTTGACTAATTCCAACCGGCTTTGATTAATAAGGACTTGAATCCAAGATACTTGTAATTAGGTGGAGGTAGTGCTTCTCACGGGAAAAATCCACTTTAATGGAGCAAACATTATTATTAGTGACTTGTTCAATTTTATTCTGACGGGTGGATATTCTATGAACATACGTTAACTTTAATTATCGATAAAAAAAAAAGAACAAAATATCGGTGATAACGATGAGTATTAGCTCAAACTTTATGTGTATCAGCAATTTGGTTGGGTGATTTTTTTTTCTTAAAGGTTTTAATGAAAAGCTTTCTAGGGTTTATCTTCGCTAGTGAAAGAAGAAGATATTTTCTTCTCAGACGGAACGATTCTATTTCGAGTCGACTCATCTCATTAATTACAAACATTCTTATAAACTCATTGAAATTATATTGGTTATGAATTGGGAAATATTTAATACATTGTTTTTTTTTTTTTTTTGGATTATCATTAATATGGGTTATGGTTAATATAAGCGTGGGCTATATTTAAGAGAAGCCATAGATTTTTGTGAAAGAAATCCATCTTGAAATTTTCCACGGTGGACGGGTTTTTTTGCTTTTTTGATCGGTCAAAAGAAATTTTATTGAATAAGAGGTACTTAAGAGGGGTACCTCAACCCAATAAAAACAACCGAAACAAAAAAAGAAAACCAATTTGTAAATCGGTCACCCACGAAAGAAAAATGGAAATAAGGCCGAGGGGGGCATACAAGATTGCCCCTTTAGGCCATCTCAAAGGATACGATAGAAATACGAATCCCACAAACAAACTACCATAAAATCCGTTAAGCCTGGCATTTTGGTATTTGATTCCACCCAAAAGAAAGCTTGAATCTTGGCATCTCTAATTATACTTGCTAGATTTTTTTTTTTAGTTGTTGAAGATCCTTCCAAATGCACCAACATATTTCCATCGGAAGATTGTTCCATATACAGTTAAGCCGCTTATTGACGAGGTGTCAACTCGCAAATAATATTTCTCTACTTCTCTTTACACTAGCAAGTAGTATAATGAAAGATGGATCGTCCCAAGGGAGGTATTGAGCAAAAGTTGTTATAAAAGATTCCTAGCAAGATTATTTTATGATTCAAAAATTCTGAAAATTATAAATTTTTATTCAAATATGAGATGAAATTGATTAAGGATTCATTCTAGACCATGGAATATTAACCTAATTGATATATAGCCAAGTTCTTCGCATTATCTCGTTACTAACAACCCTAGAATAATTAGTACGCTCAACTATTCCGTTATTATCTCCTAAGCTCATTGGATACGGAAGCGCTCGACTGCCGGGTTCTACTTGTCAAGTTTCCTAGAGATACACTCACTAGGTGTGAATTAAACAAATTATCTAAGTTTTGTGAGATAAAGTTGCTCTTAGTGATGAACTCAAAAGCATGAAACACCTACTAGTGTCAATTTCTACATATGGGTACTTAACAAAGTCCCATCATCAATACCCATATATTGCTACTTGTGTTTATATTTCTAGACAATTACGGGTCGAAAAAAATCTAAACTAGCAATAGGATTATGAATCAACTATTTAATTTCGAACTTAAACAATCAACAAATAATCCATAAGCATTATTAGCATGGTAGAAATCAAACAATACTGAGAATATATGCAAGAGAACAAGTTATTAGGTTCATATTTCGGACTTTGAAATCACCCTCAATCAAAAATAGTTTTAGTTACTCATAATAATGGAGTTCATCATCAAATAATAATTGAAATAAAGAAGATGAAAAATAAATACGAAAGCAAACCCTAGTGCGGCTCTCTCTCCAAAACTCCAAGTAGAATACGTGATATCTAAGTTGTAGAAGTCTCGTCTTTTATATCTCTTCTTAGGTCAAGTATTCAAAAGTCCAATAGATAGAAGTCCTCCAAGCCCATGTGTGAGAAAAACCCATGTAGAAAATATGCCCCAAAAGTGGTCACCGGAAAACTTGTTGAGGTGCCGGAAGTTGACCGAAATTATGCTGGCAAATTATCTCAGGTGACCGGTAAAGTCAAACCGGCCATTCAAACAGGTCAGGTCTTTGGGTCAAACGAGTCAGCTCAGTGATGTCATCGAGTGAGTCAGTTGGTACCAGTCAGATGAGTCAGTTCTGAGTTAGGGCTAACTCAGCTGACTTGTTCTAGGCCACAGCCATTTCGCACAGGCCGGAGCTTTGCTGCATAATGATAGCGCATCAGAACTTCATTCCATCCAAGATGGCGCTGCATCCTCCTATTCAACTAACACTCATCTAACACCTTTCATTTTTCATTAACATCAGCTACAGCTCCTACCAACTACATCATTGTTCATCTTTTTCATCTTATCCAACCAACACATACATCACCAACCTATTCCTTTCAAACCATTCTCCATTTCCTGCAGCTCCACAACTGCAATTTCTCAGCTCCATTGAACCAACAACAAAAGTTACAACCAAATCCATTATCATTCATTTCTATAAAGCATACTGCAGCAACTACTCAATCCATTTCAATTACCACCATCAGACTACTCATTGTTACCTCAACTGTAATCACCAGTAAATCCCATTTACAACTACATCTGCATCTCTTGTCAGTTTCCCGTGTAATTCTAAGCTTAAATATGCTCAGACCATGTCATCCATTGTTTTCTTATAACTCTACCAGAACTCAGTCTCAGTAAACCCTTAAAACAAGCCGATTAAACACAACCAGCACCAACACCTTCATTACCCAGCTCTCAGCACCAGTTCAAGCATAAACAACCTCTTAAGAGCACCAGTTCATTCCAATGCATATCAAACCAACTTGGGGATCATTACTGCCAACCATTGTTGTAGCTTATAGAATTTCAGCTTCAAATCCACAACTGCAGTCACCAGATTCTCAATCCATTCACTGCAATACTAACAACTCCATCTGCTCGGGCCACCATTCTTCTCTTCTTTTATAGACTACCAGTACCAGTTTTGTCTAATAAATCCCAGACATCCATAATCTTCTCCCTGTGATTGCTTACCCAGATGCATAATTCCATTGTTGTTCAGCTCCTGTAGTTTATACCTGTCCTAACATACATCTAATTCAGCACTTGAGCAACAAACATTAGTCATGTCAAACTCAGAATCACCACCAGAATTCCATTCCACAACCAGAAAATCAAACCCACACCTCATTCTGCATCCAACAACACACTGCATCACTCCTTCTCAACTTAGAATCGATCACAAACAATCACCACCAACATCTATAGCTTCATGCATGCAATGCCTCAAATTCATTACCGCCAGATTTATTCCATCTTCACTTGTAATTACAACCTAGCATTCATCTAAACCCATTGCAGTTTACTTCACATCCCTAAGCTCACCTGCAACAGCTGTAACTTAATCCAGCAAACACATTTAGTAAACAACAACTCTTTTCAATCTTCTTATCCATCTCCGTACCACCAGAATTTTAACCCAAGAATGAACCAGAACTTCAAGAACCCTAAATTCATCTCAGACTTCAAATACAATACTGTAAATGGAATACCCATTTACCTTGTTCATCTCGAGCTCCTAAATCTGCAATCATAACCACCATATTCAATTTCCACATCTCCATCGATCTTGTTAACTCAATACAGATCCCCGTCTGCAACTGAAGCTTGCCCAAAATCTCTCGGTTGAACCCACAAGCATTGGTATGTCAAGTTTGGTTGTCATATTTTAGTGAGCCAAAAATCATTTAAGAGTCGCTTGATTTAAATGTACTAGAGTCAACTTCGTATAGGTTAGCTTGAAAGTATTTGGGTGAGACATTACAAGTATTGAGAAGACTTGAAGAAGTGAAGAAGTACGGAGCTACAACCACAACATCATCCTTCCACTTTAGGTTAGTGATATTTGGCTTAAACTGTTTCATTCCCTAACGTATCTTTCAAGTCGTGCATATTGAAAACACAAAACTGTGAAGCATGAACACTCTAGATAGACATAGTATTAAGGAATACAATATGAAGTTTCTTGATTAACCATTAAACTTTGTATATAAGGCATCGACATAATCGTATAAATGCTATTGTGATTATATATGGGTATGAGGTGAGGATTTCATCCTAGGGAACAATGTTTACATATGTTCTAAGGAAGTAAGTTCATGATATGTGTTGTGAACCTAAAACGAAATCGCCAGGCGTTATTGGGGATGTTCTTCATTGCAAATCTTATGAACGACCAATATGTGTGATTAGTATAACCGCTCATGACTTGTTTGTGTTCTTGGTAACACTATTCACATGAGGTCTGACTTATGTATTAGTATGACTTTTATTAGTGAAACCGATCTTAAGTAATCACCTGGGGTATGATCGGGTTTGTGAGTGTCTGACCAAATTTGAAAAAGGGGAACCGATCCTATGAAGAGGTGCAGTACATCACAAGGGGGAACTGATCCTTGTATGAGGTGCAACAAGGTTTATAGAAGAAAGGGGAACCGATCCTATGAACATGTGCAACACGTTTTTAGGCAAGGAGAAACCGATTCTATGGACATGTGTAGTGCATACAAGTTAGATCCCAAATATATGTGGGGAACCGATCCTAGTATCTAGTCAGCCGTATCTTTGGTAAGCTAGTGTAACTATGCACAATACTCACATGGAGGTAGAACCGAAACTTGTTTTGGTAGAACCATACACCCATGGTTTGTAATTGAGTGGTACTTGATCAATCACATAGTTCTTGAAAGTCAGATGAACCAATTCTAAACTTGTTTGGAAGTGTGGTAAATCGGGTTCAAGTGAGCAAGTATGAAAAAGGACTTGCAAGAGTAAGATGTCGACACACTTTGAACATGCGCATTAATGTGTATTCTTTTATTGTTCAAAGATATTCCTTAACGGCTAAGAAGGAAGTAAATCCCAATATCGAATTTAAATAAGTTAAGAATCTTTTAATTAAGGTTTTTAATTATATATGGAAAATAAGAATTAGTAATATGCATTTGCTAGTTAAAGATTTTACAAGGATATTTCGATCATTATATTTGGACAGTGCATTCACAGGAATTATGAAACCGAATTTGGGTTATTATGGAAAAATATCTTGAGAATATTTTCGATTTTGGAAATTCCTTGGTGTCCAAACTTCCTTGTCTATAAATACTTTGAGTTTGCATTTCTAGCAAACTAATCCTTCGTGATAGTAAACTTCCTCTGTTGTACTATTACTGGTGAAGCCACCTATCGGAGAGGAGAGTAATCTAATTAGGTGAAATCTCTTATGGTTGCTCAATTTAAAGTCTTCTTTGGGATTGAGAATCTCTAGCGTGACCTGTTGGTGGGAAACTAGATATTGCGGTTTATCTTTAGTTTTCATATTGATTTGATTGACTAATGGTGGTTGAACTTTGATTGCACCTAGTTTGTTTATGCTTGAGAAACTTCTCTTCTGATATAAGATTCACTCAAACTAGTTCAAGGTTTCGACATGGATCTTTAGACTGTTGTTAGATCTAAAGACGATCTTGTGATAATCTATTGTTAACAGACTCTGTTTTGTGTGTGATTGATCACAAGAGATTCAAGTAGTTGTGTGAAGGTGTTTATTGAAGATTTGAAGACAAAGAAGAGATATAAGATTTTTGACTTGGTTTTATAATCTTTGGTGTGTACAATACTTGTTTGGGTAATAGAGGATCCAATTAATAATCGGTTTATCCTTGTGGTAGATTGGATTGATTAATTGAGAAGATCGTCATCAACACAGTTCTTTGGATTAAGAGTGTTGATTTGCATAATCTTACTGATTTCCTTTTGGTGTTTGAACATAAGATAGATCTTGGAACCTAGCGAAGGAGATTATGTTAAGATAAATAGAAGAGCCTTTGCGCAACTCATATCACTTGGTTGAAGAGAGTTGATACCAAACAGATTTGTTGTTCCTTTACTGTTTGGAATACGAACCAAAGGAATTGGTCCAAGTACGTGACTTGTTTATAGGTTGGAGGCGTGGGAATACAGACGGCACTAGGTGAACTATAGGTTTATTTTCTTGGTCTCAAATATATATACAAAGTTAGTTTATTTTGTATAGCGGCTTTATCCTGAAAGTATTCAATTCTGGACAAGGTCCCGGGGTTTTTCTGCATTTGCGGTTTCCTCGTTAACAAAATCTTGATGTGTCATTTACTTTATATTTTCGCATTATAATTTTTTTATTATAATTAAAGTAAATTGCATAAGCGTTAATTCCTATTTACTTGATACGTGAATCCTATTGAGTTTGGTTAAGTCTGAACCTTTGTATCAAGTAAACATACTTCGTTGTTGTATTGTCTCGATCTCCTATCCATAGACGATCACACGAAGTGTGAACCGATTAGTTGTATTGTCTTGACTCAGTCTATAGACAATCACTTTCGGAGAAAGGACTTATAGGAAGGAAAAGTTTTAGCTTGAGGTATATTGGGATACCCTCACCTTTTCAATTGGTATCAGAGCAGGAAAACACGAAAAGATCTAACAATCTGTGTTTGGTGCGATCCATCCTATAAGAAATGAATATATTACATGATTCAGTTAACGTACCGCCAAGATTTGATGGGACTAACTATCTATTATGGAAATCTGCTATGAAAGCCTTTCTTCAATCCAGATATTTTAATATTTGGTTATTAATCAAAGACGTATATCAACAACCGGATTATTCGGAAACAGAGTTTAAACGCTTAGCGGATTACACTCTTGAGGAAAGGATTTGTGTAATGCATAATTCTATTGGTTTGAACGCCATCATTCATGCAGTGAGCCATGATCTTTTACATCATGTGCTGGCTTGCAGGACTTCTAAAGAAGCATGGGATACTCTTGAGACTGTATTCGAAGGAGATGATTCTGAAAAAGAAGCTAGACTTCTTTACCTTTCAACTGAATGGGAACATCTCAAGATGGATGATAATGACACCTTTGAGGAGTTTAATTCTAAACTTTCTGAGATTTTTTAATGCATCCTTTTTCTTTGGAAAGGTTATACCTGAAAAAGAAATAGTTTGCAAAATTCTCAGATCGTTAACATCCAAATACGAGTCTAAGAAACATGCTATAATAGAAGGAAACTATCTTTCTACACTTTCTCGAAGCTCTCTTGTAGGAAAGTTAAAGATCTTTCATAAAGAAATTCTGTTGAAGAATCAAACTGAGAAAATTTTCCAAAAGGAAAAGGTTACTGTTGAAAAAGAGCTTGACTCAACTATTGTGCTTCTAGCGCAACGAATTAAGAACATATTATCTATTGATAAACATGTTTCTGATACAGTTTCGGTTTTCCATAAAAAGGGTAACAATGAAGTTCAATGCTTCAAGTGCCAAAGTTTCGGACATATGGCAAAACATTGTCCCAGCAGAAGAATCTAGAAGTGCAACAAGGCTTATGTTACTACTCTTGATGATATTATGGAGGAAAAATCCAGTGAAGATATATCTGAGTATAATGCACTTCTTGCCAACTCTAATGAGGATGAATACAGTGAGTCTAAAAAACTCTTAGAAAAATGTGAGTTGGAAATTAAGGAGAATAAAAGGTTAAGCTTGGTTCTTGAAAACCTTTTGAAATATCTTTCGGATAAAATCTGTATGGAGAAATCTGAACAAGAGAAATCAGATAAAAAATCGAAAGAATCATAAAGTAAGTTTTCTGACAATATTATAAGATCTTCATGTAGAAGAAATAATCATACTAAAACCCTTCTTGGAAATAAATTTATCAAGGCTCTTCGCAAAGGGATAAAGATTTTGAAGACTGATAAGTTTATATGATCTCAAAAGGAAATTGCAAACTCTTGCAATAACAAGAAAAAGAAGGAACTAAAGGAAACACAATATATTGTGTTTATAAGTTATCCCAAGGATATATTTGTTCAATATGGTGAGAATAATTCTCACCTAAATACACACTGATTGTGTTGAAATATGCATACTCACTTGTTGCCCAAAATTCTTCGTATGAGGAAGCATAAAAGCAGGCAAGTAATTTTGTCTGTGAAAAATAATAGATATCTTTCTATTTTTGGTAAATATAGTTTCGGTTTTATTAAACCAAAATTATTGATATTCTCAGATCCTTTATATCTTCTTCTTGTCCGTGAGAAGACTTTAGATTTCAATGGATAATTCGACTAAAGCAAAGACATCTCTTGATGACTTAGCACTCTGTGCATCTGTTATGAATGGAACTCATGATGTTTCTCTTTATGATAATTCTCAAGATTCTCTAAGAAAACAGATTCTCTCTGTTAAAGGTTGCATTAGATATCATGAGTTGATGATAAAGGATTCAAAATAAGTATTAGCTAATCTTCATTCCCAACTATTTGAAATGAAGAATTCATCCACTGAAAAAGGAAGTGCTCAGAAGAATTTGAATATAGTTTTTGAAAGCAATCGTAACGAGATTTGAGAAAAGAAAAATAGACATCAATTTTTGATTTCTTTCATTGATTGTATAAATCTATTGAATAAAAACTATTATGAATAAAGTTATTTTTATAATTTTTCTTGTGATAGTTTTTGATTTACATAGCCGGTGCTTTAATGCTTTATTTATTTGCTATGTATGTTTATGGGATGTTTGATTTCGGTTTTATTACCTTGATATTCGATCTCATAATATGTTGTATACCCTTATGGTTTGGGTGACTTTTTGATTTAGCAGGATTAAGTTCTAGCCATGTTGGTAGGATTTACCAAAGGATCATAAGGGGTTCCTGTAGAAACAATATGTGAAAAAGTCACAATAAGTTGAATCGGTTTTGGTTTAGCATAAAAGCATATGTATTTCGACGGTTTTCAACTTTTGCTTGCAATTGTTAAAACCGATTTTCAACCTTTCTCAGGTAAAGGTTGGTTGTTGTTATTCTTTTGTTTTTGCATAAGGATGACTACATACTGGTATTTCGATATTAATTCTCCTTTGAAGAAGAAGATGTTATCATATTGGAGAAGTTGGATGCGAAATTGAGGTAACAATCTTGTTAGTTAATTTTTCCTGTTTTAAGAAAAGCCTATTTTTATTTGATATACATATTGCTTTTGCTTAAACGAAATTTTCGGTACAATTGATGTGTTTATTCCATTATATATGTGTGGATGTTTGTGTGATTCAATTGTTTCCGGTTAAGTAAAACTATTGTTATCTTGCTTTGTTGTGTGATATCAATCGTTTAGGCTTACGAAAATTTGGTGCAATTGCGGTACTTTAATGTTTATGGTATTAAAATTGTTTCCAGTTAAGTAAAATAATTGTTATTTTGCTTTATTGTATGGTATCAATTGTTTAGACTTACAAAATTTCGATGTAGTGGTGGAACTTTAATGATATATGTTGTTTCAATTGCTTCCGGTTGAGGTAAATAATTATGCAAGTTGATTTATTGGTTTGTGTGAATTATTTATGGCTTAACGAACAAATGTATTGACGGGATGAGTTGTTTAGTCCAATTCAATTTCGGATAAGCTAAGCTAAGTTAATTCTGATCTTAGTTAGACTTATAAAAGTGGAGGTTTCGGTTATTCAAGTCTAGCCGAATGCCTAAATAAGGAAATGCTAGTTAACTAACCTAGTATTTGGCTTGTTTAAAATCTAAAGGTCTAAGTTATATGGATAATTAGAGTCTGGTGATAAAAATGGAGTTTATCTTTGTTTTAGTCTTATCGAATGAAGCGGTTGTATTTATACAATCGGTTTAGCAATGGAACTAAGTTGCTTAGTTGATTTTTGGTTTGATAAACTAGTTGGGAAAATTGCTTCGGGAAATTATTTCCATGATAACATATCAAAACATAATTACTTTGTAGTTTCGGTTTTGATATTGGTTATAAAAAATGGTATGTAAAACCCTCGTTCTTGACTCAACATGTTGCAAGTCTATTTTGAGATTTGTAAGATCCTTTTCATATTGTCCTCTATTTTTTTTGTTTCTTTGTCATTTTATGACAAAGAGGGGGAGAAATATATGGAGTAAACAGGTGATGCTGGTATCAATTTTATGTTGATTGGTGTCACTAGGGAAGAGGACAATGGTGCTTGAAACGTTTATCTAACGAATGAGGAAAAGCACAGACTAAGGGGTTATGAGCAGATTGATATTGGATAACATATCATATGATTAGGATAACAAAGACACGCAGATTGAAAATCTACCTATCTCACCTTTAAGGGGATTATGAGCTTTTTTTTTTATAATGTCAACAACGACATTATATGCTATTGAATTCGGGAATCAAGCGTATGTATAATGAATTATTGTAATTTGTTTATCCATATGATTGTAAGAGTTTTGTCACTAAAATTAACAAAGGGGGAGATTGTTAGAGCATAGATCGGTTGAACCCACCAAACGTTGGTATGTCAAGTTTGGTTGTCATATTTTAGTGAGCCAAAACTCATTTAAGAGTCGCTTGATTTAAATGTACTAGAATCAACTTCGTATAGGTTAGCTTGAAAGTATTAGGGTGAGGCATTACAAGTATTGCGAAGACTTGAAGAAGTGAAGAAGTACGGAGCTACAACCACAACATCATCCTTCCACTTAAGGTTAGTGATATTTTACTTGAACTGTTTCATTCCCTAACATATATTTCAAGTCTTGCATATTGAAAACACTAAATTGCGAAGCATGAACACTCTAGATAGACATAGTATTAAGGAATACAATATGAAGTTTCTCTCTTAACCATTAAATTTTTTATATGAGACATCGACATAATCGTATGAATGCTATTGTGATTATGTATGGGTATGAGGTGAGGATTTCATCCTAGGGAACAATGTTTACATGTGTTCTAAGGAAGTAAGCTCATGATATGTGTTGTGAACCGAAAAGGAAATTGCCAGGCGTTATTAGGGATGTTCTCCATTGCAAATCTTATAAACAACCAATATGTGTGATTAGTATAACCGCTCATGATTTTTTTGTGTTCTTGATGAGACTATTCACATTAGGTATGACTTATGTATTGGTATGACTTTTATTAGTGAAACCAATCTTAAGTAATCACTTGGGGTATGATCGGGTTTGTGAGTGTCTGACCAAATTTGGGAAAGGGGAATTGATCCTATGAAGAGGTGCAGTACATCACAAGGGGGAACTGATCCTTGTATGAGGTGCAACAAGGTTTATAGAAGAAAGGGGAACCGATCCTATGAACATGTGCAACACATTTTTAGGCATGGGGGAACCGATCTTTTGGACATGTTCAGTGCATACAAGTTATATACCAAATATATGTGGGAACTGATCCTAGTACCAAGTCAGCCGTATTTTTGGTAAGCTAGTGTAACTATGCACAGTACTCACATTGATCCATGGTAAAGTTGCACTGTAGTTGAACCACCCCAATCAATCTCACACTGATCCAAGGTATAGTTGCACTCCTTATGTCTCTGATCCTAGCAGGATACTATGCACTTGATTCCCTTAGATGATCTCACCCACAACTAAGAGTTGTTACGACCCAAAGTAGAAGACTTTAATAAACAAATCTGTATCACACAAAAAAGTCTACGATAATAGATAAATATGTCTCCCACGGAAATACCTACAAGTTTTGTTCCGTCTTTTGATAAATCAAGGTGAACATCAACCAATTGATAAACCAGACTTATATTCCTGAAAAACAACTCAGTATTATCAATCATCTCATAATAATCTTTATCGACGCGGCGAAAGAAGATATTGTGGAATCACAAACGATGAGACGAAGATGTTTATGACTACTTTTATATTATAAATATCGGAGATATTAATCTCAAGCCAATCATTACGATTGTACTCAACATGGTAGAATCAGCAAGATCAGATCACACAACTACGAGAAAGTAGTATCGGTCTGGCTTCACAATCCCAATGAAGTTTTCATGTCGTTAACCTACAGGGTCTCGAGAAGAAACCTAAGGTTAAAAGAGAATTGACTCTAACTAATACAACTAGTATCACACATGAGGTATGGGGATTAGGTTTCCCAGTTGCTAGAGTTCTCCCTTATATAGTCTTTCAAATCAGGGTTTGCAATCAATGTTAGCTTAGTAACAAAGCATTCAATATTCACCGTTAGATGAAAAACTGATTAGATTCAATCTAATATCTTTCAACCGTTGGATCAAAAACTTAACTTGTTACACATAAATGAAATGCATGTTTTAGATTTGTGTAACCGTACCCAAACTTGTACATTTGTTGGTTCAACATTAGTTAACCAAAAGGTTAGCCATATGAGCATTTTCATATCAACCTTATTCTTCTTCACCATAACTAGTTCAAATGACTCAAATGAACTAGTTATAGAGTTGTTCAATTGCAAGGAAATCTTATGGAAGTATACAATACACAATTGAAGCAAAAACGATTTGATTCACTCAAATCGATTCATGAACTTTATAGCCACGGTTTGCAAATTGCATTCCTTAGTTAATATAAATATAAGTTCACAAAAAATCATCTTTAGATATAACCAACTCAAGTACGAGGACTTAGTTCGCGGACTTAAGTTACTGGAAGGAGTTCACAAACTCCAGCAGATTTTCTCGGGAAGAGAACTTCCTCCAGTTCACGGACTGAGCTCACAGCTCTTGTTCCTGTTTTCCTGATCAACAAAGTTCGCATACTTTGGTTCAAAGAATAAGGACTTATACATATATGTGTTTCCACACAATGCTTATATCCAACAATGGTTATATAATCTAAACTCTCATTTTAATCATTGAAACATTCTTAGAGGACGTTATATATAGTTGTTGTTCATAAATTATTTTTCGTCAAAGCTATTTTCTAAGTGATTGAAACATAACATTGACTTGCGTCACTAGGTAAAGATGAACTTGGCCAAAGCAAAAGCTTGCCAACACATATTTCGAGAAATAGATAAGTGAGATAAACTCGGCTCAAAATAGTAAATGTGTATAATCAAATTCTATATAGTAAAATGACTTTTATCTCAAGATAGGAGATAGAGTAACTATACTTTTGACTGATAGATAAGTTCAAGTCTCCACATACCTTTTAGTCGATGAACTTCCTCCAGTTCGCGGACTGAGTTCGTAGACTGAGCTCACAGCTCTTGTTCCGATTTTCTTGATCAACAAAGTACGCATACTTTGGTTCAAGCAATAAGGAATTATACATATATATGTTTCCACAATAATGCTTATATCCTCTAATGGTTATATTGTCTAAACTGTCATTTTAATCATTGAAACATTCTCAGAGGGCGTTATATAGTTGTTATTCACAAACTATTTTTCGTCAGAGCGATTTTCAAAGTGATTGAAATATAACATGACTTTCGTCACTAAGTAAAGATGAACCTGGCTAAAGCGAAAGCTTTACCAACACATATTTTGAGAAATAGATAAGCGAGATATACTCAGCTCGAAATACCTCATGTGGTATAATCTTATTCTATATAGTAACATGAATTTTGAGTGATAGATAAGTTCAAGTCTCCACATACCTTTTAGTCGATGAAGATCCACTGGTTCCTTGAGTAGTCCTTGGTCTTGTATGATTATCACCATGGAGTTCTTGAGCTCAACTTCACTTTCTATCCTAGTCCGAGACCTTAGATATAGTAGATTAGAAATGAAGACTTATAGTTTTGATCACTAACATTGACAAACATGCTTGAGATAGCAACGCATGTGTGTTTGACCGAGCAGTGCTCTAACAATCTCCCCCTTTGTCAATTTTAGTGACAAAACTATCAATACATATGGAATACAAAAATAAGTAAATAAACTTTTGTATCTCATATTCCACATGCCTAATCTTCAACGTTACTCGAAATCTTCGTCACTTCCAAGTACTCCAATGATCCCAAAGGTTGTAAGTTCAACATCATCGTTGTTGAAAATCCATAGCTATAACAATGATAAAACAAGTATTCTCAATCATTGTTATACAGTGGCATAGTATCATTATATAGCATCATAGTTCAATTGTAGTATCACAACTTCGACAACAATACTATGGTGATAAGTATTACTCCCCCTTAGTCAATACTCACCACTCCCCCTTTCATAATGATCTGAAAACCATATGTACTTGTAGTGTGAACTACATATTAATTCTCCTCCTTTTTGTCAATAAAATTGGCAAAGGTACGAAAACGAGACCATAATGAAATTTCCAAAAGAAAACACATATCAACTTGTTTAGATGCAATCATATAGCCGAAGCTAAATGCATTCATAAAGGAGTTTATAAAGATACAAGATAATTCCTATAATATTCCAAAGCCGCACTCCCCACAAAGATTTGGCACTTAAGCACAAGTTCAATTAAGAACTCTCCCCCATAATATGTCATTCACGACAAAGCAACAAGAACGACCTTAATTTCAAAAGTAAAGAAGGATTTCTTTGGACATGACAAATCACATACGAATATGAATTTGAATCCAAAATACATAATTAAATTAACCATAAAAGGTGATAAATTTAATTGGTCATGCTCAACATAAGAGAACTTACGGAGAAATAACTAAATTGACCACACGAGTATGATCAATTCAATTGGTCATGCTCAATCATAAGGATCCTTACGGAGCAACAACTAAGTTAATCATAAAAGAACAATCAACTCAAATTGTTTATGCTCAAACACGAGAAACCTTACGGAGTAACACAATATATACATAAAAAAATATGGATCAGGGAAGATCAATACTGCGGAATACACAAAGATTCATTCTATTTTCCATCACTATTATCAGAATGACATACAATAGACATAATCCTTGCAAACAAAATATTTTAACCTATCTTCCATCAATGTATTGATATAATAGGCTTAAATTTTGTTTGTCAAAAGTTCATCGATCTAGTATCAATACTTACATATCGACATATAAAAGAGATAACTTTTGACATGGTATGGGACAATCATAGTTCACAGACGCAACCAAATATATCCCATATTGCAATATATAAAACCATAAAGATTAATACTGCAAAAATCATCTTCCAAATAGTTTTAGAATTTAAACAAATAAACCTAAAAACATGAAGATGAAATCGTTGGACATATCTATGTGTAATCACAATAATGTCTATTCCAAACTTTAGTTATTCTTCTAAACAAAACACGAAAATAAAAGATTTACTAGATGTTAAGACCTTTGAAGAATTCTTTATCGTCCCCGAACTCCTTGTCGTCAACAATCATTGGGACATAAGGTTCATGAAGATTGGAATATACAAATTTAAAGTTTTCTTTCATATAAAATAAAAATACTAAATTAATTTAGGAAATTACAATCAATCAATTTGTTTTTGGTGGACAAGAAACTAGTTGGAAGCCCAGCGACAAGCTGGGAACCAACACCTTAATTTTTGTATGACTATCCCTAATTGGTAAAAGAAATAGTTACATTTCTTCACGTTGACGTCAACTCTGGAAAGGTGGTTGTTAAGCCTTTTCAAGAAATCCACAAAGTTTTCACCGAGTGCACTAAGTGTAGAGAAATCCAAAGTGCCAAAACCATTATCATGAGCTAAACACTTATCAAAATATTTCTTGCATTTACTGTTGATATCATTGCTTAGAGCTAGACCAGGTCGAAAAGTATGAAACCCTCCCCCCTTGAACGACGAGACCCCAGTGATATCCAAACACACATCCCGTTCGTTGTACCAATTGTAGGTTAAAATATCCGTTGGACGAAGAGCACCCCCATCATTAGATAAAAAACTAAGTGTAACCTCCTTCCTTGCTGGCATACTCGCTCGAAAACACATGTCTGCAATAGCATCTCAGACGAAATTATGATAGAATTTAATCCCTACCTCATGTGCACAGTGCAAGGCATGGTCACCGAAATAATCCATGTCTCTATTACAAAACACATATTGACTTCCCTTTGTAAATAAAGGAATACCCAACCAATACCGCTGAACAACGCTAAATTCTTGAGAACCAACTCTTTGATCAAGACCCTCAGTTGGTATAGCTTTAATAAAGTCTATAGCATATTCAGTTTTATTGCATTGATAAAGAGAAAGATCATGTGCAGACATATCGAATTTAGTGGGCATCTCTTTCACGAAAACATCAAAGTATTTTACTGCCAAAGTCTTCGTGGGATGGGGGCGGTTAAATCAATGTTAACGTCAGAGCCACACACACTTGAGAATAAATCTATAGCATGTTGAATACCAAGTTCATGACCTTTCAAAGAGTTGTTCTGCAAAATAATAGATTAGAGTGACTGGGTTTGAATACAAGACACCAAATAACAAAAGTTAACAGCGTCTGACATAAAATATAACCCCAAACCAGCCCATCTGAGAGGTATAGATGTTAAACGAAGTTGTAACATGCCCATACCTGGTCTATCATTTTTTACAATATGAAGCATATGCTGAGAAAGGTGAGATTCAAACACGGATTGACAGTAAATGCATAGGCAAAGTGGTCCTCATGGAAAAATATAGACAAGAAACACCTGAACAACTCCTTAACAAAAGTGACTTGCACTGGGGATTATCCAATTTCCTCATTGTGTCCATCAAATCATTTATCTTGAGCACTCTATTCTTAACTAAGTTTCTGTAAAAATCTTGGTGAAGGCTAACATGACCTCCCAAAAGTTTGACCCCATGAACAAGTTTGCGAATCATAGGAAGGAAGACGTCGATACTGCGTGTATCCACTGTTGGCCAGAAGATTTTGGTATTCGAGATGTTAAGATGAATCCCCAACTTACCACCTTCATTTTGGATGATGTTGAAAGCCTTTGAGGCCATCATAGTGTCACTGATAAAGTTTCCGTCATCCAAATACCCTGCCTGCATATCTAAATAGCATTCTCCAGATATTTTCTTTACCAGAGGATGTAATGTAAGTACAAACAAAAGGGGACCAAGAGGGTCTCCTTTTTCCACCACTTGAGCCGACGACAATAGTGATTCATTATAGTATAACATGGGAGGATTATAATAATAGAATTCAACCTATTTTTAAATTTAAGGACAATGATTCCTTACCGCTTGAAGCATAACATACCTAATAACCATGTTAAAAAGCATTGTGCATCATGGTCGTAAGGGTAGAGTCACACTTTTATCGTATGAGCCTATTGACAGAGTGAAGGATGGATTTTCCACCGCATGGCACCCCTACAAAAAACTGGAAGTCTTGAAGATAAGTACACATATCCTTCACCATCGATTGAGCAACAACCTTAGATACCAGACGCCTCCAAACAGTTCAACTGCTCTGGGTCGAATACCACCATCAGCCTTGAGTAGAGGTGTGAGGGGTGCGCTAGAAACAAAATCCCCTGGATGTCTAGGACACCTACTGTCTAACCAAAGGTTGATAAGTGCTTAATTTACATGTTTAGAATGTCAATTCCATACTTGTTTTATCTATAATTCTTGCATATTACTTGTTATTATGATTATTTTCTAGTTTATGTGTCATATAAGGTGAATCATCCCAAAAAGAGTGAAAAGGGCTGCAAAAGAGCTATAAAGTAAAGTTCTTAAAGATCCAAGTGTCTAAAACCGAAAGAAGTGGAAGAAGTGCGACGAAAAGGAGCAAAGAAGGTCGAAAACATAAGAAGGACTCGAATACCAAGTTCAACTCATCCAAATTCAGAGTTTATTATCAAAATCTTGAAGATAATTCAATTACTAAGTGAACGGCGAAAGAATGTGGACATTCCAAGTTCGGACAAAAAAGTTACGGCCAAAACAGTCGAGACGAGAAACGACAATCTACAACACAACTTTCGGCATTGATAGAGCAATACCGAAAGTAGCCATATTTTGTTCAGAGAAGGTGTATTTTAGATCCCAACTTTCGGCATTGGTTTGGGGTATTCAACAATGCCGACTGAGACAAACCTACGGGGTCCCTTTTGACGTATTTTGACTTCCAAATCAAGGAAACTTGGTCCCGGATGGATTTTAATACCTAGATCTCATGAAAACTATATAAGAGGACTTCCACAAAAATTAGAGGAGATCTCATATCATATATCTATACCTTTCATATCACATCTTCTACATCAAAACCTAGGGTTTACCCCTTTAGGGGGAACCCATTTTTTTGCAATTATGTGTAACTAAACTTTTGTTGATTAAGGATGAATTCAATGTTCTAGCGTGAAGCTTTATCAGTTATATAAATCTATTCGAAGTTTTATCATCTCATCGATTGTGTTTTCTATAATTAGGGTTTATGATTATTTCTAGATTGTTCAAGTGTACAATTAGATTATTTTATTGATCATTCTATTACTAGTAGAGAGTTGGAGCGATCCGTAATTTCCGTGCATCTCCTATACAAGTAGAGAACGTGAAACCTTGTAGAGGTATTCTGTAGAGCAATCATGTGTGAAGACAACACCAATGAGTGAACCGAGCGTACTGAGTTTAACTGCTGGGGTCAAAACTAAATTCATAAAGCCTAAAGCATTCGATCGAGTTACACCTTGTAAGCGTACCTCAAGATGGCTCAGTTGGATAGAATCTTGATTACACAGCTCTCTGTGGGAACGATCTCTTACTACCGCCATATTACCAGTTAATTAGTGGGAAATATCTTGATTAATTTATTGTGGTTACGACACGCGTCAGAGGTTAACAACACCATTTACGGAAGCAAGTAAGTCATCAGCCACAACGGAAGCAGGTCCATTAAGAGCATCAAGGAGGTGTTGAACTCTTAAACCATCTCTCTCACAAGATGTACCTTTGGGGAAGATCTTGATTTTATTCAAAATGATCTTGATGGGTGAAGTGGAACTGCTGGTGACAATAGGGTGACTAGGAATGGCCAGATGAGTACCATAAGTATGTTTGTCAATCAAGTAGTTCAACGTGTACTCATCGCTGGCTGCAACTCTATTATATGTTAGAACCATAATTTCCGCAGTAAAAAGTCAATTACGTGTATTATTTTTACACACCCTCTGATTAAGCAAATTGCTACTCCTTTTGCGTTATTTATTCTTAGGCTGCGAGTACTAATCCAATATTCTCTAGACTAGTTGGATACAACCACTAGGTTCAAACCATTTCACAATGGATTCATTTATGGAAGCAAATAATTTCTTACGATTGCCATATTTTTCCTCCTCACTGTTATTAGGAATATATAAATGTAAAACACAAAGAGATAGCAGGAGCAATCATATCCAAGAAGAAACATCACATGGTTTGACCAATACCTTGTCAAGTGTGAACTTCAGAACCCTAGCGAACTGCA
Source organism: Papaver bracteatum (assembly GCA_023529315.1). Taxonomy (NCBI): domain Eukaryota; kingdom Viridiplantae; phylum Streptophyta; class Magnoliopsida; order Ranunculales; family Papaveraceae; genus Papaver; species Papaver bracteatum. The sequence goes on from JAJJWX010003512.1 coordinate 318,526, forward strand.
ATTTGCACTTAGGAGGTATGTTATCAATAGTTTGAATTTGTTTTTCTGAAAAACCTTGTTGAGAAAATCCAAGTCAAGGCATGGTTGAACCATCTCGACGTTGTCATCTACAACATCCACAATAGATGAAGGAGAGCAATCAGTGCTATGAACCAGAAAATGTGCGTCAGTGCTGTAAAAAAGACCCAGCAAACTACCTCCTGCTTGATTTTTACATGGTCTCTTCCAATAATAAAGGAGCATACAATCCGTGCACAACCACAATTTGAGTTGAGACACAAATGCTTCTCATACCCTATAAATGTCATGAATGGTGGTTATTCTATGTCTGAAGTGATTGTTTCCGTCACCATTAAAAAAATGTTTGTCTGAAAAATGACGAACCATATATTTTCTCACATACCCTCTCCCTGCAACACCATTCCTGCAACCATCATAACCTATAAAGGGGAGTGGAAAGTAAGTATCCGACTGCGACTCAACGATCAAACCCTAAAACCTGATTGCTGTGTGTTGGGTTGATGCAACACCGAAAAGATCGAGCATGCAAGAAGAGGTTGGAAATTGTGAATTAGAGAAGAAAAACCTAGGAAGAAATGAATTAATCGAAGAAATCCAATTTCTTCACGTAGTCTTTTAATTGGAAGCTTCAAAGTTTAACTGACTCATTTGTGGCACACTCTTCATTTTTTCTTGGTTATATATACTAATTTTATCAAAAATTTAAATTGCACTTGTTTACCAGAGCTGACTTACAAATTACGTCTAATGTCAAGCGTTTACTATAACTATGCTTGACTTTGTACAACCAGCCACTCATTTTATATTTTGTAACAAAGACAAAGCCAAAGCTAAATATAATTTAACATTTTTAGCTTTTTGGTAGTCATCACCATTATAAACGCTCTAAACGATATAAATTTTTATATGGGGTCCTCTTATTGGTGTACCAAATTGGTGGACCAGCCATTCCACCATTGAAAGGTATGGTTTGGATCACTTTTATTCAATCCAATGATGGTAACGCTTGGTCCATCTTTAAATTTGTTGTTTTATATGTATATATCTTGACATGATCATTTGAAAAAGTGTGACAGAAGTATATGTAATACGAAAACACTAACCGTGGTACAAATAGTGGTGTGACAAATATGGGATAATTAATTCAGGCCCTACATTTAAAATTGAACGCATAAAATTCATTGACCCATTCACCAACTCAGCCCATTACCTATCCAAATGTTAGAGTGATTCCCCTCCCAACCAATCAAGTTGTGCCACATTACTTCCCACATTTTTCCCACCATCATATATCCCGCGAGGGCCAAAGAACTACCTGTAATAAAAACAAAAGGATCACTAGATAGATAAAGTACCAAAGATAGTAATAGCAATCAAATGAGATGAAAAGGCGAGGGTACCAAAATACACCACAATCTTTTATTTGTCCACCTATAAGTCCTCTACCGAATGTGATCGTCCATGGACAGAGTCGAGACAATTCAACAATTCGGTTCACACTTCGTGTGATCGTCTATGGATACGAGATTGGGACAATAAAATAACAAAATCAGTTGTGTGATTGACTATGGATACAAGATCAAGACGATACGACAACAAAGTGTGTACTTGATAATAGGTTCGGAAATAACAGAAACTCTATAAGATCAATATCAAGTATTACGGAGTTAACGTACTTGTATATTTTACTTAATTATAATAATTATTATAATGCTGAAAATAAAGTAAAAGACACAACAATATTTTGTTAGCGAGGAAACCTCAATTGTAGAAAAACTCCGGGACCTAGTCTAGTTTTGAATACTCTCAGAATTAAGCCCCTATACAAAATAAAATACCAACTTCGTTTAGTTGAAACCAAGCAGACTACCCCTAGCTACTTAGTTTCCTCAGTATCCCTACTCCTTAGACCTCTAGAGTCACGCACGTGAATAGAAATTACTTTTGATCATATTCCAAAAAACAAAGGAAGAATCTGTTTGGTAAACACTCTAATCAATCTTGCTAGAAGATATTTGATGAGTTGTCGACAAAGGCTCTTATCTTTAATCTAATAAACTCCCTTGTCTAGCTAGATCAATCTATCCAATGATTACTGAAATAATCAAGTTTATATTCGCACTCAATCGATATAAATCTCAAAGAAAAACTATAGAGAGTTGCCGATCTCATGAAACTAATCAATAAGATCTATCAATGGTTATACAATAGTAGTGTTTGGTGAGTCACGCAATAGCTGAGATACATCCATTTTTCTAACTAGCGGTTAGGATTCAATGATCAAACCCTAAAACCCGATTGGCTGTGTGTTGGGTTGATGCAACACAAAAAAGACCGAACGTGAAAGAAGAAGTTGGAAACTGTGAATCAGAGAAGAAAAACCCAAGAAGAAATGAATTATTAAAAGAAATCCAATTCCTTCACATAATCTTTTAATCGGAAGCTTCAAAGTTCAACTGACTCATTTATAGCACACTCTACATTTTTGTTTGGTTATATATACTAATTTTATCAAAAAATTAAATTGCATTTGTTTACCAGGGGCTGACTTACAAATTACGTCTAATGTCAAGCGTTTACTATAACTATGCTTGACTTTGTACAATCAACCTCTCATTTTATGTTTTGTAACAAAGACAAAGACAAAGCCAAAGCTAAATATAATTTAACATTTTTAGCTTTTTGGTAGTCATCACCATTATAAACGCTCTAAACGATATAAATTTTTATATGGGGACATCTTATTGTGTATCAAATTGGTGGACCAACCATTCCACCATTGAATTTGTAGGTGGGGTTTTAAAGGTATGGGTTGGATCACTTTTATTTAATCCAATGATGGTAATGCTTGGTCCATCTTTAAATTTCTCGTTTTATATGTATATATCATGACATGATCATCTGAAAAAGTGTGACAGAAGTATATGTAATACGAAAACAAAAACCGTGGTACAATTAGTGGTGTGACAAATATGGGATAATTAATTCAGGCCCTACATTTAAAATTGAATGCATAAAATTCATTGACCCATTCCCCAACTCAGCTTGTTACCTATCCAAATGTTAGAGTGATTCCCTTCGCAATCAATCAAGTTGTGCCACATTGCTTCCTACATTTGTCCCACCATCATATATACCGCGAGGGACAAAGAACTACCAGCAATAAAAACAAACGGATCACTAGATAGATAAAGTACCGAAGATAGTAATAGCAATCAAATGAGATGAAAATACAAGGGTACCCAAATACACCACAATCTTTTATTTGTACACTTATAAGTCCTCTATCGAATGTGATCGTCCACGAATAGAGTCGAGACAACACAACAATTCGGTTCACACTTCGTGCGATCGTCTATGGATACAAGATTGAGAGATTAAAATAACAAGATCACTTGTGTGATTTACTATGGATACAAGATCGAGACGATATGACAACAAAGTGTGTACTTGATAATAGGTTTGGAAATAACCGAAACTCTATAGCATCAACATAAAGTATTACGGAGTTAATGTACTTGTGTATTTTACTTAATTATAATAACAATTATAATGCTGAAAAAATAAAATAAAAGACACAACAAGATTTTGTTGGCGAGGAAACCACAATTGCAGAAAAATTGCGGGACATAGTCTAGTTTTGAATACTCTCAGAATTAAGCCCCTATACAAAATAAAATACCAATTTCGTATAGTTGGGACCAAGCAGACTACCCCTAGTTACTTAGTTACCTCAGTATCCCTGCGCCTTCAACTTCTAGAGTCACTCACGTGAATAAAAATTTCTTTGGATCGTATTCCAAACAACAAAGGAAGAATCTGTTTGGTAAACACTCTAATCAATCTTGCTAGAAAATATTTGATACGTTGTTGATAAAGGCTCTTATCTTTAATTTAATAAACTCCTTTGTCTAGATAGATCAATATCGAATGATTACTGAAATAATCAAGTTTATATTCGCACTCAATCGATATAGATCTCAAAGAGAAACTATAGAGAGTTTCCGATCTCATGCAACTAATCAATCAGATCCATCAATGCTTATACAACAGTAGTGTTTGGTGAGTCACGCAACGGCTGAGATACATCCGTTTTTCTAACTAGTGGTTAGGATTCAATGATCAAACCCTAAAACCCGAATGGTTGTGTGTTGGGTTGATGCAACACAAAAAAGACCGAGCGTGAAAGAAGAAGTTGGAAGCTGTGAATCAAAGAAGAAAAACCCAAGAAGAAATGAATTAATCAAAGAAATCCAATTCCTTCACATAGTCTTTTAATTGGAAGCTTCAAAGTTTAACTAACTCATTTGTAGCACACTCTTCATTTTTGCTTGGTTATATATATACTAATTTTGTCAAAAAATTAAATTGCATTTGTTTACCAGGGTTGACTTACAAATTACGTCTAATGTCAAGTGTTTACTATAACTATGCTTGACTTTGTACAATCAACCACTCATTTTATGTTTTGTAACAAAGACAAAGACAAAGCTAAATATAATTTAACATTTTTAGCTTTTTGGTAGTCATCACCATTATAAACGCTCTAAACAATATAAATTTTTATATGGGGTCCTGTTATTGGTGTACCAGCTATTCCACCATTGAATTTGTGTAGGTGGGGTTTTAAAGGTATGGGTTGGATCAATTTTATTCAATACAATGATGGTAACGCTTGGTCCATCTTTAAATTTGTCATTTTATATGTATATATCCAGACATGATCATCTGAAAAAGTGTGACAAAAGTATATGTAATACGAAAACATTCACCGTGGTACAAATAGTGGTGTGACAAATATGGGATAATTAATCCAGACCCTACATCTAAAATTGAATGCGTAAAATTCATAGACCCATTCCCCGACTCAGCCCATTACCTATCCAAATGTTAGAATGATTCCCTTCGCAACCAATCAAGTTGTGCCACAATGCTTCCCATATTTGTCCCACCATCATATATCCCGCGAGGGACAAAGAATTACCTGCAATAAAAACAAAAGCATCACTAGATAGATAAAGTACCGAAGATAGTAATAGCAATCAAATGAGATGAAAATACAAGGGTACCCAAATACACCACAATCTTTTATTTGTACACTTATTAGTCCTCTACCGAATGTGATCATCCATGACAGAGTCGAGAAAATACAATATTTCGGTTCACACTTCGTGTGATCGTCTAATGATATGAGATTGAGAGAATAAAACAACAAGATCACTTGTGTGATTGAATCTGGATACAAGATCAGGAAGATATGATAACAAAGTGTGTACTTGATAATAGGTTCGGAAATAACTAAAACTTTATAGCATCAATATCAAATATTACGGTGTTAATGTACTTGTGTATTTTATTTAATTATAATAAAAATTATAATGTTGAAAACAAAGTAAAAGACACAACAAGATTTTGTTAGCGAGGAAACCACAATTGGAGAAAAATCCCGGGACCTAGTCCAGTTTTGAATACTCTCAGAATTAAGCCCCTATACAAAATCAAATACCAACTTCGTATAGTTGAGACCAAGCAGACTACCCCTAGCTACTTAGTTCCCTTAGTATCCCTGCGTCTTCGACTTCTAGAGTCACGCACGTGAATAGAAATTTCTTTAGATCATATTCCAAACAACAAAGGAAGAATCTGTTTGGTAAACACTCTAATCCATCTTGTTAGAATATATATGATGAGTTGTTGTTGATGGTGGATTTTAGTATAAGGCTAAAATTATAAAACCAAAATTGTACACTGACATCTTGCAAAAGATAAAGCCATTAACAAGTGATGAATACTTCTTCACTTTACTAATTCACCTAGAATGAAGCATGTGGCAACAATCCCAGTATTTTGTGAATTAAATACACGAAATTCATCCAGGTTGGAGCATGTGGCAACAATCCCATATACCTTGTGAATTTACAGCATTATTAATTAATGCATGACCAGCCTTGTATTTCCTATACTCATTATCGGTGCGGCATGGCGACTGAGTGTTGTTCTCAGCAGAACAACACGAACCTCCAAGCATTAATAATGAAGCATGTACGAAATACCCATATAGGATGCAACTCTCGGTGTGTTATACTAGCCCGATTGAGCATACAACTCTCGGTGTGTTATACTAGCCCGATTGAGCATATTCGAATCTGGACTATCCATATCAGTCACAGAAACGATCACGACCATCCAACTTCACCAGCATGATTGGATAACTTAGATCGAATCCATGACCCCAAGAAGGTATTGGAATATTCACTACCGACCCAACACGGGCCCCGCGTGGTCGGCCTCCCCTAAAGGATGGCATAGCTTTCCAAACCATCCAAGCCAAAGCAGTATGGACGAAAAAAAACCTAAATTAGGGTTTGTGGCACATTACATGTGTCGCAAAACAGTCTCAACCATCCATCTTCGCAGGCATATATGGAGGGTGTAGATGTAGATTCAAAGGGTCCGGAACATGTCAACACAATCACTATGGGCCCACCTATATACCTGACTGATTGGTCAGGACCAACTATAGTTGGTCGTCCTGATTCGTGCGCTCCAAACTGGGTGTGACACGGTCGGCAAAACCCTGACTAGGGTTGGTGTCACGATCACGAGCGTCCATCTTCTCCTGCTCGGATGAAGGGTCCAGGAATAAACTAAGCAGGTCCGGTAAGTATCAACACGATCACTATGGACCCACCTATCTCCGCACCTAATCGGCCAAGACCGAACTTGGCTATACACCTCGATTCGCATGCCCAAAACAGGCGTGGTCGCACTTCCTAATTGTAAACTGATCTGGACCACTCAACTTCGCCGGAAAAATTGAGTGGCTTAGATCATGTTTCTATGAGGCAATGAAGTACATGCGTAAACACAAGCCTACCACCCACACGCCGAACCAATCCGCCGGGACCGACCAAGCCTGGTCGTCTTGAAACGCGAGCCCTAAGTTGGCATGATGTGAGGCTTTTGCGACACCAAATTTCTGTCGCAAATTAATCTCGGCCACTCAACTTTTCCGAACAAATTGAGTGGCCCAGATCATACTTTCACAAGACAGTGAGGTATGGGCATATATACCGGCATGCCGTCTACACGCACGCCCGATCGGCCATGCCAAAATAGTGTCCCAAGCTTGGATTCGACCAAGATGAAAAGTGGTGCTTGCGCACCTTTTCTAAAACCCTAATTCCACCAACGGTCGCAGATGAGTGTCTCAAATATTATCTCGTTCGTCCAACTTCACTGGCTTGGTTATACAGCCCTAGTCAGGAGTTAATTGGTCAGTGCGGCGTCATGGTGATCACCACCCATCATTTTACCACACCATGTGGTCGGCCAAGGGAGGACTTTATTGCGCAACCTCCAAACCATCACATGAAGTAGGTTGGACATGAGGCAATTTTGAGACGCTCAAACAGTGATGCTTCATACATGCTGAGTATACTTGATGTAGTACCTACATAGAATACACACGATACTTCACAAGTATCGACTTCCTAAATAACTTAGTTATTTAATCTAGCATTACATGCTACTTTATGTGGGTCCCACGATCAACACACTCAAGACATCAATCATGTCACAAACTGGGGGATACATACTGGCAGTTTACAGCGTGCAGCGCACAACGCGCCATCACAGGAACGTGTTAGGAAGTCATGGACGGTTAGTGATGATGGAAGAAGTGGGCAAGACTGGTCGTGTGACACTAACACATCACTCTACTACTCCATCACTCCACTTTCTCCATTTCCCACGGGATACGAGTGTTAGGCTTAAAGACTTGTATAAATAGGTTCTCCTCCCTATTTTCCAAACATGAACAAGGCAAGACAAGACAACAGAAACAAGTGTTGATACAATCGTATTCAAACACCGAAACTGATATCTTACATCCTGTAAGCCAGTTCAGCTTTCTGATACAAGTCATACATAGCCAACACCTTCACAATATCAACACCTTCTTCGCTTCCGTCCCTAAGATCAACCGCATCCCCTTCACTTTGTGGCCGAAACAAGTCTGGAATGGCCATTTCTTGGTTTATGCCGGATTTGCACAGATTGATTTCTCGAATCTATAAGCACTCATGTGCAGTGCATTTGTTTAAGGTTTAGACTCATTTCTCATCCACACACCCCAAATTACCAAAACCGGCAGAAATAGTTTTCACCCATAAACAATTGACGACCACAGCGAGAGGTTAATCTCTCGGTTGTAAAGTTATTTCTTCAATACCATTCAATCAATTCCGATGTGGTTGGTCTTAGGACCGCCTCGACAGTATCAAATCCTAGTGGTTCCTCCAACGAAGATACCCCTCCTCCTAACGGTATATCTGACGGCATGTTCAGGAGACATTAAGCGAACTAGCACGGGACATGAGATTCACACGAAGAACATGGAGTTAATCAAAGAAGCGATAAAACGACATACTTGATCTCCTCATCAAGATGACATCAGAGATGAGCATTCCGGAGACCTCTACACCGAGGAATAGTTCCCCTCAGATCAACAGCTTTACGACGAACCAGAGACTAGTGGATCAGGAAGTGGCATCTCTAGTGGAAAGCTTGTGTGAACTCTTGCACCTCTCGAAGAATCAACGGGAAGAGACGTTTGCTGCAATTAATAAAATAGCTCTGGACGTACACCTGACTCCTTCACGTCCAGAAGTCCTAACTGCATCGGAAACATCTGTAAATAATGTTACATTTACAGATGTAGTTGCAGGAAATCCCACAACACACCCCTTATCATATCTTGATAACAATTTCTAGATCTAAATATAAAAATGGTGATAAGAATACTAAAATTATAAATGGACACAAAGGTTTTTACATGGTTCGATCAATTTGATCTATATCCATGATTTTTCACTATGATAGTTTAAATTTACATTTGATTTACATTGATAATCTCCATTAATGGGTAGAGTTCTAGATCTAATTTTTGGGGAAGAAGTTAATAAAGAATATACATTCTCTCTCTGAAAAATATCTCTACCACTTACAAAATTGTGTCCCCTCCTTTTCTCTCTCATGCCTTTCTCTTTATATAGGTGTTTACATAGTGGATGACAGCTCACATACAACTCATATTTCCCCTATTTTAGGATCCCTTGCTACGTTATCTTAGGATCCCGCTACGTTCTAGCGAGCTCCCGCTACATTCTCGCGAGCACCCGATACGTTCTCGCGAGCGCCCGCTACATTATCGCGAGCGCCCGCTACATTATCGCGAGCGCCCGCTACATTCTCGCGAGCGCCCGCTACATTCTAGCGAGCTTTCTCTATAACAACCATAAAATCTTCACATATTTCTCGCGTTTTATGCTGTCGTTGTCTATTACGTCATTTCTGTAATTAATTTGCGACATTTGCCATGTGTGGTAGAAATTTTCGCAAGAGCATTGTTATTGCGAGATTCGGATCCTACATCTTACCTCTTTTTTCTTGAATATTTCTTGAAGAGCGATCTTTAAGAAAAAATCTGTTGTTGTAGTAGTCTTTGATCTTTATGGATGAAGGAACGAGCGAAAGAATATTGGACTTGAAAAGTACGTACTTGCCTCTATTCTTTTGTGAAGTTCCGGATCTTTGCGAAGTAAATAAGAAGTATCAACTCTTAAAGTATGCGAAGTATGAAGTATCCTTGAAGAAGTATAAGAAGTACTCAATTCTTAAAATATAAGAAGTGTTCGTCCTTGAATGAAAGTCATAAGTATTGCCTCTATTCATGCGAAATTATTACTTCATTTTTGGTGAAAATTATTGTCCATTTTGGAAATGATTCTTGCCTAGAAGATAAAGAACATAAAATGTTTTCTTGGTAATCCATAGTTGCCTCTGTTCTTTATCTATGAATGTAGAATCCTTGAGAAGATGTTGAATGAGCGAATTGTTTCTTTATTCTTATCTTGCCTCTGCCTCATGATAGTATGATCTCTTCAAGGTGCTTTTAATTGTGCGAAATAATTGAGAGAAATAACCATATTCTGCAAAATAATCACATTCTGCGAAATTCTAACACATTCTGCGAAATTCTATCTCATTATGTGAAATTATGACTATTTCTGCGAAATTCTGAATTATTCTGCGAAATTATGAATACTTCTGCGAAATTATGAATACTCCTGCGAAATTATGAATAGTAATCATGCGAAATTATGAATAGTTATGTGAATTTCTGAAATAGTGCTGCGAATTTCTGAAATAATGCTGCGAAATAGTGCTCCTAAAATAGTGCTGCGAAATTATGAATAGTATTCCTGAGAGATTCTGAATATTACTCTTGAGAGATTCTGAATATTACTCTTGAGAGATTCTGAATATTTTATCTTGCCTCTCATTATTTTTCTCGCAATGAACAAAATTTTCCTGCATTCTTAAAAGAAAATAGTTAATGTTTGGAATTATTCTATTGGTCTTATTTTGCCTTCCTAGTTAAAGGTCTTATTTTGCCAATTTTTGTTTTTGCGAAAAAATCGCAGGACGTCCTTACACTCGCATGTAAAGACCCATTGATCTTGCCTTATCCTCATTTTGTCAATTTCTCAGCAACAATATGATAGGTCTATGTTTTCTTGCGAAGACAAAGCCCCATGGAAGGACATCTTTACACTTTCATGTAAAAACCCATTGATCTCATCTTATCTTTTTCTCTTGGCTTTTTTCCTCTGTAGGATATTTGTCACGCGACAATATGACAGGCCTAAATGTTCTTGCGAACGTAAAGCCCCATGACATTGCCGTATTTTTTGACACTGTCAGCTTCCTAATGGAGGGTACCGCCCTTATCTTCCCCTTGGTTGCCCCTTCAAGGAGGCATACATCGGCCATATAAGACTAGATCCTCCCATCCGGTTTTAACAACAACCAGTTGTTTTCGCAGCCTCTTATCCTTTTTGCTTATAGTTACGAGACTGCACCCTAAGTGGGGTTTTCTTCGGGCCGAGGGCATCATAGTAAAGACTTTCCAAGAATGGACAGGGTAGTTTTGTACGCCCCGGGCACCCTTGGCTCAACCATGTACCTCGACGCCTTGATCATACTCTGCACTCCTTAGGAGAGACCCTCGGTCGTCCAACTGTTAGTGTATATATATAGTTGTAAATCCAAGGTATATCCCTGGATAGGTATCTCTCATGGAGATGGACCCCACCTCTCCATGACTCAGGTTCCAGCAGCGGTATAACCTTATCCCGGATCCATGCAAACAGACCCCCCCTTATATGACGCACTTTAGGTCTTATATTTGCCTCTTGCGAAATTTTATTCACTTTTCTGCGAAATTTTCGCGTTTCTTTATTTTTTGCATTTATTCTTTCATTTCTGTCATTTCTTCCATTCATTCTTTCATTTCTGTCATTTTTGTTGTTTCGTCTCTTGCGAAGTATATAGTTTGCTTGCGAAATTGGCGTCCTTGAAATGTAAAAATGTCGCACAAAGAAATGTAATTATCGCAGCAGCAAAAAAAAAAGGTATGAGAAATGAAACTTGAACCTTTGATATGCTTCTTGGATTTTCTCTCACCGTACTAAGTGTGCTAATCCTCTCTTGCATAAGAATCGAAGACTTTGCGAAGTTAACATCTATATGAAGTAAATGAACATCATCTGCGAAGGAAAAAAAAAATTTCTGCGAAAGGAGAGATTCGAACCCTTGTCCTCTAGTTCGCAACACCTCTCTTCTGACCATATGTGCCATGTGTTGTGCGCGAAAAAAAACGCATAGTGTTGTAACTTTATTGCATTTCTTCGTCTTTAGAATTTCTAAAGTTTGCAAAAAACTAAACTTGATGAGGGATTCAAACTCTTAGTACTGAACTCCCTTTCTTCGCTACTGACCCTCTGTACTGGATTCAATTGTTCCAGCTTGTTGTTTGCGATAGCTTCGCAAACATTCTTTCTTCTATAGTCCCTTGGATTCTATTATGTCCATGATTCTTCTATCACATCCATGCGATGGCTTCGCAGAATTGAGGCTGCGATGACGCCTTTGGTAATAATAATTTTTCTTTGGCTGTTAGGTCAAATATCTGCGTATTATTCCTTTCTTCGTTGCTGGCAATACTACTATACGTAGTTCCTTGTTGGATGGATTTCTTAGGTTGCGTTCTCTCATCTTTGTATTATTCTCCATGGGGTATCGTTATCTGGTTTATCTTCACATGCGATTATGAAGCTTTGCTGTGAACCCTCACTTTATTACTGAATTTTCGGTGAATTGAGCTGCGATTTTACGAAATGGTGTTGTGCTTGTAAATTCTTTCTTCATTATTGATGGATGGTATTACACTTGACTCTTCGCAACTTTTTCCCTTCACGAAGTATATCTTCTAGTGTGCTGAAGTCGGATCCCTTCTTCGCTGGTTCTTCTCTAGTTCAAGTCATTTTACTCTTCAACGATTTCATCTTCGCAAAACTGATGTATAGATTTTCTTAATGCATGCTTCTATACGGTTTTGTTTCTTTAAAGTATGCTTCGCCAACACTTCAAATTTGTCATTCCAATATCCTTTAGGTACCTGTGGCTCATGACGCAAGTAAATAATTGATCATAAAAGTTTTTATTTCAAATGCATTGTTGCACACGAGCAAATCAGGATTTAATTCTAACTATTATAATTTAATAAATGAGTTAAGGATATTCCCTTTTAATGTATTTTCTGCGGTATGAAGGACTGTGCTTCTGATGACGATCATAGGTCAAAGTGTATAACTACTTCGAGATAGATAAACTGACAAAGCAACATATTTTCTTCCTTCTCCGCCATTAACAGCTCATGCATTTCCATTATCTGTAGTTCTTTTCTTCGCCAAGTTTATGCACCTGTGGTGCTCTATAGAACCCAAATGAGTGCTCTTAACTCAATCTAGTTTGCTTTTGTAAGTTGCTTTACTTCGAAAGTTGACTTCAGCTAGTTGGATTGGTCTCTTCCCAGTTGGCTAGTAATCTTGCTTCGAGCTACTCTTACTTCACCTAAATTGATAATGAAGTTACTTCTCTAGTATCCCATCTTCTGATATCTATTGAAAGTCATCACCTCCCATGATCTTCGCCGGAATTATCGATGTATAAAGAAGTAAACTTGAGTTGAGTATCTTTCTTCCTTGCCGCTGTGAACTTTGCCGATATCATCTTCATTACCACATATGTTTAATCATTCATTGCCTTCACTTGGATTTGATATATGGCATATCTCTGCTTAAATTCGTCCTGATGAAGTGATTACCTCCTAGTATTTTCTTTCGCTAAAATTGTTGACCAAGTTCAGGCTCCTGTATGTTGTTCTTTTATCGTGTCTTTTCGTTTATAATTTTATCTCTTCACCCGCTTCCCTGTTGGCAATGCTTTTCTTTGTATAATCGAGTGACAATCCTTGACCTCCCATCTGCTGATGATGACGAGAATGGCTTCTTGTTTTTCTTTAGATTGAATTCCTCCTCATGATGGGTATTGCAACCATCTCTCCCTGGAAAGTTTCTGTGAATTTTTAACTGTACCTGCGAATTTCTTGTGGTGGTATGTCTAGTTTCTGAGGTTGATGATGGAGTTAGTTGCCGAATAGTTGATGATGCCATCTGCTACATTGTCCTTCTTCACTGTTAGCTTCTTTTTTGTTTGTTGAGTCCATTATTTGTATGTTGTTGTGGCTCATGGTTGGTGGTTGTTGGGGCTATAGTTCTGCAGCGAGTCTGTGGTTGACATCTTGTACTTCATTTGAGAATTTTCTGTTTGGTGCTATTACTTTGCTCGCAGAGTCTCCTCTATTTAAGTTGTTATGGTCCTTGTTGTTGGTGTGATCCCATTGCACGTGTACCACTACAGAGTCCATGTTTAGATGATTTACTTTCCTGTAAAGTTTCCTTGCCACTAATAACTCTTACTTAGAGAATACATGCCGCAAACGATTAATCAACTCAGCGAATTAAACACACATTTTTATTTTTATTTTTTGAAATGGCATCATAATATGGAAGATTATCATCTTGATTTTGTAAAATTCACAGATTCAATCTAATTTTAAAGTTCAATGATTCCAAAACTGATTAAATAGTTTTATAGAATATGGTTTACTGTTTTTGAATCTACCCTCAGAATTTATTTTGATTTGAAAATTCAAAAGAAATATGAATTTTTCTTAAAAACAAAGTATAACATATATGAAATTTTGCCCAAAATTTTGTTGTAAATCATCAGATCTAAATATTAAAAGCAAAACTAGAGAGATAAGAGAAGAATTTGTCCTTCTGATGCTAAATCTCGATGAAGAATCTGTTAATTTCATGAGAGGGGTCATCTTCCAATCTACTCCCATTTGCCTTCTTTTAACTATTGGTGTTATTCGTTGTCTAAATGTGTGCGGAAATCACTAGAACTCCCATATTTTCCCTTGTATATCACGGATCTCATTGAATTCATCACCAACAATTGCTAATTTCTTTGAATCTTCCTTAATCCAGTAAGCAGGTAGTGTTTCTAGCGCCAAAATGTAGTTGCAGGAAATCCCACAACACACCCCTTATCATATCTTGATAACAATTTCTAGATCTAAATATAAAAATGGTGATAAGAATACTAAAATTATAAATGGACACAAAGGTTTTTACATGGTTCGATCAATTTGATCTACATCCATGATATTTCACTATGATAGTTTAAATTTACATTTGATTTACATTGATAATCTCCATTAATGAGTAGAGTTCTAGATCTAATTTTTGGGAAAGAAGATAATAAAGAAAATACATTCTCTCTCTGAAAATTTCTCTCTCTGAAAAATATCTCTACAACTTACAAAATTGTGTCCCCTCATTTTCTCTCTCTTGCCTTTCTCTTTATATAGGTGTTTACATAGTGGATGACAGCTCACATACAACTCATATTTCCCCTATTTTAGGATCCCTTGCTACGTTATCTCAGGCTCCCTCTACGTTCTAGCGATCTCCCGCTACATTCTTGCGAGCGCCTGCTACATTCTCGCGAGCGCCCGCTATATTCTAGTGAACTTTCTCTATAACAACCATAAAATATTCACATCTTTCTCGTGTTTTATGTTGTCGTTGTCTATTACGTCATTTCTGTAATTAATTTGCGACATTTGCCATGTGTGGTAGAAATTTTCGTAAGAGCGTTGTTATTGCGAGATTCGGATCCTGCAACAGAAGACGACATGATGGCAGAGGAAGGTCACAACCGGGCCCTACATTTTACCGCACGCATCAAGTGTTCAGAGTTCAGGAGGGCCCTCATCGACACAAGAACATCTTCGAATATGATTACTCTCAAGACTATCAGGACAACCAAGGTTATCCCATGCAAGATTGTACGACAGCCCACCATAATGACGGACTTCAAAGGAAACCATACCAGCATATATGGGCATGTCAATCTGAATTTATCAGTAGGACCCGTTCAGTCAAAGGTGAAATTTGAAGTTATAGAAATAGATCCGGACTACCATATGATACTAGGGAGACCGTGGCTTCATGACAATAAGGTCATCCCTTCAACGTATCACCAGTGCCTGAAAACCATGCTAAATGAGGAATTCATCCGTATTCCTGCATCATTGTCTCCATACGCACCAATATGCGGAGTGGAACTGTTCGAGCCAGAACAAACTCTGTAGGGAAGGTCAGACAAAGTCCTGTGCACCCCACTACCCACGTGGGCTTCAATCCAAGAAGAAGACCGACTTGCATCATTGGGGATAAACACCACGACACACCTTTTCTTACGAGGTGTCCATATTTATCCGGTGAAGTTTCAACCCATGCTCACACCAAAAGGGAACACACCTTCGAGGCAAGCCGTGATCATAAGGGGAAGATAATATACCGGCGGCGCTGTTAGAAATTAGCAGGAGAGACTGACACCCAATTTCTCCGCCCAGTTGAATGCTACAAGAACGACGAAACACAAGAGGAGATATTGGACGCTCCGCGACATCTACAAGATGACACCAACTCCACAACTGACGAGCTCAAGATTGCTAATATCGGGAATGAAAAATCTCTCAGGCTTGTCTCTATCAGTTCGACTCTGTCCGAGGACGAACGTGAGAGTCTGGTACAACTACTCAAGGAGTACCAAGATGTGTTTTCCTGGACATACGAGAAAATGCCAGGTCTAGACGAAATATTGGTCACCCATCACCTACATGTCATACCTGGATCCAAGCCAATCAAGCAGTCTCCGAGGCAATTCAGACACGAAGTGGAAGAACAAATCAAGAAAAAAATTCAGAAGTTGCTAGCTGTTGGCTTCATGAGACCTATTCATCATCCGACCTGGTTAGCTAATGTGGTCCTAGTAAAGAAGAAAAACAGACAGATTCGGTGTTGCGTGGATTTCATAGAATTGAACAAATGATGCCCCAAGGACGACTTTCCTATGCCTAATATCGACATGTTAGTAGACGCCACCAGCGGACACGGCATGTTCTCCTTCATGGATGGTTACATAGGCTATAATCAGATAAGGATGTATGAGCACGATGCAAGTAAGACAGCTTTCCGAACCCCTCTTGGCAATTTTTACTATACCGTTATGCCATTCGGTTTAAAGAATGCCGGCGCAACGTATCAACGTGCTATGACGTCAATCTTCCACGACATGATGCATAAAAAAGTAGAAGACTATGTAGATGATATCGTGGTCAAGTTAAGGGCTCGAGCAGATCACACCAACGTTTTACGACAAGTGTTTGAGAGGTGTCAAGAATACAAGTTGAATATGAATCCTTTGAAATGCGCATTCGGTGTCTCTTCGGGAAAATTTCTGGGATTCCAAGTGACTGCAGAAGGGATCAAGGTATACCCGTCCAAGACACAAGCTATCCTCACAATTCCACCTCCATGAACTGTGAAGGAACTCTAAAGTTTCATGGGCAAGGTGAACTACATTCGACGTTTTATACCTGGTCTAGCCCAACTTTCCTCCTCATTCACCCCATTACTGAAGAAAGGAGCCAGCTTCGTTTGGACCATAACCCAGCAGGAAGCTTTTCGGAAGATTCAATGAATACTGTCATCTCCAGCCATCTTGAAGTCTCTTGTCCAAGGGAAGACACTGTGTCTCTACACCGCCTTCAGTGACACCGCCGTATGGGCTTTACTCGCTCAAGAAGATGACGATGGAATCGAACGTCCCATATACTACTTCAGCCGAATATTGAGAGATGCTGAACTCAAATATACCAAAGCGGAGAAAGCATGTTTAGCCTTGATCCATTCCATTCAGAAGTTTAGGCATTACCTACTGTCTAATAAGGTGATACTCGTGTCTAAATCTGATCCTGCAAAGTTTCTACTTTCAAAGTCGATCCTGGCATGAAGGACATACAAGTGGCTTCTCTAAATGTCATAGATGGACATAACATGTATGTCACCTAGAGCTATCAAGGGTAAAGCAGTCACGGACTTACTAGCATCATTTCCTGGAGAAGGCACTACAGGGATACACGAGGATCTTCCTGGAGAATTTCCAGACATCTCTGTTTTGGAAGAAGAAGTGTGGCTCTTGTATTTTGATGGTTCTGCTACCCCCTATTCAACAAAAAATGAGGCCTCCAATAATCAAGTAAAGCGTCACCACTCTTCGTAGTGGAAATTGAAAACAATGTAGGTTACCACAGTCGAGTGAGTCTACATCAGATCCAGTGCATTACCATGAATAAAACACCTATTGTTGAAAACAAATCAGCAACATAAGAATTCCCATAATTCTAATGTCTACACCATCTCATAACTGTTGCTCCATTCCCAAAGATTGGTACAACAAAAGAGAGTACACGGTCAATGAGATTTTAGAAATGTTCAAACGAGTTAACATCAACATCCCATTTCTTGATGCAATCAAGCAAGTCCCTCGCTTATGCTAAATTCCTTAAGGATCAAAGCGAAAGCTTCATGTGCATAAGCATGATAGTTTTCTCACTGGAGCAAGTGAGTGTAATCATTCAAAGCAACACACCACCTAAGTTTAAAGACCCAGTAGTCAACTCGGTTAAGAAGGTTGCTAGACTTGGGGCAATGTGAATTCTTTGCCATATTCGGGAAGAAGGATTAGGTCTTGAGAGTTACAAGCAATTGATGAACAGGCTTCTGGTAGAAGATGTTTTGATTAAGGTTGATAAATTTTTACTTTCATGGACTTCCCGTTTAGATGGACATCAATTCCTCACATATTTTGGACGTCTTTAGCGACGTCCAATGCAATCATTAACTGCCGTAATGGAGTGCTGAAGTTGTCATTTGGTAATATGACTGTGGAGTTGAATGTTTTCAATGCTAGCCAACAACATTTAGATCTTGATGATGATAATGATGTGCATGAAATCAACATGATTGAAAGTTTGATTGAGTCGCTACCTAGTAGCATGTCTGTTGACCCTTTGGATGCTTGTTTGAATAATTTCAACCTGGATATGTTTGATGATGAATACATAAGTGAAGTGAATACTTTGTTGAATCCACACCACTCATGGACACGTCTAAGTGGAAAGCTGAGAGTGGAACCACTTCCCCTCTTGGAATCCAAGTCTGTTCCATCTCTTGTTGAGATGAACTGAAACCATTGCCGATACTCTTAAATATGTTTTTTGGGACCTTATAATACTCGCTCTTAGATACAAAACGAGGAAAGAAAACTTTTAGAAGTGTCAGACATAAAGAAGCATTAGGATGGACCATCTCGGACCTTAAAGGCATAAGCCCCACTGATTGCATGCACCATATAAACCTTGAGGACAATTCCAAACCATCTAGGGAGATGCAAAGGCGTCTCAATCCCTAACATGAAGAGGTTGTTAAGTGAGATCATAAAGCTTCTTGATGCGGGAGTTCTGATAGCAAGTGGGTCAGTCCATTCAAGTGGTACCCAAACTGTAGTTAAAATGAGAAGAATGATCTTGTCCCCACCCGTGCACAGGTGGGAGTATTGACTATAGGAAATTGAGAAAAAGACCATTTTCCGCTGCCCTTCATTGATCAAATGCTAGAAAAGTTGTCATTCATAGGTACTATTGTTTCTTAGATGGCTATTCAGGTGCAAGCCAAATTCACATAGCACCCGAAGATCAGCATAAGACCACATTTACTTGTCCGTATGGAACATTTGTCTCGACGTCGTATGCCTTTTGGGTTGTGTACCTGCTACTTTTCAAAGATGTATGATGAGCATATTTTCATGATAGATGAGTTTCTTGAAATCTTCATGGATCAGAAAATGCAAAAATCTTGCAGAACTCAACATTGTTTAAGGATAGCCATGAATTATGTATTTCTTGTAGCTAGGTGCGAAACTGGGAAGTATATCAAAACAAACATGATGCCCTTACAACCCATTTTGATTGTTGAGCTATTTGATGTATGGGGCATTGATTTCATGGGTCCATTTCCTAGCTCTGAAGGAAAGTTGTACATTCTTGTTGCTGACTATGTTTCTAAGTGGGTAGAAGCAATTGCAACCAAAACTAATGACCACAAGGTGGTACTTTCTGTTCTTAAAGGAAAACATATTTTCTCGATTTGGCACCCCTAGAGATGATGGTGGTTCATTTCTGCAATAGGCCTTTTGATCCGTAAGTATGGCATAACTCATAAAGTTGCAACCCCATATCATCCACGAGACGGTGGCGGGTAGAGGTTTTCAAATAGGGAGATTAAGCACATTCTAGAAAAGACGAGTTAACCCGTCTAGAAAAGATTGGTCTTTAAGATTGAATGATGCTTTATGGTAGAACTGCATACAAGACCCCATTGGTATGTCCCCTTACAGACTCTAAAGCTTGTCATCTCCCGCAGAAGTTAGAACATGGCATACTGTAAAGAAACTAACTTTGATCTAGATAAAGCGCACCCAAAGGAAGCTCCAACTCAATGAGTTGGAATAGTTAAGAAATGATGCATATGATAATGCAAAAATGTACAAACAAAGAATGAAGGTGTTCCATGACAAACGGTGCATTCCTCCAGGCTTGAGAGAAAAGTTCTATTGTATAACTCGGACCTTTTTCCCGGAAAATTACGTTCTAAATGGGACAGGCCCGTTCGTGGTGCGAACAATTTTCCCCCCATGGGGCTGTAGAACTAGAAGATGTAACAACCAAGAATGTCTTCAAAGGTCAATGGGCAGAGATCAAGTAGTTCCTTGAACCAATTCCACGAGATTGAAACAATGATCCGATCTACGTGGACCTAAAAGTTCACCCCTTGTACATACCATAGAATGTCTTCCCTGCTGGTTGCTTTAGACATACTCCACTGTCTTTGGTTTGGCATCTGGTAATCTCTTTCCTTTGAATCTTTTGTTCTCATGGTTTGTTGTTGTTTTCTCATCTTGTATTTTGAAACATTGAGGGCAATGTTAGATTTAGGTTTGGGGAGTATTTGCATATGGAAGGTCTTTATGGCTTAAGCGGGTCTTGCATTTTTTTGTTTTTGTTATTTTCTATGACCAGCTGTGTAGCAGGTCTCTAAAAAAAAAAAAAAAAAAATGATGACCAGCTGTGGAGCGGGTCTTTTGTAGGATCCTTTGTAGTCTTTTGCATTTTTGTGTTGTTGTTTTGATGACCACTAATAGCGGGTCTTAAAAAAAAAAAAAAAAAAAAAATGACCAGTGTGTAGTGGGTCCCAAAAAATTATTTTATGCTGGATCTTGTGTTTGGTGTCGATGATCACAGCGGTCAACAAAAAAAAAATGATGATCAGTTTGTGTAGCGGGTCTTAAAAAAAAAAAAAAAAAATGGTCACAAATTATCAAGGTTCTACGAAATTCAAGTTCATCATCTACAGTTGAAGACCGAAGGCGAAGGCATTTCTATGGATGTTTTAATTTGGAGAGGTACATCTTTGGTAGGCCCTCACGAGACTACAACTCGTCCACTAGGGACACCTAGGGGGTTTTTAATGGCTTAGTGCACTTGCTAAATGCATTCGAGAGACCAGCGACAGTGGTATAGTTAGGATTTCGGATTTCTGTTCACTTGAGGACAAGTAAAATTCAGAGTTTGGGGGTATTTGATGAGTGCAAATATTGCATATTCATACACCTTTTCATTGGCATTAACTCATCTTTCGGCCCAAAGTCATATATTATCCCAAATTAGTGGCAACTTGTTACAAATTCATAGGATTAAACAACCCATGATCCAAAACCCACTCAATCCATTTCCCTCACCCCATTGGATTCTTTCCAAAACATCCACTCACCCCCATTGGATTTTTTCCAAAACATCCACCTCACCCCCATTCTCACTCAATCACTCCCAATTTGTTTCCCACAATTGATACATTTCCATCAATTAAGAAAACATGTTTTGTTGAGTGGATGAGTGCAAAATTGGATCAAGTGCTTGAGGAATTTTGTGTATAAATAGAGAGGGTTGTTGTGTTGAAAAACCATCAAGAATAGCTTTGTTCATGTTAGTTTATCAAATTTAAGTTTTGTTGTAATGTTCTTCATAACATTTCATTTACACCTAATCTCATTGGTATGTATTCATATCTTGTATCTTGTTATTGAAAGTTTAAATTGTTTAAAGATATAATTTAATCCAAGTTTTCAACATCTTGCTCTCACAATGTATGCCATGTATCCATTGTAGTTAGAATATCTCTATGTTGATTATGCTACAACTCACAAATATTGATCTTTAGATTGACTTTAATTACAATTAATGCTTTGGAGAAAATACTTTAGTTGTGATTAAATTATCCATTGGAGAGAAGGACTTGAATCTACTATAAGGGAGTTATGCATATCATAGGTTATTGGTGGATTTGAATACCTAGTATCCATTATCATTGTTTACATATCTTGTTATTTGCATCTTTACTTTTATTATTTTAGGAGTCGTCGACTCGACAAAATCAAAATTGAATCCAGATTTACAATCAACTTCTACACTCTCCAAGTCATCTACTTGTTTTGGAAGAAGTATACACAATAGTGGTATGGCTACCACATAACATGTATGTCACCTAGAGCTATCAAGGGAGTGACTTACTAGCATAATTTCCTTAAGAGGATACACGAGAGATCTTTCCCGAAATTTCCAGACATCTCTGTTTTGGAAGAAGAAGTGTGGCTCTTGTATTTTGATGGTTCTGCTACCCCTATCAGTAATAATGGAGGAGCGGGCGTAGTATTGGTATTTCCAACTAGGGAAGTATTCTCACACTCCTTTAAGATGGGCTTTGAATGCACCAACAACTCAGAAGAGTATGAAACCTTCCTCATAGGTCTGTCAATAGATAAGCAAGCAAGAGTCACGCGTCTGGAGATAAGAGGTGAATCCAAGTTACTGGTGAATCAGATGAATGGAGTATACGCATTGAAGGAAGTAACTCTAGATCCATAACGATCAGAAGCACAAATGTTACTAAAATATTTTTCCGATGCAACCATAACCCATGTTGGTCGCAGCAACAACAAACATGCCGATTGTCTAGCAAGGCTGGCTTCCAAATTGAAGTTTGAAGGTTCGGAAGAAGCCCTGACAGTAAAGAGGAGAACCATAGAATCGACATGGCTATCACAATACAAAGATACCAAAACTGATGATTGGCGAACTCCGATCATTCAAGAGCTCAACATCTCACTCTCCCAAGGAAAGGTCAGTCTCAAAACCCTGTAGAACTTCTTCATGCTTCATGGTGTGTTGTATTATCGAAACCCGGATAGTTCCCTGTCAAGATGTCTTTGGGATGATGAAGCACAACTACAGCTGAATCGCATTCACAATGAAATTTTTGGACACTCACTGGTGGTAACGCTTTATCTACGACTTCAATGCATGGGCTATTACTGGCCAGAGATGGAGACTCAATCCAGACTACTTCAGAAGTCATGATCAAATTTCCAAGAACCGGCACATCAATTAGAAGTTTTTAATGTGAACCACACTGGGGACTGGAGAGAGTTATACATTAACTATCTCCGTGATGGAGCAACTCCTGCCAATCAAAAGGATGCCATCAAGATAAAGCAAAAGGCGAAGCGGTTCGTATTTCACGAAGGAATCCTGTATCACAAGAGCTTCGGAGGTGATCTATTACGATGCCTGGATGGGGTAGAAATCCCAGTAATTCTGAAAGAAACACATGAAGGGGAACATCAAGGGAAGAGGAAATTATTTCTACAGATACATGAGAAATACTATTGGCCGACTATGGGGGATGACGCAACCGCTTTTGTTCAAAGTTGTCACAAATGCCAAATTCATGGGAACCTTGTTCATGCGCCTTCCACCCCTTTGCACTCGATAAGCAGTCCATGGCCATTTTACAGCTGGGGACTGGATATTACCTGGAAAATCAATCCGCCGTCATCGAAGCAGCATGAGCACATCATAACCGCGACAGAATACTTCACCAAATTGGTAGAAGCCATTCCCCTGCGAGGAACTACAGGAGCAACAATTGCGGCTTTCATTAAAGAACATATCATTTGTCATTTTGGTGTGCCTAAGCATATTATCACTGATAACGGTACTCCCTTCGCCAATAAACAGGTACGAGAGTTACTTAAAGAATATGGCGTTAAACATGTCTTCTCCACCATCTACTATCCTCAAGGGAACAAACAAGCTGAAAGTACCAACAAGACATTGATCCAGATCATCAGTCGAACAGTACATGACAATCCTAGGGAATGGCATGACCAGTTACCAATAGGGCTATGGGTATACCAGATATCACCCAGAAGCTCCATTGGAGTTTCCCCATACTCACTTGTTTACAGAGCAGACGTAATACTCCCAGAAGAGATCAAAATCCCATTAGCCAGGATTGCAGCGACAATAGGGATCCACTGGAACGAGGTTGAATCCTCTAACTCTAGAATAGCGGATTCATACACTCTGGATTTCTTAAAAAACAAAGCAGAAGAACGCACTCAGGTGTACAAGAATAGAATTTCCAGGGCACACAACAAAACTGTGAAACCACGTATTTTCAAAGCAGGAGATTTGGTCTTGAAAACGGCCAAGCACATCCAACAAGACATGTCCGCACCAAAAGTCTCACTGAAATGGGAAGGCCCTTACACAGTCACCAAGGCTTACGATAATAGCTACTATAAGATCATTAAGGTGGACGGAGGCAGGCTGGAAGCGGTCATCAATGAAAAATGGCTCTAGGCATATCATGCTTGACTATTGTCCGCTCTGTCTCATGACACTACAATACATGCATTTATTTTCATTACATGTTTGAATCATCAATTATATTCAGAAATGCATTAATGAAAAAACCCGTTTCACCAGTTAAAAAACTAATGCAATCTATTCCGCAAAGATGTTCAAAAGAAATTTTTTGACACAAACGTCATTAACAATGAGTGAATACAGCTGAATACGACTTATAGGAGGCTATCTAGCATATTATAGTTCCTTGAGAGCATCATCTCCATTCTAGCTTGATATCTCTCTGTCCTTTTCTTCAAGTCATGTACTACCTGCTCTACCTTCTTTGATTACGCATCCAAAGCCTTCTCCTCTTCCAAGATAGCTTTCGCAGCAAGAACAACATTTACGAGGATACCAGCTCGATCAACCTTGATGATATCAAGACATTGCCGCAACCAGCTCACGTTGAACTCCATGGATTCGCAGGTAGATACCATATCCTCCCACTTTTCAAGACTTGATTCGGCAACATTGCAGATAGAAATATTTTTCATCTCAGCAATCATGGGAACAAGGCAGTTTACCGTGGTGACCAAAGAAGATGAAAAGTGCCGGACCACATTCCTGTTTGCGATATGTCCGTACTTTCTCCATAACTTTGTGTACAAAGGCACAAACTCCTTCCGCATTAAGAATCCACTGACATCTCGGTATCTAGAGGATAAACATTTCATGCGAACATCAAATGAAAGACCTGCATTGGGGTATTGTAGGGGTATTCATAAGAAGAGATACCCAGATCAGCATCTTCGAGGTCCGAAGGGGTAGGAGTGTTTGAGTTTGAAGGAAGAGGATTAGTTAAGTCGTCATCATCGATAACTGTCACACATGTTCCGGTGGGGTATCTATGCAAGAAGGGGAGGAT
Source organism: Papaver bracteatum (assembly GCA_023529315.1). Taxonomy (NCBI): domain Eukaryota; kingdom Viridiplantae; phylum Streptophyta; class Magnoliopsida; order Ranunculales; family Papaveraceae; genus Papaver; species Papaver bracteatum. The sequence continues at coordinate 343,605 of JAJJWX010003512.1, forward strand.
TATTCACATGATCATTATCAAGAACAAGCAATTGTTCAGAAAAGGAAAAGGAGACGAACTGGTATGATCTACTTAACTCGGAGAACACGAGTAGGGGATTCATCATGAAGCTCAAACGCAGGTCGCGCACGCTTGACATAAGATCTTGGGTGATACGAAGAAGATGATCCGATGTTGCTCGACATGTTGGAGAGATAGAGTTTTCTGCAAAAAAAATCTATCAATGAATGGCGGTTTTGAACCCCGCATACACACTGAATAAAACCCTAAGGGAGACCGAATCAACTACAACGGAACTCGTCCAATGAATGAGGTCTCAACGCCGACCAAGTCGTACTTCTCTCCCAAACCCTAATCAAGACTTCCAGGGCAACACCTGATGATGTCTATCTATGCGGTAAGTACGTATTTATATTATCTTGGTCATTTCAGTATATAAATTTGTCACCATCTTATGCCTACCCCACAATAGTGTAACCATTATGCGCTAGGCAGGGGAATTAATGTTGATGGTGGATTTTAGTTTAAGGCTAAAATTGTAAAAACAAAATTATACGCTGACGTCTTGCAAAAGATAAAGCCATTAACAAGTGATGAATACTCCGTCACTTTAATAATTCACCTAGAATGGAGCATATGGCAACAATCCCAGTATTCTGTGAATTAAATACACGAAATTCATCCAGGTTGGAGCATGTGGCAACAATCCCATATACCATGTGAATTCACAGTATTATTAATTAATGCATGACCAGCCTTGTATTTCCTGTACTCATTATCGGTGCGGCATGACGACTGAGTGTTGTTCTCAGCAGAGCAACACGAACATCCAAGCATTAATAATGAAGCATGTATGAAATACCTGTACAGGCTGCAACTCTCGGTGTGTTATACTATCCCGATTGAGCATACAACTCTAGGTGTGTTATACTAGCCCGATTGAGCATATTCGAATCTAGACTGTCCATATCAGTCTCAGAAACGATCACGACCATCCAACTTCACCATCATGATTGGATAACTTAGATCGAATCCATGACCCCAAGCAGATATTGGAATATTCACTACCGACCCAACGAGGGCCCCGCATGGTCGGCCTCCCCTAAAGTATGGCATAGCTTTCCAAACCATCCAATCCAAAGTAGTATGAACGAAAAAAAAACCCTAAAATAGGGTTTGCGGCATATTACATGTGTCGCAAAACAGTCTTAACCATCCATCTTCGCAGGCATAGATGGAGGGTGTAGATGTAGATTCAAAGGGCCCGGAACATGTCAACACAATCACCGTGGGCCCACCTACATACATGAATAATCGGTCAGGACCAACTATAGTTGGTCTTCCTGATTCGAGCGCCCCAAACTGGGTGTGACACATGGCCGGCAAAACCCTGACTAGGGTTTGTGTCGCGATCACGAGCGTCCATCTTCTCCTGCTCGGATGAAGGGTCCAGGATTAGACTAAGCAGGTCCGGTAAGTATCAACACGATCACTGCGGACCCACCTATCTCCACATCCAATCGGCCAAGACCGAACTTGGCTATACACCTCGATTCGCGTGCCCAAAACAGGCGTGGTTGCACCTCCTATTTGTAAACTGATCTCGACCACTCAACTTCGCCAGACAATTTAAGTGGCTTAAATCACGTTTCTATGAAGCAATGAAGTAAATGCATGAACACCAGCCTACCATCAACACGCCGAACCAATCGACCGGGACTGACCAAGCCTGGTCGTCTTGAAACGCGCGCCCGAAGTTGGCATGAAGCGCGGCTTTTGCGGCACCATATTTCTGTCGCAAATTGATCTCGGCCACTCAACTTCTCCGGACAAATTGAGGGGCCCAGATCACACTTTCACGGGATAGTGAGATATGCGCATGTATACCGGCATGCCGTCTACACGCATGCCCGATCGGCCATGCCAAAATCGTGTCCAAATCTTGGATTCCACCAAGATGAAAAGTGGTGCTTGCGCACCTTTTATAACACCCTAATTCTACCGACAGTCGCAGATGAGCGTCTCAAAGATCATCTCGTCCGTCCAAATTCACCGGCTTGGTCATACATCCTTGGTCAGGAGTTAATTGATCAGTGAGGCGTCATGGTGATCACCACCCGTCACTCTACCACACCATGTGGTCGGCCAAGGGATGACTTGCTTGCGAAAACTCCATACCATCAAATGAAGTAGGCTGGACATGAGGAAATTTTGAGACGCTCAAACAGCGATGCTTCATACATGCTGAGTATACTCGATGCAGTACCTGGATATAATACACACGATACTTCACAAATATCGACTTCCTAAATAACTTAGTTATTTAATCTAGCATTACATGCTACTTTCTGTGGGTCCCATGATCCACACACTCAAGACATCAATCAAGTCACAAACTGGGGGACACATACTGGGGTATTGGTCTGGCGGTTTACAGCGTGCAGCGCACAACACGCCATCACAAGAACGTGTCAGGAAGTCATGGACGGTTAGTGATGATGGAAGAAGTGGGCAAGACTGGTCGTGTGACACTAACACATCACTCCATCACTCCACTTTCTCCACTTCCCACGAGATACGAGGGTAAGGCTTAAAGACTTGTATAAATAGGTTCTCCTCCCTATTTTCCAAATAGGAACAAGGCAAGACAAGACAACATAAACAAGTGTTGATACAATCGTATTCAAACACCGGAACTGATAGCTTACATCCTGCAAGCCAGTTCAGCTTTCTGATACAAGTCATACATACACAACACCTTCACAATCTCAACACCTTCTTTGCTTCCCTCCCTAATATCAACCCCATCTCCTTCACTTTGTGACCGAAATAAGTTTGGAAAGGCCATTTCTTGGTTTATGCCGGATTTACACAGATTGATTTCTCGAATATACAAGCACTCCCGTGCAGTGCATTTATTTAAGGTTTAGACTCATTTCTCATCCACACACCCCAAATTACCAAAACCGGCAGAAATAGTTTTCACCCATAAACAGTTGTTGACAAAGGCTCTTATCTTTAATCTAATAAACTCCTTTGTCCAGCTAGATAAATCTATCCAATGACTATAGATCTCAAAGAGAAACTATAGAGAGTTGCCGATCTCATGCAACTAATCAATCGGATCTATCAATGCTTATACAACAGTAGTGTTTGGTGAGTCATGCAACAACTGAGATACATATGTTTTTCTAACTAGTGGTTAGGATTCAACTATCAAACCCTAAAATCCGATTGGCTGTGTGTTGGGTTGATGCAACACAAAAAAGACCGAGCGTGAAAGAAGAGGTTGGAAACTGTGAATCAGAGAAGAAAAAACCAGGAAGAAATGAATTAACCAAAGAAATCCAATTCCTTCACATAGTCTTTTAATTGGAAGCTTCAAAGTTTAACTAACTCATTTGTGGCACACTCTTCATTTTTCCTTGGTTATATATACTAATTTTATCAAAAAAATAAATTTCATTTGTTTACCAGGGCTGACTTACAAATTACGGCTAATGTCAAGCATTCACTATAACTATGCTTGACTTTGTACAATCAACCACTCATTTTATGTTTTGTAACAAAGACAAAGCCAGAGCTAAATATAATTTAACATTTTTATATTTTTGGTAGTCATCACCATTACAAACGTTCTAAAAAATATAAATTTTTATATGGGGTCCTCTTATTGGTGTACCAGCTATTGCACCATTGAATTTGTAGGGGTGAGGTTTTAAAGGTACGGGTTGGATCACTTTTATTCAATCCAATGATGGTAACGCTCGGTCCATCTTTAAATTTGTCGTTTTATATGTATATATCCTGACATGATCATCTGAAAAAGTGTGCCAAAGTATATGTAATACGAAAACACTAACCGTGGTACAAATAGTGGTGGGACAAATATGATATAATTAATCCTGACCCTACATATAAAATTGAATGGGTAAAATTCATTTACCCATTCCCCAACTCAGCCCGTTACCTATCCAAATATTAGAGTGATTCCCCTCCCAACCAATCAAGTTGTGCCACATTGCTTCCCATATTTGTCCCACCATTATATATCACACGAGGGACAAATAATTACCTGGAATAAAAACAAAAGGATCACTAGATAGATAAAATAACGAAGATAGTAATAGCAATAAAATAAGATGAAAATACAAGGGTACCTAAATACACCACAATCTTTTATTTATCCACTTATAAGTCCTCTACCGAATGTGATCGTCCATGGACAGAGTCGAGACAATACAAAAATTTGGTTTATACCTCGTGTGATCTTATATGGATACGAGATTGAGACAATAAAACAACAAGATCACTTGTGTGATTGACTATGGATACAAGATCGAGACGATACAACAACAAAGTGTGTACTTGATAATATGTTCAGAAATAACCGAAACTCTATAGGATCAATATCAAGTATTATGGAGTTAACGTACTTGTGTATTTTACTTAATTATAATGCGGTGTTTATGGGTGAAAACTATCTCTTCCGGTTTTGGTAATTTTGGGGTGTGTTGATGAGAAATGAGTGTAAACCTTAAACAATAGGGAATAGAACCTATTTATACAAGTCATTTGAGCCTTATTCACGTCTCTCATGGGAAGTGGAGGAAGTGGAGTGATGGACTAGTGGAGTTGTATGTTAGTGTCACACGATCAATCTTGCCCACTTCTCCTATCATCACTAACCGTCCATGTCTTCGAGACATGTTCTTGGGATGGCGTGTTGAATGCTGCACGCTGTAAACCGCCAGACCAATACCCCATTATGTATCCCCCAGTTTGTGAAATGATTGATGTCTCGAGTGTGTGGATCGTGGGACCCACAAAAGATAGCATGTGATGCTGGGTTAAATAACTAAGTTATTTAAGAAGTTGATACTTGTGAAGTATCATGTGTATTCTATACAGGTGTTGCATCGAATGTATTCGGCATGTATAAAGCATCGTTGTTGAGCATTATTCCTTGCCTACTTCACGTGAGGGTTTGGAGGCTGCGCTAGCAAATCCTCCCTTGGTCGACCACATAGTGTGGTAAAGTGGCGGATGGTGATCAACATGACGCCTCATTGACCAATTGACTCCTGACTAGGGTTGTATCCAAGCAGGTAAAGTTGAACGAACGAGATAATCTTTGAGACACTCATCTGCGACCGTTAATGGAATTAGGGTTTATGAAGAGGTGCGTAAGCATCACTCTTCAGCTTGGTCGAATTCAAGCTTGGGATATGGTTTTGGCAGGGCCGACCGTGCATGCGTGTAGACGGCATGATGGTGCAGGTGCCTATACCTCATTGTCTCATGAAAGTGTGATCTGGGCTACTCAATTCTTCCGACGAAGTTGGGTGGTCGAGATCAATTTGCGACAAAAAATTGGTGCCGCAAAAGCCGCTCATCGTGCTAACTTTGGGCGCATGTTCCAAGATGACCAAGCTTGGTCATTCTTGGACGATTGGTTCGGCGTGTAGGTGGTAGGCTGATGTTCACGCCTATACCTGATTTTCCCATGAAAACGTGATCTAAGCCACTCAATTTGTCCGGCGAAGTTGAGTGGTCGAGATTAGTTTTCAATTGGGAAGTGTGACCACGCTAGTTTGGGCGTGCGATTTGGAATAACCAGGCATGGTATGCCTTGGACGATCAGTCATGCGTGTATATGGTCCCATGGTGATCATGTTGACATGCTCGGGACCTTTTAAGTCTACATCTACACCTTCCATCTAAGCTTGCGAAGATGGAGGTTCGTGATCGATTTGCGGCACATGTAACATGTCATAAAAACCCTAATTAGGGTTTCGTATAGTTCATACCTATGCAACTTCACCCAATCGGTTTTGCATGTTGTGTTTCTCCATCGGGGAGGCCGATCGTGTAGGTTCCACATTGGGCAGGCAGTGAACATGTTGGTACCTGTTCCATGGCTATAGGTTTGATCTAAGCCATCCAAACATGCCGGTGAAGTTGGATGGTTGTGATCAAACTGTGACACATAACCCTTTAAAACATCACGCCAGCCTTGTTTTGAGTAAACGTTTGTTGCTCTAAGGCTTTTCTCATGAGAAGGTCGGCTAGGTAAGTATGAAGGGGACACACCGGTGTGCATGACAAGATTGTCCGACTGGAGATAGGATGATCCACGCTGTCCGAACACGCCGGCGAAGTTAGACGGTCGTGGCTGATTTTAAGACCGCTGCTAGCAGTCTTTGCTCGTTCACGTTTCCTTCAAGCTGATTCACGACTATCCTTCTTTAGGCTGGCGTTTGGTGGATTTTGGGATATGTGATATATGTTCGACCGATCAGGTCATAAACGGGACCGCTGGTGGTCATTGTGGTGATAGCCTTCTCCTGCTAGGGTTCTTCTAGGCTGTTTAAATCATACAGCCAACTTGCGTGGTCGTGATTGTTTCTGAGACTACTATGGACAGTCTGGATGCTCAATCGGGCTAGTATAGCACACCGAGAGATGTATGCTCAATCGGGCTAGTATAACACACCGAGAGTTGCAGCATGTACGGGCATTTCGTGCATGCCTCACTCTTGGTACTTGGATATTCATGCTACTCTGCTGCGAGTAACAATCAGTCATCATGCCGCACCAACAATGAGAGTTTTTCTAAAAACATCATAGGAAATGCAAGGCGTTTTATGCATTAATTGGTAATCCTAAAATTCACAGAATATTTGGGGATTGTTGCTACATGCTCCATGCTAGGTGAACTAATAAAGCGAAGAAGTATTCATCACTTATCAAATGGCCTTATCTTCTGCAGGACGGCTCGTACAAAATATTGGTTTTACAACTTTAGCCCTGAACTAAAATCCACCATCAACATTAATTACCCTTCCTAGAGCATAATGGTTACACTATTGTGGGGTAGGAATTAGATAGTGACAAATAAAGAAAAAACTTTTGAGACAAAGTTTAGATATTACCAGGAGAGACAGGTCGTCCTGTCCTTGGAGCATGTCATGTTCTAGAGGCGTCCAGGCGAGCGTTCCCCTAGAATGATATCGGTCTTACCTGCTTCGATTGACCTTGATATGCTTGCTTCGGTCGAGAGACTGCTTCATGCTTATTCCGCTGGAATGTCGGTCTTGCCTTCTTCGATTGACCTTTATATGCCTTCTTCGTTCAAACGTGAGATCCATTGCGTGCTTGTTTTGCTCAAAAATGAACCTTGTGTGCTCAAATGTGGATGTGGGTCCTGCAAAGAGCGTTGAAGCAACTTCTGGAGCGAGCAGGTCCCGGAGAGTGTTGAAGAAGCTTCTGGAGCGAACAGGTCCCGGAGAGTGTTGAAGCAGCTTCTGGAGCGAGCAGGTCCCGGAGAGTGTTGAAGCAGCTTTTGGAGAGAGCAGGTCCCGGAGAGTGTTGAAGCAGCTTCCGGAGACTGTTGAAGCATCTTCTGGAGCGAACAAGTCCCGGAGAGTGTTGAAGCATCTTCTGCTGGAGGGAGCATTGAAGTGTTGAAACGCCTTCTTCTTCTAGAGAGAGAGCTGAAACGCCTTCTTCTTGAGAGAGCCGAATCGCCTTCTTTTGGAGAGAAAATTGAAGCGGCTTGGAGTGAGTGTTTGAAGCGGCCTCTGCTGGAGGGAGCGTTGAAGCGGCCTTTTTTCCAGTTCCATTTCCCCTTGCAAATTACATGCTTCTTGATTGACCATCTCTCTTGTGTTGAAGAAGTCCTTGATTGACGGCGAAGGAATTTCATGTTGAGCCTCAGTCCCCAAGCGTTATTTATATGGTTATATCTTGTATGGTCAGTGAGTTTACCATAATAAATATATCTCCATCTCTTCTCCGTGACTCTATTACTTCTCCATGGGAAAATAAAATATGCAGAAGTTCGAATTACCTCTGTCCGTAGTGGTTGTTGCTATCGTGAATATCGGGAACTGGTATCAAAAAATGAACAACGGTTCTTAGATTCAGCTGTGATCAGAAGAGACTAGCAAGAGGCGTGATAGCAACTTGCACGAACTTGGCACTCTTTATACAATGGTAGAGATCATATCGTTATTAGAGGGATACGCTGGAACCGATAGCTTTCTTGATGTTTCTTCATGGAATAAAGAAGAGGGATACAGTCCCCTGCCCGCGAGTATCCAGGGCTCTCGACTTGATATATGTTTCCATGCTAGGTTCACGAGGCCGTCTTTACATATGCTCTCTAGAGTATATACTCATATTTGGCCATCTTGGAATCATAATGATGGCGTGCTTGCATCTCTCTAAATTCACCATCTTTGAGATGGGAAGTGGTAAGCAGTCCCCAGTCATACTCCTTTGGCAACACAACTACTTCTTCTACGGGAGAGAGATTATGAAAGTGTCTCTCATTGACATAGCTACCGTCAATCCAGATATGGAATATCTTGGACATTGTTTCACCATTGTAGTAGTCGTGCATATGGTACCGGAGTCCGGAGTTGGTGATTTTGGACGTGCAGGATGTTGTATCTCGGTGGTTTTCCTCTTGCTGCTTCAGCGAAACTGCTTACAGAAGGCTGAAGCTTACACTTCTTGTTGGTGATATGTATGTTTCCACGAACATCATGAGGCTCTTTATGACAGGCAGGCTTGTTCTTTCCAGCAGGGCATGTGTTGTTGCAACCTGAGCGTTTAGAAGATTCACAGAGTTCAGAGGGTGTCTGAAAGCACATGCTCTTCGACAAAGCACGATTGACATGTACCATCCTATTGATGCACAATTACTCCACTTGTTATTCAGTCACATTTGGATTGTGACCCTTCAGTGCCTGAATTCGGGACCTCTTGACATAATCATTTGGATGTTCACTGTTTCGCTGAAGCATTCCTATTAAGTCTGACAGAGTGATTCACCCAAGTTACGGATTTTTTCTTGACATGACGATGCATATCTTCTTGAGACTGCTCCCTTGAGGTGTTGGCTCCAGTAGATATGAAGATGTCCCGGGCTGGCTCTTCTTCTGGACTGACATAATAGGAGAACCCTTTATGATGATTTGGAGATGACAATATTCGTTGAATCTTCCGAAACGCTTCCCGCTGTAGTGCGGTCCAGACAAAACTTGCTCTTTTATTTCCCATGAAGCTCTGGAGTTTCTTTACAGTTTGCGGAGGCGGTGCCGTAAGGATAGATTAGGTCTTGGATGGGTCCACTTTGATCCCCTCAGCAGTCACTTGGAATCCTAGAAATTTTCCTAAAGAGACGCCGAAAGCGCATTTCAAACGATTCATCTTCAACTTGTATTCACGACACTTGAACACTTGTCATAAGACTTCTATGTGGGCCGCCCAATCTTTTGATTTGAGCACTATATCATCCACATAGTCTTCAACTTGCTTATTCATCATGTCGTGGAAGATTGCCGTCGTAGCGCGTTGATACGTTGCACCGACATTTTTTAAACCAAATGGCATTACAGTATAATAAAATTTTCGATAGGAGTTCGAAAAGCTGTCTTACTTGCATCATGCTCATACATCCATATCTAATTGTAGCCGCTATATCCATCCATGAATAAGAACATGCCGTGTCCGCTGGTGGCATCTACTAACATGTCGATGTTAGGTAGATGAAAATTATCTTTGGGGTAGCATTCGTTCAAGTCTCTGGAATCCGCGCAACACCTAATCTCATGCCTGAATTGCCTCAGAGATTTTGACTGGATTGGATCGGAGATTATATGAATGCCTATACAAGGTCGAGCTGATGGAGATAGGCTTAGGAGATTCCTCATCGTCGAGCTCTTCAATCGTGGAGTTGGTGCCGTCTTGCAGATGTCGTGGAGCATCCAGCACTCTTCTTGTGGCTCGTCGTTCTTGTAGCATTCAACTAGGCGGGGAGACTGGGCATCAGTCTCCCTCTTAGTGTGAATGTAGGTCGCTACTTCACCGGATGAAGAAGAACGCCTTGTCAGCAAAGATGCATCGTGAGGATATGAAACTCGGTCCTCATCCTTGATTGACACCCACATGGGGAGTGGGATGCAATGAACTTTGTCTGGTTCTTCCCGCAGAGATTCTCTTGGTTCAAATAACTCACTCCATATATCTGTATGTAAAGAGACATCGATGCAGGAATACAAACGACTTCTTTATTCAGCATAGTCTTCGGGCACTAATGATACATCTAAGGGAAAATCCTATTGTCATGAAGCCACGGTATCCCCAGTATCATATGGTAGTTGAGATCCTTTTCTATGACTTCAAATTTTACCTTTGACTGGATGGGCCCTATAGATAAATTCATATTGACATACCCGTACGTGTTGGTTTGGTTTCCTTCAAAGTCTGACATCGTGGTAGGCTTCTGTACGATCTTGTTCGGGCGAACCTTGGATGTCCTAAGTGTCTTGAGGGTAATCACATTCGAAGACGCTCCTGTGTCGATGAGGGCCCTCTTGAACTCTGAATCCTTGATGCGTGCAGTAACGTGTAGGGCCCGATTGTGACCTTCTTCTGCCATCATGTATTCTTCTGTAAATGTAACATTATTCACAAATATCTCCGGTGCTCTGGAGGCTTGTGGACGCGAAGGAATTAATTGTAAGTCCAAGGCTATCTGATTGATTGCAGCAAACGTCTCCGCCCGCTGATTCTTCGAGAGGTGTAAAAGTTCGCACAAACTTTCCACTAGAGAAGCAGCCTCCTAGTCCACTGGCTTCTGGTTCATCGAGAAATTATTGACTTGAGGAGGATCATTGTGAGGATCAGTCCCCAGTGTAGAAATATCCGTGACAGGGGAAACACTCATATCTGATGTCATCTTGACGAGGAGATCGAGTATGCCATTTATTGTTTCTTTGATCAGGTCCATGTTCTTCGTGTGAATCTTCTGCACCCGTGCTAACTCGAACAATGTTGGTATTCTTGCGGTTACACCATTATACACACCGTTGGGATGAGGTGCATCTTTGTTGGAGGAACTTCGACCGGAATTCGAAATTGTTTGGTGAGTCCTAAGACCAACTATTTTGAAATCAACCAATGGGATTGGGTATTGAAGAAATTGATATTGCAACCGAGAGATTAATCTCCCACTGTGGTTGCCAATTGTTTATGGGTAAAAACTATCTCTGCCGGTTTTGGTAATTTTGGGGTGTGTGGATGAGAAATGAGTTTAAACCTTAAACAAATGCACTGCATGGGAGTGCTTTTGATTCGAGAGATAAATCTATACAATTCTGGACTAAACCAAGAAATGGTCGTTCCAGACTTGTTTCGGTCACAAAGTGAAGGAGATGGGGTTGATATTATGGAGGGAAGCGAAGAAGGTGTTGAGATTGTGAAGGTGTAGGCTTTTTTATGACTTGTAACAGAAAGGTGAGCAGGCTTACGAATAATGCAAGCAGGCTCTGGGTGTTTCGAATACAATTGTATTATCATTTAATTTCTGTGTTGTCTTGTCTTCTGTTGTGGAAATAGGGAAGAGAACCTATTTATACAAGTCATTTGAGCCTTATTCATGTCTATCGTGGGAAGTGGAGGAATTGGAGTGATGGAGTAGTGGAGTTGTGTGTTAGTGTCACATGATCAATCTTGCCCACTTCTCCTATCATCACTAACCGTCCATATCTTCCTGACACGTTCTTGTGATGGCACGTTGCACGCTGCACACTGTAAACCGCCAGATCAATACCCCAGTATGTATCCCCCAGTTTGTGACATGATTGATGTCTCGAGTGTGTGGATCGTGGGACCCATATAAGATAGCATGTGATGCTGGGTTAAATAACTAAGTTATTTAGGATGTCGATACTTGTGAAATATCATGTGTATTCTATGTAGGTGTTGCATCGAATGTATTCGGCATGTATAAAGCATCGTTGTTGAGCATTATGCCCTGCTTACTTCACGTGAGGGTTTGGAGGCTGCGCTAGCAAATCCTCCTTTGGCCGACCACATGGTGTGGTAGAGTGGAAGATGGTGATCATCATGATGCCTCATTGACCAATTGACTCGTGACTAAGGTTGTATAACCAAGCAGGTAAAGTTGAACGGACAAGATGATTTTTGAGACACTCATCTGCGACCGTTAATGGAATTAGGGTTTATAAAGAGGTGAGAAAGCATCACTCTTCATCTTGGTCGACCATGCATACATGTATGTATGTATACGACATGATAGTGCAGGCGCCCATACCTCATTGTCTCATGAAAGGTGGGATCAATTTGCGACAGAAAACTAGTGCCGTAAAAGCCGCGCATCGTGCCAACTTCGGGCGCGTATTCCAAGACGACCAAGCTTGGTCGGTCTTGGCTGATGGGTTCATCATGTAGGTGGTAGGCTGATGTTCACGCCTATACCTGATTGTTCCATGAAAACGTGATCTAAGCCACTCAATTTGTTCGGCGAAGTTGAGTGGTCGAGATTAGTTTTCAATTGGGAAGTGTGACCACGCTAGTTTTGGCATGCGATTTGGAATAACCAGGCATGGTATGCCTTAGACGATCAGTCATGCATGTATATGGGAACATGGTTATCATATTGACATGCTCGGGACCTTTTAAGTCTACATCTACACCCTCCATCTAAGCTTGCGAAGATGGACGTTCGTTATCGATTTGCGGCACATGTAACATGTCGTAAAAACCCTAATTAGGGTTTCGTATAGTTCACGCCTATGCAACTTCACCCGATCGGTTTTTCATGTTATGTTTATCCCTTGGGGAGACTGATCGTGTAGATTCCACATTAGGAAGGCAGTGAACATGTTGGTACATGTTCCATGGACATAGGTTTGATCTAATCCATCCAAACATGCCGGTTAAGTTGTATGGTTGTGATCAAACTACGACACATAACCCTTTAAAGCATCACGCCAGCCTTATTTTGAGTACATGTTTGTTTCTCTAAGGCTTTGCTCATGAGAAGGTCGTCCAGCTAAGTATGAAGGGGATCCGCCGGTGTGCAGGACAAGCTTGTCCGACCGGCCATAGGATGATCCACGCCGTTCGATCGAGCCGGCGAAGTTGGACGGCCATGGATGATTTTAAGACTGCTGCTAGCAGTCTTTTCTCGTTGACGTTTCCTTCAAGATGATTCACGACCATCCTTCTTTAGGCTGGCGTTTGGTGGATTTTGTGAGATGTGATATATGTTTGACCGATCATGGCTTAAACGGGCTCGATGGTGGTCATTGTGGTGATAGCCTGCTTCTGCTAGGGTTCGTCTAGGCTAGTTAAATCATGAGGCCAACTTTCGTGGTCGTGATTGTTTCTAAGACTGATATGTACAGTCCGGATGCTCAATCGGGATAGTATAGCACACCGAGATATATATGCTCAATCGGGCTAGTATAACACACTGAGAGATGTATGCTCAATCGGGCTAGTATAACACACCGAGAATTGCAGCATGTATGGGAATTTTGTGCATGCCTCACTGTTGGTACTTGGATATTCATGCTACTCTGCTGCGAGTAAAAATAAGTCATCATGTCGCACCAACAATGAGAGTTCTGCTAAGAAAAACACAGAAAATGCAAGGCATTTTATGCATTAATTGGTAATGCTAAAATTTACAGAATATTTGGGGATTGTTTCTACATGCTCCATTCTATGTGAATTAATAAAGCGAAGAAGTTTTCATCACTTATCAAATGGACTTATCCTCTGCAGGACGGCTCGTACAAAATATTGGCTTTACAACTTTAGCCCTGAACTAAAATCCACCATCAACATGCGGAAAACAAATTAAAAGACATAACAATATTTTGTTATCAAGGAAACCGCAATTGCAGAAAAACCCCGGGACCTAGTCCAGTTTTGAATACTCTCAGAATTAAGCCGCTATACAAAATCAAATACCAACTTAGTATAGTTGAGACCAAGCAAACTACCCCTAGCTACTTATTTCCCTCAGTATCCCTCCGCCTTCGACTTCTAGAGTCACGCACGTGAATAGAAATTCCTTTGGATCGTATTCCAAACAACAAATGAAGAATTTGTTTGGTAAACACTCTAAGAAATCTTGCTATAATATATTTGATGAGTTGTTGACAAAGGCACTTATCTTTAATCTAATAAACTCCTTTGTCTATCTAGATCAATCTATCCAATGACTACTGAAATAATCAAGTTTGGATTCGCACTCAATCGATATAGATCTCAAAGAGAAACTATAGAGAGTTGCCGATCTCATGCAACTAATCAATTAGATCCATCAATGATTATATAACAGTAGTGTTTGGTGAGTCACACAATGACTGAGATACATCTGTTTTTCTAATTAGTGGTTAGGATTCAACGATCAAACCATAAAACCCAATTGGCTGTGTGTTGGGTTGATGTAACACAAAAAAGACCTAGCGTGAAAGAAGAGGTTGGAACTGTGAATCAAAGAAGAAAACCCAAGGAAGAAATGAATTAATCAAAGAAATCCAATTCCTTCACATAGTCTTTTAATTAAAAGCTTCAAAGTTTAACTGACTCATTTGTGGCACACTCTTCATTTTTGCTTGGTTATATATACTAATTTTATCAAAAATTTAAATTGCATTTGTTTACCAGGGATGACTTACAATTACGTCTAATGTCAAGCGTTTACTATAACTATGCTTGACTTTGTACAATCAGCCACTCATTTTATGTTTTGTAACAAAGAAAAAGCCAAAGCTAAATATAATTTAACATTTTTTGCTTTTTGGTAGTCATCGCCATTATAAATGCTCTAAACGATATAATTTTTTATATGGGGTCCTCTTATTGGTGTACCAAATTGGTGGACCATCCATTCCACCATTGAATTTGTAGGGTTGGGGTTTTAAAGGTATGGGTTGGATCACTTTTATTCAATCAAATGACGGTAACGCTTCGCCCATCTTTAAATTTTGTCATTTTATGTGCATATATCCTGACATGATCATCTGAAAAATGTGACAGAAGTATATGTAATAAGAAAACACTAACCGTGGGACAAATATGGGATAATTAATGCAGACCCTACATTTAAAATTGAACATGTAAAATTCATTGACCCATTCCCCAACTCAGGCCGTTACCTATCCAAATGTTATAGTGATTCCCTCCCAACCAATCAAGTTGTGCCACATTGCTTCCAATATTTGTCCCACTATCATATATCCCACGAGGGCTAAAGAATTACTTGCAGTAAAAATAAAAGGATCACTAGATAGATAAAGTACCGAAGATAGTAATAGCAATCAAATGAGATGAAAAGATGAGGGTACCCAAATACACCACAATCTTTTATTTTTCCACCTATAAGTCCTCTACCGAATGTGATCGTCCATGGACATAGTCGAGACAATACAAAAATTCGGTTCACACTTCATGTAATCATCTATGGATACGAGATTTAGAGAATATAACAACAAGATCACTTGTGTGATTGACTATGGATATAAGATCGAGACGATATGACAACAAAGTGTATACTTGATAATAGATTCGGAAATAATCAAAACTCTATAGGATCAATATCAAGTATTATGGAGTTAACGTACTTGTGTATTTTACTTAATTATAATAACAATTATAATCCGGAGAACAAAGTAAAAGACACAACAAGATTTTGTTAGCGAGGAAACTGTAATTGCAGAAAATCCCTGGGACCTAGTTCAGTTTTGAATACTCTCAGAATTAAGCCACTATAAAAAATCAAATACCAATTTCGTATAGTTGAGACTAAGCAGACTACCCCTAGCTAGCTACTTCCCTGAGTATCCCTGCGCCTTTGACTTCTATAATCACGCACGTGAATAAAAATTCCTTTGGATCGTAATCCAAACAACAAAGGAAGAATCTGTTTGGTAAACACTCTAATCAATCTTGCTATAAGATATTTGATAAGTTGTTGACAAAGGCTCTTATGTTTAATCTAATAAATGCCTTTGTCTAGTTAGATCAATCTATCCAATGAATACCGAAATAATCAATTTTAGATTCTCACTCAATCGATATAGATCTCAAAGAGAAACTATAGAGAGTTGCCGATATCATGCAACTTATCAATCAGATATATCAATGCTCATACAACAGTAGTGTTTGGTGAGTCACGCAACAACTGAGATACATCCAGTTTTCTAACTAGATGTTAGGATCCCTCCCCCCCCACACACACACACACAAAAAATATTCCAATCGGATGAGATACATCCGGTTTTATATACCACAATCAGTTGAATTCTGAATTTCTCATCTCCCTAAAAAATATTCCAATCGATTCTTTATTGTTCTAGACACTTAAGATGTATCCAAAACCAACAATGCTTGGTGTACCGGGAGTGAATCCCACAGCTACCACCGTGAGAGAGAAAGAAAAAAGTGACCCCCACCTTAAACCCCACCCCGCGTAAATCTCCTCCAGGCCCCCCCCCCCCCTCTCTCAACCATTGGATCATCCTGCGGAATTTCTCACGGTTTTTTTGGGCGTCAACGTAGCACTACTCATCCAAAACTGCATAAATATTAAAAATGTTCTACACATGAAACAAAGAATCGGGAATCTTAATTCTTGCATTGTAGTTTAACAAAAGAAGAGAAGAGTAAGTTTTCTTCATTTTCAATATTCTTTTTCTTATATTGATCCTAATTCATTACTAATCCCTTTATTTTCTTCTTTAGATAACCTATTAATCCATCTCCTTCCTATCCAAGAAAAGGTAGTGTTCTCTATTTGATTTTGGTGATTTTATTATTGTTCATCTATTGCCATTTTTAGTGTAATTTTGGGTGTAGAATATTAGTTAATTCCAACTAAGTTTGTTTTTTGTTTTTATTTTTGAGCCACTGTGAATTATAATCTTTTTGGGTCATGGATAAGATTTGACTACGGATCTCATTTGGTATCTCTACTAGTTCAACGATTCTATAATCGTATTTGTGATTTTGTAGTTCTATGATAATTTTTCTTTGAAATACACAGTAGGAGTTTTGTGAAAGACCAAATTAATATCACTTTTGCTTTACTAATTACACATTTTGAAATATTGCAATTGAACTCTCTTATATCAATTGTGCGTAGAAACGTTAAATTTGGGCTCTTAGTCAAGTTCACAAATTTAGTACTGTCCAGTACATGCAACTTGACATATTCATTCTCTTATATGGCAGGAAATAAGAGAGTATTTATCAAATGAACGCACAGTGAGTAGGAGGCCTTTTCGTGCTCTTCTGGATGTTGGTATTCTTATTGGTGGATGCTTCGAAGAAAAAGAGTTGATCGTAGATATTCACCGCAAAACAAATTTGGTGGGCATGTTACTGCATACATGAGGGTAAGAACTTAAATTATAGAGTTTGTCGTCCATGTAATGAGTCACTAGTGGATAATAGGTTTTTTACTACTTCCTGGGCTTTTCAAAAACGACTGTTATTGGGCTGTAGTATTTATCCATGCTGTCACTAACAGTTGTTTTATATAAAAAAAAAACTAGTTCCAATAATAGTTGTTTTATAAAGGGATATTTTTGGAAAAACGATGTACTCTCTATTATCTTTTATCCGAGTGATAAAACAACTGTGATGCCAAGATATTTTTATAGTCCCAGTTTTCAAGGTAGAGACGTGGTCTTCTTTCCGTAGCCACCTCGACCCAGCTATTTTTTTTTTTCTGAAAACAGAACCATAAACCATAAACCAAATCCCAGATCGCTCTTCTTCTAATCTATTTATTCTCTCCGAGAACCCAAGATTCAATCTCAAGCTTTCAACAATTTCTTCGATCCGTAACCAATTTATTCGATCTGTAAACATTTTCTTTTCTCAATCTCAATTGTGAACCATTTTTTTCTCCTTCTGAAGTGATAAAGATAATCTGAAAACCCCTAAATCGATTATTGAATTCTGTTTTCCTGCTCGAAATAATGATAATCTGAAAAGAAATTGTTGTTTGAGTCAATTTTTAGAATTTGAAAGCCCGGATCTAGTTTTGCTTTACTGAAGCTTTGAGTGGTGAAGATCGAGCATATCCTATAGGTTCTCTTAAAGTAGTACTTGTTCTTCTGTAGTTTTGAGATTCATTTTTTTTTTAATTTTTTTTTGAATGCCGGGTTTTGATTTTATTTGGGAAAAAAATCGATCTATCTCATCACGGATTTAAGCGAAAAAAAATCTAAATTACTTGGTGATTGAGATGCAACTTCTGAAATCTCATTGATATGGTGGTGGTTTTCTCTTTTCTCATCGTCGTCATCCATACTGCCCATCTTCAGAGATTTCACAAGTTCACATATCATACTAATTATTGCACCCCAAGATCACCGATAACTTACGATTGATGGGTTATAGTCGATTATAAGGTATGTGAATCTTGATTTTTCTCTTCTCTTCTCTTTACTGTTTTTTTATTTTTTTATTTTTTATATCTTCTATTTATTTATTTTTGGATTTGGAGATGAATTCTTATAGAAATATCCGCCGGTTAGTCTAATTTCTGGATTTCCTTCGATTTGAATCATCTTATTGATTTGAAAATTATGTGATAGTCTTGTGTAATTTAATCTAGGGTGTAATACTAATGATTCTAAATCAGAACTATAATAGATTTAATTTTCTTGCTTGTATAAGCCTTTTGAAGCAATGAGAATCATTGATTATTGTTCTTCCTATGAGGCATATATTTTGGTTTAGATTGAAGTTGATTTAATATTTTGGTTTGTTGTTATTTGATTATTTATTTTTTTGATAAAGGAAGGATGTAAATTACCGAAATTAAGGAACTTGGTTGAAGAATGTGTGCATGAACCTGGTGTGGATGAGAATAGGTGAAGCTTGTGTTGGTGATGGTTTTGATGGTGGTTGATTCCATGATTGGAGTAAGAGGGAGGTATTTGTTCTCTCTTTTCTTATTCTCTCCTACTAATTTGTACTTCTCTATCAACTCTAGCAATTAGTGACAGGGATAAAATGATGTTAGAGCTAGAGAATCATGGAGTTGCTATTGTTATTGAATTCTTTTGGGTGGAGGTGTGATTTAGGTAGGGATTTATAATAAACTAGTGTTTTGCAAGACAATGAAGATTTCACTATAAATCTTTTAGTATGTCTAATTTGAAGAAATGGGTAGTTGTAATTAATCTTGAAGTATTGATGTATGGGCATGAATTGTGTAAACCTTCATATTTTTGTTTCATGCAACATGGGTTCATATGTGAAATTTGGGAGGTTTTAATTTTGAGAAAATGGGTGTGTTTTATTGTTGCCTAATTTATGTTTGATTTGAGAATTGATAAGAACTAGGGGTTAGTAATCTCTTCCTCACTAATCCATAAAATGTATGTCTTGTTTCTAAATGTATGTCTTATGATGTAAATGGTTAAGAATGTTATAAATTCTATATCAAAGTTTCTGATTTTTGCATGGAGGTAACATGTTTGATAAAATGCCTTAAAGAACTTATATAATGACTGTTGTAGACCTTTTTGTAGGCCTGTTTCGGTGCGTGTTTATGGGGATTTAGCTAATGGTTTCTTAACGAGAAATATTCGTGTTGGTTGATTGATTTATCTATTCAAACACCCACTCAATTTTCAATTTGATTGATTGATTTATCCAATATCTGATTCGCAGGCTGCCATTGCGGTTGCTTCGGCTACAATGACACCATTGAACGTGGAATCACCTCCAAACAAGCTTATTGAGCTTGTGGCAAAGGTTCCATCTTTTTTTTTATTACTTAGAAAAAATAAAATTGTTTTTGCATATTTCATCTCCCTGGATTTGTTCTAAAGTTGTGTACATGGACTTACAGTGGAAAGGGATGAGTCATTCAGGGGAGTTTCTCCTGCAGCTGCTCTCTTTGATTATGGTTCAGCAGCTATACCTGCTGGATATGGATTGGTCCCCCCACCTCGTATTACTTCTGTTGATTTCAGGTAAGGTAATCCATTTCAATCACATTCTTCTCATTGCTCGTTTGGGGATGCTTTTGTAGCTGGCTTCCTAGAGCCCAAGATTCCATTTCTTCTGTCACAGCCATTTTTTGTTCTAACTCGTGTACTAAATTTTGACATCATTACTGCTAATGATCAATTTCGTTGTCAACACCAGTGTCGTGCATGATACAAAAGGGGCTTCCAAGAGTTTTCCAAAACACGAAACTAGACATGTTTCAAAGCATAAGGTATTTATACCATTTGGGCATAATTGCAAGATATATGTTCAACACGAAACTAGACATGTTCAACAGGACAACCTGGAAATATAAGCAACTGAACAAACTGTGTAGAAAATGGGATGTCAACTGGTTAGTTATTGTATAATATTGATCTTTGACTCTTGTGAACTCATTTGATTAGGTCTTTTTCTGGAAGCAAGTGGTTTAACGTTTAATTTCATAAAAAAGAATGTGGTGACTTTTCTGGTTATATCATGGAATGTGCAAAATTTAGTCGATGGATAACAAATATCAATTGCTATTTGTATATCTCTTAGATACAACATTCTTTGTTAGTTAACACTTGCCACTATCATATCATAAAAAAGAATTACTGAAATTGGTGACTTTTCCCTATAACAATAATTATATCTTGTAGAATGTTGCAAGGATGGATCAACAATTCAAAATTTAGTCTATCAATTTAAGATGGATTTGAGATATGTTGACAAACCTAGAATTTTCCCCTTTTGAAGAGTTGTGAAATTGATCAATCAATTCTCCACCACAATCAATTAAGCTTATTTGCTCTAACCTCACCAAAAAGGTCACTCTCTTTTCTTCTTCCTCTCTTTCTCTTTCTTCTTATTTAGATACAACATCATCTTGTCATGGATGGTTACACATGCTTGAATTTCGGAACCGTTGTCATCCGTATGGATCTTCTCAATATACAAGACCTTCTCCTCGAGAACTTCTTGTATCCACCGATACCTAATATTGATGTGCTTGGACCATAATTTCTTGTAGATTTCGATGTAGAAAAACCAAGCAAATGATGTTGTTCACACCATTGCATACATCAAACTACCAAGATCACAGGACATTGACAAGAGATGTCCATGTTGAATCTTTGTGCTTTCCGCTTTCTATCACGAGTGATCTCCATGCCAAGAATAAGGACATTCTATCTTTGATCATTTAGCCGTCCTCTTAGGTATGTGCTCTTTCTTTGACTTCAAAACCCTCGGGTTGTGTGACATCTAGTTGTTCTATCTCAAGATTCCAAACAAGAATCTGAGAAAATCTCGTCAAAGTCAACACCCTTTCTCTGCTCATAACCCTTCACAACTAAGCGTGCTTTGTACCTTGGTTGTGAGTTACCATCTTCAGTCTTGATTCTGTACACCCACTGGAACATCTTCATGAGCTTCATCTTCATTGCCATTACCATCAACATCATCATGTTGAGTTGTTCATAAGTAGGCTCTTTGTCTCTCCATACCTTTTTTCTTCACCCTTTAAATGCTTATGCAACCATGTTCAAGATCAATAATACCCTAAGTGCGCTTGGGTAAAGCTTTATGAAAAGAGACTCTAGTTTGTTTACCAACTAAACAATGAGTACACTTACCCAATTGCATACCTTTGGCATTTGGCAAAACTTGTTTGTACGAGAACCAACGTACAACCAACATTTGGTTTCAACCTTCACATCACCCATTCCTACAATTTTCGCAACACCACTGTTGCCCATTCCGACCGACCCAAAGTCACCCGGCCTTGTAGGAGGTAAATACATCTTCATGAGGAGTAGCATGATAAGATGACTGAATCAACTATCCATTAATCAATCGAACCGCAAAACTAACACAAACATCATTACAATCCGAGAATATAATGATATCATTTTTCCCAACTGTAATATGGTAAAGTATTTAGCAACAAATAAGCTTGAACCTCTTGAGAATTTTGAGGTCCATAGATGTAAGCTGATTCATGATACCCTTCATTTCATTTAAATGTTGCGCCATTGAACTCCCCTTCCTTGTAACACGACTTTCCAAGCTTTTTGAATAGAAGAGCTTTTTCACAAGCATGCATGCTGATCATCATATATCTCCTCTAACTTGGTCCACAAAGGATATGCTAGTGTCTCACTAGCCACATGATGAAAAATGCTATCATCAATCCATTCGATTTGAATATTTTCGATTAGTAACCTTCCAATCTTCTGCACTTGCCTTTCGGGCCTTCCTTGATCTCTATTGGACCATAGAGATCTTTACAATATAACCAGATCTTCCAAGGTCAAATTGACCATTCTATTACTAGTGCTAGCTTCGCCATTGCACGGGATTAGCTCAACCCAAAAGCTCGATACCACTTGTTGGGGAGGCTTACGAAACAATCAATTGTACACAAACTATGATGGATGGTTCGTGGAAAAACCCCTCCAAGGTGAAGGGTCAAATCTTCCACTATAACAATAATGGGTTATACACAATTCTCCCAAATTTGGGGATAACAACAACCTCAAGGTGCCTATAGCACTTGGATATCAATTTGCCTAATTACACTCACCCCTAAGGATGGATCAACAATTCATTCATATATAATATGAGATTCACTATCAATTTAAGAATTAGAAGTTGGGCCATAAGGCTGAACCCAACAATCTTGTCATGGATGGTTCGAATTTCATACATACCATAATTTCTTGTAGATTTCAAAAACCAAGCAAATGATGTTGCCAGATACAAGAGATGGTCCGGTGCGACCCGTAATAAGGACATTCTATGATCATTTATAGGTAAGTCTTTGTGTTCCAAAAGAATCTCGTATGAGTTGTTTTTTCCCATGTTCCTTGTTTTGTTTTTTTTTTCTTTTTCTGCATGGACTGCTTCTCTGGAGTTCTTCTTTTCTCTGACTGCAAATATTTCTCGGTGTCTATATCTTGATAAGGTGACAGGTCCCTTGCGAAGAGTCCCTTAACAATCACCAAATATATGTAATGACAGCAAGCATATACATAACAGTTTATGTAACAGAATTGGGATAAATCCCTCTAAGTGCAGGCTTCCTAGTTCATTGAGTATGAATATCAACTCTTATGTTAAAGATCCATCTTCTAGATGTTAAATATAGTTGGCCTAGTATCATCCTCGAAACTGCAATCTGTTTCTTTTTTTTCCCTTAATCTTGTGGGTCCTAGTTTTACTTCTTTGGGTGATAGCACACACATACATGCATTCAGGAATCTTTGATCATGATCTGTATCTTTCCCCAATTAAAAAAGTTGGGTCCTTGTTGATGTTCTTTTTTTAGTTGGTAATTTTACACGCCTCCTATGTTTAAAATGAACAAGTATCCTGTTCAATAAGTATTGTGTTGTTTTTTATTTTTTTTTATATGAAGGTACATTAGAATTGTATGAAAAACCTAATGGAAAGTGATAAATCTGACTGAACAAGGTTGTCTGGCACATGCATCAAGATGCTTTTCGTCTCCTTATAATCTGATTTGTCTATGCTTCAGTTAAGCTATACCAGTTCTTAGGATCTGATATTTATTTATGTTGCTTAAACGATGTCTTTCCTCATCTGATGATTCAGTTACAATATGTTTCTATTAAGCTGTTTCAGTTTTCAGTATCTATTATTCTTAATGTTGCTCAAAGGGCTTCACTATCTTCCGTTATATGTTCCATTGATCTAAAGCTTCATTGCTCGAAATGCAGCCAGTAAATGATTTGGATTTCCATCCTCAATCTACTATATTAATATTTGGGGCCAAAGATCACACTATAAAGTAAGGTTTAGTATTTGAATAGAGCTTCAGAAATTTCCATATTCTACTGCTTCCAGCTCAATGAAGAACGCCGACAGTATTGATGAAGAGATAAAAGATCACCTTGATAGAACTACAAAGGATGTTAGTGACATGGACCAAATTGTACGGACACGCAAGCAGAGAGGGGTCTAGTGAAAGCAATGGAGGTATCAGCCGTTCCTTGTTTTTTTTTACATTTTCCATGCTGTTTTCTTTTCTATTATTCTTGTAGTGAAAATTAATGTTTAGTGGATGACCTCTTGGCAATTAATGTTTTTGCACCTAGTTTTATGTTGTTGCTGCGTGGGTTTATGACATGCAAATTGAAAATTGACCCTTTTGTATTGATTCGTAGATCGGATTTCGCACGTCTAAATTATCAAGGATTTTACTCCTTGGTTTTAGAGAAGGGGGACGAGGTTATATCTGTAGCATCCGACAACTTAGAATGGTGTTAATTCATTACCTGTGTAATTTGTTTTGGGGTTTTTGACCTAACTGTCAGCCCGATTAATGTAAATCGAGTTACTATTGTAAACAAATTTTGAATTGAATGGTGAATGTTTTGTTATCAAATTAGCATCTATTAAAGTTCAGTTTTGTGAATTTCAATATTTATGTCAGTCAGAAATAAGTTGTGAATCAGATTTTCTAAATTATAATGAATTCCAAATTTCAGACCAGTCAGATGAAAAATTAGTCAGACTGGGATTCAGATAAATCAGATTTTTAAAAAGTATTAGGTCCATATAAACCACTTCTCAAAACTGACGATTAACTTTTATATTTTCTAATTTAAAACTTTAGAAACCACTGTGAATGTCAGTGTTATCAATTGACTATCAGAAAAAGTCGTATTTTTAAAGATTTCAATTTCTGTGAGACACAATCGTTTTGGAAAAAACTACTCCCAGATTCCAACTTAGAAAAACAGTCGTTTTTGATGATAATACCTCTTGTCTTGGCAGTGGTTTAACTTCCATTTTCCACTAGTGAGTAACGTGTTAAATTGCTGTCCCATCTTCCTTCACCATATCAATGTCCTTGATGGTTTTAGTACTTGCAGGTGTTAGCGCAGGACGAGCCTAAGAAGTACCCAAATCATTTTAGTCAGTTCATTTAAAAAAAAAAAGTTGATGGTCTAGAAGAGTTGTACAAAAAGGTCCATGTTGTCCCATATCGTAGTTACTGTTTTGATGTATACCTTAGTTGTACCTTTTTTCTTTATTTTTCAACAATAATGATTTTACCATATTTTCTTCACGATTTTGATTTTTCCAATTTCTTTGTGTATGTTAGAGTATAAGGTGAGATCGAAGAGGACTTCGCAAATATGAATGCAAGGCATCTAAGGCTATGTTGTAGTCCTTATTAATGATGGGATGCGTATAATTGGTGGGGTGATTTTACGGTAATGACTAGGGAATAAAAGCTTCATAGGTTCAAATTTTAAAGTTGATTATAGTTTTTTGTGAATTGAAAGCATGGCCTGATTGTTTTTTTTTGCTCGATAAAGAAAATTATATTAAGAAAGAGGGCAAAATACCCACCAAACATGGAAAAAGAGAAAAATAAAACCCAAAAACAAGGAGAACTGACTAAGGAGGATCAAAAAATAAAGCCCTCCAGTTGGATATTACATCATTGAGACGATAACCAGCCATGGAAGGGATTGTAGTAGCCCAGTGGAAGGCATTAATTTTAGACTCAACAATGGTAGCCTCTACGGATCTCTTATTCCCAGTAAATATTATCGCATTCCTTTCGAGCCACACATTCCAACAAATACTCACAGGAAGGCGTTTCCAAATCTCCTTACCACTAGTGGAGATAGAGAACTGATTCCAAGACTTGAAAAGGTCTAAGAGGGAACAAATAGAAGGAAGTTGAGAATTAGCCTGAGAAAAAAAATAAGCCCACACCTGATTTGTATATACACAATCCCAAAACAAATGTGATGTGGTATAGGTGAAATATGTGTGCTCTCTTCTCCAATTTCATCTCTTTCGTAGTACTCGAACTCTTTGTTTATGATCCATCTGTGTTATGCTTATCCTATGTTGATTACAATTATGTATGTTGTTTCTGTTTAATGATGATCAGTTTGGGTTCATGGCGTCTAATTTTGTTGTATTTTGTCGGTCTTCTCTTTCTGTCATTTCTTAAATAATCAAGTTCGAATATATCAGTCATTTGTCTTGAAATCCAACAATTTTGACAGTAACTATTTGTATTTCATGTTAGTTTCACGTGAACCCTTTGGATAGCTCCATATGTTTGGTTAAATTTTCTCTCCATGTACATCTTTAGTCTCACTTTAATATACAGTACTCTGATTGAAATTGATGCAGGGACATATTGTCCTCCTTTAGGATATTGTCTAATTGGGAATGTCTTATGATTTTAGGGACGTTTTTAGTTGTTTCCGTATTTTGTCTAGGTTTCTTTTCGAGGGGGTTATCTTTATAGTATAAAAATAGGCTATTAGGTTTTCTTTAGGAGGCAAACTTTATTATATTATTTTAATTAAACTTTAAACTGAAGATTATAGAAGAGTAATGGTTCTTAACCTAGACTCAATTATCTAGCGTTCTATTGTTATCAATCTTATATTTTATTCAATTATCTTTGTTCCATTTGCCCTAGTTTAATGTTATGATTTCTAGTTCTGCATTAATTGGCGCTAGAACAAAACACACCAACAAATCCTAGTTTCTATAATGGTAGGTAGGAATAGAGGTGGCGGTAGAGGTGATGGAAACATAGATTCTACTGAGTTACGAACCTTGGTTGAGGACATGTTGCGGCAGCAACATGGACGTGCAAAATCCCTTATGGAGATACCGGGAGGCGGACGCAAACCTTTGGATTCCCCGAAAGGATTTTCTGAAGAAGATGAACACATAAGAGACAATGAAAAGCGTTTTCATCACTATGATGTTCATGAGAATCCAGTATTCTCACAACACAACCCTTGGTGTCCACCGGAAGGAGGATCAGAGGATGATGATCACATGTTTAATGGAAATCCTTTTCATAACCACGTTGTTCATGAATCACATCATGGAAGATCAAGAAACGGGTTCATCAAAGCCTTTGACATGAACATCAAACGGGTGAAAGTCGAAGTGGATGATATGGCTGGGAAGTTGCATGCTGAAGATTTCCTAGATTGGGAGGCCAACATAGATGAATATTTTGAATGGTAACCAATGATTGAAGCTCGTAAAGTGAAGTTTGTCAAGTTAAAATTGAAGGGATCAGCACTGTATTGGTGGAAAGGACTACAAGAAAGACGTAAGAGGAAAGGAAAAGTGAAAATCAACACCTGGAATCACATAAAACAGAAGTTGCACAAAAAATTTCTGCCATCAGATTACATGGTGATGATGCATAATAAGTTTCAGTTGCGCCAACGTGACCTTGGTAAGAGCACAAAGGCGACCAACACATCAAAAATAGCTGCTTGGACTACTAGCGGGGTGCACAAGAAACAAGTTCACTTCGTTGAGGTTAATACTGACGAAGGCACTTCGGCGAAGCTGAAATATGATAAATTTGTCTTTAAAGAGCTGAAATATAATAAATTTATCAGTGAAGACCTGAAATATGATGAATTTGTTGGTGACAGCTGAAATATGATGAAGTTATCAGCGAGGAGCTGAAATATAACGAATTTATCAATGAAGACGTGAAATATGATGATTTTGTTGGTGAACAGCTGAAATATGATGAAGTTGTCAGCAAGGAGCCGAAATACAACGAGTCTGAGGGTAAAGACGAAGTATCTATTGATTAGGACTCAGCACCAGTTTACGATACTTGCTCGGAAGATGAAGACGAAGTTTTCTTTCAAACAGATCATACTAATTCTCTAATGCGATAGAAGACGAGTATTGTAAGTAATCATGTAAACCAAGCTCATTCAGGTTATAAGAATCAAGATGCATATGTGGTAGATGATCTCAGTTTTGTAGAGAAAATTATCGCAGTAAAATTCGTGCGAATTTTCTCTAACAAACGGAGGAGTATGATGATGAAAGAAGTTCCAAACATAATAAGTATTCCAATACTATGTTATGATAATGATGCTCAAGTTCCATGTGTGGCAGAAACTATGAGTTCTTACTTGTATGTGAATAAGTTCGGTCATAAGGAAACTTTGGCAGAAAACTATAAAAGTAGAATTCTAGGTCGAATTCTCTCTAACAGTGGGAGATATGTTGTGGATGAAATTTCCCTTGCAATGGACATACATTACTCACGAGAGTGTGTGACGACCTGTGATCTGATAGTGGTGCAAGGTAAGATTTTTAGTTGGACTATTACAACCTTATGTGAGATTGCGCATGAATATCATCCACAACATGGCGTTAATCTAGTAGCACTCTCTTTGGACCGGAAAACTGTTGAGGACAGAGAAGTGTATGCTAATGGAATAAGACTTATCCACCAAAAGGTGTGTGCCATCACTAACAAGAAGAAAACCTTGGAGTGGACACGTGCTACTCTGTCGAGCATGAAAAGACTTGTAGCCAGTTCGTACTACAAGGTGAGACTTTCGGTACTAGAAGGAAGTGTTTACTCTGTGACGGAGGGAGTGTTTTTAATTGTTGGTAGAAATCTAAACATTGAGTTACTAGAAGCATTAAAGAATGACTCTTTTTCATATGAATCTGTTTACAAGCAGAACTGCTATAAGATGTTTACAGGTTGGGATATGTTGACAATTCTATCAGTAGAGAAAGAGACAACAATGAAGACTACTGTTCTTGCTGCAAGACTTGCTCCTGGTCCATGTAGTTCATTGCGAACAGTGTGTCTATACGACCTTCAGCAATAACAAAAGTTAGAGAGTACCTCGACCGACTTGATCTACTGTCAGCACAGGTTATGGGTAATCTCTATTTTCTTGGTGATTATGCTTAGTGTTTGGCTAGAATATTTGTCAGCTTTAAGGAATTCATTGTTCGATATTATTCTTAGGGTAGTAGATGCGAACGAATGTTTACTGAGTAGCGGGACTTACAAGTTGCATCATTTATCTGTTTTAAATGAAACAGTCAACGAGAATGAGCAGTATGTAGATACATCTAATGTTAATCAAAGGTGTACAAAATGGCTACGTGGAGATAAAGTTATGGTTCTTGTCATTGATCAAGGGAAGTATATAGAGGCAGTACATACTAATCTCTTGTCAATTCAAAATAAAGATGGTCCAGACACTCTATATAAGTTCAAGAAGGATGCTCCAAAACAATTGCTTTTCCATGAGACTGTTATGGTACAGTTTTCAACTGCATCAGCGATAATTGATGTCCTAGGAAAGAACATGTCCGCAGGACGAAAGATGGAGATTATTCGTATGATATTAGTAAGGGAGGACCAGACAAGCTTGGAAACATATGATATTGAGACAGATTTGTGGACCAGAATCGAAGGAAGCTATAGCCTTGTGTATACAACGCAAGAGCGTATCTCGACAACCTCGTTTTATGGGAAATGGTAGTCCGGGTTACTATTTAGTATCCTAGGGAGTATGGTGACCTTTTGGCTTATGGTTCTGACATTATACCTAACTATGGATGTTGTTCAGAAAGAGCTTAAGTTAATGAATGCTACTCATGAAGAGAATGTACCAACAAAACAGAAGATAATGCTCACTGGTGTCACGTCAACAAAAGATGATTAGTCTAACCTTGAGGAATATATCGCTATCCTAAGTAGTGAATCTCCAGAAATCATTCAAAGAGCTTGCTGTGTGGAGGAAGTGCTAGTGACCAACAAAGATGTCAAGCTAGGTCTCGTAACTGTTTTGGAAGAAACCCCTAGTAAGATTAGTGGGATGTATACAATGGAAGTATATGCTAATAGATGGCATAAAGTATCACAAGGAAAACTAAGAAGAAACTTTTCGTTTGTTTGTCGTGGTACGATGACTAGCGCGGAGCAGAGATTAACATGTTTTGAATATCATAATGGGGTTAGATCCTACTACTGTGATCAACAATGATGATTGTGGTTTCGTATTTGATCGAGGGAAAGATGCGAGGGTATCATATGGTGCAATTAAGTTGAACAATATTTCTTGCTTATTGCGTCTTAGGATCTCTAAGGCTACGAGTTTTGTCTTTGATCGTGGAAAGTCAGCTGGATGTCATACAAGGGTACATGAAAATGAGAACGAGGCAATATGTGCTAGAAGTTACTAAGACGTTCTCGTCGGAATCGAGAAATCTTTCAATCGGGGGGTGGTTGATGCAGGGGCATATTGTCCTCCTTTAGGGATATTGTCTAATTGGGAATGTCTTGTGATATTAGGGACGTTTTTAGTTGTTTCCTTATTTTGTTTAGGTTTCTTTTCGAAGGGGTTATCCTTATAGTATAAATAGGCTATTAGGTTTTCTTTAGGAGGCAGAATTTATTATGATATTTTAATTAAACTTTAATCTATATATTATAGAAGAGTAATGGTTCTTAACCTAGACTCATTTATCTAGCATTCTATTATTATCAATCCTATGTTCTATTCAATTATCTTTGTTCTATTTGCCCTAGTTTAGTGTTCTGATTTCTAGTTCTGCATTAGAAATGGTGTGTGTTCTTTTTTGTTTAATTTAGCTTCATTCACAGCAACATCCTATGCTATCCCAAATCACGGCGTACTCAAAAGGTAAACATTCTAATACGATTTCTAGTAGCTCTGCTAAAACTGCTTATTGAAATTTGTGATACTTTATATTCTCTGAAAGATCGATATGAGTCTATCTATTTTCGTTAGTAAAAGAAAAAAAATATCAGAATTTGACTAAACTCTGATGATTCCACTATTCAGTTTTGAAGTATTTCTCATCCCTAAAATAGTAACCATTCTCTAAAATTTTGGTTTGTAGTTGTTTTCCTTATGTTTGTGTTTGTATTTTGCCCCCATATATGTTTAGTGTTTCGATTTGTCTGCGTTTTGTTTTAAGTGTTTATTTATTATCACAACATTCTGTGAAAAATCATAGTCTCAATTTATGTTTTTGGTCAATTTTTCAACATATTTGTGTCTTTTGTTAAGATATGTATATTTGCCAAATTATGATGAGAGAGCTTGGTAGACTGTTTCCTTCAATTCCTTTGGTCCCAAAAGAGGACTCATCATTTTTGACATCAAATTTTATAGTGGATTTTATTGTATATAATGTGATTGATATTGCAGGTTCAACAAATAAACCATTAACTCGAGATGTTATGTTGGAAGCAATAGATAAAATGGGAGGGACGCTATTGGAGCTAAGCCCCCAACATATTGGGTGACCTTAATTTTGGTGTAGCTGGTGTAATTTTGATATTTAATATCTTTATTTGTTGGAATTTTTAAATCTCTCATCCCTAATACTTCATACATAACCGATTTACATTCTTATTTGTTGGATTGTTCAATATCTTATCTCAATGCCTTCATTTTTTCACCATTTTTAGTTTTCTCTATCTTTTGGACTTGGTAGCTAACCGTCTTCGTTGATGTGCTGCTTGGACATGGACCATGAGGTTTTATCTAATGAACACAAGTCTCACTCCTTGATCTTTTGAATGAGTTCCTTAAAAAATTAATCAGGTAATTCTGCGAACATTATCTGAAGTGATACTTCGATGTCAAAATTTCAGTATATTCGCCTGGGAATTCCTATGAAAATTTTGAATTTAATATAGCAGTGTACACAGTAATGTGGGAAATTAGAGGTTATAACTCCATGCCCATGTTAAGTGACGTCTTAGTTTTAGCTAAAAAGAGTTCATAGGTAGATAGGTTGAGAATAATTAAGCAAAGTGATTCAATGTACTCAAACCAACGTCTTAGCTACTTCTTTCACCCTATCAACGTACTTTATGGTTTTAATACTTGCAGGTGTTAGCGCGGGTCGAGCCTGAAAAGTACCCAAATTATATTAGTCGGTTCAAGAAAAAGAAAAAAAATGTGGTTGATGGTCTCAGAAGAGTTGTACAAGAAGGTCCTTGTTGGCTCACATCGTATTTCATGTTTTGATATATGCCTTAGTGGTACCTTTTTGATTCATTCTTCAACAATAATATTTTTACATGATTATACTAACGATTTTGATTTTTCTAATTTCTTTATGTATGTTAGAGCATAAGGTGAGAGCGAAGCAGTCTTTGCAACATCAATGAAAGGCTTTATCCGAATCAGGTACATTGATAGGGTGAAGGAAGTACTAAAACCATCAACTACAGTAATAAATAATGTACATATACTTAGCATGAATGTGTAATAATAGAGAATGTGACCCTAGGTCATAAAGTAGCTACGACATTGGTGTAGTATTATTTGTTTGTTGTTGGATTTGTTATCAGCTATTACACTTCAAAATAGAAATCCCTCACACTACTTTGTAAATGGTATTACATGTTTTTTTATGCTACGTATGAATGGTTACTCCGCCAAAATGGAACTTGATAAAATATTTTAGGTTTTAATTTAGGTGGCTTCAACATATATGAAACCTGTCGGAAAAGGAAGACTTGATAGCATTAACAAAGCTGCACTTGAGGTTTGCAAACAGAGTTTGTATCTTGACAGTGCCAATGCAACAAAAATATTGTGTGGAAGCTGTAATCAGGCGTTTCATAGATATTTGATAGGGCAGCAGACCAGTTGGAGGAATAACCATAGTTTTGGGAGGTGACATCTGACAAACTTTTCCAGTAGTAGAAAAGGCAGACGTGACAGATTTTTGGGGCATCTCCGAGGAGCAATTCTTTGGAATAATGACGGTGTACTGAGACTGACACAGAACATAAACCAAAACTTTGAAAAGTATACAGTTTGTAAAATTCGATTGCAGCGTTATAATAAAAGAGCATAAAGATAATTCTGTTGCATATGAAGAAATGTTTCAAACCTGTATAATTTAGATGGATTTGAATACTGTGAAGTATGGGTATAACTAAATTTTATACTCCCAATAGTTCTGACCTTCAGATGATTTGCAAGAGGAGGTTCCAGGTCCGGGAAAGAGAAAATGCAGGGGGATGGGTACAAGCGTTAGAAGGCTTGACAGAGACCTAAGAAAGCTATATATATAACATGATATTTTGTTGATTGGTATAGTTTACAATTTTACATTCGTTAGTATATGTATACAGTGAAGATTGAGATGATATTTACAGAGAGATTAATATTAGAGATTGGAAAATTAGTATACTTTTACTGAAATGAGAACGGAATATCACTTATTTCGAGTCAAGAAGAGATTGGTAGTATGAACCATTGAGATTCATACCACGAGCATGCTCCAGAAACAACAAATTGTTAAGAAGTCAAACAAAAAATTGGATAACATAAAAAACAAATTGTTATAGCCTACTTATATGACAAACAAAATATGATTTTTTTTTTATAAGAAGATTGAATATATTAATTAAGCAAGATAATACAAAAGTTCTACAATTTCATTTTTTTCGAAAACATTAGAAAGGATACTATCTTTCTGGA
Source organism: Papaver bracteatum (assembly GCA_023529315.1). Classification (NCBI taxonomy): domain Eukaryota; kingdom Viridiplantae; phylum Streptophyta; class Magnoliopsida; order Ranunculales; family Papaveraceae; genus Papaver; species Papaver bracteatum. The sequence goes on from JAJJWX010003512.1 coordinate 376,760, forward strand.
TTTGTTGTTACATATGCTTCGAAATGTGTTGTAGTCTTCTTATTCTTGCTTCCTTTGCTACTGAATCTGCTACAGCATTATAATCTCTATTTATAAATTTTATCCTGGCTTGTGGAAGTATATCCAGAATAGAAATAATGTCTTCTATATTATTCTCCGCCGCCCAGGCAACTGCTGCATCTTTTTTGTTAATGCAATCTGACAAAACTTTACAATTTGTGGCAATAAAGACACTGGAGAGAATATTATCTTCTAGCCAATTTAAAGCCTTCAAAACTGATTTTGCTTCTACGTGTAAATCCGAGGATGCCCAATCTGAACCTGCAGAAATATACATAAAAGCTTCTTGTTCTACCGAGTAAAGAATGAAAGCATAGCCCATTGTCAAGTTCTCCTTGTTAAAGGAGGCATCTGTAAAAATTATCCAATCAGAGTTGAAATTGTTCCACTTATTTGTATTTGTCTTCTTTTTTTGAGCACTTGTTTGCAACTTCTCCTTATTAAGCGGTTGAGCTTGTATAAAATTCATAATCTGTTGGATCAAAGCATATGGATCCGGGTTAGTTTTCCTAAAATTTACTTCACATCTATACTTCTACAGAAACCAAGTGACCGTTGCGATGTGTTCACACTTTTTTTATTAGATAGTATTTGATATCTAGTTTTAAACCCACTTAACAATCGAATATGTGTTGATCTGCGAGTTGACTGTGTTCAATTCACATCCACATCAGATTTCTCTAGCGAAAGGACATTTTCTAAAAAGGTAATATTCTGTTTTCGCCTCTTGGTTTTTACATAGGGGACACTCTGAGGAGACTTCTGGGTTGTGGGCTGCTAATCTGCTATTTGTTAGGAGCGCCTTTTGGATCATTTTCCAAATAAATAGTCGGATCTGAGGTATTGTCTTCATATTCCAAATATTTTCCCACGGGAATATAATATCTTCATCATTATTATGTTGATTGATAAGGTATTTGTAAATATTTTTTGCCGAAAATGATCCCGATATATGGTGTTCCCATCTGATTTTGTCCCTGTTTTCTTTATTTGGGGAAATTGCAAGAATTTTTTCTTTAATTTCTGGGGAAAAATATTCATCTAATTTTTCAATATCCCAGTCACCATTAGAATTTAGTATCTCATGGACGTTTTGAGGTATCGGGTCCGCCTTATCACTTGGATGGGTTAATGTATTTGTACCAAGTATCCATTTGTCTTCCCAGATCCTTGTATTTTTTCCGTCTTTCACTTTCCAGATGAAGTTTCCTTTTATAATATTGAGACCCTTATGAATGCTTTTCCAAATCCACGAGAGTTCATAATTTCTTGTCGGTTGAAATGGGTTCGAGCCATGAAAATACTTCGCTTCTAGTAATTTTACCCACAGTTGATCCTTTTTTGTCATCACTCTACTTGTTAACTTTGTTAGAAGAGCTATATTGAAGTTATGGGGGTTCTTGATTCCTAAACCGCCTTGCGATTTTGGTTTACACATGCCTTTCCACGCTTTTATATATCCACCTTTTGTTTTTGACTTATCTTTATTCCACCAAAAATCTCTTTGAATTTTTTCCAGTTTATCTAGTGTTTCTTTTGGAAGGGAAAGCATTTACATTTGGTACGTTGGGTAAGACTGGAGAATTGATTGAATTAAAACATTCCTCCCCGCTTGCGAGAGAAACTTTGATTTCCAACCTTGCAGCGTATTGTAGTACCTTTGAAGTAGAGGTTCAAAATTTTCTTTTCTATTTTTGTCGAAGAAAAGAGGTGTACCAAGGTATCTGTCCTGTTTTGTCAGAAATGGGACCTTTAGGATTTTTGCTATTATCTTTGAATGTTTTAGGTGGATTTTTGGACTGAAATTAATTCCCAATTTTTGTAGATATACCATTTGCCCCGTAATTTCCCCAAATTTAGATAATATATCCAATAAATTTTTAGTTTCCACTAGATCTGCTCTGGTGAAGAGAAAGCAGTCATATGCGAAAAAAAGATGGGAAATAGTAGGGGCATGGTTGTTTATTTTGATTCCTGAGATTCTATTTTCACTTGTGGATTTCTCTAGGAGTATTGAAAGCACCTCCATGCAGATTAGGAAAAGATAAGGAGATAGAGGGTCTCCTTGTCTTAAGCCCCCAGAGGTGGAGAAAGTTGGGCCTGGAGAACCATTTAACAGGATGGAATATGAGGTTGTGGATATGCATTGGGATATGAGGTTAACCCCGCAGTCACTAAAACCAAAGGAGGATAAGGCTTTTTTGATAAAAGGCCACTCTACTCTATCAAATGATTTTGGTAAGTCAATATTGAGAGCTAGATATCCATTTTTATTCTTAGATGTTTTCATTGAGTGAATCAACTCATGAGCTGTTATTATATTGTCTGTTATTTGTCTTCCTGAGAGAAAGGCAGATTGATTAGGAGATATCAACCTATTCAAGATGGGTTTTAATCTGTTTGCTAGAATTTTTGATAGGAGTTTATAAATGGTATTGTTGAGGCTGATTGGACGAAAGTACGCAGGGGTTTGAGGGGTGGTGGTTTTGGTTATGAGAGTAATGAACGAGTGGTTAATTTACTTTTCCATAAGTCCAGTCCTAAAAAATTCTTGCGTATAGATAATTATTTCCGGGTCTAGTGTGTCCCAGTTTAATTTGAAAAAGCACGGTTGGAATCTATCTAGTCATGGAGCACCCCAAGGATTCATGTTGGCAAGAGTTGACCAGATTTATTCTTTGGTTGGGATTTGGGTTAAAATTGTGTTTTCCGAATTAGAAACGCAAGGTTGTATAATTCCCTCTAGATCTACATTGTAGTTTTTTATTTGGGAAGCACCAATTTTGGAGAAATGATTGATTAAGAGCGAATTGACTTAATCTCGGTCTGAAATCCAGAGCCCTGATGGTTATCTGATAGAATGGATTGCATTGATTTTCTTCCTATTTTAAGCGAATGCGTGGAAATATTCAGTATTTTGATCGTATTCTTTGAAGAATTTATCTCTAGAGATTTGATGGTAATAATCATTTTTGATTTTATACCACTTTCCTAGTTCCGCTTGGAAGTTTTTGAGGATATCTATCTTGGAAGATATGTTTTCGGAATTATGAATGTTATCTATTTTCCTATTAAGGGTTTTAATATTCTTATGTATATTACCGAAAATATCAGAATTCCACTGGGACAGATCAGAGGACAGAGATTTCAATTTTGAGGCAAAGTTTTTGGGATAAGAGTTGGATGAGTGAGTTTTCTAAGATTCTTCAACCATTGATTTACGAGTTGGGTGAGATAGCCAAGACCTAAGGCATCTAAAAGGTTTGAGTAATCTTTTTATTTCTGGGTTGGTGTCTAAAAGGATTAGAGTGTTGTCGAATCCCGCTCTGGTTAGGTGACTTACCTTTGTATTTGGGAATAATTGAATCCATTGATAGGATGTTAGAGATCTATCTATTCTTTCGCATATATTAGCATCACCACTCATGTTATTTGACCATGTGAAAGGAGCGCCTTCAAAGCCCGCGTCTTGTAGCCCCAAATAGTCAATAACTTGAGTAACAAAAGTCTTACTACTTGAACTCGTTTTGTTTCCACCTTGTTTTTTACCTGTATCCAAGATTATGTTCAAATCTCCAATTAAAACCCATGGCTTTTGAACTTGTTTTCCTAACACTGAGATATAAGACCATTGCGATATTTTCTCATCAGCATCGACTGCCCCATAGATGCAAGTAATTTTAATTTCTATTCCATCTATTTTCGATTCAAAGTGGCAGACATTTAACTGAGCAGACATTAGCTTCAAATCCGTGTTTTTATGCCAAGATATTACTAGACCCTTAGTGATTCCCACCGATAGAACTATGAACCAATCATGAAACTTGGATTTTTTTCATAAAAAATCCATTCGATCGAATGGGGCTTTTTTTTCCGAGAGAAAAATTATATGTGGTTTATAAAGATTACATAAATGTTCTAAATGGTCTCTAGTGATTGGTGTTCCAATGCCTTGAACGTTCCATGAAAGTAGTCTCATGGCGTCTCTTAAAGAGAAGGTCGAGGTACCAGGCACTAAATTTTTTCTTAAACTGGAAACCAAAATCACCAGGACACCAACTAAGGTAAATTGGGAGATTCTAGATGAAATGAAAATTAGAATGGACTAAATGACAATATTGGAAGTATCCCTAGAGAAAAGGGAATGACAACACAAACCAGCCAACTGGTCTGTATACTAAACAGAGCAAGAGGAACTATAATTGAAAATTCTGTAGATGAAAGAAAAAAACAATAAAAAAACATTTTACCGACCCTGTAACGCCTTCGAGGGAATTAATTGATTCTTGCAGTATCAGAAAAGAGGTTGGTGAGAATGGAAAATATTGGTGGTTTTGATAATGATGAGAAACAAAATTAGTTGTTGGATATATACTAAAAGTCGAGGGTGAAAAGCCCAAAAATAAATATAATAATGCCTTTGCACGCCACTAATTAAACAACGAATGATCTATTCATGGTTTTTTCCGGGGGAGGAAATTACAATGAAACCAGAAAACCACCTGGAGTACTAAGAGAGGATGGAGAGGGGTAGAAATTTGAGTAAAAAATCTCCAGGAATTGCCAAAACAACATATACAAATGCATTGTTCATCAAGGGGTTGCAGATATATGATTATTTTTTTTCTTTACTTCTTTTCTTTAAAAATTTGGTGGAAAGAAACATCGCACTGGTTGAACTATTTGACAAGAGAAACTAGGAGTATTTGACAAAATACAAGGGAAAATTGGAATACCAGACCAAAGGCTGACAAAGGAAATCCAAATAGGTTACAGGTTCGACTATTTGACATTGAACAACAATGAGATGGGATAAGGGGAGCATTGGAATACCAGACCAAAGGCTGACAATGGACAACCAAATAGTTCAGGCGCAGTGGGAAAACATGAAGGAGAAAACCAACAGCTAAAAGACACAAGGTTGGTAGGAAATAAATCAAACATTTGAGGAGCAACCAAAAAGGACAAACACAAGGACTCATATGCTGGACAAATTCTCAAAGACTTTTAAACAAACAACTTGGCATCAAACAAAGCAGTGGATAGATAAGAACAAATAGATGAATACATAATAATTTGATAATAGAATCAACGCAACAAAGACCATTAAATCCAACAAGAGAAAAGTAACCAGAATACCCGAAAGATGCGATAAAATTGAATCTAAATCGGCAGTTCGGAGCTTATTGTAAATGAGATCCGTCAATTAGGGGTATATAACATATAATAGCTTGTCCGAGCAAAAAACAACCACAAAATCCAACTCTCTTCAATCACCGACAAATTCTCTGAACGGGAAAAACAGCTAAAATCTCCATCATTAACCACAAAGGAACCAGCAAATAAAAGGGAAAGTCGCCAAAAGGATTAAGAAAAGAATACTGCAAAGAATCGAGAGTCCATGATGGGCTACATGGCCGGTAAACAAAAAGATTAGCCGGATATGGAGGCGGTACTAAAACTAGTTTTTAGGTGTGAAAGACCAACAAAATATGATTCAAAAAGAAAGAAAAAAAAAGGACAAACAAAAAAAATAAAAAGTTAAAACTATTAAAGATTGTGTACCGCCACAGTCATTCCCTAATCAAATATAAACCGATTCTAGTTGGATCCCAGCCGATCAAGATTTGTGCACTAAATCCACAAGATACGAAAACTAATGAGAATTCTTCTTCGTCTTCAAATCTTTTATTTCCTTCAAATAATACTTGAATCCTCTTATGATCAATCACACACAGAACGGAGTCTATTAACAACGGATTATCACAAGATTTCTTTAGATCTAACAACAGTTCTAAAGATCTTGTCGATACTTTGATCTATTTTGAGTGAGCCTTATATCAGAAGAGTGGGTTATGAAGAATAAACATACTAGGTGCAATCAAAGTTTCAAAAAATGTTAGTCAATCAAATCAATAATCGAAAACTACAATAACTATGCAATTATCTAGTTTCCCACCAACGGTACTCATAGAGCTTCTTAATCCCACAGAAGTCTTTAAACGAGTGATCGTAAGATATTTCACCTAATTAGGAATGAAGTCTTCAATTAGACGATCGTTAGATATTCCACAGAAGTCTCCAATTAGACGGTTCCACCAGAAACAACAAGGAATGAAGTTTGCATGGCTCTTAGGATAGTTTGCTAGAAATGCCAACTTACGTATTTATAGACCAAGGTTGTTTGGTCACCAAGGAATTTCCAAAACCGAAATTATTGTTAAGATATGCAATGAATTCCTGAATCCGGTTAGCTAATTCGAGTAAATGTTGTCCAATATTTTTCGAAATCTCTCATAGAAAATCTTCAATTAGTAAATGGATATTACTAATTTTTATTCTCTAAAGTTATGCATTAATTGATGGTAATTAAAGCATATAAAACCAAAAACCTTAATTAAAAGATTCTCAATTTATGTCGGTACAGGATCACCTTGAGTACCAAGGAATATCTTTGAACAATAAATGATAAGAGTTAATGCTCATGTTCAAAGTATGTTGACATCTTTACACAGCAAATCCTAATTCTGAAACTACATGAGTTCATGAAGAAAATATGTAATTTATTGAAAAATGGATTTGCATCTTGGAATCAGTTCTACCACACTTCCAAACAAGTTTAGAATTGGTTCTACCAAAATTCCAAGACTATTATGTGATCGATCACACCAAATCGCAATAGTTAGTTGTAATCGATCCTAATAAGTCACATACATGAGTTCGGATCGGTTATACCAATCGCATGAATCGGTTCTACCTAAACATGGTACCTACTTATGATCGGTCATACCAATCACTAGGATCGTCATACCAATTTCAAGGATCCATCACAAAACATCTTATGATAGGTCACACCAATTATCAGAATCGGTCACACCAATTATAAGGATCGACCGTACCATCTCATGGTGATTACTTAGGAACGGTTACACCAATTTCCAGAACCCGTCATACCAAATAATAAGATCGGTATTATGATTGGTTATAACAAGATACATAACCTGAGTTAAGATCGGTTCTACCAACTCACACATATTGGTCATCCAAAGAATATGCAATGAATTTCCGGACCAATATACCTATTGATTTCCATTTAAATTCATGAAACAAGTTCACGAACCTGCTTCCTTTAAACAAATGTGAAACATCATTTCCTAGGATGAATTATTCATCATAAACCTGTACACATAATCATAAAACTATATTCAAGATCATGTCGAAGTCATATCTACGAAGTTCAAAAGGTAAGCATTATACTATGACCATACTATTATGATCATGTCTTATACTAGAGTATTATTTATATACAAGCTTCGCATGTTATGTTTTAAATATAGCACGACTTGAAAGATACGTTAGGAATGGAAATAAGATCAAGTCAATATTACTAACATCAAGTGGAAGGATGATGTCGTCGTTGTAATCATTACTTCTCATTCTTCAGGTCTTCAAAATAATACTTGTATGTCTTAACATTCCTAGACTTTCTAGTCTAACCTAAACAAAGTTGACTTTAGTATTTAATCAAGCGACTTTATATGAGTTTTAATACTAAAATATGACAACCAAACTTGACATACCTACACTTGGTGGGTTCAACCAAGCTATGCTCTAACATGAGAAATTTTTTATGAACTAGGTTGCGATAAAACATAAAAGAGAATCTTATATTTATCTTGTGTGTATGTTTATGATTGGAAATATGATATCCAAAATGTACATAGAGAAGCTTTGCATCATAATTCACATGGCTGCCAGTGTGAAACATAGCTTCTAATAAGCTTCTTCAATGAAATCTTATCTTTTGCAGTGGAAAAAAAGAAAGGAAAAAAAAAAAACAAATCGCACGGCTGCGTAATGATGACATTTAGGACTTTCAAAGGAAACCTCCAAACGATTCATTAATTAAGCGTATGAAAATCGAGTAACCTTATAGAAATTTTCAAGTTACAATACAATCGTTGAATCAATGGTATTTCCACCGATTCTTTATTAACAATTATGCCTTTGGAAACATTTCGACTATATTGGAATTTTATAAGGATAAAACGACGTCAGATGGCCAAACTACCCGAACAAACCTAGTTTGTATCACTGTACATAACATCAATGAGATTTTGATATGATTCAGACAAGCATTTTTATAAGCAGGTGCTATATCATGTTGCTAAACTATCCAAAAAAGACTAATTTGCATCACTGCACATAGCAGGAATGTGATCTTGAAAAGATTTAACCGAACAATATGTAAAGTGTCAAAGTAACATGATCATAGGTCTTTTGAACCGGTATTAAGAGATTTGAATCGTTATTAGAATCTTGGTAACAGTCAGTGGAGTTGATGAAATATGAAGTTTCTGTTTTATCTTGTAACTACCGCATGCCATCCCTTGTTTCAGAGGAGGAGTACGAGAACTTCAATTTTCTATGTATGAGTATCGTCCATGTAAAATGCAGGGAATGAAATGTTTGAGAAACTTGGGACCTGGGGGACATCATCAAACCTTGTAGTCTATTTCACCACAGTCTTCAACATCAAGAATGTTAGTGATGCCATACTTATGAACGTCTTCAACGAAACCACCTTCATCTCACCATTGATAGGAGGTTTCTTGGCCGATGCTTACTTAGGACGCTTCAAGATACTCGGGTTTGCGTCAATAGCTTCTCTTATGGTATGAAGCTTTAAGATATTATTAATGTTCCATTGTATGCTATAAATAAATATGCGCTATTTCATATTTTTCTGATTCATCTTTTCTCCTGAAGGGACTTTTTCTGGTGATGTTGACAGCGATTATCTCCAAATTACATCCTCCGAATTGCGGAATGAAAGAAAGCTATTTATGTGCACAACCTACTGCTTCACAATGGGCTTTCCTGTTGTTCGCACTACTTTTATTAGTCATTGGTTCGGGTGGGATTAGGCCATGTAACATGGCCTTTGGAGCTGATCAGTTCAATCCCAAAACAGATTCTGGCAAGAAAAGTATTGACAGCTTCATCAATTGGTATTATTGTGTCATCTCCATTTGCTTTATATTGTCTTTGACATTCATCGTTTACGTGCAATCTAACTTAAGCTGGGCTCTGGGACTAGCTATTCCCCTCTGTTTAATGTTCATTGCATGCTTACTCTTCTTCATGGGATCGCGAATATATGTTAAAGTAAAACCTGAGGGGAGTCCTTGTTAGATATTTTCAATAATGTTTGCCGCTACTAAAGGGGATTCTGGGGGGCGTAGCCCCCCAGGCTGTGGTCGACCTGACATGTCAGGTCGTGGGGGTCCAGGGGAGACCGCCCCTAGTGGGGGTTTCTAGGGGGCAACGCCCCCAGAAGAATTTTTTGGTTATACATAACTGTTTCGACAGTTAAAATCGTTTCCAGAATATTCTACAGAAACCTGTCCGTTCCATTAGGTTTCTTCTGAAAAGACACCATTAATGGATGCCCGTTGAAAGCGTCTGTTCGTGATGAAAAGACATCACGAAAAGGCATGAATCCCTCTTTAAATAGTGAAGGCTTTCTCCCATCTCAAAAAATCAAAACTTCTTTCTCTCTAAGCATCTTCAGAAACAAAATACTGTGTGTTCTTGGTAGGGTCAAGGGAGTACAACTCTTGAATTCAACAACATTGTTTGGGCTTCATTCTATCCTGAATGCAATATTTCACTGACCAATTGTACTCGCCAATTATTTTGGGAAGGGTCGAAATAATTGTTGAAAAGAATCGTAAGGGCTTGAAGTTTGTGTTACAACATTCTTTTCAATCTCTGTTTTCATCCTCTATTACCCTGTATTTTCCAACAGTTTTCAGCAATTAGCATGATTCAAGTTCTGGTGGCTGAAGCAAAGAAACGCAGTTTGGAGCAACCACAGGACCCGGAAACCGCTCTTTTCAAACATTTTACAAAGAGTTCAATCAACTCCGAACTTCATTACACCAATCAGTTTCGGTAAGAAACGTATGCTAAATCCATCTATTGAGCAGTGTATTCGCTCGTTTTAACTAATTTATTTTTTCTATATGCATTCATTTCATAAAATGGGAAACAAAGCCATGCCACTGTCGGGGGAGGCTTACGAAATCCGAGCCGCTATGCGCAATACGAAACCTACACAAGCAATGACATACAAATGCGGAATAACAACAACTACGCGATATAGAATCAATCACACAACACCGGAAATTACGTGGAAAACCCCCTCCAAGGTGAGGGGTAAAAAACCACGGGCAAATCTTCCACTATAACAATAATGGGTTACACACAATTCTCCCAATTTGGGGATACACTCTACTTCAAGGTTCCTATAACACTTGGATATCAATTTGCCTAATTACACTCACCCCTAAGGATGGATCAACAATTTATTCACATATAATATGAGATTCACAATCAATTTGAGAATAGAAGTGATTTGAGATACTTACTACTAGGGTTTGAACAAACCCTAGATTTTTCCCCCTTTGAAGAGATGTGGAAATTGATAGCTCAATCTTCACCACAATCAACCAAAAGATCCTTAGATAAGAACCCTTTCTTCTTCTCTTCAAGATGCTTCAATCTCACCAAAAATTGGTGGTTTAATCTCTCTACCTCACTCACTCTCTTTTCTTCTTCCTCTCTTTCTCTTTCTTCACAAAGTGAAGAAGATAACTCGTATTACAAAAAACATGTCTCCTGGATGTTTTGTAAACAAAACACAATCCTAACTAGGCTGCTGCTAGTTAGCTCCTCCCATTGGTTAAGGGGACACCTAGACTATTGGGTCATAAGGAGTAAACCCAACAATCTCCCCCTTACGACTTATGGCAAGGTACCCGTCACCACCAAACCTGCCCTGCTGTATAAATACACATGCTTGTATTTTGGTAGCGACTTTGTCATCAAATCAGAACCGTTTTCATCTGTATGGATCTTCTCAATATACAAGACCTTCTCCTCGAGAACTTCTTATATCCATTGATACCTAATATTGATGTGCTTGGACTTCGAGTGAAAACTCGAATTCTTGCTGAGATAGATGGCACTCTGGCTGTCACAGTAAATGATGAACTTTTGTTGCTTCACACCGAGTTCTCTAACAAACCTCTTCATCCATATCATCTCCTTGCAACTCTCTGTAGCTACAATGTACTCTGCCTCTGTAGTAGACAATGCCACACATTTTTATAACTTGGATTGCCAAGACACAGCTCCCCCTGCATAGGTAAATAAGTAACCCGATGTAGACTTGAGACTGTCTTGAGCACCTTCCAAATCTGAATCTGTGTAACCAACTAACTCTGGCTTGTCACCTCCATAGCACAAACACATATTAGAAGTACCCCTTAAATACCGTAGTATCCATTTCACTTCTTCCCAATGCTCCATAATAGGATTTGATAGAAATATTCTTACCACTCCAACTGCATGAGATATATTCGGCCTTGTACACACCATTGCATACATCAAACCACCAACTTCGGACGCATAATGAATTTTCTCCATCTTCCGTTTCTCAACATCATTCACAGGTCATTGATCACGAGTTAACTTAAAATGGTTTGCAAGTGGACAACTTACCGGCTCAGCCTTGTCCATATTGAATCTTTGCAACACCTTCTCAATGTAGATTTCTTGTGATAGCCACAACTTCCTCGCTTTCCTATCACGAGTGATCTCCATGCCAAGAATACGCTTTGCTGCACCCAAGTCTTTCATAGCAAAATACTTGCTCAGATTTGACTTCAACCTATCAATCTTTTTCTTATCTTTTCCAACAATAAGCATGTCATCAACATATAGCAAAAGAGTAAGAAATCACCATCAACAAATTTTTGAATGAATACACAATGATCTGAAGCTGTCCTCTTGTACCCATGTTCCTTCATGAATGATTCAAACTTATTGTACCATCTTCTTGGAGCTTGCTTCAAACCATATAGACTCTTCTTTAGCTTGCACACCATGTGCTCTTTTCCTTTGACTTCAAAACCCTCGGGTTGTGCCATATACACATCTTCCTCCAACTCACCGTGAATAAATGTTGTCTTGACATCTAGTTGTTCTATCTCAAGATCCAAACTAGCGTCTATTGCCAAGAAAACCCGAATAGAAGAAAATCTCACCACCGGTGAGAAAATCTCGTCAAAATCAACACCATTTCTCTGCTCATAAACCTTCACAACTAAGCGTGCTTTGTACTTTGGTTGTGAGTTACCATCTTCAGTCTTGATTCTATACACCCACTTGTTCTTCAGAATTTTCTGGTTCTCAGGCTTGTCAACCAAATCAAAAGTGTCATTCTCATCTAAAGAGTCAACCTCTTGTTTCATGGATTTCAGCCACTTATGACTTTCAGGAACACTAAGAGCTTCTTTATAAGACTCTGGTTCACCTGCATCTGTGAGCATCACGTACTCATGTGGTGTATACTTTGTTGAAGGTAATCTAGTCCTGCTGGATCTTCTCAACTAAGCTTCTGGTTGTTGTTGTTGTTGCTTCACTTCTTGCTCAACATCACCCATTGAAATATCTTCATGAGCTTCATCTTCATTGCCATTACCATCAACATCATCATCATGTTGTTCAAGAGTAGGAACAACTGGATTTGGATCCAAGGTCATATCATCTTGAAGCTTTGGCATCTCAATCTTCTCAAAGTCTTCAATAGTCTGGTCTTCAAGGAATACTGCATCCCTACTTCTGATAACCTTCTTCTCAACTGGATCCCAAAATTTGTAACCAAACTTCTCTGTTCCATAGCCTAGGAACACACACTGCTTTGCTTTGTCATCAAGCTTTGATCTCAGATATTTTGGGATATGAACAAATGACCTGCAACCAAACACTTTCAAGTGATCATAAGTAGGCTCTTTGTCTCTCCATACCTTTTCTGCTACTTCTCCATCTAGCGGTCTTGAAGAAGATCGATTGATCAAATACACAGCAGTATTCATTGCTTCACCCGTAAATGCTTCTGCAACTTGGAATGAGATAACATGCACCTGATTCTCTCAAGAATAGTGCGGTTCATCTATCTGCAACACCATTATGTTGTGGGGTCTTGATCGCGATTGTTCATGACGTATACCCATGCTCTTGCAATACACTTCAAGTGGCCCAATGTACTCTCCCCCGTTGTCAGAACGAATGCACTTCAAGGTTCTACATGTTTCTATTTCCACCATGTTGTGAAACGTCTTGAACACAGGAACAACATCATCTTTGGTCTTGATTGCATATGACCAAACCTTCCTTGAAGCATCATCTATGAAAGTAACAAAATAAACAGCACCACCAAGTGTTTTTACCCTTAAAGGTCCACATACATCAGAATGAACAAGATCAATAATACCAGAATTGCGCTTGGGTAAGGCTTTATGAAAGGAAACTCTAGTTTGTTTACCAACTAAACAATGAGTACACTTACCCAATTGCATACCTTTGGCATTTGGCAAAACTTGTCTTTTGGTGTGGATTTGAATTCCCTTCTCACTAAGATGACCAAGTCTTCTATGCCACAGCTCGGAGATTGAATCTTTGTCAACATCATTCAACTCACCTTTCAACACCTTAAATTGTTTCTTGTACAATGTGCCACACTTCTTTCCTCTTGCAATAACCATGGATCCCTTGCTTAGCTTCCATTTTCCATCACCCAAGTGATTGTTATACCCTTCATCATCTAACACTCCAGGTGACATTAGATTCAAACGAAGATCCGGTACATGTCGCACATTTCTGAGAACCAACGTACAACCAACACTGGTCTCAACCTTCATATCACCCATTCCTACAATTTTTGCAACACCACTGTTGCCCATTCTGACTGACCCAAAGTCACCAGCCTTGTAGGAGGTAAATACATCTTCATGTGGAGTAGCATGATAAGATGCACCTGAATAAACTATCCATTCTGAATCAGAACCTTCAAAACTCACACAAACATCATTACACTCTGAGAATACAATGATATCATCATTTGTCACGATGCATTGCAACACCATTGTCTTGGTTATCATTTCCTTTCCCCTTCTTGTGTTATTGCTTCGGCTTTCTGCATTCATTTGAATAATGACCTCTCGTATGACAGTTCCAACATTCAAATTCCTTTTTGGACTTTGATTTACCCCTTGAATTGCTACGTCCAACTTGTCTTCTGTCTTTTCTTCTACCCCGATTTTCTGTCATAGGGGCTTCTGAATGAGATGAGTCTGATGACCTTCTTGTAACTTCTTCATTAAGCGAACTACTAGTTGCAATAGTCATGTTCAACTTCTTGTCTGGAGCAGAATAACTGAGACAATTCCTCAATGGTTCCCAACTGTCTGGTAAAGTATTCAGCAACAAATAAGCTTGAACCTCTTCAGAAATTTTCAGATCCATAGATGTAAGCTGATTCATAATACCCTTCATTTCATTTAAATGTTCCTCCATTGAACTCCCTTCCTTGTAACACAGCTTTCCAAGCTTTTTGAATAGAAGAGCTTTTGCACAAGGAGACTGCTGATCATATATCTCCTCTAACTTGGTCCACAAAGAATATGCTAGTGTCTCACTGGCCACATGATGAAAAATACCATCATCAATCCACTGACAAATAAAACCGACTGCTTTTCGATTGGTAACCTTCCAAGTGTCTTCACTTGTCGTCTCAGGCTTTACTCCTTTAGTATCTATTGGACCATAGAGATATTTACAATATAACCAGTCTTCCATCTTCGCCTTCCATATCACAAAGTTCTCACCGGTCAAATTGACCATTCTATTACTAGTGCTAGCTTCCGCCATTGCACAGGATTAGCTCAACCCAAAAGCTCTGATACCACTTATCGGGGAGGCTTACGAAATCCGAGCCGCTATGCGCAATACGAAACCTACACAAGAAATGACATACAAATGCGGAATAATAACAAATACGCGATATAGAAGCAATCACACAACACCGGCAATTACGTGGAAAAACCCCTCCAAGGTGAAGGGTAAAAAACCACGGGCAAATCTTCCACTATAACAATAATGGGTTACACACAATTCTCCTAATTTGGGGATACACTCTACTTCAAGGTTCCTATAACACTTGGATATCAATTTGCCTAATTACACTCACCCCTAAGGATGGATCAATAATTCATTCACATATAATATGAGATTCACAATCAATTTGAGAATAGAAGTGATTTGAGATACTTACTACTAGGGTTTGAAAAAACCCTAGATTTCCCCCCCCTTTGAAGAGATGTGGAAATTGATAGCTCAATCTTCACCACAATCAACCAAAAGATCCTTATATAAGAACCCTTTCTTCTTCTCTTCAAGATGCTTCAATCTCACCAAAAATTGGTGGTTTAATCTCTCTACCTCACTCACTCTCTTTTCTTCTTCCTCTCTTTCTCTTTCTTCACAAAATGAAGAAGATAACCCGTATTACAAAAAATATGTCTCCTGGATGTTTTATAAACAAAACACAATCCTAACTAGGATGCTACTAGTTAGATCCTCCCATTGGTTAAGGGGACACCTAGACTATTGGGTCATAAGGAGTAAACCCAACAGCCACAATGTCATATTTGTTTTTTCCATGGTATCATCTTCATCGATAGGGCTGCAATAGTAACGATTTAGGATCAGATCAACGAAGATGGATCACCTGCTAATCCATGGCGACTTTGTACAATGCAACAAGTGGAAGAGGTAAAATGCCTTGAAACAGTCCTTCCTATTTGGGTTTCATCTGCAATTTTTCATATCGCGACAACCCAACAACAGACTATGTGGTCTACCAAGCCCTTCAGTCAGATAGGCACCTAGGCAATAACAAATTTAAGATTCCTGCTGCATCTTACACGGCAGTCTCCTGGCTAAACATTGATGTCTGGATCCCTATTTGTGACCGACTTATTGTACGATCCCTGAGAAAATTCACTCATCAAGAAGGTGGTATCACACTTCTCCAGAGGATATGAATTGAAACATTCCTATCTGCACTATTTATGTTGGTCTCTGTGTTAGCCGAAGAAATAAGATGAAACTTAGCTCAAACCCATCCTACTCTAGGTTATACCAAAGGTGGTGGTGTTGTTTCATCTATGCCAGGGCTTTGGTTGATCCCTCAGCTCTTTTTAAGTGGGCTTGCCGAAGCATTTGGCCTCATTGGTCAAGTTGAGTTCTATTATAAACAATTTCCAGAGAACATGAGAAGTATTAGAGTATATGTATACTACCTTGCCATTGCGGTATGGAGTTATGCAAGTGGCTTTTTGGTCTCTGTGGTACATCAAACAACCAAAGGCGCTGCGACTGGGAATTAGTTGGCTGAGGATCTAAATAAAATGAGACTGGATTACTTTTATTATACCATTAGTCTGATTGAGATCGTAAATTTTGTGTATTTTTTAGTTTGTGCCAAGTGGTACAGGTATAATGCTATGGTTTAAACCTTTGAAACCATTCATCCATGATTTGGAATTTATTCAAATAAAATTTTATAACTTGTTTCAATGGCAGAGTCATCGTGCGTAATGTCACACGCCCATTTAATCGCCTAAAATTTTTATGGGACATGACCGGCAATACTATGTGGTTCAGTGAATCAACTTCACCCACAAGTACTCAGCCTTGCATACTTGTATCAAAGTATGCATTTGCCTTCACTCCTAAGGCTTTATGCAACATAAGTCTTCATATTCTTTCTCTCTAACTCTCCATGCCTCCATAAGCATAAGAGGATTGCCATGTACTTAAACAATCCTCACACAAATCGTCAATACAGTGAACAAAAAGAATACTGCAACAAACCCATTTTATTTCACTAAAGGAAGATTACAAAACTTGGCCATCACATGGACCAAAATAGGACATTCACCCTCTTGGTGAATGCATAACACTCTCTACAAATAAGTGGTTCTTCTATCAAATGAACAACAACAACATTATTGATTCCTAGACTATTTATACTATTAGGATCAGGCCAAAAAATTGTGCAACCGCTTGCACAAGCCTTGGACAGCCAAGTGTCCAAGTAGTTTCCATAACCTCCAACTTTAACTGCCACCTTTTGTGTTGTCACGCAAATTGGTGCCACACATGTTCTTGTTGGTTATGAACACTCTAATATGGTTATAAACACACTTTATAACCGTTCTAACTTGTCGTACTTCATTGGCATGCTCGCAAATCCAATAACCAACTCCTAACCATCACTTGAGCCGTATTGCACAACTATTGCGCTTTACAGAACTCGGCTTTCATATTGCACAACTGTTGCGCTTTACTGAACCTGATCTCCATATTGTACCACTGTTGCGCTTCAATGATCTTGGTCACTTCCTCAGCTCATTTTGGTTATTCTTGCGTCATATGCTTCACTTGGACATTTTGCTCGACAATAACAATGCCACTCTTGCATTACTAGCTTGTTTTCATTAGTTCAAGGCTGGCCTATTCTAATGGATAGACCAAATCTTGGCCTATTCTATATTCTTGCATCATCCTTGAGTTTGGGCCAACTCAATTCTCTGGATATGTCTTGATGCCAACATCGCATGTTGCATTTATCAACTTGGACATGTCTTTCCAATCCCTCAATGAAGCCTCATTGTGTCGGCCAATAAGCTTCATTACTTAGCCAAATGTCTTTACAGTGTAGCGCTACCTTTGCGCGTCACTAGCCCTGCATGGTCATGCTATTTCAGCAACTTGACAGTCTACGCAGTATCGCGCAATCATTGCCGGACATTGACTTAGCATGTAACACTGTGACACACAATCATTGTGCGCCACTTGCCTGACCCGTCATAGACCTCCCCCACCTAATCCTTTTACCGCCCTCGTTGAACGTAACAAAGTATACTCGTTATACTTGTTCTCTGGACTTGTGTGCTTCTGTGCCCATCTCAGAAATCGCAAACTTGTCTGGTCTTTTTCCTTGCCAAAACTTTTTTGCCTAGTACCATATGCCATCACTTAGCTTACTGCCTTTCCATTGATCCTACTGACTTGCATTGTTGTCGTCACATTTGCCTACGCTTAAACTTCTACTACAATCGCATATCAACACCCAAATGCAACTTGTAAATTTGGCTTAAATTTCACTTGAATCATTTGCGCCTAAGTGTACATAAGTAATGATTCTTCCTAACTGATCACAATGATCATTTCCATAGTCTTTTGCCTTTATTCTCTAACTTTAGTTGCACCACGCAACATCATAGGACTTATACAAGACTTGGCCTCATTCTTTAATCATATGCGCCTACGCAAAATCATGCCATGGCTTAAGGCATGCACTATATGTTTCTATACCACTCTTGGTATGAGCCACAATCTATAACCTTTGCTGCACTTTTCCAACATAATCACTTTCACTAGATTTGGCCTCCAAATCATATTGCAAACTCCCCTTTCTTGGACTTGCATCATTTGTATGCCAAAGAACCAGCACCTCGCTTTTCTTTGCTTGTATTATCGCAACACCTTGATTGAAATGCATGACTTTGGTATAGTCATGACTTAGGACTACTCGGGACATCCCACCGTCACTTTGGACAAGGTATCCTATTCACGTGACTTTGAAACCATCAAAGCCTCAATTTCTCTTTCAAACTGCTATGCTTTAATGTGGGGTAAAAACAACATCATGTTCTTCCTAACAATGAGTTACTCTTAACTCATATACTTGATGGACTTACATCTTCATCTTGCTGTGTTAGTCCATGCTATCTGCAAAGACGAGGATATCCAAATACACCATAATATTTTATTTATCCACATATAAGTCCTCTTACCGAAAGTGATTGTTTATGGACAAGGTCGAGACAATACGACAAATCGGCATTCACATTTTGTGTGATCGTCTATGGATATGAGATCGAGACAATACAACAATCAAAGTGTGATTAATTGATAATAGGTTCAGACTTAACCAAACTCTATAGGATCACTATCAAGTAAAGTGGATTTAACGTTTGTGTGATTTACTTTTAATTATCATGGTTATAAAAAAACATGGTAATTGACTTCTTGATCAAAGAGTCATTAAATGGACAGGATTGGCCGAAAAGGGTCATCTCGCGGTCGGGATCATCCTGATTTTGTTTGACTTGGACGGCTAGGAACGATAGATTTAGGTTCAACAGAAATAGGGTGGCTCATGCTCGGAACTGTTTGGATCCATTGAGATGAAGAGACTATTACTGGCCGTCGGATTGCCCTAAAAGGCATTTTTTTTGTGTGTTTCTTTTCTTTTGCCGATTCTTCTGATTTCTTTCTCCTCCTCAAACACAAAATGAAATCATCTACTTCTCCTTCTCGAGCATCAATAGTAATTTAGTGAACAACGGCATCATTATCTTATTCGTGAGCAGTTGATTTCAGTATGTGGGAGTAAATTTGAAAGTTTTTCAGCATGGTGTTTATAAGTAGTTTAATGGTTATCTTTCTAACAAATACTACTTTACCAATTTGATGTTTTGGGTTTTTTGTTTCTATGAAATTTTGTTGATGAGTTTTTGCAAGTTTTGGGTAAATTAATTCTGTTTTTGTAGATTGGTTAACAACCTGGGGACGATGTCATTGATTTGGGGTTGTAGGCACGTTATCAAACATGAAGGTGATTGCCTGAACATCCAAACAACTGTTATGTGTTCCTTTCTTTGTTTTTCTTAATTGCTTTGTTGTTCTTACCGCGATGGATTTGTGAGGGTATCACATTATTTACTGACGGGGTATTTTGGTGCTCTTAATCTGTTTGGTAAAAGGTTTAAACCAAGGTAAAGAATTATCACCTACTAAGTGATCAAAGACGCTTCAAACATGAATTCCAACCTAAGAAATAGTAAGTACTGTGAAAAGAAAATTATATGTAAACACAGCATGGCATATGTATGCTTTCTATAGAATCCATGTTCATTTCAGGTTAACCGGATTTGATTGAATTAAGAATTAGTATTAACAATATGAGGAAAGTTGTCACCTTCTGTCTTAAGATGATGAATTATTATATATATTTAGGGTTAATAATATTGGGTTGAATTAATTATTTGGTACATCTGCTGACTTATTATACTTATTTACTTTGTTCTATATAGGAAGTTGGTGCATTATCGAATAATATTGGTAAGAAAACTCATTATTCCTTAGGCATTGTCCTTACGTTTGTTTTAATTTTTCAATTAACGGGTAAATGGGAATTTGAGTGTTAGTTTAATGGAAGTCTATAATTTATTCAGTTTCCTTAAACAGCTACCGAAATATATCCAGATCATACAACATCCAATAAAATCATTAGAAAAATATTTGTGCGTCGTGGCATATGCTTGGTTATAGAAATTCGAGGTTTCTTGATACAATTATAATATTGTAGTCACCGAAATTGTAATTAGTTTCTTTCCTTTAATCAGTTTTCAGTTCAAATGTCTATATCTGTTAAACTTTATCTCTGCGCATGTTTGACTCATTTGACTTCATGATTTAAATTTTTTATCATTAACACGCTTAAGGTTGTCGATGGTACTACATTAATTATTACTTGCCAAGTAAAATTTTTGAAGCAACTGTTGTAAAGTAGTTTCTAATCATAGGATTCACATTAGGCATGGCAGGGTTCTCTCTTGACGGCTCCCTTTTCTCATTATTGCTAACAGTTCTTTCATAAGAGGTTGTTATACTTAAAGTCCAATTTCAGATTTTTTTAATATGTTACAGCAAAATGTTATTTAGTATCATGGTCCTAATGATCATGAGTGAAACTTTGTTGTAGGTATAATTTTAGGGACTTGCTTAATCCCAAATAAGTTAATTAGTATCATGGCCCTAATGATCATGAGTGAAACTTTGTTGTAGGGAAAATTCTAGGGAAAACTTTGCTTAATCCCAAAGAAGTTAAGTAGATTCACATGGGGATTAAAAACTTTGTTGTAGGGAAAACTTTTCTTAATCCCAAAGAAGTTAAGTAGATTCATATGGGGATTAAGAAATTTTGAAGGTTGAACACTTATTTTAGTATATCCACTTTTCTTATTTTTTTCCCACGAATTGAATTTCTAGCTACTATTAGTAAGTTTTAAAGTTCTGTTCACTTGAAATGAAATAATTTAGTTGAGATGTTAAGATATCAAAAAATGTAATCTAATGCTCATCTTACATTCAAAATCTTAGCATGAAATTATTTAAAAATAAATAGAGAAAAATCTTTGCATCAAGCCTTTAACTTTGGTTCGTTGTTTTTCTTCTGATGTTTGATAACTTTTAAATGTGTGGAAAGTTATTTGTGACCTTTTATGCAGATTGTATGTGGAAATCAATCTGGGGAAGCACATATTTTATCCATCCTTCACCAAATAATGGAAATAATTTTAACATTATCTTTTCTTTTCAAGATTTGAAATGGATCGGTTCATGTATTGTATAAACCAAAAACCCAAGCCAATAAAAACAAATGGAATCATTCAAATTTTCATTAATTTTTTGCAAGTCATATCGGTTTTTTCATATAAGTGTCTCAATTTTGGCGTAGGGAACGTTTTTCAGCGTCTCTTAATTAATATAAGCGACACTTATAAGTGTCTCGTTAAATAATTTTTAAGAGACACCTATAATTAATTTAAGAGACACTTATATATCAAATAAAAAGCTTTTAAAAAAAATCATAATTTTCCTGTTGGGAATTACAAAATCAAAATTATTTTTTTGCATGTTTTAATTTTCTGTACACCCATACAAGTCACAATTCCATTCCCAATCAAATATTAACACTACCATCAAAAATGAAGTCTTAACATTTAATATCTTCAAGGAAAAAAATAAAAAAATGAATTCGGAATACAAGAGAAGATGTTGAAAATGACTCAAGTTACTTATCAAGAAATAAAAGATGTTGAACATAAAATGAGAAAATTTAAATGACAAAGACTTGGTTCATGGGAATTCTAAAATGATAAATTGAGTTCCTTGTTGTCTAACAAGTAGCACAAGCAATGATCTTTGAAACATTATGGACAAAAACTTGATAAATTTGTAAGGAAGAGTACAAATTGAGTTGATATTGAGTTTAGAAAAACCAAGATCTAAAGACCTGATTCAAAAAAAATGGGTTTCATTATAAAAAAACACTTGCTTATGTACAAATAAAATTTGCCATTTCATGAATATTTGATAGAGGTATTCATGTAATTACATTCTAATTTAAAACCTTGAACCACTATGAAACAATTAACTTAATGAACAATTGAAATGGGAAAAATGTCCTTGCAGCAACAACACTCGGCATGTTTGAAATGAGAACCTACAAGTTAAAGTAGAAGAATTATGACATGGTCTCGTTAAGCTCATTTTTAAGGGTATCTAAACTTATTCAACCAACATGTGGCATATCCATTCACACGATTGGTGATGCCATGTGAGAGTCATACATGAATATTATTGAACAAGCAAGCATTTCAAGAACCGTAATCTGGCAATGACCTTTCAAATTCAACATTCGCAGTTAACACATAGAACATTTTGAGCCATCTGCAGCTAATAAATATTGATTCATGGATGGGTTGATGATAAGCTACATTTGAAAATGAGAACAAGAGAATGTAAGGGGGTGGGAGGAGTACAGACTGTATTTGTCTTAACATTTGAAAATGTTGTCGCCAATAGAAAACCAAAAGAAATTTATAGGTTTATGTATATGAAATAGAATGCAAATTGTACGCTCAGTTGATAAATTTGAAGATCGACATCCAAAAAAAAGAAAGAGATTGTTGATTTTTCAATCGGTGACATTCTTGAGCGCATATGACGTGAATTAAAGAAACAAAATTCAAATGAAATGTGAAATTTCTTACCTATGAGATTACCATATACCATAAGACATAAGATGTAGGTGTGAACCATAAATTTACAAGTGCCCCAATTCAGCAAATTACACTGTTAAACCAATAACACACTAACCAAAGTACAACAAGTCAACCAATATTAAACTTAACTAGCAAAGCTCCTTGGGGATGAAATGAAAACTTCATCATCAATAGCTTCAAGATCTAATTCAACTTGAAACAAAAAATGTTAATATCTCCAACAATTCATATATATCAACGGATCTGTGAAGCAATTCATATATATCAACGAGATCAAACCTTCAATCTATCACACAACAAGATTCGGTTGAAAGAAAAGCTAAAATCGAAAGTAAATACTCGAAACCTTAAAAATTAAAGATTTAAAACCAAAATCAATAAATAAAACTTAAATAATTTTGTAGGATACATTTAGAGTAAGTGAGGAGGAGGTTTTTATTTCTATAGTTATCTTACGAGAAAATGAGAAGGTGGTTATGATGGTGGTTGCGGTGGAAGTGATAGTGAGAGACATGAAAGGGACGGAGGTGATGGGTTAGGAGGACGAAAAGATGATTAGTTCTTATTATTGTTTAGGAAATCTTAGAAGAGTAGAAAAGATAAGAGAAGGTGGTTATTCAGTGTTGGCGGAGGAAGAGATACAGAAAGAGAGAATGAGAAAGTTTGAAAAAACTCTAGGGTCTCGTGTAGAATTTTTTCGGTTGATTGATAAAAAATTATGTTTTTGATTCTCATACAGATTTGAGAAAAATTAAATAATAATAAACAAAATACTAAAAGTTCTTATTAAATATAAAAACATTATAATAATGTATTATGAGACATATGTAGGTGTAGCTTTGTCCCTTAATTGAGAAAAATCCAATTTAAAACAACACATATTTATCCGAGACACTTCTTTGGAGACATATATATTGTCTCAAACCAAAAAAACAATATGTCTCAAATTAGGCTATATGGTGTTGTCATGTATATGGAAAAACATAAGTGGATTAATTTTTTTTTGAGGGTCTTTCTTTGGCCGAGTTTGTCATGTATATGGAAAAACATAAGTGGATTATGGGTAGGTATGATTCGTTTATGGGAAACTAATTCATAAACATGTTACGTTCATCGCCCAATTCTATTGTCAAGCTCAATTAATGATTTGGGATTGTATTATATTAACAGTATAATATGATTCAATCGCTGCATACATTTCATTGTGTTTGTGGCACCAAGCAAGAAAAATAGTCTACATTGTATATCTCTCATACTTTTTATGTTATATTAGCTTAGTACATCATTAGCTTAGTCTACATTGTATATTAGCTTAGTCTACATTGTATATCTCTCATACTTTTGATGTTATATTAGCTTAGTACATCATTTAAAGCATGCCATGCAATGGATGTGAATGGAATTTTTCCAGGGATACGTCAGTGGGAGCAAGAAAATTCTGAGGAATTCAAGTTTCGGTGATTTAAGGTAAATTTGGTTCAAAATCATAGTACAATTTCTTTTTTGATTCACATGCATTTTACTGCTCATTAGATTTAACAATGCTTCTATTGAATAATTTCCGCACCATTGCGGTCGTCCGAGAACTAGAATTTCAGTTTTGGAACATCTTATACAGTGGTTTAGTGGATAGTACAAGTTTATTTTCTCGGGGTTCATGTTTATTTAATTTTGGATTTACATTTTTCTTCTTCTTAGTAATTCACAAATCGCTCACTCAATGCATTATTTGAATTGGGGTTAATAGTTACCTAAATTTGGGTGCCAAATTTTATTTAGCTCATCAATTGGATTAAAAGCAGAGACAATGTAAAAAACTTTTAAAAAATAGCCAAGTTAGATGGAAAATTTGTATTTCATTATAAAATTGAATCGGCTTAGATGGGTCGGGTTCAAAATATGCCATGTGGGATCAATGAGTGGAAAATATTAAGCGGATGTTTAGTGTTTTTGAACCTATTCTTAAACTGAATTAATGAATTGAGAACATGTGATGATCATGGTAAGATATTAATCTATTGGTGCATATCCACTGGTAGGAGTTGTCTTAAGAAGCTAAATAGATACAATATTGTGTTCCATTATCCTAGGACGTGATTAAAATATTATGATGCAATGGATAATAAGTATTTTAAAAACCGATGTGAGGCACAATACTGTGCAGTGGTTAGTGAAATTTTTAGCATTATTTTTAGTTACATTTGTTTGTGTACTAACCACCATTTTACATATACCGAATAAAATAAAGATTCACATTTGCTTTCATTATCAGTGTATCATTGACGAAACCAACCACACAAAAAGGGAGAGGTATGAAAGGTAAGAAACCAATTATTACGAATGAGATTGAAAAGGAAGGAAGAAGAAAGCTAACATAGTTAAATAAGAAGAAAAGATGTGGACAACAAAACAAAAGAAGGGTCGGGATCCTCCCAATTGGAATTTCATATCAGTAAGGTAAATATAGGTCAAAACTCAAATACCAAGTTTGGGAATTGTGATGTTATTTTATGATGTAACAAATTCTGTAAGGATCTAAAGTTTTGTTGAATGCTACTTAGATGACGAAGCTAAATGCTACTTAGATGAGATAGAACAACTATTGTAGGGAAAAAAAGGGAATGTGTATTAAAAGTTGCACGAATTTTTGTTGGTTATGAGTGAAACTTTGTCACCTGAACTACAAAATCAATCATCAAGAACCAAGTCGAGAATTACATTTTGTTGTATTCCGGTAGAATTAATTTATGAAATCCCGAACTCATCAATACCATATAATTAATTTATATTCTAATTTAATACCATCCTCTATCTCACTTCCTATTGCAGCATGGAAAAAAAGACGCAAACAAGTATTTGTTGGGACCAAAGAACTTTATCTTGGCACATCCGGTAATATGTCTCTTTATTTTAATTGGCATGTTTAAGAGCTTAATTGGTCTTTTTTTCCTTCGTACAATCATTTTATAATATCTATAAGAACTGCCTTTTTTCTAATTAATGGTTCTTTTTCTGTGTTCATCACTTCATTATAAAAAGATCACTAAGTCAACAACTAGGTTGATCCAGCGTCTTATTTGTTTTGTGTTTTGTATCCCACTTACTTTGGAAATGGCAGCTGATGTCTTGGCTCAAATGGAAGAGCACATGGTTTTCAACCATGTATTTGTGGGTTCGACTCCCACATATGGAATTCTTACTTAGGTAGGTTGGGTAGACTAAAAATTTCCATGCTTCCAATGACAAAAATAGCGTAACTATTATTTGATGACAAAGTAGGACTATGTCATATCACGGGCTGCCTGAAATAGTTTTATGGGTGTATTCATCAAATTCTATCTATTTAGCCGTTAACTAATGATTAGCTATATTAGTTAGTAGATAGATTAGTCGTTAAGTAAGCATTAGGGTTTATTTTGTATCGCACGGTTATTGTAAGGGGTATCGATATCCGACGGCCCATATGCTTTAGGGTCTTGAGCTACTCGTTATAAGAGTTAGCTTGTACGGAACTTGAGAAATTAATGAGAAAATAGTGAAGAAGGCTGCTCTCTGTTGGAGGCAGATAATTGATCTTTAGGGTTCTTAATATCTCTTGTCTTAACACGACAATTGGTATCAAGAGCAGGTTGGATCCATCATGACTGGTCCATCTAACAAGGACTTAGAGAAACACTTTGATAATCACACCAAAGAGATGAAAACTCTTCTCGCAAAACTAGCAGAAGACCTAACACTGATTGCAACTCGAGAATCTACTCAGAGGAAGGAAGATGCTGACAGGAATGATAAGTTATTATCATCAATAGAGAGGTTGCTTGTTCAATCACATGATACACAGAAGAGTACCGCAGCTGTTATCAATGAGTTCACATCAAGGAAGAAAGAGAAAGATCTGGAGGAAGAGTCCGAAGATTTCGAGTACAATGAGTCATCCAGAAATGGGGGTGCGGACCTATTTAACAAATCAAACTATCTCTCTCACAGGCCTCCAAAGCTGGACTTCCCAAGGTTTGATGGAGACAACCCAAGAGGGTGGATCCGTAAATGTGAAAGGTTCTTTTCTATCAACAAGAACATTGCAGAAAAAGATTATGTAGGTACTGCTTCTTTATACATGGAGGGTAAAGCGAATGCTTGGTTCTTTGACTACCAAATAGGTAAAGATTCTATTTCTTGGGGTCATTTTTCTCTTGCTGTGTGTACTCGTTTTGAAGATGTGTCCAATGACAATTATGTTGGAATGTTTAATAAGCTTGTGCAAATTTCCACTGTGGAAGAATATTTTGAGAGATTTTAAACTCTCAAGGCCATTATGCTTATTAAAAACCCCTATATGACTGAAGCCTACTTTGTATTGAGTTTCATGAGTGGGTTGAAGGATGAGATAAAAAAACACTATTCAGATGTTCAAACCCACCATCCTAGCAGAGGCATTTCAACTAGCTAAATTACAAGAACTCTCTGTAGATGGCCAACAGAGAAAGTTCAAATACTCTTTTAAACCTCAGCCTACCACCACCCATTTCCCTGCCTCTTCCTCCAAAAATACACCCCCCTCTACTTCCTTCAGAAACTCCATGAATACAATACCTTCTAAACCCACACAACCCTTCACTAGCAAACTCCAATTCAGATACCCACCTATTAAGAGGCTTTCCTATGAAGAGATGAATGAGAGGAGGGAAAAAGGGCTTTGTTTCAATTGTGACTCACCATTCAAGTTCGGCCATAAATGTAAACAACAACAAATTTATATGCTGTCTCTAGAATAGGGTGAAGAGGAAGAATAAGAACAAGAGTATCATGTTGAAGAGGAAGGGGGTACTGATCCTGTGGAATCAGACATGGAAATTTCTCTCCATGCTCTCACTGGTAACTCAAGCATTGAGACTATTAGGATCCCTGGTTTCATAAAGAAGAAGCTTATCTCAATACTAATTGACACTGGGAGTACACACAGTTTTATTGATATAGAACTAGCTCAACAATTGCAATGTGAAGTTGAACCCACATCTCAATTGTTAGTCACAGTGGCCAATGGTGACAACACAGTTAGCTCAGGGGTATGTAAGCAACTACCATGGTCTATGCAGGGGAGCAAATTTTTTGCTGATTTGAGGCTTTTACCCTTAGGAGGTTGTGACATGGTTCTTCGGGCTGATTGGTTGAGAACTTTGGGAGATGTGACTTTTAACTTTGAGAAGCTATGCATTATCTTTTTGAATCAAGGGAAGAAGATCACATTAAGTGGTGCTAGAGATAATCCTGCATTGAAGATGATGAGTGCTGGGGCTATCAAGAGATTCCTTAAGAAGAACACACATGGTCTAGTTGGGAAACTATTTTCTATCTCCACTACCTCTGCTAAACATCCAACACCACCTGCTATCCAGAAACTAATTCAAGAGTACTCTGATGTTTTCACTGAACCCAAGACCCTTCCACCAAAGACAAATCTTGATCATACCATTCCTCTCAAACCTAATTCAACACCTCCCAATCAGAGGCCCTATAAGTGTCCTTATATACAAAATTCTGTGGTGGAATCCTTGGTGAAGGAAATGCTACAAGATGGGATTATTCAAACAAGACATTTTGCATCTCCCATTCTTCTAGTGAAAAAGAAGGACAACTCTTGGAGGTTTTGTGTGGATTATAGAAAGTTAAATGATATCACCATCAAGGATAAATTCCCAATACCAGTGATTGATGAGTTGTTAGATGAGCTACATGGCTCCATGGTATTCACCAAGATAAATCTCAGGTATGGGTATTACCATATAAGAGTATTTGGCCCTGATATCCACAAAAAAGATTTTAGAACTCATGAGGGTCACTATGAGTTCATGGTTATGCCCTTTGGGCTAACCAATGCCCCAGCCACCTTCCAAGCACTGATGAATGAAGTGTTCAAGCCCTATATGAGGAAGTTTGTACTAGTATTTTTTGATGACATTCTAGTGTACAACCCATCACATGAAGAGCATGAGCATCATCTGAAGAAGGTATTTGAATTACTAAGGCAGCATAAGCTATTTTCCAAGGAATCTAAATGTTGTTTTGCACAAGAGGAATTGGAGTACCTAGGGCATATCATAACATCCAAAGGGGTTGCAGCAG
Organism: Papaver bracteatum; assembly: GCA_023529315.1. Taxonomy (NCBI): domain Eukaryota; kingdom Viridiplantae; phylum Streptophyta; class Magnoliopsida; order Ranunculales; family Papaveraceae; genus Papaver; species Papaver bracteatum. The sequence continues at coordinate 405,775 of JAJJWX010003512.1, forward strand.
ATCCCTCCAAGGTCTCCAGTATGATGTCTTGGCCCACCCCCACTACCATTAAGGAGTTAAGAGGATTCTTAGGGCTTACTGGGTATTACAGAAAATTTGTGAAGGGGTATGGGAGCATTTGCAAGCCACTAACTGATCTCTTGAATAAGAATGCATTCTTATGGGGTGAGGAAGCTGAGGTTTCATTTCAAGAACTCAAGAGAATATTGTGCAACACCCCAGTCCTTGCACTTCCTGACTTTTCAAAGCCATTCATTCTAGAAGCTGATGCTTGTGAAAAAGGAGTTGAAGTTGTTCTCATGCAGGAAGGCAGACCCATAGCTTACTTCAGCAATCCATTAGGACCCAAATCTCTTGGGTTGTCCACATATGAACTCTTGGCTATTGTCATGGCAGTCACCAAATGGAGGAGCTACTTGATGGGGAACCATTTTATTATACACACTGACCAGCAGAGCATAAAATATTTCATGGAGCAAAATATAACCACTGTGCTGTAACAAAGATGGCTCATGAAGCTTCTAGGATTTGACTATGAGATAAAGTACAAAAATGGAATGGAAAACAAGGCTGCTTATGCTCTGTAAATACTACCTGCTGCTTCTTGCCACTCTACCCAAACTTCACAACCTACTTGGTCTGCTGATATCATTAAAAGCTATGAGGATTTCAGCATTGCTCAAGGTATCATACCAAAGCTTCTTATCACCTCAACTACAGTTACCCACTATACTTATAATGGTGGGATACCAAGATACAAAGGAAGACTGTATGTTGGGGCTGGGAATGGAATAAGGAATGCAATCATCACTTCCTTACACTCATCAGCAATTGGGGGTCATTCTGGTATGCAGGGTACTTACATGAGAGCCAAATCTTACTTCCATTGGCTAGGTATGAGGGCTGAGATCATTGAGCTTGTTGCATCCTGTGACACATGCCAAAGAAATAAAGGAGATCACACCTACCCAGCTGGGCTTCTATAGCCTCTACCCATACCAGATCATGCATGGCAACACATCTCCATGTACTTCATAGAAGGACTGCCAAAATCTGGAGGTAAAGATGTTATATTAGTAGTAGTAGATAGGCTCACCAAGTATGGGCATTTTATAGCTCTTAGACATCCCTACACAGCCTCAACAGTAGCTCAGCACTTCCTCAATAATGTTTTCAAGCTGCATGGCCTTCCAGCTTCCATCACTTCTGACAGAGACAAGGTTTTCATTAGCAATTTCTGGCAGGATCTCTTCCAAGCTATTGGCACCATCTTACACATCAGTATAGCTTACCACCCTCAAACTGATGGGAAAACTGAGAGGGTTAATAGTTGTCTTGAGAACTACTTAATATGCATGACTGGGCATCAACCCAAGGCTTGGAGTAGATGGCTACCTTTAGCAGAGTGGTGGTACAATTCCAATTATCACACCAGCCTGCACATGACCCATTTTAAGGCCTTATATGGATACCAACCTCCTCACATGGCCTTCCCCCTCAGTGTTACCACTTCAGTTACTGATGTTGAGAAGTACCTCAAGGAGAGAGATTTGATGCTCAGCCCACTCAAGGAATCATTACATAAGTCTCAAGAGAGGATGAAGTTATTCTCAGATTCTAAAAGAACTGACATATCCTTTGAAGTAGGAGATCTTATATATCTCAAGATACAACCATATAGGCAGACTTCAGTGGCATTGAGGAAGAATATGAAACTATCTGCAAGATACTATGGGCCCTTCCCCATAGAAGAAAAGATTGGCTCTGTAGCCTACAAGTTGCAGCTACCTGCAGATTCCAAAATACATCCGGTTTTCCACGTTTCTCAACTCAAGAAGAAGGTTGGGGCTGCCGTTATCCCTATTCCTCAATTACCTTTGGTAGATCAGCAAGGGTTGATCAAAGTTGACCCCCTAGCCTTATTAGGAGATCGAGAATTCAATCATGGAGGTATTATGGTACGCCAGTTACTCATTCATTGGACCAACTCGACTCCAGAAGATGCTACCTGGGAGGATGAGACTCACATTCATGTTCATTTTCCCAAGTTTCATCCTTGAGGACAAGGATGTTTACCAGGAGGGGGTATTGTCATATCACGGGCTGCCTGAAATAGTTTTATGGGTGTATTCATCAAATTCTATCTATTTAGCCGTTAACTAATGATTAGTTGTATTAGTTAGTAGATAGATTAGTCGTTAAGTAAGCATTAGGGTTTATTTTTTATCGCACGGTTATTGTAAGGGGTATCGACATCCGACGGCCCATATGCTTTAGGGTCTTGAGCTACTCGTTATAAGAGTTAGCTTGTACGGAACTTGAGAAATAAATGAGAAAATAGTGAAGAAGGCTGCTCTATGTTGGAGGCAGATAATTAATCTTTAGGGTTCTTAATATCTCTTGTCTTAACACGACAGACTCCAACAGAAGATATGGAGTTGGACCAGGGTGTTGGAGAAGCTTTTAAGAAGGCATCTCTCTCATCCTCTCTTGAGGCTAAACCTTCATGTAACTGCTAAGATTGTTTGCACGAGATATATGAGTAGCTCAAATTTACTTCTAGGATATCCTATCTTTGTTCATACAGCGTAAAGGTAGTTTTGATTTTTCAGTTGGGTATTTCTTCACTAAAAAAATTAATTTTTCGTCTCTTCGTAATTTAATTTGTTGATGATAACTTAATTATCAATTTCGGTCTTTTTTTTTTCTAGGTTTCTTAGAAAATTACATTGTTAAAAATGTGATTTCTGCTGCAAGAGTCATTAAGGATTTCCTTTACATGCATTGTTAGGAAAAATCCATCACTTCGGGAGGCAAGTCATGAGGATATATTATGGGGTCACCTAGGTTGGTAGGTATGCTAAACGACTACTAAATTAGTTGGGATATCATGTAGCTCTTAACCAGCACTCGAAGGTGCCAATATCGAATTAATGAAAAATGACAGGTTACTGGCTTGATACCAGTTTTGGGGAAAGCGATGGATATAAATAATATATCATATTGTATTATACATACATAAAGTCTTTTTAAATGTAGAATCATGAAATTATAATTTCTCATTGATCATCTGATATAAAGTAATTTCTCATGGGTTACTATCTTAACCCTCACCATAGGTTATTAGCTCAAAATAAGCGGTTTGTTCATATATGACATTTTTGTTTATTCTTTTCTTCACTACTTCTTTAACTACCTATATTTTATGTCAGTGAACAACTCAATATGTAGGGGCTTCTAGCGACCATCATAAGGATTTATCTCCTCTATGATTTAAAAAAGAAAAAAAAAACACGAATCAAGACATATCAAGTATCATATGCTCAACTTTTAGCCATTGAATTCTTTGGAGAGTTTCACATGATGAGTTTATGTGACATCATGAATTGTCAAAACCCTAAAAAATTCCAGTTATAATGGTGTGAAGTAATGTAACTGGATGTAATTTCCTTTTAAAGGAAGTGATGGTGGATACGCAAAGGATTTTTACTGTATGAATCTCAATATTGATTTATACTGTGTTTCTAACCTTATTAAATATTCCCAGAAAATATGAGTATGTTGCCACACCTCCATTATTGTGTACACTAATCTGTCTTATCCATCTTCTTTTCTTCCCTCAATGGTGGTAGATGAAGGAAATGTTATTTGTTGAAGATCAAGTTTGTGGTTTTTAATATCAGGTTTGTTGTGTCAGCATATTTACATTTGGATCATGTGTCCTTTAAATATGTGGTTTCTTTGCAATAATTTTTGTTCATTCTATTTGGAGCAATTGCACTCACTTTGTTTTCCTTGATAACACTCTTCTAATGGTGCATGGTGGGAGAAATATATGGTAGACTAATCATATCAAAGGGAGAAACATCTTTGCGTGGAAAGGGTAGATTACTTGATAACATGAGACAACTTAATGTACAATAATCCATTCAATTTCTTTAGATTACCCCTCCATCTCATAAATGTTTTAACAACCTATCTGGGATAACGAATGATCATGATAAATAATATGCTGCAACATGATTGCATTGGTTAGGTGGATCAATTTAGTCCGGAGGATCAGTACAGGGATAAAAGTACGATTGTAGGGCAAGCGTATCTCTATCAAGTGTATGAAAAGTCATGGGATTAGTGTTGTATCTCTGTACCATAGTTATTTGATCAAGTCCTTGCCATTAACTTTAAAATACTCTTTTTTCCGCTGAGCTAGAATCGAGGAGTTTCCTATGTTTTCTGATGAACTAGAATCGAGGAGTTTCCTCTGTTCAACTACTCAGAAAATTTGTAAGCAATCAAATTGGTTACATATACTTAATTAAATGATTAGAAAAACAAGTAACAACGTATTAGAATCTTATCTGCTAAAAAATACTGCATACCAAATTGAGCAGGCGTATACAATTTTTTTTAACCAAATTGATGCTTTAGTATCACTTTGTTGTACATGTCTTTTGTTAAGTAAAAGACTAACATACTGTACTTTAAAAGTAAATTACTAGCAATTTAATGTTTCGTGGAGTTGACCTAATTTGAGCATATCATTCTCTAAATATATTGAAATATGTTTGGTAGAGAAAAAAGACATCTCATTTGTTGTTATGTAATCATTATCATCGTTACATTCTAAAGTAAACTAAGTTGCTTCCTAAATAGTCTTCCTATTTTCACTGGGATCATCCGGTTGTGGCGTACCGGTCATTATGACTTCGTTGTCCCCGGATATGAGCCCATGTAAATTTATGTCGTGGTTTCAGCAGTAAAAAAAAAACATGGTACTACTTTTTGTTCTGGGAATTTGCTTCTTCTTGAATTCATTGACTCATACCTCCAGATTGATCAATACTCTAGAGGCATTGGTAGTTGTCAATGCAAGTGCACCTGTTGCAAGGTATAATGGTTTTCTAGGTAACAAAAAGATATAATTGTCGCACATGTCTTGGTTAATTAGAAAAGGACCACTAACCTCGAAACATGCTTACAAACGTTCCAATAATGATAACAATTATTAGAGTATTGATGAAATTAAATCAAGTGATTGATTATTATTATTTTTTTGCTGGAAATAAGTGCCTAAATGCATACTGATTCGATTAGTACTAATATTATTAGGTGTTTACTAATGTTATAAAATTATGAGTACCCTGGAATGAGAAATATATAAATTGACGCTAACATGGGAGGTTGAGCCGGGGCCGTAAGGCCCCGGTGATACCTAATAATAACAACAATTATAATTGCGGAAAGTAAAAGTAAATAACACAACAAAATTTTATTAACGAGGAAACAGCAAATGTAGAAAAACCCCGGGACCTAATCCAGAATTGAATACTCTCATAATTAAGCCGTTATAAAAAATCTAAACCAACTTCGTATAGTTGAGACCAAGCAACTAACCCTAGTTCACTTAGTTTATTCGATATCCTTGCGCTTCCGACATTCAATAAGTGCACGCAATGGAACAATTCCTTTGGATCTTATTGGTAACAACTCTATTGATTATTTCCAGATAAAGATATCTCAAGTCATATGCAAAGGCTCTTCCGTTTAAACTAATAAACTCCTTTTCCAGGTTAGATCAATCCAATCTCAATTACCTAAGTAATAATATTTGGATTTGTAATAATCAAAATAGATCTCAAGAGAACTATTAGGTGTTACCGATCTCACGCAACTAATCAATCGAATAAACCTGATTCTAGTTGGATGCCTGGTAGGCTCGGAAAGATACCTACTTCTATGTATAAACTGCAAGTGCACAGTGTCGACAAGCAACACAGGGCAAGCACAGGTCGAACCACAAAGACTTGGAGAATGTAGAAGTTGATTCTAAATCCTGATTCAGAGAGTAACCAAAAGCGGTTTGATTTTGTCGATACGACGATATGATTTTCAAGTGACTGAAATAATAAAAGTAAAAGATGCAAATAACAAGATATGTAAACAATGATAATATGGATACTAGGGTATTCAAATCCACCAATAACCTATGATATGCATTCAACTTGTAATATTATTCTTGTCCTTATAGTAGATTCAAGTCTACCGTATAACTAAGGTGTTTCTCCAATGGATAATTTAATCACAACTAAAGTATTTCTCCAAAGCATTAATTGTCTAATTAAGCACAACTAATCTAAAGATCAATATTTGGTTAAGCATGAGTTGTAGCATAATCAACATAGAGATATTCTAACTACAATGGATACATGGCATACATTGTGAGAGAAAGATGTTGACAAAATTGGATTAAATTATATCTTTAAACAATTCTAAACTTTCAAGAACAAGATACAAGATATGAATACATACCAATGAGTTGCGGCTTCATTTAAACCCTAGCAAATGAAACTAGAACATGAAGAACATTACAACAAAACTTAAATTTGATAAAATAACATGAACAAGCTATTCTTGGATGAGTTTTCAACACAACAACCCTCTATATTTATACACAAAAAGTCTCTCACACTTGGGATCCGAATTTCATCAGAGCAACCACTCAACAATTAAACAAAACATGTTTTCTTAATTGATGGATAGAATGGAATACAATGGGGTGAGGTGGATGTTTTGGAAAGAATCCAATGGGGGTGAGGTGGATGTTTTGGAAAGAATCCAATGGGGGTGAGGTGGAAATGAAAGAATTGGGGATGAGGTGGAATGGTTTTGGATCATGGGTTGTTTAATCCCATGAATTTGTAAACAAAGTTGCCACCGATGCGCGAGCGGGTTGCAACGCTTCCAACTTTCTTCTCTTTTGTCTTATCAATTCTTCCAAGCTTTATTTAGTACTTAAAAACACAAAATTAATTAATACAAATATTTATTCTTGAAGATGGTAAGAATGCAGAATTTGGGATAATATATGACTTTGAAGCGCGAAAGATGAGTTAAGTGCCAATGAAAAGGTGTATGAATATGCAATATTTGGCACTCATCAATGCCGATCAAGGTTTGTGCTACACAAAGATATGAGAAACCAATAACAAATATTTTTTGTCTTCAAATCTTATTTAATCTTCAATTAAACCTGCACAACACCACTTGAATCTATTGTGATCAATCACGCACATAACGGAGTCTGTTAACAATGGATTATTACAAGATGTCTTTAGATCTACAAATAGTTCTAAATATCACGTCGACACTTCGATTTAGTTTGAGTGAATCTTATATCAGAAGAGAAGATTCTCAAGAATAAACAAACAAGGTGCAATCAAAATTCAACGACCGTTAGTCAATCAAATCAATCGAAAACTAATAAACTGCAATTATATAGTTTCCCACCAACACTACTCGTAGAGCTTCTTGATCCCACAGAAGTCTTTAAGTGAGGGGTTGTAAGAGATTTCGCCTAATTGGGGTACTTTCCTCTCCGGATAGATGGCTCCACCATAAACAACAAAAAGATGAAGTTTGCCTGGCTCTAAGGATAGTTTGCTTGAAATATAAACTTAGGTATTTATAGATCAAGGATGTTTGGACATCAAGGAATTTCCTTAAACCGAAAGTATTCTGAAGATATGCAATAAATGCCTATTCGGTTTTTCATAATTCCAGGAAATACTTTGTTTAATATTTTCTGAAATCTCTCAATAGAAAATCTCCAATTAGTAAATGCACATTGCTAATTTTTATTCTCTAGAGATATGCATTTAATTGCTGGTAATTAAAGAAAATAAAACTAACAACCTTAATTAAAAGATTCTTAATTTATTTCGGACCGGGATCTCCTTGAGTAATTAAGGAATATCTTTGAACAATAAAAGATAAGAGTTATTGTTCGTGTTTAAATTATGTTGACATCTTTTCTTTGTAAATCCTCTTTTATATCTACAATCTTGGAATCGATTATACCACACTTCCAAACAAGTTTAGAATTGGTTCTATTGTATTCCAAGACACGTGATTGATCAAATATCAAATCACATCCATGGGTTCAATCGGTTCTACCAATCACTAGGATCGGTGATACCTTAAATATGAAACACTTGTGATCGGTCACACAAGTTACCAGGACCGGTTACCAGGATCGGCTGCATCAATTACCAGGGCCGGTTACCATATACTCATGGTATTGCTTGTGATTGGTCACACTAGTCACTAGGATCGGTTACACCAATTACAAGGATCAATTAGACAACTCTTTTGTGATCGGTCACACCAATTACAAATATCGATCATACCATCTCAGGTAATTACTTAGGATCGGTTACACTAATTAATCAAAACTAGTTATACCAAATCATAAGTCAGGCATTGTGATTATTTATACCAAGATACATAACAAGTTATGATCGGTTCTGCCAACTCACACATATTGGTAATCCAAAGATATGCAATGAATAACAATACCAATAAGCCTAGCGATTTCCCTTTCGATTCATAAAACAAGTTCATGAATGTACTTCCTTTAAAAAAAATTAAAACATTGTTTCCTATGATGAAATCTTCGCCTTTACCCACTCACATAATCACAATAGCATTCATATGATTATGTCGATGTCATATCTACGAAGTTCAAAAGATAAGCGTTATACATCGTAGCCTAACTCCTTAATACTATGATCATATGATCACGTCTCAATACTAGAGTAAAATATTCATTCATAGCTTTGCAGTTATGTTTTCAATATAGCACAACTTAAAAGATACGTTAAGAATGAAACAAATCAAGTCAAAATTACTAACCTCAAGAGGAAGGATGATGTCGTCATTGTAGCTCGTTACTTCTTCACATTCTCCAGGTTTTCGAGTAATACTTATATGTCTCATATTCTTAGACTTTCTAGTCTAACCTATACGAAGTTGTCTCTAATACATAATCAAGCGACTCTTAGATGAGTTTTGATTCACTAAATTATGACAACCAAACTTGACATACCAATGCTTGGTGGGTTCAACCGAGCTATACTCTAACAATATCCCCCTTTGTCAATTTTAGTGACAAAACTCTTAATACATATGGATAAACAAATTATAAGAATTCATTATACGTATGCTTGATTCCAAGTTTCAACAACACAATAACCTACATATATTCAATCAATAAATGTCGTTGTTGACATTTGAATAACAAAGCTTATACTGCCCCTAAAGGTAAGATAGGTAGATATTCAATTTGAACATCTTTGTTATTCCCCTTTTGTAGTCAAGATAACTACAACAACAATATGATATGTTTCTCCCCCTTCGTCAATGCTTTACTCTTTCGTTAGATATAACGTTTAAGCATAATTATCCTTTCCTTAGTAATTGCAAATCACTTGTTTACTCCATATATTTCTCCCCCTTTTGTTCACAAAATGACTAAGGTTCAAGCAAATAAAGGTCCAACCAAAAGGATCTTACAAATCTAAAAGACTTGTACACAACCTATAAGAGTCAAGCACGAAGGTTTCACATACCACTTTAGACAACCAATATTAAAATCAAAACTACAAGTAATTTAGTTTTAATATGTTATCAAGGAAAACTATTGCCCGAAGTAATTTTACCTAATAGTTTAACACATTTACTAAGAAACTTAGTTCCCTTGTTAAACCGATTGTAAACATACAATCGCTTATTTCGATAAGACCAAAATAAAGATCAGAAATGACTTTATTTTTCTCATCAGGTTATAATTATTCAGACGATAACTTAGACCTTTCTCTTTAGATAATACAAGTACTAGGTTAGTTAACTAGTATTTCTTGTCAAGGCATTCGATTAGACTTGAATAACCGAATCCTTCAATTTGATAAGTCTAACTAAGATCATAATTAACTTAGTTTCTCTTATCCGACCGGAATTGAATTGGACTAAAAAAATGATACCGTATTTTTTTAAGCCGTAAACAATATATACAAACCAAAATAAATTGACTTCAACAATTATTTTCTAAAGCAGAAGCAATTGAAACAAACATAGACATTATAGCACCGTAATTGCACCAAAATTTCGTTAAGCAAAAACACTTGATACCAAGCAATAAAGAAGATACCAAACAATATGCCAAATAAATTGACATAATTTTTCTTAACCGGAAACAATTGAATCACACACACATACATCCATACACATCATAATGGAATAAATCAAAAACTGATGTTTATTTTCTTCAAATAAGAATCTAATCTTATTTCTTATTGTCATCTACTTGTTTCCATACAAGGGTTCTCTCAATCCCACTTGTAATTCAGTTTAAGGGAAAATCTCATCAAGTAGAGACTGAAACTCCCACAAAAAATCCTCATAATGATTAAGAGTGTTGGTAAGATTCATAACATTACTTGACGAATTCTCATGGGAAGTTTTTAGTAACTCTTTATAGTAGAGTACTCGTTTTCATTCATCATCAACTCTTTCGTCAAGTAAAACTCTTCTTCCGATTAGACCCAGTACACCATCGAGTAAACTGGATGCATGCACCTTTGAAGAGGATATAAGTTGAATTAAATGATGGCAAATATTACTGCACAAAGTCAGCCTATCAGAAACTAAAAAGTCAAGATGTTTCTCAATCTTGTGAAGACAATAATCACTGACAATCTCCCCGCAAACTATTTCATTCATTACATAGAGAATTTGATAGCACTTTTCTTCAAACATGCGAACAAGTTTCTTGGTGAGAATCATCGTTGTCAGTTTTCTCCTTAGATCTTCATTCAGTATCATCTTTGAAAGTACGCTTGTGAGAACCTCAAGATGAATATTTTGAGAAATCAAAATATTTATCTTATTCGAGAATATTACAAAAACTTGCTGAATAATCCAAGTTTTTATTTCCGATATTGAAAACACATCTATTTTTTAGAAGATATATTTTCAGAAACAAGCTCTTTCGAAAGAGGAGATACCGATCCATACATGGATTTTTAGGAAAACAAATGGCCCATAGGATCGAAAATCATCCCACGAGTTATAAGTTATGCTTGAGGGATTTTTAAACATAAGATAACTTGACTCGTTAAGATTACCGATTCCTTTTAGTCTATCACTGGTTTCGAAGAAAGCATTTTGTGGTGAGTGCATATGGCTACTTTTCATAAAGAAGATGAGGGAATACTTATTTTTATTAATCTTGTAAGATTGAAGTATTTTATTATCTCAAATCATATTGTAATAGGATTTTATAACAATATTGTTTTTTAATGCAGTAGGAATTATTACTTTATTAGTAACATTTCGAGTTATTAGATTCTCCATTTTAAAATACCCTTCCATATGGTTTCTTCTAAAATCTAATCCAACATGATTGTTTTTGAATATTGATGATACAGGACCAAAGGTAAGATTCACAAGTCTTAAGATTTTGATATGACAATTTTTCTTAGTGAAAGGTTCACAGAGAGAAACAAAAGCAACTGAAGAGATATATCATAACTCATCCAAGTCAACATAATAAAACCCTTGTAGGATTGCATTGATTCCTTGTTTGAAAAATCCATCATATGAGGAAATCAATGGGTTGTCTCTTAGATCTAAGAGAAATTTTCTTGATAAACAACAAGTTCCCGCCCAACTTCTAAGCGATTTTTCATATGAGAGTATCACATTCTTCATTCGCATCTTCCACCAAGGGACCTTGAAGATGTCAAATCTTGCTACTACGTTAATTGAATCACCCATTAGATTCAATTCTCATAGTTTGGATCGCACCAAACACAGATTGTTAGATATTTTCGTGTTTGCCTGCTCCGATACCAATCGAAAATACGAGGGTAACCAAATACACCACAATCTATTATTTATCCACCTATAAGTCCTCTTACCGAAAATGATTATATATGGACAAGATCGAGACAGTACGAAAAATCGGTATTCACACTTTGTGTGATCGTCTATGGATACAAGATCGAGACAATACAACAATCAAAGTGTGATTAGTTGATAACAGGTTTGGACTTAACCAAACTCTATATGATCACTATCAAGTAAAGCAGAGTTAACGTTTGTATAATTTACTTTAAATTATAATAATCGCAACAATTATAATTGCGGAAAGGAAAAAGAAATTTCACAGCAAGATTTTGTTAATGAGGAAACCATAAATGCAGAAAAATCCCAGGACCTAGTGCAGAATTGAATACTCTCATAGTTAAGCCGATATACAAAATCTAAACCAACTTCGTATAGTTGAGACCAAGCAACTAACCCTAGTTCACTTAGTTTCTTCAGTATCCCTACGCTTTCGACATTCGATAAGTGCACGTATGGTCGGTTGTCAGCCGACACAAATATAATTTCACTTTCTTACTTCCTAAAATAAAAATAGTATGCGATAAGAAAGAGTTCGTATCCACGGAGAGGCTTTTTGTTGTTATGCAAATTTTCAGTTTCTTAGTAACCAAAGGGGGGGGGGGGGTTGAGTTATCAAAGCTATAAACTAATTTAAAAGCAATAAAGTATTAAAGTAATCAATATGGAGAAAGTATTGGTCACGGGATAATTTCATTCACAAACACATATTTTCATTAATGACTAGAATTGAAATTTAATCTCTCATTTACTAAAAGTCCTAGGATACCTTGATCGCAAGAATACCCCGCTAATTCCCTGATTTCATCACAACCACATTAAAAGATGCATGTGTGAATTCTTCCTAGAAAGCAACCTAAAGTGTAAAAGCAAATTAGATTTAACTCCCTAAAAGCAATAATATATATGGAATAAGACTAATCAAGGCAATCGAAATTTGTAAAAGCACTACATCAATTTAACCCAAGTTATGATTCATATGTGACTAGTAGGATATATCTCTACAAGTACTACCCACATTTATGCTACTTAGAATCAGGGATTAACAACGTTTTCGTATTGAAAACCCTAATATAGCTCTAGAAATGAATGCAAATCGGATTGATTCCGGACTCAACCAATCAAACAATCAAATCATATACAATATAAACAATGAATCAGAAACAATAAACTTGAGACAAAACTAATGCATTGAATCAGATTTTATTTGTGAAATCCACTTTATATCCCATAACCAATAAAAGGTATTTAGCTACTCATGGTTTTTTGATTCAACATAATTATTATCAAAAATAAAATGAAGAACATGAAAAATAAACGAAAGCAAACCCTAGTAGAATCGCTCTCCTCCAAACTCCAGTAGAAAAATACGTGATAAGTGATAAGTCCAAAAGAATAGAAACTTCTTTTTTTTATAGCCTTCCCACTTTCCAAAATTAGGTCTTCAAAGTCCATCACCAAAAAGTCCACCAAGCCCATGAACCATGTGTGAGAAAAACCCATGTGAAAATATGACCCAAAAAAAATGTTCGCCATAAAACTGTGGTTTTTGGCCGGAATATGCCCGGAATCCGGCGCCAGAAAGGTATCTCTGGTGACCGGAAAAGTCCACCCGGTCACCTGGGAAGTCGGACCGAGTCAGATGGTTCAACTCGGTCAAAATTACGAGTCAATGTGAGTCAGGGTCTCAACTCAGCTTCCATAAGTTAGAATTGAAATCAGCTAGCTGAGTCGTCTAACTGAGCTGAATGGTCTTGCCTAGGCCATTGTACTGACCTGATTCGGTGTTGCACAATCATTGTGCTCAGCCATGATGGCTGTCCTGAAATTGCAACTGCACAGCGCCATCGAAACTGTCACAGTTAACTCGTGTAGTACCAAAAACATGTATGACTATACTAACTCAAGGCAACATCACCTATATAATCATGCCTGCACCACTCAATTCTGCAGCTCTAATCACCTATTCTGCAGCTTCAACTGCAATTTCTTGTCAATACCAAATAACTCCACTCAACTATCGAGCACTTGGCTACAGCAGCACGCGACAATACTTGCATTTTCACCACTGCATCAGTTAGTCAACAAACAAGACCACCATGTTTCTGGCACCAGCTAACCCTTATATACAATTTCTTCCTTTAACTCATTTCTTCCCTTCCACCACTGCAACACATATCTTCTAGTCTTGCATAATCTGTAGCTGCACCATTTCACTGCTATCTTCCTTGGCTTCCCAACAATTTCTACACCTGCACTTCAGTTAACTCCAGTTCCATGCCTGCATTTCCATTGTTCTATGAACTGTAATAACACCATCTCAGTAACCTCCAGTTCCATGCCTGCAATGCCGCCTCCATATCTTAGCAGCACCACTGCCTTATCTCTAGCAGCTTCATATCCTGCTGCTACAAACACTTCCATCTATGCAACCAGCTCCACAACTAATTGCATCAGCAGCTCCTCGGTCCCATGGTCATCTCCACTTGCACCAGACCCATTCCAGGCCATGTCCAGCTCTGTCCAAAACCACCACTTCACTTATACAACTGCAGTACCCAATGCAATCAATTACTAGCTCCTTGTTTCTACAACTTGCCCAATTAACTGAATTTCATTGTTTGAACAGCTCCATGTTGTTCACCATTCAGTTCTCCACTGCCAAACCATTTGAATCTTCACTTACATTGCAATACCCATCATAGACCACCTCCAGCTGCACATTACAACCACCAGAACAAGTTACTATCAATGCCTAACATTCTTCTAATGTAATTCAAGCATTCATTCATTCCTTGTTTCTTCTCAAACCATTTGCAACTCTGTAGATCAACACCCAAGTCTACCAGATTCAATTCACATTTTCTATAATTCCAACTCACACAACACTAACCCAAAATTCTCATATCACCAAATTCTTCAGTCACAACTTCTCAATCTTCATAGAAGACCCAAATCCTGAACCAACCCATCTTCATTAGTATCAACTCCAAACTCTCCGAGGAAATCATACCAACTGAAACTCCAAGTTTTCGATCAAAACCATCAATCAGTCACCAACATCAGCAGCAAGCACACATCACATATCCATTTGATTTTCGAAATGAACCAAACCCATCAATTCGTATGTTCAATAGCAATTGAGAAAAACCCATGTCTGTGATGCTTTCCAGGACTCCAGAATCACCAAACCCATCTCATATTTTTACATTTACCGTTCAATCATAATTTTCTTCCAAAACCACAAAAACCCTATGTTCTGTCTCTTCTAAATCAAGTAATCAACAACAACAACAGTTAATTACTTCTAGATCAATTTCTCCTTCTCTTATCTTCGAATTCCCATCTCAATATCCTCACATAGGTCTGATTCGCCCCCTTTCTCTAATTCTCAGTGATACTGTGCCTCTATTTCAGTAATAGCAGTTGATGCTACGCATCCATTCTTCTTTAGTGAACTAATGATTGAGAAGCTCTGAATTCTAGGGTTATCGGCTGGGACAGTTATTGCAGCTGGTTTTTCTGATAAGGGGTGGCCAAATTGGCATCCCCCTAACCTCATCCAACATATGTTTAATGCTCATCCAAATAATTGCCTCTTAACCTTGACTAATTGGTCTATAGTTCTCCTCCAAATAGATCTTTCCTTTAACCTTGACTGGGCTCCAGATAGTGTTTTCCCATGAAATGACAGCTGCCCCTTTTTGCTCAAAATACACAGATTCTTCTTCTTTCGCTCCAAATGGCTCCAAAGCACCTAATAAACTCAAACTCACACATAAGATACATAATTTGCATGAAAAATAGAAAAGAAAGCATAAACTCTAGATAGTAAATACGGTGTATTATACACCTATCAAATTCCCCCACACTTAGACTTTGCTAGTCCTCGAGCAAATCAAATAAAATAATTCTAAAAGATACATACAACTCCCGTGAGCGTTTTCTAGAGAAATACCCACACAATCTACATTTCCAACTTACAAGTTCTCCGAAAAGATAATATCCAACGCGCTAAGAAGACATAGAGATTCTGCACACTAGTCATAAGAAGTTAGACACAAATATGAACACAATCTCATTCTTAAAAGTTGAGAGAGATAAAACCATCCCTTATCGAAAGAAATTCGGGTTCGGAGTGATCAAAAGTCTTGACTCTGCCTCCCAAGAAAGGGTTTTATGAAATTGCACTCAATAATAAACAGCTCTTTATGGGTCACACATGTGTCCAGGTAGGAATGAAGAGAGAATCCTGCGACACGTTGAATAGTAGGAAGGCAATCCCTCCGAAATGTTTTGAAAACCCACATCTTTTATTCATTTTGAAAAGTAGGAATTACCTATAGGTACTAGTTTAGTGATACTAGTTAGTGGCAGGTCCACCCACTAAAGCCCAGTAACTAGAGGTCCATAATAAAAAGAAAACATAAAAAAGGACCCAATTTTTTAATCCCAGGTCCTGCACACGTGTGGGTTCATGTATGTAAAATTTAAAAATACCAAAAATGCCCTTCCTTATTTAATAGACCTATAAGCACGAGGGGAGAACATTTGACATTTCATTTTTCATTTTCATTTTCTATTTCCTCTCACTGTTGCGGCTATGTACTAGATCTAGATGAATAATCACATTTTTTTTTTCATTTCATTACTAGATTTGATTATACCAGTTCCATTTTGTTGGTTTCAGATTTGTTTCAGTTCGTTTTTGTATATGAAGCAACAGTACGTATATCCCGTACTGACGGAAACCTGGTTTGTTTTTGAGAAGAAGAAAAAGAAGAAGAAGAAGCATCGTTATGATTTACGAAGAGAAGATTGTTTGTGTTTCTAGGTATGTTTTATAATCATTTTTTTGATTATTTTGTTCGTTTTCATTCTTTTCATTTGTTTTTTTGATTGTATTATGAAGATCAAATTGATTTTCATGACGTTTTTTTGTTTTTAGATTCGTTACAGTTTGCTACTGTGTATGAATTGACAGTACGTATACGACGTACCGATATAAAATTCTTTTGATTCTATTTTATCCAAAATTTCGCCACTTTTTTTGGGTTGATCCATTAGTACTTATATGTAGTACTGAAATATGTTCTTTAATTCGGTTATATTCAGAGTTTTGTCATTGTTTTTGGGTTCGATCCATGAGTACATATGTGTAATACTGAACTATCTGCTTTGATTCAGTTATATTCAGAGTTTTGTCATTGTTTTTGGTTTCAATCCATGAGTACGTATGTGTAATACTGAAATATGTTCTTTGATTTAGTTATATTCATTATTTTTGGATTCGATCCATGAGTGTATTTGTGTTGCACCGCGTTTTTTAATTGATTATTGGGTTCGATCCAGATAGATAGTCATGTTTTATGTTCATTTTATTAGTAGATCTGATGTTTTAATTCCATTTTGTTGGTCTTTGGTTAGTTTTTAGTTTGCTTTTGTGTATTAATCATCAGTACGTATATGACGTACTGGTGGTTTTTGATGAAAATAGTCCAGACCTAGTTATAAAATCATGTTTTACGTTTGTTTATTTTGTAGTTCTGGTATTTTAGTTTCATTTTGTTGGATTTTGGTTTGGTTTAAGTTCGGTTTTGTGTATTATCCATCAGTACGTATATGACGTACTGATTTTCCTGTGTTTACTATGCTTCTATATGTTTGGTTTCAGTTTTTGCTTGTGCATTAAACATCAGTACGTATATGACGTACTGTTTTTACGAATCTTGATCATAATTATTCGATTTTTTGGTTAGATTATGATGGTTTTAGATTATTTGAACTCTCAATTTGATATTCTTGTTATTTCATTTTTTATTTTCTCAAAATCATACTTATTTGTTGTTTCAGGGGTATTATCCATCAGTACATATGTTGTATACTAATACAAACTACTTTTGATTCAATTTTATTATTAGTTTTATCACTTCTTGTTGTTTGATCCATAAGTACATATATGCGATACTGAAATAAGACTCTCTCAATACTGTTATTTTTGTCATGGAGTTGTTTTATATAGTGAATTAACAGTACATATATTGAATACTGAAAAATTGCTTTTTGAATCTGTTTTATACATAGACTTTAGTCAGTTAATTCTTATGATCTTGGAAGTGCATATATGGAATACCGAAATAAAATTGAACCATCGTTAGGTAATATTGATTTTGATGTTTGTCATATTACTTGTACTGTTCATTTTTATATGTTATTCATATATGGATTGTTGTTGTGTTTTAATTGTTACATTTTGGTCACATTTACAGGTTCAATATGCCTACTTTTAAGAGTGTTGCCGCTTTGGGAGGAAGTGGTCCAATGGGAGTGGAGCACTAGAAAGATCTTGTTTATTTTAGTATATGAATTTTTACATATATGTAGTGAAAATTTTCATTGTAACCCGTTTCTTTAAGTACATCATATATGTACTGCTGAATTATTTTGGAAAAAGCAACTAAAGTAAGTGATGAACTTGTGCAAATAATGAAATTTAACCTGCAAGCAGTGTAACAATTATGTACTCAAATTTTGTAAGCAGTGTAGTAGATATGTACTCAAATTATGTAAGCACTGTAGCAGATATGTACTCAAATTTCATTATAGGTACCGATGGATAACACTATAAACATCACCTTCAACGTCAAAACATGTGTTGAACCTATGAAAATGAGAAAATTTAACTAATATTTTAAGTAAATAAAAGTAGGTTACCCCAATAATTGCATGTACAGTGGCAATCGAAAGGTACATAAAGTGCTTAAGACTAAAACAAAAAACAATTAAACATAGAACTAGATCTTCCACTCCAATGCCACCAACACCAAGACCACAACTGCCACTACTAAACTATGTCTCCCAACACCACTACCTGCTGGATCATATTTGTAAAAGTTAGTTTCATGTCAAAATGAGTAACTAAGCAAAAGAAATCATCATGTATGCACTGGCGGATCATATTAGTCAAAATAAACTAAATTTTTTAAGTACATCATACATGTACTGCTGAGTTATACTATCAAAAGCAAAAGAAACCATTATATATGCACCATGCGGGTCATATTAGTAAAAGTAAACTAGAATTTTTCAGTACAACATATATGTATTGCTGATTTCTACTGTCAAAAGCAAAACAAACCATCATACATGCACCCGCAGGTCCTATTAATCAAAATAAACTAGAATTTTCAGTACAACATATATGTACTGCTGATTTCTACTTTAAAATGAAAAACAATTCATCATATATGTTATTGATGATGGTTATTCCAGCACTTTCATCAATATTGGACATATGTACTGGTGGATCTATGTTACAAAAAACTAAAAACACAAACCCCATGTCACTTATGATGGTTATTCAAGCATCTTTCATCGCTTTTCAGATTACGTATCTTGGTGAATTTATCTCCTAGAACACAAAATACAAACTTCATGTCACTTATAATGATTATTCAAGCACTTTCATCGGTATTGGACATATGCATTGGTGGATCTATGTAACAGAAAACAAAAAACAGAAACCTCATGCCTCTTATGGTGGTTATTCAAGCATTTTCATCATTTTTTCAGTTATGTACTGGTGAATCTATCTCCTAGAAAACAAAATACAGACCACATCTTACTTATGATGGTTATTCAAGCACTTTCATCAGTATTGGACATATGTACTGGTGGACCCATGTTACAAAAAACTAAAAAAAGAAACCTTATGTCACTTACGATGGTTACTCAAGCATCTTTCATCAGTTTTTCAGATTTATCGGTGAATCTATCTCCTAGAACACAAAATACAAACTGCATGTTACTTATGATGGTTATTCAAGCAATTTCATTAGTATTAGACATATGTAATGGGTGGATCTATGTTATAGAAAACTAAAAACATAAACTCCATGTCATTTGTGTTGGTTATTCCAGAACTTTTCATCAGTTTTTAAATTATGTACTGGTGAATCTATCTCTGAAAACACTATCGTACTGCTGATTTGAAGAGGAAACAACAAGAAAAACTATCATATACGTATCGATATATCAAAAAATTATGGTTTTTTCAGTACATCATATATGTACTAGTGATTCATACCTTTTTATGCTACTTTTTCAGCGGATGTGTATGTAGATCTCTTCTCCAACTTCTCAAATCAGGACGTCTAGGTCATCTATTGTGTTCTTTTATCATATATGTAGATAAAGTAGGTTTTTGGTGATTATCATATGGTTTTTCTTCATTTTTGATGTATGTTTTTATGGGTTTTTGGTCGGTAATTCTATCATCATATAACGGTGATCTGATTTCCTTTGATGTTTTTATGGGTTTGTGATTCCCTGATTGAATCATAAGAGTTTCTTTTAGAACAGAGAAGGGAAA
This sequence comes from Papaver bracteatum, assembly GCA_023529315.1. Lineage (NCBI taxonomy): Eukaryota > Viridiplantae > Streptophyta > Magnoliopsida > Ranunculales > Papaveraceae > Papaver > Papaver bracteatum. Next base: position 425,888 of record JAJJWX010003512.1, read on the forward strand.
GCAAAAATGAAGAGAGAGGAAGGACACGGAGATTGGGTCTGCAACTCTAAGAGAAGAAAGAAAAACGAGAGATAGCGGAGATTGTTATGCCGCATGTATGAAGCCATGGATAATTGGGTAAATGATCACGTATTAAACAAATTTGGACCTTAGATTAATATTTATTTCCGGTTGGACCCTACTATAACTATTTATTTGGGCCTATGACCAAACAACAAATTTTCCTTTTGAAAACCCTTTTTTTCTGACGATCTCTTAGAAAGGAAATCAACCACTTAACGAAGGTGGGAATATGCTTACTTACCTCGTTATCCGTTCGGCGTGCAGCTAGCACCACTCTCACAGCATCCATAGAAACGTCTTCGGTCTTCAATCTTTGTCTTCGGTCTTCAACTCTTGATGATAACTCTTGAACTTCGTAGAATCTTGACAATGTGATTCTTTCCTCTTATTCCTTGTTGCTTGAAACTTCACTGTAGATATTTCTTCTTCCATTGGCTTATTGAATGAATACAAAACCAAAATATGATGCAATGAATTTTTTTTTTTAATACAAAATGAAAAAAAAAAAAAAAAAAAACTAATGATGATCCTAAAGAACTTTTCTCGTCTTTTTTTTTTTTACTTTTTTTTAGGGAACTAGCATAATGATAACTATGTTCCAATTTTTTTTTTGAGACAAGAGAATATAATACAAATAAAAATAAAAATGCAAGTACAAATGCCATGGTGTGACCGCTTGATTCTTCACAACTTGTATGTCTCGATATCATAAACTTCTTGAATTCTCATCTTGATAATCTTCATTCTTGTACAATAGTCTTCAACTTATAAAAATTTTGCTCCTTGTCTTGTTGCTATACTTGAATCTGAAATCTGCTCATTTTTGTACCGTTGCTTGTAAACCTAGAACGTCTTCAACTTTCCTTCGAACCTGTGATGCTTCCCTTGTTGATGATGATGGTGTTTCTATGGACTTGTTGGTGTAGAGAGAGATAAAGTGGATGGTTCTAACTGCGAACAAGATTACAATTGGTATGTAAGTTAGCAATTCGATGTCACCATTCATGATTGATAAAATAGCACTCAAGAGATCAAAATAGTGCTTCTATTGGTGGGAGGTTGGGTATCTCACCATTCTACCCGGAGTTTACGTACGGTGACACACACTCTAAAAGCACATATTTAGACAGGTACAAAGAAGTGAAGGTCGGTGCCTCTCATGATGTAACATGGGTAGTCTCCACTATAGGGGACCACTACTCTACTACCGAATTCAGTGTGCACCATATTTGCCACTGGCATGGTTAAATCCAACTTTAACTCTCATACAAATAAGAAACCCGATCATGTTCTCTGTCATCTCTAAGTTCAGTCACTCTTATGAGAATATCGATGTAATCTTAGCGACATGGATACTATGTGACTCTAAACTAACTACAAGTTATAGCTTTTGATGCACTAATTTACACAAAATTTGAAAATTTTGAAAAAATTTACAACGCAAATGCTTAACCACTCCCCCACACTTAAAATTTACATTGTCCTCAATGTAAATTGAGTCATCCAAAGTAAGTCAAGGTGGGAAATTATGCATGACAAATGACAAGAAATCAGAAAAATAAAATCAATATAATACAAGAAAAAGATAAAAACAAAACAAGAAAATGAAAATAAGACAAGAGATACTCATCCTATGGGTTGCCTCCCATTTAGCGCTTGGTTTAAAGTCGTCAGCCCGACTATCTCCTTGCTTTCTACGACTCCTCCAGAGGGAGTGCATCCAAAAAATTAGCTCCTTCCACCACTTCGGAAGTGAAATTCTCATAATATGGTTTCAACCGGTGCCTATTAACTTTAAGTTCCTTGCCTGCAGCTATGCTACGAATTTCTACTGCATTATGAGAAAACACATTAGTAACAATAAAAGGTCCAATCCAACGTGACCTTAGTTTACCCGGAAATAAATGCAAGTGAGAATTAAACAAAAGCACTTTCTTCCAAACACAAAATTGTTTTCTAGAAATCATAGTATCATGAAAAGCCTTCGTTTTCTCCTTATAAATGCGAGAGATTTCAAATGCATCATTGCGAAGCTCTTCTAGCTCTTGGAGTTGTAACTTCCTTTGCTTTCCAGCCCCATCCATCTCCATATTTCATTGCTTAATCGCCCAAAACGCCTTATGTTCAATCTCCACGGGTAAGTGACAAGGTTTACCATACACAAGCCTAAAGGGAGACATCCCAATAGGTGTCTTGTATGCGGTTCTATATGCCCATAAAGCATCATTTAATCGCATGCTCCAATCTTTCCTTGTTGGATTCACCGTCTTTTCTAGAATGAATTTCACCTCCCGGTTAGACACCTCGGCTTGTCCATTTGTTTGGGGATGATAAGGAGTTGCAACCTTATGTGACACATTGTACTTCTTCAACAAGCTTTGCAAAGTCCTGTTGTTGAAGTGAGAACCCCCATCGCTAATTATGGCTCTTGGAATTCCAAACCTTGCAAAAATGTTAGCTTGCACAAAATTTGAAACAATCTTGGAATCATTAGTAGGGGTGGCCTTAGCTTCCACCCATTTAGAGACATAATCAACAGCAAGTAAGATGTAATAATTCCCATGAGAGTTGACAAAAGGACCCATAAAATCAATACCCCTTACATCAAAAACTTCAATAAATTGAATAAAAGTTTGTGGCATTTGATTCTGGGCACCTAGATTTCCTGTTCTTTGGCACTTATCACAAGTTGTGCAAAATATATGTGCATCCTTAAACAAGGTTGGCCAATAGAATCCTCTTTCAAGTACCTTCTGAGCGGTTATTTTACTTCCACAATGTCCTCCCCAAGCATAAGAGTGACAAAATGACAAGATAGAATTAAACTCGGATTCGGGAACGCACCTTCTTATTACTTGGTCGCTGCCATGTTTCCATAAGTATGGATCATCCCATATGTATTGGTTCCCTAACCTCTTTAGTTTGTCCCTCTCAGCACGAGACAAGTTCTTTGGGATGTGTTTAGTTACCAAGTAATTCACAATGTCATCATACCATGGTTCTCCAACGGCAATTGAGAATAGTTGCTCATCCGGGAAACTTTCACGCAATGGGATAGCTTCCTTGTCCACAGCAAGACGGCTCAAGTGATCCGCAATGGTGTTCTCAATTCCTTTCTTATCTTTGATTTCAATATCAAACTCTTGCAAGAGTAAAATCCATCGTATGAGCCTCGGTTTCGCTTCTTTCTTCATTAGCAAGTACCTAAGAGCTGCATGGTCAGAATAAACAACAACTTTTGTACCAATTAGATTAGTGTGAAATTTCTCCAATGTAAATACAATAGCTAAAAACTCTTTTTCAGTGGTTGTGTAGTTTTGTTGGGCTTCATTTAACGTTCTAGAAGCATAATAAATAGCATGAGGTATCTTCCCCACACGCTGCCCAAGCACCGCACCAATCGCGTAGTCACTAGCATCACACATGAGCTCAAAAGGCTTGCTCCAATCTGGTGGTTTAATGATAGGGGATGAAATCAAAAGTTCTTTCAAACGATTGAATGCCGCCATACACTTCTCATCAAAGTTAAAAACCACATCTTTTTGCAATAAGTTGCAAAGTGGTGATGATATCTTGGAAAAATCCTTGATAAATCTACGATAGAAACCTGCATGACCAAGGAAAGAATGTATCTCCCTCACCGTAGTGGGAGGGGTTAGAGCACGAATAAGGTCTATCTTAGATTTATCAACTTCCAAGCCCTTAGAAGATATAATATGGCCTAAAACTATGCCATGAGTTACCATAAAATGGCACTTCTTCCAATTAAGCACAAGGTTTGTTTCAACACATCGTTCAAGGATTAATGACAAGTTATTCAAACAAAGGTCAAATGAATCACCAAAGACACTAAAGTCATCCATAAACACTTCAATGATGTTTTCAACATACTCGGAAAAGATACTTACCATACACCTTTGAAAGGTAGCTGGAGCATTGCATAAGCCAAAAGGCATCCTTCTATACGCAAAAGTACCGGACGGACAAGTGAAAGTGGTTTTATCTTGGTCCTCCGGTGCTATCACAATCTGATTGTACCCTGAATAACCATCAAGGAAGCAATAATAAGCATGTCCATCTAAACGTTCAAGCATTTGATCAATAAAAGGTAAAGGAAAATGATCCTTCCTAGTAGTAGCATTCAACTTTCTATAATCAATACAAACCCTCCAACCGGTTTGCACTCGAGTTGGGACAAGTTCGTTCTCATCATTCTCTACCACCGTTACCCCTGATTTCTTTGGTACAACTTGTACCGGGCTCACCCACTTGCTATCGGATATGGGGTAGATAACATCCACTTCCAAAAGCTTGAGTATCTCCTTTTTCACAACTTCCATCATGGGAGGGTTCAAACGATGTTGCGCTTCCCTTGTAGGCTTTGCATCGTCCTCCAAACGAATCTTATGCATATAAACGTCAGGGCTTATACCCTTGATATCAGCGATTGTCCATCCTATGGCCGTCTTGTGCTTCCTTAGCACCCTTAGAAGTTTTTTCTCCTGTAATTCACTAAGATCGTTAGAAACAATCACATGTAACTCTTCATTGTCACCCAAGTACAAGTACTTTAAGTGACTTGGAAGAGGTTTCAATTCCAACTTTGGAGATTTAACAATAGAAGGTAAAATCTTTTCATCACTGCATGGTAAAGAAATAAAAGAGATATTATGAGTTTCCGGACATCCTTGTAGTGAGTTGAGATCACCAAGGGCTTCCTTAACTTCGTTACCACACTCTACTCCATCATCCATGGATGTAGTTAAAACAGTTTCCAAAGCATCATCACCATTCAATTCAAACACTTTTTGCGCCAATGCATCCATAACATCAACGGAGAAACAAGAGTGGACATCACTAGGATATCTCATCATCTCAAAAATGTTGAAACATATTATTTCCCTGTCAAACTCCATAGTCAACATTCCCTTATCTACATCAATGATCGTCTTAGCCGTTTTCATGAAAGGATGCCCAAGTATCAATGGAAGAGACGAGTCCGGTGCACCTTCATCCATCTCTAACACACAAAAGTCAGCTGGAAATACAAGTTGATTAACCTTCACAAGAACATCCTCAACAATACCCATTGGGTAAGCATTAGAGCGATCGGCTAATTGCAACACAATTTCAGCCTTTTTCAAAGGACCTAGATTAAGTGAATTATACATGGATGCCGGCATAACATTAACGGATGCACCTAAATCCAACATTTCTTTGTCAAAAGTAGTGTTACCAATTGTGACAGGGATGTAAAAGCTACCGGGATCCTTGCATTTCAGTGGGAGTTTGTGTTGTAAGATTGCCGAAGCATTCTCCCCCACACTTAGCACTTCATTTCCTTTAAGCCTTTGCTTGTTGGTACACAAGTCCTTCAACACTTTCACATACTTGGAACTTGCTTGATAGCATCAATGAGTGGTATATTCACATGAATCTTCTTAAGAACATCTAAAATCTCCTTTTCTAGTTCCGCCTTCTTAGAACTTGCAAATCTGCGAGGAAAAGGTATAGGAGGAACATAAGTAGGAATAGGAGTTTTAGAGTTAGGAATAGGTACCTCGAGTGTTTGGGGAATTTCATCCCTCTATTTCTCCAAAATCGGCTCCTTTGGAACTTCTTCTTCACCCAAATCAGCAACCTTGGGTTGTTCAAGTTGTGTACCACTTCTCAACGTAATAGCATTGACACCCTCTTTTGGGTTAATGGGTTGAGAAGGGAGTCTTCCACTATTTTGTGCTTTCAACTTGTTGATATCAATTTCCATGGAGCCCACTTGAGTCTGCAAATCCTTAATCGCACTCTTGTTTTCTTGTTGGCTCTCCTTGAACATGGTAGAAATACCTTGCATCATTGTTTGTAACTTTGTATCGATATCGGAACCTTGGTTTTGCACCGGTTGTTGTGGTTGCTGAAATTGCTGCTGTTGTTGTTGAAATTGTTGCTGTTGAGGTTGAAATTGTTGTTTTTGTTGCGGTTAAAATTGTTGAGGTTGAGGTTGAAATACACTCGGACGGTTGAAGATAGGTTGCTGAACCGCACCTTGATTGTTGGCATAGCTGAAATTTGGATGATCTAACCATCCCGGATTTTAGGTGTTGGAATAGGGATCATACCTTCTTTGTTGGTTTGGAAAAACCGCATTAGATTGCTCCAACTCTTCACCATACGAAGGTAATATGACCGCAGCCATATTTTGCATCATGTGCTCCATATTGTCCATCATTTGATCACGGTGTGATGATGATGAATCACTAACTTCATGCACTCCCCTAACCATTGGTTCACCTCTTGTGTAGAATTGTTGCGAGTTTGCATCCATGCTTTCAATTAACTCGGCAGCTTGGGCCACCGTCTGGTTCACTAGTGCACCACCACCCGCAGCATCAAGAAGATATCTATCACTTGATTGGAGGCCTTCGTAGAAGTACTGGATTATCATCGCATCGCTGAATTGATGGTGAGGACAGCTTGCCACCAATCTCTTGTATCGCTCCCAACATTTATACAAAGACTCTCCCACATGTTGCTTTATTCCACAAATCTCTTTGCGAATTTGAGTGGCCTTTGACGCGGGAAAATACCTCTCTAGAAATATTTTCTTCAATCCGTTCCATGTAGTGACACTTCCGGCAGGAAAACAATACAACCAATCCTTAGCACTGTCTACCATAGAAAATGGAAAAACTTTCATCATTGCACCATCGGCTTCAGTCTCCGCTGGAAGCATAGCCTTGACAATGGTATAGAACTCCATGAGATGATTGTTTGGGTCTTCATTCGCCATGCCATGAAACTTTGGCAACTCTCTAAGCAACCCAGGCTTGATCTCGAATGTTGAGTTGGTTTGAATACACTATCGTTGTGCATCAAGCCTATGAGAAGCCAAATCCTTGAGTGTACGATTTGCGTCTTCCATTGCTTCTTCTTCTTCAACTAGTGGTTCTTCTACAAATGGAACCTCTAGTTCTTATTCTAGTTGTAATTCTTCTTCCACTTCTAACTCTTGCTCTTCCGTGTCTTGACTTGGTTGGAGTATTGTGCCTCTTCGAGAAGCAATCCCGCACCTTGGATAGTTCCAATCCTTAGAAGCCAGGGATTAGGTACCTGAAAACAATTCTCACAAACAAGTAAGAATCAAGACAAGAAACAAAAAGCAAAGATAAAAGAAAAAATTGTAAAAAGAAACTAAAAACTTAATAACAAGCCGTTTGCCTCCCCGGCAGCGGCGCCAAAATTTGGTCGTCAAAGTCCATCACCAAAAAGTCCACCAAGCCCATGAACCATGTGTGAGAAAAACCCATGTGAAAATATGACCCCAAAAAAATGTTCGCCGGAAAAATGTGTTTTTGGCTGGAATATGGTCGGAATCCGGCGCCGGAAAGGTATCTCCGGTGACCGGCAAAGTCCACCCGGTCACCAGGGAAGTCGGACCGAGTCAGATGATTCAACTCGGTCAAAATTACGAGTCAATGTGAGTCAAGGTCTCAACTCAGCTTCCATAAGTTAGAATTGAAATCAGCTAGCTGAGTCGTCTAACTGAGCTGAATGGTATTGCCTAGGCCATTGTACTGACCTGATTCTGTGTTGCACAATCATTGTGCTCATCCAAGATGGCTGTCTTGAACTTTCAACTGCACAGCGCCATCGAAACTGTAATAGCTAACTCGTGTAGTACCAAAAACATGTATGACTATACTAACTCAAGGAAACATCACATATATCATCATGCCTGCACCACTCAATTCTGCAGCTCCAATCACCTGTTCTGCATCTTCAACTGCAATTTCTTGTCAATACCAAATAACTACACTCAACTATCGATCACTCGGCTACAGCAGCACGCGACAATACTTTCATTTTCACCACTGCATCAGTCAGTCAACAAACAAGACCACCATGTTTCTGGCACCATCTAACCCTTATCTGCAATTTCTTCCTTTAACTCATTGCTTCCCTTCCACCACTACAACACATATCTTCTAGTCTTGCATAATCTGTAGATGCACTATTTCACTGCTATCTTCCTTGGCTTCCCTGCAATTTCTACACCTGTACTTTAGTTAAATCCAGTTCCATGCCTGCATTTCCATTGTTCTCTGAACTGTAATAACACCATCTCAGTCACCTCCATTTCTATGCCTGCAATGCCTCCTCCATATCTTAGCAGCACCACTACCTTATATCTAGCATCTTCATATCCTGCTGCTACAAAAACTTCCATCTATGCAACCAGTTCCACAACTAATTGCATCAGCAGCTCCTCGGTCCCATGGTCATCTCCACTTGCACCAGACCCATTCCAGGCCATGTCCAGATCTGTCCAAAACCACCACTGCACTTACATAACTGCAGTACCCATTGCAATCAATTACCAGCTCCTTGTTTCTACAACTTGCCCAATTAACTGAATTTCATTGTTTGAACATCTCCATGTTTGTTAACCATTCAGTTCTCCACTTCCAAACCATTTTAATCTTCACTTACATTGAAATACCCATTACAGACCACCTCCAGCTGCACATTACAACCACCAGAACAAGTTACTATCAATGCCTAACATTCTTCTAATGTAATTCAAGCATTCATTCATTCCTTGTTGCTTCTCAAACCATTTGCAACTCTGTAGATCAACACCCAAGTCTACCAGATTCAATTCACATTTTCTATAATTCCAACTCACACAGCACTAACCCAAAATTCTCATCTCACCAAATTCTTCAGTCACAACTTCTCAATCTTCATAGAAGACCCAAAGCCTGAACCAACCCATCTTCATTAATATCAACTCCAAACTCTCCCTGTAACTCATACCAACTGCAAATCCAAGTTTTCGATCAAAACCCTCAATCAGTCACCAACATCAGCAGCAAACACACATCACAAATCCATTTGATTTTCGAAATGAACCAAACCCATCAATTCGTATGTTCAATAGCAATTGAGAAAAACCCATGTCTGTGATGCTTTCCAGGACTCCATAATCACCAAACCCATCTCCTATTTTTACATTTACCGTTCAATCATCATTTTCTTCCATAACCACAAAAACCCTATGTTCCGTCTCTTCTAAATCAAGTAATCAACAACAACAACAGTTAATTACTTCTAGATCAATTTCTCCTTCTCTTATCTTCGAATTCCCCTCTTAATCTCCTCACATAGCTCTGATTCGCCCCCTTTCTCTAATTCTCAGTGATACTGTGCCTCCATTTCAGTAATAGCAGCGTCTGCTACGCAGTCATTGTTCTTCAGTGAACTAATGATTGAGAAGCTCTGAATTCTAGGGTTATCGTCTGGCACAATTATTGACAGATGGTCGTTCTGATAAGGGGTAGCCAAATTGGCAGCCCCCTAACCTCATCCAACCTATGTTTAATGCTCATCCAAATAATTGCCTCTTAACCTTGACTAATTGGTCTATAGTGCTCCTCCAAACAGAGCTGTCCTTTAACCTTGACTGGGCTCCAGATAGTGTTTTCCCATGAAATCACAGCTGCCCCTTTTTGCTCAAAATATACGGATTATTCTTCTTTCGCTCCAAATGGCTCCAAAGCACCTAATAAACTCAAACTCATACATAAGATACATAATTTGCATGAAAAATAGCAAAGAAAGCATAAACTCTAGATAGTAAATACGATGTATTCTACACCTATCAACGTACTGGAACAATTCATTTGGATCGTATTCTAAACAGTAAAAAAACAACAAATCTATTTGGTAACAACTCTATTGATTATTTCCAAATAAAGATATCTCATGTCATATGCAAAGGCTTTTTCGTTTAAACTAATAAACTCCTTTCCCTAGTTAGATCAATACAATCTCTATTACCTAAGTAATAAGATTCGGATTTGTAATAATCAAAATAGATCTCAAGATAACTATTAAATGTTACCAATCTCACGCAACTAATCAATCGAATAAATCCAATTTTTGTTGGATCCCAGCCGATCAAGGTTTGTGCTACACAAAGATATGAGAAACCAATAAGAAATCTTATTTGTCTTCAAATCTTCTTTAATCTTCAATTGAACCTGCACAACACCACTTGAATCTCTTATGATCAATCACGCACAGAACGGAGTCTGTTAACAATAGATTATCACAAGATGTATTTAGATCTACAAACAGTTCTAAGGATCTCGCTGATACTTCGATCTAGTTTGAGTGAATCTTATATCAGAAGAGAAGATCCTCAAGAATAAACAAACTAGGTGAAATCAAAGCTCAACAAACATTAGTCAACCAAATCAATCGAAAACTAATGAACTGCAATTATCTAGTTTCCCACCAATGGTACTCGTAGAGCTTCTTGATCCCGCAGAAGTCTTTAAATGGGCGATCGTAAGAGATTTCGCCTAATTAGGGTACTTTCATCTCCGGATAGGCGGTCCATCAGAAATAACAAAAATATGAAGTTTGCCTGGCTTTTAAGATAGTTTGATAGAAATGCAAACTTAGGTATTTATAGACCAAGGATGTTTGGACACCAAGGAATTTCCAAAACCGAAATTATTCTCAAGATATGCAATAAATGTTCATTCGGTTTGCATAATTCCAGGAAATGCTTTGTCCAATATTTTCCAAAATCTCTCAATATAAAATCTCCAATTAATAAATACACATTACAAATTTTTATTCTCTAGAATTATGCATTTAATTGCTGGTAATTAAAGCATACAAAACTAACAACCTTAATTAAATGATTCTTAATTTATTTCGGATCGGGATCTCTTTGAGTAATTAAGGAATATCTTTGAACAGTAAAAGATAAGAGTTATTATTCGTGTTCAAAGTATGTTGAAATATTTTCTTTGTAAATCCTCTTTCATATTTACAATCTTGGAACAGATTATACCACACTTCCAAACAAGTTTATAATTGGTTCATCTGTATTCCAAGACAACTATGTGATTTATAAAATATCAAATCACATTCATGGGTTCAAGACAACTATGTGATTTATAAAATATCAAATCACATTCATGGGTTCAAACAGTTCTGCCAATCACTAAGATCTGTTATACCTTAAATATGGAACACTTGTGATCGATCACACAAGTTACCAGGGCCGGTTACATCAGTTACCAGGATCGGTTACGTCAATTACCGGTACCGGTTACCATATACTCATGGTATTGCTTGTGATTGGTCACACCAGTCACTAGGATTGGTTACACCAATTACCAGGATCGGATACACCAATTACTAGGACCAGTTATACCAATTACAAAGATCGATTACACAACTCTTTGTGATCGGACACACTAATTACTAGGATCGGTAACACCAATTACAAATATCGATCATACCATCTTAGGTGATTACGTAGGATAAGTTACACTAATTAATCAAAACTAGTCATACCAAATCATAAGTCAGGCATTGTGATTAGTTATACTAAGATACATAACAAGTTATGATCGGTTCTACCAACTCACACATATTGGTAATCCAAAGATATGAAATGAATAACAATACCAATAAGCCTAGCGATTTCCCTTTTGATTCATAAAATAAGTTCATGAATGTACTTCCTTTAAAAAAAATGTAAAACATTGCTTCCTAGGATGAAATCTTCGCCTTTACCCACTCACATAATCACAATAGCATTCATAAGATTATGTCGATGTTATATCTACGAAGTTCAAAAGATAAGCGTTATACGTCGTAGCCTAATTCCTTAATACTATGCTCATATAATCATGTCTCACTACTAGAGTAAAATATTCGTTCATAGCTTTGTAGTTATGTTTTCAATATAGCATAACTTAAAAGATACGTTAGGAATGAAACAAATCAAGTCAAAATTACTAACCTCAAGAGGAAGGATGATGTCGTCATTGTAGCTCGTTACTTCTTCACGTTCTCCAGGTCTTCGAGTAATACTTATATGTCTCATATTCTTAGACTTTCTAGTCTAACCTATATGAAGTTGTCTCTAGTACATAATCAAGCGACTCTTAGATGAGTTTTGATTCACTAAAATATGACAACCTAACTTGATATACCAACGCTTGGTGGGTTCAACCGAGATATGATCTAATACTAAGACTATCGCTACCAAACACCATCGCACTTCCACATTACTCCCAACAACAAACTCGATTATGCCACCAACTCGTCTATTTGATTCTTTCACTTTCAGTGTCTCTTATTGCATATTTTGGCTTAATATGCTATGTAGCATCTTCCAAGTGAAGTTTATTTACTTTGAACGAAAGATACAAGAACTCTCGTCTCAAATACCCTTATTCACTACTACCTTACATATAGATACAATTCCCAACACCAAGATCCACTCGACCCAAACTGAAAGTATACTCAAACTGGAGAAAATACTCGCACTAACTGATTGCAACTTGTAAGACCTAACAAGTCTTGCAATACTGACTTCATCTTCACTTCTAAGCAACAAATAAGGAAGCGAGACAACACCTAATGTGAATACCAATATTCCATGGAGAACGTGTCACGATCTTAGTGGTCGTACATAAATCTAACTGTGTAAACCTTCGCTGAACTGAGAAGCCTAAGGAGAAAATGATACCTCCGCAGATCCACTTTATCTTGCCCCAAGAAAGAAGACCTCGACGGTGGAGATAAGAAGAGTACAAGCCTATCCTACAAGGATGCAACTGGCGAAGGGACAGAGGTAGATGACGCATCTAATCAGTATTAAATGCACAAATCTCTTATCTACACGTATGGATCAAGGCACTTGGAGAGAGGAGGCATGTCAGAACCTGATTGGAAGAAGCTGGTGGTGAACGAAGGTACAACCTATACTAAGGTTGGGTAGTTCCCGAAGGAACATGGGTCAGATGAGATGACAAAATTCTACTGGAGAAAGCACGCGGTGGACAAAGGTACCATCGACACCAAAGGTATAACAGCAGACGATGGACCCAGAGGCAGCAAAGATATACCAGGAGTAGAAGGGACTATAAATACCAAGCCTCACCAACAAACTAGAGGCATTCAATTCAATACCTAGAAGGATAAGATCTAGTCTTAAGCTTATACCTATTTAATGTTTAGAACTTAAGTATTTACTTCAACTTGAGTTCTCTCTATTACTTTGGGAAGCATTTAAGATCCTTGTAACCACTACAACTTAATAAAAAACAATCACTCATTACCCCGTGGACGTAGACGAATGTCGAACCACATAATATCATGTGTCTCATGATAACTTAGAAGCTTTTACAATCTATTTGTGTTCTTCGTTATTATTGTGATCTCACATATCTGTTATTACTTAGCATTGTAAGTTCAACAGAGGTATCGATACTACATAGCATCTGATACTTTGAACTGTATTCATCACGTAGACTACGGGAAAACGATCAGTCACAGTTTGGCGCCCACCGTGTTCTTTCTCACGACGTTGAGTTTAGACACAGTTTTACTTTTAACTATTGCATCTTCGAAAACGAAGGGATTTGTGTTAAAAAACGATGAATATCACTCTCTAAGTGATTCGTTCATTTGTCTTTTGTATATGTTTTTGAGTTCATAGCCTCTAAAAACACACCGTGTTACAGATCTACAAAGCTTTTAACAAAAGCGTACTCGCAAAACGCCAATTTGTTTTTTATACTAAAAACAACCCTTTTAAACAAAACATATTCTAGATCTGAGAACCTTTGACTGGCAAAGGATTCTCAGTGAGATTTTAAGGAAGAAAGATCCTCTAAATCATTTAATAACCTCGTTATTTCCGAGATCTGACACCCCTTTTTTCGGTTTTCAATGTTTTAAGGTTGTTTTCTCCAAGGGTGTCATAAGCATTTAATACCTGTCCATCAAAGACATTATTTCAGTTATTTTTCTGAAAAAGATGTTTAGCCATCTTCTGTGTCAGAGCATTAATTGATATTTGTGACGAAGGTACCTAAGTAGCAGACTTCTTCACCTTTTTTTACTATAGGGTATCCAAAGCCGAAGGCATGCAGAAACAAAATGATGTACCAACAAGCTCAAGACCATCACTCACAAGAGGAATATCCCAAAAGATGTCTCAAGTAAATCAAAAGAATGAAGCTGAGAATGGACAAAGTGAGATATCAAGAAGAACAACTGCTAGCAAAACACTGATTCCTACGGATGGGATGGGGCAGATATCGGGAGCTTAACCAATCTACGTTATGCCGTTGCCATAGTGTCCTAACGTTACAAAGCCATCTGCGGCCAACATAAGGTTGCCCGAAACCTTAGATCCTATGGGACAAGGGTTGGGAAACCTAACACCCATTCAGATAGTTCCGGATGCACCAATTATAGATGAATTAGCGGAAAACTCCGAAGATCCAGACGACAACACTCCATAAGGAGATGAATCCCACAACGAAGATCAAATGGCGGCATAAGTAGCATCCTTAATGCTCCAAAATAAGGAAAACGAAGATGCATTGCAGGAGATGGCCCAGCACAACCAAAATCTCAAAGGTATGCTGGATACACAGATCGAAGGATCATAAGCTTGCCCTAGGCAAAAGAAGCATGAAAACGGAGCTGTCTTAGGAAGACGGAGGTTGAATCTCAACACAACTAGTCAACCTAAGGGAGATGGAAAAGCGCACCACGACTCAGATGAAGTGGACTCAACATACAAGCCCTCTCAATCATACTACGACAAAGATCTTTCAAATGATTCTCACAATGTGAACATGGTAATGGAGCAAATGCGGAGGGAGATGCGAGGCCTAAAAACTGGCCACACATGTGCAAGGCTAAAAGAAGCGCTATAAGAGGCAACCACATCTCCACTATCTTTTCGCATTTTAAGGGAACTCATCCCTCCGAAATGCCCGGTACCTGCGTTCCAAGCATACAACGGTACCTCGGATCCCGCAGCCCACCTAAGGTATTACACTCGTGTCCTTGACCATTGGGAAAGAGATGATGTAGTACTTTGTAGGTACTTTCCTTCCAGCATAACGGGATCAGCACTAACATGGTATGATAATCTACCAGCAAACTCGATTGACTCCTTTGAGCAATTGTCCACGGTCTTTTTGGAGACGTACATGTACAACAAAGCAACAAAGGAAGGGTTAGATAGTTTATTTGCTTTAGCTATCGGACTCCGGGAAACACTGATGCAGTACACCTACAGGTGGCAAAAGACATGCCAAGCAATTTGGAAGGTCAATCCCGAAATTAGCATTAACTGCTATAAGTACGGCTTGATAGAACCTCAGCCATATTCGTGGAACTCCACAACAGAGCCCTTGATTCCGAAGGAGAGATCAGGGTCATTCAAGATCGTTACATCATACTGGAGGAAATCCAGAAGGACAATCTTAGGGCACAAGCAAAGATACCAGCGGGTCCGCAGTGAACCAACTCTCTAGAACCAATTCCAGAGATACCTAAGCGACAAAATGAAGCCGGGGGAAGAACTAGCTATCAAGACAAACAATCCAAATATGGAGATGGAAAAAGATGCAAAAGAAGAGAAGAATTTGTTGACAAATTCTACACAAAGCTGAACACAACTTTTTCTCACATCCTAAGCAAGGAGGGAGCAAAGCCGGGATTTCCTTACCCTAACACTAGGGGAAAGAAACCAGATAAAATGAAGGAGGCTAAGGAGTACTGTACATACCACCAATACTACGGACATACCACAGATACTTGTTACCACTTAAGAAGTGTCATCCAAAGATTCATTGACGAAGGAAAGTTCATGGAGTACGTGAAGCTATAGCCATCGGAGACTGAGGAGGAACCAAAGAAAAGGGTGGAGCTACCTCCGGATGGAAAATACATCAACATGATTACCTTCTCCAGACGAATTAAAGAAGAAATGATCAAGGAAATACTCGAGTTAGCTCGAAATAAAAAGAAGATTGAATCCCATGAGGTGTTCAAGCTAAGTGGACCACCTACTTGCACTTCGGAAGAATGGATGGCCACGCCATTGACATTCTTAACAAAGGACGTCAACCATGAGGTTGAGATGCACAACGATCAACTTGTGATCGCTCTCCCAATACATGGGTGGAATGTTACGAAGGTCTTTGTTGATGGGGGCAGTTCGTTAAATGTGTTATTTTACGAACCATACCTACTCATGGGTTTAACATCGGAGCAAATGAATTCTTCCACTTGCACAATATACGGCTTTAATAGAGCAGTGGTCTCTAGACCAAAAGGAGAAATTTTCTTGCAGGTACACACAAGACCCTTAGTGGACAACACACGCTTATGTGTGGTGTAAGCACCTTCGCCCTACAACGTCATTATGGGCAGACTATGGGTCCATATATTGTGAGGAACAACTTCAACATATCATCAATACCTACACTTTCCTACACCTATGGGTGAAATGAAAATCAAAGGCGACCAGCAAGACGAAAGACTATGCAACCTATCAGAAATCAGACTCAACGAAGAGAGAACTGTGGCTCAGCAGCACGAAAAAAAGAGACGCAAAGCACGCAACAAAAAAGTACAGGACGAAGCCTCCTTGGTACACGAATATGTCTCAGCACCAGAATTAGGTATCTTCGCTACTACAAATGCAGATGCCTCCACCAAATAACAATTACAGAAAAGCACTCCTTAACGGCCTCAGCAACAAATATTTTCACCGTTGGAACCAACAAAGGAGATCAACATCGGGACAAAGGCAGGACCAAAAATTATCAACATTGGAACTTTACTTGAAGAGGAAGAGGAGGCTCAATTACAAAAATTACTAGCAGAGTACGCAGACATCTTTGCATGGTCAATGGAGGACATGCCAGGAATTGACCCAAATTTGGTCTCACACCACCTTCGTCTCAAACCAGAGATACCACCATTCAAACAGCGCATACATAAAGTGGAGGACATCTACCACGAAGGGGTAGAAAAGGAGTTGCAATAGCTTCTTACAGCAGGATTCATATGAGAAGTCAAATATCCCACATGGATATCCAACATGGTCATTGTTCCTAAAAATAACGGAGGCGTATGCATTTTCATCGACTTTAGCAATCTCAACAAAGCGTGCCCCAAAGATAGCTAACCGTTTCCAAACATTGACCTTGTTCTTCTCTAAAACTTACTTAGTGGATGCCCTGAGTAAATGGCTTTCCTGCCTTAATAAACAGTGTCGTGTCTTTACCCAATTGGTGATTATTATCATCCAAGTGATAGGCACATGCGTCAGCTTAAGATTAGTCTGCATTAGGGTTTTATCTTCCTACCATTTGGTATTTATAGTTGTAATGAAACCCTAATGAAGGTTAGGAAGAAGTTAGTGAAACTGGACTGCTGCGACAGTAGTTACTATTATCCATCCAATTTATGTTTAAGTTCCGTCTATTCCCTACCCTTACTCATCGAACTATTTCCAATTCTTGCTAAGAACAGTACAACTGGCATCAGAGCCGTTCCGTCCTAGCATACAAAAGTGAACAATCTAGCGCTGCAACTCAGTTCTATGTTGACCAAGGATGATCTACTAGCGATGAATACAGATATTGAAAAGAGCTTTCAATCTCATTTGGAATTTTTTTTTCTAATAGAGACCTCAACAACAATCACCGGGAAGCTTCCGGCTCAAATATAGGTGGATTTCATTCTAACTTTCACATTGGTGGTCGAGATTCGAATACTTTTCCGAGAATGCCCAAACTCGATTTTACGAGGTTTGATGGTGATAACCCAAAAAACTGGATCCAAAAGTGTGAGTATTACTTCCAGATGCACAACACCCAGGAGTTACATAAAACCAGGATGGCGTCCATACATCTTGACGGTAAATCCAATAAGTGGTATGATAACTTCTGTCTTAATAAAACTAATATTCCTTGGGCTTATTTCTGTGATAATATGTGTGCAAGATTTGAAAACCCTGCTCAAGATAACATTGTTGGTATATTCAATAAATTGGCTCAATTAACCACTGTTGAGGCTTATTTTGAAGAATTTGAGTATTACAAGGCCTTATTACTTAGTGTTCACCAAGATTTTCCCGAGTCTTACTTCATCGCTAGTTTTATTGGAGGTATAAAGTAGGAACTTCGGAGTTCAGTTTTAATGTTTGATCCTAAAACCTTACTATGTGATTTTTCACTATCTAAAATGCAAGAAAAAACCCTTATCTTGCAACAGAAACCAAGTAAACCAATAACCAAGGCCTTCTCTACTCTATTTTCCACCAGTAAACCTTTCAAACCAACCACTTATTTCACTAAACCTGTTGTGATGCCCCCACCTACTTACCCTAATAAAACCGTGCCACTAAAAATACTAACCCCTGAACAAGTGCAAGCCAAGAGGGCACAAGGTTTATGTTTCAATTGTGATGAAGCTTACAAGAGAGGTCATGTTTGTAAAAAACAGTATTTATGTGTCATTATAGGAGAAGAGGCTGAGGAGATCTTTGACCATGGTGGTGAGACTCCAAATGCTACTGATGAAGATTCTCTACTAGAGAGTGATATGGAGATCTCATTACATGCTCTAATTGGTACTATTTCTGGTGATACCATAAGAATTCCAGATCTTTTGAAGAAGAAAGCTATTTCAATTCTTATTGATACTGGCAACACACATAGCTTTATTGACTCAGCTTTGGCCACTACCTTAGCTTTTCCAATTGAGCATACAACTAGCTTATTGGTCACAATAGCCAATGGTGACAAAACTGTGAGTTCAGGTATTTTCTCACAACTAGAGTGGTCTATGCAAGGCCACAAGTTTGCTGGGTATTTGAGATTACTTCCTCTTGGCGGCTGTGACATAGTTTTGGGAGCTGATTGGCTAAAGAATCTGGGAGATGTTCTGTTCAACCTATCCAAGCTATGTATTACCTTCAAACATAAGGGTAAGAAAATTACTTTAACTGGTGTTCAACAGAAATCTTGTCTAAGCATGATGTCTGGCTCTGCAGTTAAGAAATTCTTTCAAAAACACTCTCATGGAATTGTTGGCCAATTATTTTCAATTTCTGCCACCCATGTTCCTCACACACCCCCTTCCCAGGTCACTCACTTACTTCATCAATTTTATGATGTATTCACTGAGACAAAAAATCTACCACCAGAGAAAACCTTGGATCATAAAATACCTCTCAAGCCTAACACTGAGCCAGTGAACCTCAGATCCTATAGATGCCCTTATATTCAAAAGTATATTATTGAGAATCTAGTCACTGAAATGCTTCATTCTGGCATCATCCAACCAAGTCATAGTCCATTTGCTTTTCCCATTTTACTTGTCAAGAAAAAAGACAACACTTGGAGATTTTTTGTTGATTACATAAAGTTGAATAGCATCACTATTAAGACAAATTTCCAATCCCCATTATTGATGAGCTGCTGGATGAATTGCATGTATCTAAGTTCTTTACTAAAATAGACTTGAAGTCAGGTTACCACTCTCCCTCTGACATACACAAAACAACATTCAGGACTCATCATGGGCATTTTGAGTTCAAAGTTATGCCATTTTGGTTGACTAATGCTCCATCTACCTTTCAATCTCTAATGAACACAGTTTTTCAAGAACATCTTAGGAAATTCATCCTTGTTTTCTTTGATGACATTCTGGTTTATAGTCCTTCATTGGATGATCATTTGTTACACCTACAAAAAACATTGGAGCTTCTCAGATGCCACCAGCTGACAGCAAACTTCTCCAAATGCTCATTTGCTCAATCTAGTATTAAATATTTGGGACACATTATTTCAGGCAAATGGGTTATGGCTGATACTGAGAAAGTAGCTGCAATGGTAGAATGGAAAATTCCTATTAACTTGAAGGCCTTGAGAGGGTTTTTGGGCCTTACAGGGTACTATAGGAAATTTTTCCATAATTATGGCCTCATTGGCAGACCACTTACTGAACTTTTGAAGAAGGATGCTTTCACTTGGTCTCCTGCAGCAACCACAACTTTTCTTCACCTCAAGAAAGCAATGAAAACTACTCCTGTTTTCGCTCTTCCTGATTTTACCAACTCTAACTGGTCAATGCAACCGAAGGCCACCGAAGAATATCCTTCATGGATGGATACTCAGGCTACAACCAAATAGATCTTGCAGAAGAAGACCAGGAGCATACTGCGTTCTTTACCCCACGAGGCATATATTGCTATACAAGGATGCATTTTGGACTAAAAACGCGGGGGAAATATACCAACGATTGGTAGAAAAAATCTTCAAACCTTGGATAGTCGAAATATTGGAGGTCCACATAGACGACATGCTCGTCAAAAGCAAAGAAGCAAAAGACCATCTCTCACACCTCTGGGAGATATTTGAACTCATGAGGATCTTTCACATGAAGGTGAACCCGGAGAAATGCACGTTCGGAGTTACCTCAGGAAAATTCCTGGGATATCTAGTAACTCAGCGAGGAATCGAAGTGGACCCCGAAAGGGTCAGATCAATAATGGAGATACCATCTCCACAAACTCTAAAAGGAGTACAAAAGCTAAATGGAATTTTAGCTTCCGTGGGAAGATTCATAGCAAGATGATCAGATAAATGCAAAGCATTTTTCTATACGCTAAGGAAAGGAAATAGGTTCATGTGGACTGCAGAATCCGAACAAGAATTTCACAAGATCAAAGAATAATTGGCAACCATACCTATTCTACACAAACTGGAGCCAGGTGAGATACTCACCCTATACCTAGCAGCAACAATCTACGCTGTGAGAGCGCAGTACTGGTACGAGACCAAGGGCAGGGAGAAAAGAATGTGTACTATATTAGCAAGACACTCAGTTCAGCGGAGCGTAACTACACCAAGGTGGAGCAACTCATATATGCCTTAGTAGTGTCAACACAAAAGCTAAGGATATATTTTGATGCACACACCATCCAAGTCTTTACAAAGGCTCATATAAGTCAAATTCTCGACAACACGGAGAAAATTGGAAGATTGACAAAATGAAACGCCATGATCAAGCAGTTTCACATAATCTTCGATACCAGGAAAGTAGAGAAATCACAAATCTTAGCATACTTCTTAGCGGACCTACCTCTGATAACGAAGCAGAGATAGACGACATCCCAGGAATGGATGAAGAAGAGCAGGACCCAAGAGACCTCTTGGAGCCGCAAAACTCACGAAGGTGGGAAATATTCGTAGATGGCTCCTCCAATGGAGAAGGAGCAGGCATATGGATTGTGATAACAACCCATACCGAAGACATACTCATCTATGCATTCAAGTTAGAATTCGAACAATACACTAATAACATCACGAAGTATGAGGCTGTCATACACGGCCTATGCCTAGCACATGAGTTGGGACTATCAGATGTTCGCTTAACTAGTGACTCACAATTGGTCATTAGACAAATATAACTCAAGTACCAAACTCTGGATCCAATACTATGTTCGTACTTAAAGCTAGCACATGAGAATACATCAAAAATCAACAAAGTCACATTCAGGCATGTCTGCCGAAAAGACAACAGACACGCAGATTCCTTAGAATTTATATCATCAATGTTGAGGGACATAAACACCACCTCTATCCATATTGGGAGAATTTACGAACCTTCGATAGAAGGACTAACCCCAGCAGAAGAAACCTTGGTCGTCTAGACTAGGGGAATGAAAGAAGCAGAGAGAGCAAAAGAGGATGAAAGAACGAAAGAACCGGATAACGAAGCTGGCAAGTCCAACGAAGACCAATCCATGTCAGACGGAAGCAACGAAGGCGAAGCAGAAGACGATTGGAGAATCCCAATCCACATATACCTGGACAAAGGTACCCTGCCTGCTGATATCAAAGAAGCTCAAAAAATCGAATCAAAAGCAGCAATGTACAGCCTACAGGATGTGATACTGTATAAAAGGTCATTTTTGGGACCTCTGATGTGGTGCCTATCACAAATTGAAGGTAAAATAATCCTACATGATATACATAGCGGAGAATCTAGAAAACACAGCGGAAGAAGATCTCTGGAAATCAAAGCCAAGACGCAAGGATACTATTGGCTAAGCATGGACGAAGATGCAAAGAACGTAGCAAGGCGTTGCGAAAGATGCCAACGCTTTGCTAGAAAGATTAAAGAACCAGCAACGGAGCTTAACTCAGTCATCATCCCATGGACATTGGCCAAGTGGGGAGTTGACATTGTTGGACCCTTGATAGAGGGGACATCGAAAAGAAGGTACCTCATAGTGGCTGCGGACTATTTTACCAAATGGGTGGAAGCAAGGGCTTTGGCAAGAATTAGGGACACATATGTCTTTAAATTCTTGTTTGAACAAATCATCTGCAGGTTCGGGATACCGGCCGCCATAGTCTCTAATAATAGCAAACATCTGGAAGGAAAGAACATAAACATGATGTTTAACGCTTTCAACATTCAGAAAAACAAGTCTACTCCAATATACCCTAAGATCAATGGACAAGCGGAGGCCACTAACAAGACGATAGCAATGAACTTGAAAAAGAAGCTGGGGGCATACAAAAAAGATGGTGCGAGCAGCTGCACAACGTCATATGGGTCTACCGTACCACAAGAAGGGCGGTCACGGGAGAATATTCGTTCTTACTAACCTACGGAGCCGAAGCAGTCATCCCAATGGAGATAATGATGTCAACAACAAAAACGGAGGCATGGGAAAAGAACCTAACAACGGATCTAATGATAGAAAAGCTGGATGACCTCAAAGAAATGCGTGAAGTGGCTTTGCAAAAGATGGTGAACTACCAATGAAGGCTAGTCCGTGAATACAACAAACGGTTAATTCCTAGAAACTTTGTGGTTGAAGAATATGTACTACGTCAAATACCACCATATCAAAAGAACAAAGAGTGGGGAAAATTATCTCCAGCATGGGATGGACCCTACATCATACACTACATTGTTGGGAAGGGTTCATACTACCTGAGGAACCTCAAAGGAGAAGTATTGCAACACCCTTGGAATGCAATATACCTGAAGAAGTACTACCCGTAAGTGAATGGTTATCACTCAGGAGAAGAAGGGAAGGGGCGATGGCCCACCATGTTCTATCCCTGATCAAAGGCATTGCAAACTTAACTAATAAATGAAAGAAACTTTTTCCTAAAGAAAAAGTAAGTGTTGATTAAAATACGAATTGGGCTAGAAATTACACCCACCCTCCGTCAAAATTGACGATAAGGCAGGGCACGACATAACTGTGCATATGTCAATCTCGGATCCTAAGGGCGAATGAATCCCTCTAAAAGGCAGATAGTAAGAAATATATCCAATAAAGAGAGATACCTTGTATAAAGTAAAGTAGCCATCGCTGAACACGTAGGGTTGCAGGAAAATTATTTCCCACTTAGGGACCTTCACCACCACGGTACCCTCTGGCCAAAGGATATCTTGGTAAGACGTTGAATGTTCACCAAGGTTAAACATACCTTAGCACCTTGTGATGACAAGAATGTGCGAATAACTAGACATAATACGTCTACAAACTTTCATATAATAATGAAGGTACCATAATAAGTGTTACCAAAACATGACTAATATATCTTAAAAGTTGCAGATGACAAAGGTTCAAAATGTAACAAAGGGTGTTTCAGAGAAAGGAGACATCAAAGGCCCCTCAGCTGGGGGAAAAATACAACAAAGAAGTTCAGTTAAAAATGAAGCAGAAATAGCATGATCAAGGGTAAAGAAGACGAGGAAAGACAACTCCCTCATCCTGAAGCTCAGCCTTAGAAAAAGCATTATTGATATAATCAATGGTGAAGTGCTCAAACTGCGCCTTCATCTGAGAAGCTTGAGCCTCCGAGTCCGAAGTTGACTTCTGACAAAGCTCTATGACCTGAGCACTAAGCTGATCATTGGCTTGCTAAAGTGACTCATCTTTGAGTTTATCCGCAACATCAAACTGGCGAGATATCTCCAACGCACATATCTGACCCTTAAGACGGATAATCTTGGCGTTTGCACCTACCAACTGCCCCTGAAGACCTGCGGATACAAAGGGTATCAGCAACAAGGAAAGAAGGATAAAGATACGAAGGATGCTACGAAAAAATAAACATCATAAGCTACCTCCGACATGGCTAAGTGATTCTTCTAGACTATGCTAAGCTTCAGCAATATCCACCTCAGCGGCTTCAAGATATTCCACAAGGGTATCCTTTTCCGTCCGAAGATTACCAACATCAATCCGGAGAGAAGCATTATCGGAGGACAAAGCTTGGTACACACTTTTTAACTCTTCACACCTTTTTACTAAGGATACATAAGACATGGAAGAAGACTCGGAACCGGCTTCAATGAGTTTGTTCTAAAGAGAACGAACCTCTTTAGCCAATACATTACGCTCCGCGGTAACCTTATCTAAGGAAGCACAAGTATCTTCAAAGTCGGCATGATATTTATTTCGAATAATATCTTGGGCTGAGAGACGTTTCTCGACTAAGGAAATATCATCCTTTTGCTTTAAAGTGACTCTCCATCCAACTAAGTGCTTCATCATAATCCTTACGAAGCAAAGCCATCTGTTTCACTAAATCCGCGTTATGAGCAGACTCAAGGGAAAGATGAGCCTCATTATGAACAATAACATTCATCAGCCTATCAAACTTCTTTTAGTAATACCAAACATCGGAAGTTAACTTGTCCACTCGATCTTGGAAATATTTAAGTTCACTAGAGCCACCGGCTGGCAGACGAAGGTTGTCACAGGACTACGCAGCCAACAAAAGTAAAGAAAAAGCTAAGGAAAAGAAGAAACAAACCTATGGCTTTGGAATACTCGGCGGCTAAGGCAGCGTTTGCAGCTTTGCGACCATCCTCAGCATCCTTGGTAGCATTATTGTCCCTCCCAAGAGCCAATAAGCAAGCTTCCAGAGACCTCTGTGTCTTCCCCAAATCATCCTCCAACGAAGATATCCTAGCAACAGAAGCCACATCACTTGACGAAGGATGCTGTGCATACTCTTGGCGATCATATTCCAATAAGGCACTCAAATGAGTACACTTATCCTTATACACCTTGAATAAAGTGTAGCTAACATCGATTTTTTTGCAAAGCTGCAATCAAATGAGCATAAGAGTGGACGAAAGACCAAATTAAGGGAAAAGACACTCAGGTAAGAATCACTTACTGAGAATGCTGAAAGACAATAAAGGAAAGTGGTGTAGGTATCCATGAAAGATTTTATCTCTTGGATGCTACCCCTGCGGATCTCACCAAATCTATGACTAAAGCGCAGACAATCAGGGTCAAAGAACAAGTCTTTAGCAGTGCGATACTGTGTAGACAACACATCCAACTCGAAGTTACTTCAATTGAACTATCAAGATGATGATGATCAACTTCAACAGAAAAGGGACCCTTGGAATCCCGCAAGATTGCTTCGAGAATAGAATCATCAGAGCTACCTAAGCTCAAACTATCCAGCAGCCTGCCTTGGCTTGATTCAGCACCAACATGAGGCACGAATGTCGAACCTTCACCACGACGAAGGGACGACATGGTGGATGAGCTAGGAATAGAAGAAAGGCATCGAGAATTAATCAGATCCATATCCCCAGCAGAAGGAAGATTACCTAGTATAGTCCAATCCGGTGACGAAAGGGGAGGTCTAACATCTTTGCTAGCAGGGGAAGTATAAATAGACTGAGCACTCCCTAGTGAAGCAGGAGCAACGTTGAAGGAGAAGCTATCTAGTGAAATCACAACCTTCTTCTTCGGCTGCGAATATGAACCACCAACCTTCATCGTAGGGATAACATCCTTGGAAAAGGAACCACTTGATTGAAGAGAGGTGGTAGGAGACGAAGGAAGACTCTTAGAAGCCATAATAGCAGCTCCGGCAGCGGCAGAGATAGAAGGAAAAGCTATGCTAGGAGCAAAAAATAAAGGCATATTCAAAGACAATGTAGGAGAAGGGGCTTGAACACTAACATGATCGACCAACTGGGCACCAAAATCAACAAGAAGGTTCTCACCCTCAGCAAAGACATCTCAGACGGGGTTAGGGGTACCCTTGGAAAAATCTTCCTCAATATCATTCAAAGGAGGACTAAGGATGGTATCCTCGATATCCTCCATGTCTTCGTCATATGGTACTCCACCAACAACCTTAGGATCCTCATTCAAAGCATCAAGATCAATAACAGTCTTCAATTTTCCCTTCCTCTGGGAAGACTATAAAGAAACACATACGTCAATTAAGAATCAGGGGCAAGGTACTAAGGAACTTACAAACACAAATGTATGATAATGATCCTTACCTCCGCAGGTGTTTCAACCAAAGCTTTTCTCTTCCTAGTCCTTGTGGCTACGGAGTTACCAGCAGAACCCGAAGCAGCCCCAGCAGAAGAAGCAAGAGCAAGATGCAAAACAAAATCATCAGAAAAACACACAAAGATGTCCAAGCAGACGAATATGTCAAAGCAGACAAAGATATCAAAGCAGACAGAGATATCAA
Source organism: Papaver bracteatum (assembly GCA_023529315.1). Lineage (NCBI taxonomy): Eukaryota > Viridiplantae > Streptophyta > Magnoliopsida > Ranunculales > Papaveraceae > Papaver > Papaver bracteatum. The sequence continues at coordinate 452,347 of JAJJWX010003512.1, forward strand.
AGGAGACGAAGATGTCAAAGCAAGCGAAGATATTGCAACCAAAGGTACCTCATATGAAGTATCAGGATTAAAAATCCAAGGCCGATACTCATCATACTTCTCAGGCAAAGAATGAAAAGAACGAGGGATGGAAGGGTCCGCAGTGGTGAAATCATAGGCCCAAGGACCAACTATAAGAATAGGAGTATGAGCCCAGCAATCATCATGGTCAAGGCATATGCGGTCATTCCTCCGCAAAGTCAGCCTAGCTGAATAAGGGATGTTATTCAAACCAGTCTTATCAATATCCTCCAATAAACGAAGGCTATTACCCTATCTGATCTGCCTAGCAGTAACATGGATACGACGAGGACAAACACTCCAAGGAAGAAGATTAGTCTTATAAATAGCATCAGCGTATGTAGCATTGAAATTGGCAAGGGTATAGTCATCCCGCTTAGATCTTCCTTCAGCAAAAAGGCCATAAGACTCCATAGTTGTCTTGCCTTTGCTACGGTACCAGATCTCACGAAGGGAACGCTAGAAATTACCAATATATCGCATGACTCCTATAACTTGAGTCTTGTTTTCTGGATCATCCCTTGAAGACAAAACATCATAGTATAATGGATCCTTTCTACTAAACAAAGGGAGAAGCATACATGCGGCCAATTAGCCAACGCTAATGAGAAGGTTATTCTCATCGTAAGGAAATCCCCAGATAAGAGACTCGGTAAGAATGTCAGGGCCATCAATGAAGGAAACCTCGACCTTGTGAAGACGAAAAAACTTAGTGATCTTAGCAATAGACAAATGAGAGTAATTGTCTTTGTCACGAAGTTGAAGCCTCAAAATCTCATAATGAGGAGGAGGGGTGGAAGGTCTCCAACAACAACCTCTTCAACCTCAGGGTCTGCAACCTCCTCTGAAACCGTAGATACCTCAGTTCAAATAGGAACCTCAGAATCCTCAGGAGGGGGAGAAGGTTTAGCTTCAAGGTGATCCATTCGCGGAAGGGGGTCAATTGACGAAGATGTCTTCGTACCTTTACACGTAGGTTTCTTCGGAAGCCTTATGATACCTGACATCATCAGGAAGAATTTCCCCATCAACAATGGCAGAAGAAAAATTAATGTCCGTATATAAACAAGATATGGGAAAAAATGGAGACACTTTGAGCATGGGTTTCATTAGACCAACCAAAGGGAACATTTTGGTTGTGCCATAACGGAAAATCAAGTATCAAACGTCACGGAAAGCAAAATCTCCGGCAAGCATTGATCATGGCAATATCGACATCAAATATTAAATCGGAACAAAACCCAAGTTCCCATATAATACTAGAAGGCAAAAAAGGATGAAAATTCTCACATGCGAGTACAAAAAACAACGGCAGTAAACTTACCAGTCGAAGAAGAATACATAAAGCCAAACATGGGAATATCAAATCCAAGGAAAGTATTACTTACTTGTATGATCAACCGTGAAGACAAAGTGCTCGAAGAACCAAAAGAAGCAGTCAGTGGTGGAAAAAGAATCTCAGAGAAAAAGATAGAGGGCGACAGTTCGAAAGAGAAGAATGGGAGTTAAGGAAAATTCCTTCTCTTTATTCCCCTCTTATAGGCGCTGGAGAATCCAAAAATTTGGAGGTCCTGAAATTCAAGGGGAAGTTATTGTATGAAAGGACATGTAGGGACCACCCAATTGGTACGTGCAGAAATGGCGGCGTAACAGAAGTTTTCTTCCACTTCTACAAAGTAGTAGATGATTTGAATCAATAATGTTGTAGTAAAAAGGTTCTTTTGAGACTTGTGAAAGCAAAAGATTTTAGACTTATAAAACTTAAAACAAACAAAACTTAACTCAAAATTTGATTTCAAGATATTAGGAATAACCAAGACACTGATTCCACTATTACACATGAATAAATTATGGTAAACAATCCAAAACTCTAATTATCTTTTAAATTCCTTGTTTCTTAATTCACAAATAATCAGGCAAATTCTCAAACATTACTTGTATCCCTTAGGCATAGATTATCTTAATACAAAGCATAACCTATCTAATTGAATCACAACTAATGAAGAAAATTATGCAAACAATTAAAAACTCTGCAAAAGCAGTGATTGAGTGAATTATAAAATATAAATTAGAGAAAATAAAATAGTTACCAATTATTCATGCGTAAATAGCTTCCTCATTTCCTTGGTTGTGGGAGAATTATCCTCTCATCATGTTGAAACACACTCAAAATTCATTTTTATTGCTCAAAGGGTGTTTACAAAGATGAAATGGAGAAAATGGTGAAAATCGGGTGTTTGCAACGTTTATAACTGTAGCAAACACTGTTACAGAGAACGATGAAAATAAACTGATATTGTTACTATAGCTCTGCGACGCCCGTTTAAATGTCGTTGTGACTGTTGAAAAAAATGACTGTCCTAGATAATCTGTTCTTCACGTTCTTCAAAAATGCAGCAGCAGAAGAGAAAGTTCATGCAACTTAATTTATCGACTCTATGATGCTCCGTACCTCTCCCAAACTCTCCGTAACCATTCTACTCGACCCCAGAACCCTTTATATACTCTACAGGGCATAAAATTATCACGCAATAACTTCAAACAATTCTCCATTACTCGGCATTGATAAAAATATTCTCGGGAATATTTTCTTCCCTATTTTACCTCCTCAAGCTGTTTTCTCGTGACATAAGACTTCCGACGCGTTGAGTAACCATCCAGAAACAGTATAACACGCAGCATGCACACGAAAATCTCTCGACCACACACTCAGAACTCGGAAAAACCCGTGAGACTCTGTTTTTTCCTCGCGTAATTTCCAGCCAATTCTAACCGATTACAAAGCCCATACCAAGCCTGTTACGCTTAAACAGGCCTTCCCACGAAATTTCAGCCATTGAATCTCGTCACAGCTCCTCCAAATTCGAAGCAGCAACTCTGCACTTTTCAAATATATTTTTCCCGCCATTTTTGTTCTTCACGAGAAAAAAAGGTGGTTAGCCCTTATCCAACGTCCTGGGTGCCGAATAACCATTGGGTGCCCCTTAGTAATTGGGTTAACCCTTATCCAAAGTGGGAGTCTGAATAGAAAATGTCCTCCGGGGGTGTTCCGAGCAACTTTTCGAGCCGAATTTTCCAACAATATTTATTTCCAAAAAATACCTACAAACACACAATACACTATAATAAGGACAAAAACGAGTACTAACAATACGAAACATTGAGGACAAATTAGACACATAAATGCGTCTATCAAATACCCCCAAACTTATTATTTGCTAGTCCCGAGCAAATCTAATCTAGAAAATAAAATAACTGCACTTAGCACGCGCAGCAAGCCGTTAAACCGCTAGGTGGCCCTAGTGGCGGAGTGTTGTCTCCGGAGGGTTTACCAGAGGTGTACCCACAAAACCTTTACTCCAGGCCCTATCTATCTACGCAGAACCTTGGAAGGCACTAAAGAATCTCTTTGTTTGGCATACTTATTGACTACAGGAGGAAGTACCCTGATGCGCAATTCCAATTGTTGTATACGAGTTTGCACTCAAGCATACTAAAATTCATATAAAGTGACAGAGCTCTACTCAGATAGTTTCTGGACATCATAAACCGGAGTCAACCAATCACATTAAGTTAAGAAGAGAAAAGCGTGGATGATGTTGGCTAAGGTGAACCTATCCTAACATACTGAGATACTGGTCTTGGACTAATATCAACACACTTGCATATACAAGGGGACCAGTAGTCGATAATCCTAACTCTAGGTCAACTCAGATGGCATATACAAGGGTACCAGTGGTCGACTTTATTGTATTTATTCAGTTTGGTCTAGTGGTCTGGTCTCTTTTTTTTTTTTAGTATCTCAGCCACTCTATTTCACCCTAGCAATGGTAAAAAGAAAAATAAAAGAAGTGATCAGGATTCTTTCGATGTTTCCATAACGAGGATATGGCGAAACTACCATGTTTTCTTTTTCTAACACCTGAGCTCTGTGCTTTTATGAATATACTCTTTAGATGTTTCCATCCACTTAGATTGGTTAGTGCCATCCTTAATAAACATAAATTTCTAGGCTCTGGAGTTTATTTATTGCAACTAAAAGATAACAAAAAGTTTCTTCCCCACCCCCAAACTTAAATCTAACATTGTCCTCAATGTTTCTAATGAAAGAGCAATACCAAAAAGTAAAGTAACATGAGGAATCAGCAAAGAGAGAAGTTGGAAAGATAGTACCTGGGTTAAGAGAGAAATCAAAAACTAATATACAACATACAATCGCCTCGATGGTCAATCAATGGTAAACAGGGTCCTCCAGAGGGACCTCCTCAATATCACCTGTAGGAAAGGGCTCTAAAAAGGGTTTCAATCTCTGACCGTTAACCTTCGAAGAACTACTACCATCCGGTGTCTCGATCTCAAAAGCTCCATGAGGAAAGAAAGTGAGAACAATAAAAGGACCCATCCACCGAGAATGTAACTTCCCAGGGAACAGATGTAAGCGGGTATCATACAGAAGAACTTTTTGACCTGGAGAAAATGACTTCCGTAAAATATTTCTATCATGCAAAAGTTTCATTTTGTTCTTATACTCCTTCGCACTATCGTAAGCATCTATACGAATCTCGTCCAACTCATTGAGCTGGAGTTTCCTATGGGCTCCTGCCTTGTCAAGTGAAAAATTTAGCTGCTTGATAGCCCAATAAGCTATATGTTCTAACTCAACAGGTAAATGACATGCCTTTCCATAAACAAGATGATAAGGAGACATTCCAATGGGGGTCTTAAACGCAGTACGGTAAGCCCATAAGGCATCAGTGAGCCTAGACGACCAGTATTTTTGATTAGGATTAACTGTTTTCTCTAATATACGTTTTATCTCCCTATTGGAAACCTCTACCTGACCACTAGTCTGTGGATGATACGGGGTGGCTACCTTATGTGTAATACCATATTTCTTCATCAAAAGCTTAAAAGGTCCATTACAAAAGTGCGACCCTCCATCACTAATTATAGCTCGCGGTGTACCAAAACGTGTAAGTATATTATTTTTCAAGAACTCAATCACAACCCTATGGTCATTGGTTTTACACGCAACCGCCTCAATCCACTTAGAGACATAGTCTACGGAGACAAGGATGTATAAGTTACCAAAATAATTAGGAAATGGACCCATAAAGTCAATACCCCACACATCAAAGACCTCAACAATTAAAATCGGGTTTAAGGGCATCATATCCCTACGGGAAATGGTTCCTAATTTCTGGCAACGTTCACAAGTAACACAATAACTATGGGAGTATTTAAACAATGAAGGCCAATAGAATCCATACTGCAATATCAACGGTCACAAGTAACACAATAACTATGGAGTCTTTAAACAACGAAGTCCAATAGAATCCACACTGAAAAATCTTAGCAGCAGTCTTCTTAGCACTAAAGTGACCCCCACAAGCATGATCATGACAAAAGGAAATAATACTGGACTGGTCACTCTCAGGTATACATCTCCTAATAATCTGGTGTGGACAATACTTAAACAAATAAGGATCATCCCAAAAGAAGTACTTAACCTCGGCTAAAAACCTAGAACGATATTTCTTACCCCAATGTTGGGGCATTCGACCAGTAACAAGATAATTCACAATATTTGCCTACCAAGGTGATTGGGAAACAGATAACAATTGTTCATCATGGAAGCTATCCCTTATAGAAATGGAATCATTAGGGGAACTAACAATGAGCCTAGACAAGTGGTTTGCTACTACATTTTCTGCACCCTTTTTATCTCTAATGTCTGGAGAGAATTCTTGTAATAAAAGGATCCATCTAATCAATCTAGGTTTGGTATCCTTCTTAGACAAAAGGTATTTCAAAGCAGCATGATCAGTATAGATTACGATCTTAGAGCCTAAGAGGTAGGATCTAAACTTGTCTAAGGCAAATACAATAGCTAACAGTTCCTTCTCTGTAGTGGTATAGTTCAACTGAGCATCATTCAGAGTTTTGCTAGCATAGTAAATCAAATGAAGTAATTTGTTTTCTCGCTGACCTAGCACAACACCAATAGCATAATCTGAAGCATTGCACATGATCTCAAAGGGTAGGTTCCAGTTAGGTGCCTGGACTATGGGGGAAGTAGTGAGTAAAGTCTTAAGCTTCTAAAAATCCTCTAAACAAGCATCATCAAAGACAAACTTAGCATCTTTTGCAAGCAAATTGCAAAGAGGTCTAGAAATCAAGATAAAATCCTTAATGAATCGACGATAAAAACCAGCATGACCTAAGAATGACCTAATATCTCTTACGGTTTTTGAGACTAGTAAAGTTTTAATAAGGTCAACTTTGGGTCTATCTACCTCTATACCCTTCGAAGATACGATATGCCCTAGAATAATTCCTGAACGAACCATGAAATGACATTTCTCCCAATTAAGCACTAAATTCTTTTAATTACACCTAATCAAAACTAATGACAAATGATGCAAGCACTCATCGAAAGACGAACCAAACACTGAAAAATCATCCATAAAGACCTCTAAGAACCGTTCTACCATGTCATCAAATATGCTCAACATACAACACTGAAAGGTCACAGGGGCATTATATAGACCGAAAGGCATGTGTCTATACGCAAAGGTACCAAAGGGACAGGTAAAAATGGTTTTCTCTTGGTCTTCTGGGGCAATAGGAACCTGATTATAGCCGCAGAATCCATCTAAAAAGCAAAAATGGCTACAACCAGCTAATCTTTCTAGCATTTGGTCGATGAAGGGAAGGGGAAAGTGGTCCTTCCTAGTGACCTTGTTTAATTTTATATAGTCAATACAGACACGCCAACCCGTGGTCATTCGGGTTTGGATTAACTCATTGTTATCATTCTGGACTACAATAATACCGGATTTCTTGGGAACAACCTGAACGGGGCTGACCCACTTACTGTCTGAAATGGGGTAGATAATGCCTGCATCTAACATCTTTAGAACCTTGGTTCGAACTACTTCTTTCATATTAGGGTTCAGTCGACGTTGCATCTCCCTAGAAGGTTTAGTGTCTTCCTCTAAATAAATCTGATGTATACAAACAGTAGGACTTATACCCTTAATGTCTGCTATGGTCCACCCTAAAGCTTCCTTGTTGTTTTGAAGGACGGTTACTAGCCTACTTTCCTGATCACTATCCAAATCGGAAGCAATAATCATAGGTAAAGTTTCAGATGGGCCTAAAAACACATACTTCAAGGTATCTGGTAATGGTTTAAGGTCCAATTTAGGAGGCTTTTCTAACGAAGGAACTAGGGTTGACTCAGAAACGGGTAGAGGTTCGAACTTAGGTTTCCAGCCATTACTAGTGTCTATCAAAGGGGTTGAATCTAACAAAGCATTCACATTATTAATCACATCATCATCATCAAAATCAATCCCAAAGTGAGCTAGGCATTTCTCTAATATATCTTCCATCAAAGTGTTTGGTAATGACTCCTCGACTAATGTTCCTATCATGTTTACATCTTCTATGATCGAGTCATCTAGTTCAGAGGGTAGCTTACTAATATGAAAGACGTTCAGCTCAATAGTCATATTACCAAAAGACAAATTCATAATGCCAGTTCTACAGTTAATGATCGCATTGGATGTAGCTAAAAACTGGCGACCTAAAATCACTGGTATCTGGTTCTCTGGGTCACGGACATGTTGGGTATCTAGGATAACAAAATCCACTGGATAAATAAACTTGTCTACCTCTATGAGAACATCCTCGATCACACCCCGAGGAATTTTAACGGACCTATCATCTAACTGAAGAGTCATTTGGGTAGGTTTCATCTCACCAAGTCCTAGCTTAAGGTACACATGGTATGGGAGTAAGTTCACACTGGCTCCTAACTCAAGCAACGCTTTCTCAACACGATATTTACCTATTGTGCAAGCAATGGTAGGGGACCCTGGGTCTTTGTACTTAGGAGTAGTGGTATTCTGAATAATAGAACTCACGTGACTAGCTAGGAAGGATTTCTTTTGAACACTAAGCTTATGCTTTCATGTACACAAGTCCTTAAAAAACTTTTCATAAGCGGGAATCTGCTTAATCACATCCAACAATGGTAGGTTGATAGTTACCTGCTTAAAAACATCTAATATATCATTAAAGTAGGACTCCCTCTTAGTTGAAACTAGAAGTTTGGGGAACGGGGCTCTAGGAACAAAGCCGGACTCAACAGGACCCTCATTGGTCTCATTAGAGACTCTATCAGTCTCCTCATCATTTTCTGGCTCAGCAGGGTGAACTACAGCATGTTCACTATCAGGCATGGTTACCTTTTTATCTACCAATCTACTACTCCTCAGGGTTTTAATAGCATTCACATGTTATGATGGTATTCCACCTACTTCATGAACTCCTCTAGGATTGGGTTGAGTTTGACTAGGAAACTTACCATTTTCCCTCAAAGACTCATTTATCAGACTAACCTGGGTTTTAAACTCGGAAATAGACTGAGAGTTAGCATAACCTATACTCTTACTTTCTTCTATCCCTTGCACAACCATTTGGTTGATATTTTCAGAGCTTTTAATAAACGAAGCGAGAGTATCCTCTAAACTTGTGATCTTTTTATCTAAATGGTTCTGGAACTGGGGTTGACCTGAAGGGTTCTTATCATAACCAAAACCTGGGGGAGGTTGAGAATTACTAGACTGACCTTGATTTTGGCCCTTAGACCAAGAAAAATTAGGATGGTTTCTCCAACCAGGGTTGTAGGTCTCTGAGTATGGTTCAAACTTCTGCCGGTTCTCAAACCTAGCGTTGTTATAGATAGCATTGGCTTGTTCTTCACTAACATGACCTTCCCAAAATGACTTATCGGGCTCTATTCCACAACTAGAGACTTGAGAGGCTCTATTAGGTTCAACAAGGGACCTATTTTTAGACTATCCCATTTCCAAAGATTCTAACCTTCTAGACAAAGCAGCAAACTTAGCATCTGACTCGAAGATTGTATCTACCACATTGGTGCTACTTCTATTGACCAAGAGTCTTTTAGGGGGTTCAACACAAGGCTCCCACTGTTGGGATTTTTCTGCGATAGTTCCTAAGAAGGTAAAATCATCCTCAACAGTTTTATTAGTGAACTCACTAACGCACATAGACTCGACCATGGATTTGGTCGAATAGTCTAAACCATTATAAATAATCTCTAAAAGTTTCATATTATCAAATCCATGGTGAGGACACTGGGATAGGAGATCATTGAATCTCTCTAAAAACCTATAAAGAGACTCTCCCTCTTGTTGCACACTAGCACTAATTTTCTGCCTAACAACTGCAGTTTTATGCTTAGGGTAGAATTTCATATAGAAAGCTGCAATCAGTTCCTGCCATGTTTCAATGGATTCAGATGGTAGGTTGTTCATCCAGGTCATGGATTTATTTCTCAAGAAAAAGGGAAACATCTTAAGTTTCAAGACTTCATCAGTAAGGTATTTTATTCTAACTGTCCCACAAATTTCCTCAAAGTCCCTAATATGAAAATAAGGGTTCTCATCATCTTTTCCTAAGAATATAGGGATCATCTTAAGAATACTAGGTTTTATCTCGAAATTAGCCGTATTGGCTGGCAATTTAATGCACGAAGCTCGGTTGGTCCTAGTTGGGAACATGTAATCTTTCAAAGTTGTCATCGCTGGCAAAATTGAAGTACAAGGGGTACTTTCCTCACAAAGAGACAGATTCTCAAAACTGAAGTTTCCAAAAACGGGGCTCTCAAAAGAAGAGTCTTCGAGATCCCCGCCTTCACAAGAAGAACTACTAGGTTTGTCACTAATCAAATGACCTAGAGTGTTTATTTTCCAAGCCCATTCTCTAGTGACCTCGGACATACACTAGAAAAACAAAATAAGAAGAAAAAGAAAAAGAAAAATCCTAAAAGAAAGGGAAGTTCTATGCAAACACAAACAAGGCTGACTCCACCAAAGCAAACCTAGAGATTTATATCAAACAAAAAGCATGATGGCTCCACTTAGATTGTTTTCTAGACCAGCTTCTAATCCATCGAAAGGGAATTCGTTCCAATCTGAGAAAACCCCTCTGGAATCAATCCGAGTTTAAGTAAATTGAATAGAGGCGAGGGAAGCTGCTGGAGATTTGATACCCAGGGCCTCACCGTATTACAAGGAGGCACAGTCACGCATTCAACTCACAGAAACCATCATGAACTTCGAAGTATGCTTAAAGAGTAACTAATATTTTTCGAACGAGTTTCCTATTAAGCTCGTTACCCTATCGGTCTCGTTCTATTCCAAATTTTAAGGCTTAGGTTCGCGTTAAGTTTCGTTTTCCTAAGGCGGGCAAGAAGAGAACGGTAATGAAATCTGAACCCTTATCTTGTATGGCCAGTCCTTGACCTTTACTAGGAATTTAAAACAGCCGTTTTCAGTTCCTCAGCATATATGCAAACGAAGGAATACATTAACTCACTGACAGGGGATTTGCGAGTGTTTCGACAAACTTACCTCCAATACCAGACGGGGGATGAACCGATGTAGTCGACTCGGGCCACGACTCATATGTCATGTACGAACCATAGGGGCCGAGGTGATATTGTAATCACCGTCCTTCTCTGCAAATAGTTTAATATTTAAACTACCCTTCCGTAGGGTTTAAAAATAATAATAAAGTCCAAGTGTCCAAGTCCAAAGTCCAAAAAAAAGTAAAGTAAAGTGCTAAAGAAAAAGAAAATTACAAGAATAGAAAAATAGAAAAATCCTAATACAATCTAAAAAAATAAACTTTTTTTTCTTCTCTTTTTTATATATATATAAAAATCTTCTTCTTTCGCTTCGCCTTTTACTTTGTCTTTAACTCCAAATATTTGAGTATTCACCAAAAGCTTTGGAAATTTTTTCTTTCGCTCCAAATTCCAAAATATGTAGCAAAAAGACAAAAACAAAAACGTAAAGAAGAACAAATAAAATAAAAACAAATAAAAACCTAAAAAAAAAAGAATAAAAATCTAAAAACTCTAGCCTAAAGACAAGCTCCGTGTCGACGGCGCCAAAAATTGATGTGAATCAATAATGTTGTAGTAAAAAGGTTCTTTTGAGACTTGTGAAAGCAAAAGATTTTGGACTTATAAAACTTAAAAACAAACAAAACTTAACTCAAAATTTGATTTCAAGATATTAGGAATAACCAAGACACTGATTCCACTATTACACATGAATAAATTATGGTAAACAATCCAAAACTCTAATTATCTTTTAAATCCCTTGTTTCTTAATTCACAAATAATCAGGCAAATTCTCAAAAATTACTTGTATCCCTTAAGCATAGATTATATTAATACAAAGCATAACCTATCTAATTGAATCACAACTAATGAAGAAAATTATGCAAACAATTAAAAACTCTGCAAAAGCAGTGATTGAGTGAATTATAAAATATAAATTAGAGAAAATAAAATAGTTACCAATTATTCATGCGTAAATAGCTTCCTCATTTCCTTGGTTGTGGGAGAATTATCCTCTCCATGTTGGAAACACACTCAAAAATCATTTTTATTGCTAAAAGGGTGTTTACAAAGATGAAATGGAGAAAATGGTGAAAATCGGGTGTTTGCAACGTTTATAACTGTTGCAAACACTGTTACAGAGAACGATGAAAATAAACTGCTTATGTTACTATAGCTCTGCGACGCCCGTTTAAATGTCATTGTGACTGTTGAAAAGAAAGACTGTCCTAGATAGTCTATTCTTCACGTTCTTCTGAAATGCAGCAACAGAAGAGAAAGTTCCTGCAACTCGATTTCTCGACTCTGTGATGCTCCGTACCTCTCCCAAACTCTTTGTAACCATTCTACTCGACCCCAGAACTCTTTATATACTCTACAGGGCATACAAATATCACGCAATAACTTCAAAAAATTCTCCATTACTTGGTGTTCGTACCCAAAATAAACATTAGGCACAAAACACGATTAATTTGATGTTGATGATGTCAAATTAGGGTTATGAAACAAATTGAAGAAAAGTAAAAGGGACACAAGAATTTAACGTGGTTCGGCAAGTTGTGCCTACATCCACGGATGGAATCCCATAGGGAGAGATTTTATTGATATGATGATTACAATAATTGTGTGTGGTTAACAAAACCTAGAATTCCATATCCTTTGTGATGATATTTAGCCTTTATATATAGGCAGAAATAGATGTATCTTTAGGGTTTTGATTGTTATCCTAATAACTTCCCTCATATAAATCCCAAATAACATCCACATTCATGATAAACCCTAATATTTATCATAATCCTCATTTATCTTGGATAACTATTATCTTGAATAATAATTATAAATATTTAAGATAATTATCCGCTTTTTTTTTAGGATCTTGCATTTATCTTAAATAATATTAATAATTATCCAAGACTTTTGGGCTTCAATAATAAGCCTAGTGGGTTTCCACAATAAACCCACCGGTTTCCACAATAAACCGTATTTGGCTTTCATAATAAGCCAAGTGGGTTTCCATAATAAACCCACCAGTTTCCACAATAAACCGTATTTGGATTCCATAATAAGCCATGTTGGTTTCCAAAATAAACCTACCGGTTTCCACAATAAACCATATTTGGCTTCCATAATAAGCCATGTGGGTTTCCACAATAAACCCACCGGTTTCCACAATAAACCGTATTTGGATTCCATAATAAGCCACGTGGGTTTCCACAATAAACCCATTGGGCTTCCTCGATAAGCCATGTGGGTTTCCTCAATAAACCCACGAATTACCGATATTAAATAGCTTGTGCTGCACGCACGTACACTATTTTAATAGGGTACAAACATCTCCCCCTCTTAATTCTCAACTTTTTGAAGAATTAAGAAGATCAAAAGAAGAACTATCCTTAAAGGTTCGTTCAAATTCTCCATATGCTGCTTATCCGATAACCTTTCGTAGCCTTGGACAACTTGATATGTGGATCTACCCCAAAGTCGGCTTAATAATTCAAAGCACCAAAAATGTACTTAATCATCCCATAAGCCATTGTACTTTAATCACCAAACACGTTCAAAGTACCAATAATGTACTTAAAAACCCATATGATAATTATCCATACGCTAAATAGATCGGCATGTTATGTCCTCTTGCTCTTCATTAAGCTAAAAAATGACCTACGTGTTGGTGTGACCTCGACGATACGCTTCGCACCCAGTCAAATAGTCCCTACCACCATGATCGATAGGAATTTGACTCTCTCTTGAATGCAGGCTGCTCTTGTATCTTGCTAGGCACATTGCTTTCCCATATCTTTGGTAAGATATTACCAAAACTCACTCGAATGATGGCCGCTCCCGTAAAGTACTTCTATCAAAAAACTTCATCAGTCTTTCTCTTTATTAGAAAGACATTGCAACTGTTCCTTTGATAACCAAAATATCTCGCCTTTGTTTTCCTCTTTTTTAGCAAAACATTGCAACCATTTCCTTAATAATCCAATACTTCGTTTTTCTCTTTATTAGAAAAACATTGCAAGTATTTCTTCCCCATAAGTTCTTTAACATTTTTCCTTTGCTCCTTTCGCTCCATTATAGCTTCACCATAATTATATTGTAACACCTTGTTTTCACCTTTCTCTTTATTAGAAAGACATCGCAATAATTTCCTTAATAACCAAAATGCTTCGCCTTTGTCTTTCTCTTTTATAGAAAAACATTGCACGTATTTCTTTAATAAATTCATGGAAAAAGTGTTCTTATCTGTGATTATAAATTTGATTTATAATGTAACAAACTAGTGAGGATTTACCTCCCAAAGCGTTCGTACTTCCAACCCTAGCCGCCCTCATTGCTTGAATTGATACTGAAAAAGACGTCTTCTTCGTTTCGACTTCTCAAAACAAGTTGCCTTTGATTGCATGCTTGGCGACACTTTAGCCGCCCCCAATATCTGTAGAGATATTCCCAAGTAGAAAAGACGCCCCCATGTGAAACAAGAACTAGATCTATTATATTCGTTCCTCACTTGCTAGACGGCTCTGGGCTTATGATCACATATCTTTTCCGTTGCCATCTTATTTCTGGTTCCATCATGATTTTTCCTTTTGGAATTTCCCTCAAAATGTTGTCTTGGTGTGGCGTCTCCCTTGGTTCAGGACCCTTTCTCCGTACTTGAAAACTTTCCCTTCTTTGCTTATCTTCAATTGAGCATGTTGCAGACGAAACTCCAACAACAAATCAAACGAACTTTGAATTCGATCATGTTGCTGCCTCAAGTGCACATAAAAATTTCTCTAACACTGGAATTTTTGCTTCCATGTTGTAGGAAATTCAAAGAGGATTCTAACGAGCCAAAAATCACTCAATTCGGACTTAAAACGAAGAAGTTATTGACGAAACAAGATTCGGACGAAGCGCGCTGAACATACTAAGTTTATTGAGTCATGCTTTACTTCACAAATGATGGCTTGCACAGTTGGTCAAGAGTGTAGAACACGAGCTGGTGGTCACGCGTTCGAATCCCATCGCACGCATATTTTTCTTTTGTTTCATGAAAGGCAGCGTGGCACTGCATGATGCTGACGTGGCACAGCTACGCATACATAATAAATGATGACTTGATGGTGCTGACGTGGCGCCTAACTAGGCGCTGATGTGGCAGTTGACAAGATCCGACATGGAAGACCAGGTGGTGCTGACATGGCGCCTGATTTCTGACTGGATGTTGCAGACATGGACGACACTACTAACATGTCACCGAGCTGAGCAATGATTGATGTTGCCACATCGTCCTGCTGACGTTAATCGTCTTGTTGATATGTCGCTGGTGACGTGGCTCTCGTTTGATGACGTGGTAGATCTGACTAGGAAAAGTCTGCTGATGTGGGAGCTAGTGTGCACGTGTCAGCTCTGGATTGGATGAACTCTGTTGATCCGGTACGTTGAATATGAAGCTATACCGAGGCTGGATAGATCGTACGCATGAGATCTGCTGAATCTGACGAGTCTGGATCGTTGGATCTGGAGCTGTATAAGAGGCTGAATAAATCATACGGATATGGTCTGGTAAATATGACAGATCCCATTCGTTGGATATGAAGTTGTACATGAGGTTGGACCTCCCTTGTTGTACAAGGGAGAAGCTTTGGCAACGCCTTCTGTAACAAATATATTTGTTACTTCTGTGTAAAGCTTCTGCTACTGTTTCAGAAACTTTCGCAACAGTTTCTACATCTGTAACAATTTTTTTAACTCCGCAACAGTTACGTAAGAACCCTAATTTTTTTTCTTTTGCTGATTTTTTGCTTGGAATCTCGTGCATGATTTCTTCCACACTTTTCTCAATGGTAAAACACGATTGTTTGCACGAGTCCCCTTAGCCGGCGCCAATGTTCGTACCCAAAATAAACATTAGGCACAAAACACGATTAATTTGATGTTGATGATGTCAAATTAGGGTTATGAAACAAATTGAAGAAAAGTAAAAGGGACACAAGAATTTAACGTGGTTCGGCAAGTTGTGCCTACGTCCACGGATGGAATCCCACAGGGAGATATTTTATTAATATGATGATTACAATAATTGTGTGTGGTTAACAAAACCTAGAATTCCATATCCTTTGTGCTGAGAGTTAGCCTCTATATATAGGCAGAAATAGATGTAGCTTTAGGGTTTTGATAGTTATCCTAATAACTTCCCTCATATAAATCCCAAATAACATCCAGATTCATGATAAACCCTAATATTTATCATAATCCTCATTTATCTTGGATAACTATTATATTGAATAATAATTATAAATATTTAAGATAATTATCCTCTTTTGTTTAGGATCTTGCATTTATCTTAAATAATATTAATAATTATCCAAGACTTTTGGGCTTCAATAATAATCCTAGTGGGTTTCCACAATAAACCCACCGGTTTCCACAATAAACTGTATTTGACTTTCATAATAAGCCATGTGGGTTTCCATAATAAACCCACCGGTTTCCACAATAAACCGTATTTGGCTTCCAAAATAAACCCACCGGTTTCCACAATAAACCGTATTTGGCTTCAATAATAAGCCACGTGGGTTTACACAATAAACCCACCGGTTTCCACAATAAACCGTATTTGGCTTCCATAATAAGCCACGTGGGTTTCCACAATAAACCCATTGGGCTTCCTCGATAAGCCATGTGGGTTTCCTCAATAAACCCACGGATTACCGATATTAAATAGCTTGTGCGGCACGCACGTACACTATTTTAATAGGGTACAAACACTCGGCATTGATAAAAATATTCTCGGGAATATTTTCTTCCCTATTTTACCTCCTCAAGCTGTTTTCTCGTGACATAAGACTTCCGGCACGTTGAGTAACCATCCATAAACAGTATAACACGCAACATGCACACGAAAATCTCTCGACCACACACTCATAACTCGGAAAAACCCATGAGACTCTGTTTTCTCCTCGCGTAATTCCCAGCCAATTCTAACCGATTACAAAGCCCATACCAAGCCTGTTACGCTTAAACATGCCTTGCCACGAAATTTCAGCCATTGAATCTCGTCACAGCTCCTCCAAATTCGAAGCAGCAACTCTGCACTTTTCAAATATATTTTTCCCTCCATTTTTGTTCTTCACGAGAAAGAAGGTGGTTAGCCCTTATCCAACATCCTGGGTGCCGAATAACCAGTGGGTGCCCCTTAGTAATTGGGTTACCCCTTATCCAAAGTGGGAGACCGAATAGCAAATGTCCTCCGGGGGTGTTCCGAGCAACTTTTTGAGACGAATTTTCCAACAATCTTTATTTCCAAAAAATACCTACAAACACACAAAACACCATAATAAGGACAAAAACGAGTACTAACAATACGAAACATTGAGGACAAATTAGACACATAAATGCGTCTATCAGTAGAATATGAAAGAAAAGGGGCAAACTATGAATACCAATATTTTGTGGGGCACGTGTCACGATCTTAGTGGTCGCACATAAATCTAACTGTGTAAACCTTCGCTGAACTGAGAAGCCTAAGGAACAAAGGATACCTCCTCAGATTTATCTCGCCCCAAGAAAAAAGACCTCGACGGTGGAGATAAGAAGAGTACAAGCCTAGCCTACAAGGACGCGGATGGCGAAGGTACAGAGGTAGATGACGCATCTAATCAGCATTAAATGCACAAATCACTTATCTACACGCATGGATCAAGGCACGTGGAGAGAGGAGGAGTGGCAGAACCTGATTGGCAGAAGCTGGCGGTGAACGAAGGTACAACCTACACTAAGGTTGGGTAGTTCCCGAAGGAACGTGGGTCAGCTGAGATGGCAGAATTCTACTGGAAAAATCACGCGGTGGACAAAGGTACCATCGACACCAAAGGTATATCAGCAGACAATGAACCCAGAGGCATCAAATATATACCAGGAGCAGAAGGGACTATAAATACCAAGCCTCACCAACAAACTAGAGGCATTCAATTCAATACCTAGAAGGATAAGATCTATTCTTAAGCTTATGCCTCTTTAATGTTTAGAACTTAAGTGTTTACTTCAACTTGAGTTCTCTCCATTACTTTTGGAAGCATTTAAGATCCTTGTAACCACTGCAAATTAATACAAAACAATCACTCATTACCCCGTGGACGTAGACGAATGTCGAACCACGTAATCTCATGTGTCTCGTGATAATTTAGAAGCTTTTATATTCTATTTGTGTTCTTCATTATTATTGTGATCTCACATATCTGTTATTACTTATCATTGTCAGTTCAACATTACTTATCATTGTCAGTTCAACAGAGGTATCAATACTACATAACATCTGATCCTTTGAACTATATACATCACGTAGACTACGGGAAAAAAAGTAGTCACACCTACTATACCTAATGTAATAGTTCACTTTGCCACATGCACTCTTCCAACTATCATCGTTATTATGCAACTCCCATAACGAAGCACAATATAATTAACACTTAGTTGAATACTCCTTCAAACTGAGGCTATCATGTTGCTTTAGCTTTCATGAATATTTATTTAAAAATGACCTCATGTCATCTTTATGCATCACCACTACCATTAATATCCTAACCGCAACCAAGCTTCTTCAACTACTACCTTTCTCTGGCTTGCAGGCCTCACTTATTCTCAATGGTTAGGAAATGGCAATTAGTACCAACATTTTGACACAAACTTGTGCACCTTTGCACAATTTAATTGGACTTAAATTGGTGATTCTGAGCATCACCATTGAGCTCAGCAAAGTCATATCACTCAATGACTTTTGCGGACAAATTATCTTGGACAATCTCAACAAGGCCACAATCTACATTCCTTGAAACAAGAATGATGCATTCTTCTTCAAACTTGAACTCATTTTTATTTCCCATGCACAACTGGTTACTCATCTCTTTCCCATTCTCCAAAATCAACTTCAGTAGCAACAATTGTTGATTTGCGGTCGACAAGAACATCCGCTTGTGGTTATGATCAAATGCAGGTATTTGGACACCCTTGTCCAAGCATATTGATCCCACTTATAAAACAGGTGCAAGCACACTCCTTGTGCACATATAGCATCAACAAAGAACACTTTGAAAACACAAGACATTGTTATATCGGTTTTTCCCTAACTTACGTTTCTTTCTTAGCCTTTCCATAAGCTTTAGGCTAGATAAGAATTGGATATCTAATTCTTCTTTTATGGCATCATATTGCAACAAAAAGTTTGGTTCACAACCAGACTTTTGCATTACCACTAAGGTATATGCATTTAGAGAGATAACTTTAATCTTCCATCAAATGGCTACGATGAAAACACCTTCAATATATCACATAGACACATTCTTCATCTACTTTGCCACTACAAATGCCATCAACTTCTTTGAGTTCGGGAATTTTAGCAAAATTCCCATTTCAACTTGCATTGTAATCGCTACTGATAACACTACGAATATATGCACTCCTAACGCATAATCTTCGCTTACATGTGAGAAACATGGACTTTAACACCTGACTTGCACCATAGAAGTCAACATACTCTTGAGTTTTGTCATGCAATCACTTGAAAACCATGTTTCCAATTATTCTCGCATGTTCGTCTAACACTTTGGGCAGGAATTTTGACACCATTGTCATAAACTTTCATGGAATGTTTCTACTTCAAGCTTAAAATTTCATTCCAATTGATCTTTCCACATAATACCAACTTCTTTTAGCCTTCATACTAGTGAAACCCAAATAATTCACCACTGAATTTGACAAACATATGACACTAACTTGAGTAAAAGAGAGAAAAATCAACAACAGTGTCCCCAAACATGGCTCTGATACCTGTTGCCACACGCCCATTTAATCGCCTAAAATTTTCATGGGAGATGACAGGAAATACTCTGTGGTTCAGTGAATCAACTTCACCCACAAGTACTCAGCCTTGCATACTTGCATCAAAGTATGCATCTGTCTTCACTCTTAAGGATTTATGCAACGAAAGTCTTCATCTTCTTTCTCTCTAACTCTTCATGCCTCCATAATCATAAGAGGATTTCCATGTACTTAACCAATTCTCACACAAATTAGCAACACAGTGAACACCAAGAATACTGCAACAAACCCATTTTATTGCACTAAAGGAAGATTACAAAACTTGGCCATCACATGGACCAAAACAGGTCATTCACCCTCTTGGTGAATGCCTAACACTCTCTACAAATCAGTGGTTCTTCTCTCAAATGAACAACACCAACATTATTGATTCCTATGCTATTTATACTACTAGGATAAGGACAAAACTTCTGTGCAACCGCTTGCACAAGCCGTGGACATCCAAGTGTCTAAGTAGTTTCCATAACTGCCACCTTTTGTGTTGTCACGCCAATTGGAGCCACACATGTTCTTGTTGGTTATGAACACTCTAATATGGTTATAAACAAACTTTATAGCCGTTCTAACTTGTCTTATTTCATTGGCATACTCGCAAAGCCAATAACCAACTCATAACCGTCACTTGAGCCATATTGCACAACTGTTGTGTTTTACTGAACTCAGCTTTCATATTGCACAACTGTTGCGCTTTACTGAACCTGGCCTTCATATTGCACTACTGTAGCACTTCAATGATCTTGGCCACTTCCTTGGCTCATTTTGGTTATTCTTGCGTCATATGCTTCACTTAGCCAATTTTCTCGACAATAGCAATGCCACTCTTGCATTACTAGCTTGTTTGCATTATTCAAGCTTTGGACAGCCTTGAACTAATGCATAGACTAACTCTTGGCCTATGTTATCTTCTTGTATCATCCTTGAGATTGGGCCAACTCAATTCTATGGATATGCCTTGATGCCAACATCGTATGTTGCATTTTTTTAACTTGGCCATGTCTTGCCAATACATTGATGAAGCCTCATTGTGTCAGCCAAAAAGCTTCATTACTTAGCCAAATGTCTTTACAGTGTAACACTACCTTTGTGCGTCACTGGCCTCACGGAATCTTGCTATTTCAGTAACTTGACAGTCTACACAGTATCGCGTAATTATTTTCAGACACTGACTTGGCCTGCAACACTATGATGCGCAATTATTGTGCGCCACTTGCCTAACTCGTCATACATAATGTATAATCCCTCCGTTTCTGCAAAAGTAATACAATATAACTTCTTTAAAACTAGATTTGTGTCCCTGCTACGCGTCGGGCTTATTTTATTTTTAACTTGGTGTGTGCGGCTTTCACCCCACCCCGTGGCAATAAAATTTTGATTTGGTGTGCCCGGGGTTTTTCCCCGCTCCGCGGAGATGCGTATTTGATTCGGTGTGCATGGGCTTTGCCACTCCCCATGGCGATGTATTTTTTATTTGGTGTGATGGGGTAAATACATTAAATACGTGGAGAATATGTGCAGATTTTATTTATTTTTTCCTTTTAACTTGGTGTGTACGGTCTTCTCCCCCGCCCCTTGGCAATGCATTTTTGATTTGGTATGCGCGGGGCTTCTTCCCGCCCCGCAGCGATGCATTTTTGATTTGGTATGTGGGGGATTTTTCCCTTCCCCGTGGCGATGTATTTTTGATTTGGTTTGGCGGGGTAAATACATTAAATAGGTGGAGAATATGTGCATATTTTATTTAGTTTTTCTTTCTATTTTCGAGGAAAATATGTCGATTTTTTTGCCCTCTATATATTAATTTGGAAAAAATAGTCCTAATATAGTAGTTACTCGATTTCCAAATTGAATTTGGACTTCCATAAAAGTTAGGTTTTTCTTTAAAGTTTGTAGTTTTTAAACCAATCATATGTGGCCAAGTATCCTCACCTAAATATTGTTACGTCATGAATTCCGAATTTGGTTTCCTTTTATTAATCTTTTTCCTCTTGTTTTTAAACCAATCATACGTTGCCAAGTGTCTTCACCAAAACCCTCTTTCCACAAAACTCAAAAAGCCTATTTCGACCAATAGGAAGCGAGGGTTTCCTCACCGTTCAACATGGGAGCTTTATTTTTGTAGGCCTTTAAGTCTTTAGACTAGATTGGTGCCCGTGATATGTACTATGAATTTTTTTTCTTTTTGATTTGGTGTGCGCGGGTCTTCACCCCGCCTTCTGGCGATGCATTTTTAATTTGGTACTACAGGGCGAATGCATTAAATACGTGGAGAAAATATACGAATTTTATTTATTTTTTCTTTTATTTTTGCAGAAAATATGCTTGAAAAATGTGGGTCCCCCCCTCCCTTAATGTGTTATTTGGAAAAACGAATCCTAATATATTAGGTACTCAACTTCCAAATTGAGTTTGGACTTCTATAGCGGTAAGTAAAGTTTGCCTTTTCCATAAAATATTATCCACTTAGACGGTGTAGCTAACGTACAGTTAAGTATTTGATGTAAACATGGTGTAAGAAAATTAATTAGATTAAAACTCTCACGGAAGTGTTGTCCACCTTCCTTTTTGATGTAACTAAAATAAGAAAATTACTAACAGACGGTTAAATACTTGATGTAAACAAAGTATAACCCTATTTTTAATATCCTGACCAATAGAGTTATGCCAAGTGTCCTCACCATAACTTCTACATTAGAATAGACCTATTTCGACCAATAGGAAGCGAGGTTTCTATCATCGTTCAACGTGAGAGCTTATTTTGTCAAGGCCTTGAAGGGGGAAGATAATATTTGATAATATTAAATTATGTCTTATTTATAATTAGATAAAATTTAATTTCATAAATAATTTGTGATAAATTTTTTTTTTTTTTTTTATTGTTAGAATAATGTAAATCCATTAAACATATTAGTCAAAGCTTTTGGTTGGCAGCCTAGCAATAAGCTGGTAATATTTTATATACCATTCCATTTAATTCATTAAACAATTACAGAGTTTTTAGTTGGTAGCCAAGCAACAAGCTGAGCGCCAACTCCTTTTTGAATAGCAACACCCAACCTGTGAAAAATAAAACTACCTAGACCTCTACCAGCGTCATAGCTAACTAAACAATTCTTCAGATGCTTGGAAAAACATATAGTATCTTCACTAAGTTCCCCTAAGTTAGTAAAATCTAACACACCCAAGCCATAACCATGCAAAGTATACTCATTCAAATATTTAGAACGTTTGCGTGAAATTGCTTTAGAGATATCCTGGCATGGGATGAAAGAGTGAACACCATCTCCAGTAAAGGGTGAGGCACCTTTGACATTCATACACACATCTTGGACGTTTTCCAAATTGAGAACAAGGATATCCTACGGGCGTAAATCCTTGTTATTATCTGACACAAGACCCAAAGCAACTTCCTTGCGTGCATGGACACCAGCTTTGAAAAAAATATTCGCAATTACATCACATACTAAGTCATGGCGAAACTTTAGTCCAACATCATTAACACAATGAAGCGCGTGATCACCAAATATATCCATAGGCCTATTGCAACAAGAGCACAATCCGCCCCAGCAAATAAAGGGATACCAATATGATAGCAAATTACGGATATGAATTTTCTGGGACCAAGACACTGATCTAAACCACTGATTGGAACAACCAAAAGGTAATCTTGAGCATTTTTGATCTGATTGAATTTCCAAAGAATAGAATCTCTTGAAGATAAAGTAAATTGGTCGGGGATTTGCTTCTTAACTGCATCGAAATAAGTGACTTCCAAGGAGTGCATAGAAGGGGGGGGGGGCAGTGTCATTGACATAATAAGTAGATGGAAAACCACATACCTGAATGAACTTCTGAAGAGACAAATGATAGGCAACCCCATTATCGGTTGAGAAAGAGCTACCCAGTATCACCTTACGCACCGATGCAGTCTGACTCTGAGAGGCAAGATATAACAGTAGGCACGAGTGTCAGCCATGGTATATATGCCAAGACCACCATCTTTGATATGAAGAGTAGCCAGTCTCTGTTGCGAATGCCCAAAACTAGCTCCATCTCCCGTGATTAAAAACCTCAAATATTAGAACAAGTGGTCATCAAAGAGGTCAGAGGCCTGTTGCAGAGCTGTCGTATTAGTAGTATGCATAGAAAAATATAGTCTGGATACACCGACACAGTTACGGAGTAACAACATCTCACTCTGGGGATCCTTGAGATTTTTGATAGCATACAATAGCTGAAATATTAGCTTTTTGAGAAAAATATTAAATTCTCGTTAAAATAATAAAACAATTGGTCTCGATTCGGGCCTTTAATATTAAAATAATAAATTCGATAAAAACGGGTACCTAGCTCAGCTGGTCATCCCCGTTCCCCAAAGTTTCATGCGTTCCAGGAGGTTCCAAGTTCGAGCCCCCAATGGCGTAATATTGCAGAAATTAACATGGAAGGTAGAGTTAGTTTTCCCCCCTCGTGATACAATCTCAGCCCTCCCAACCGCTTCGGATCCCTTGGCTAGGTTACCCATGAGGCTCGCTAGTAGGCTAACACAACAACCTGTTCAATTAATGTAGTAGTATGTTGTTGGAGATTAGCTTGTTATGTTTCCAACTAGTTAATGTAATACTCTTTATCCAATAATATAAAATTATAAAATAATATATTTCAAAAGTTTCCTTTAAGCACTAATAGGTCCCAAATAATATATAAAATAGTAACGTTACCTGATAAATGAAAATAAATTTTATACATATCAAATTCTCTCAAAATATGATTTAATATTGTTTTGTGTTCACATGATAAATCATTAACCTTCAGTTAATGCTAGTTTTGTGCCCGTGCGCACCGGGCATATTATTTTTTAACTTGTTGTGCGCGGGGCTTTCCCCGCCCCGTGGCAATGCATTTTTGATTTGGTGTGCGCAGGGCGATGCAATTTTGACTTGGTGTGCGCGGGGCTTCCTCTCCCTGTGGCTATGTATTTTTGATTTGGTGTTGTAGATGGTGGATTTTTGACAAATGGTAAAATTGTAAAACTATACTCCAGATTCGACAATCGGATGAGTATTGAGACTCATGTCTCTCGTTAAAGCATGAAAGCTCATGCCACAAATATTTGACTGAGAAGGCTGTCTCTCAGAGTATATCAAGATGTGTAGTCTCTCAGCTGAGGCCACGGCACATCTCATGAATATTGAGCAATTTCAGTAATGACTCTGAATCCAGCAATCATATGAGTATCGAGACTCATGTCTTTACAACATGAAAGCTCATGCCATAAACCTCTGATGGAGAAAGTCTCTCAGAGAATATGCAGGTGTGTAGTCTCCCAGCCGAGACCACGAAAAATCTCATACTGTATAGAATCGAAAGATTGGACGGATCCTAGACAGCATGCCTGCTAGTATAGAGCGACAACGTCTTCAGGATGCAACAAGTTTTCGCTGACTATACAAGAGGATTATGGCACTCCAGCAAGTTCATATTGCTCAACTCTCAGATAATTAATGCTCCTAGACAAGAAGCCCTTCTAGTGTAGAGCCATCAATTAATTGTCTTAAATAGTTTGAATATTCAGTAATATTCTACGAGTTATCGTTTGAATATCCAGCAATATTCTACGAATCATCAATTAATCGCCTGAATATCCAGCAATATTCTACGATTTTCAGTTATATTTCGTCATTTCAATTCGTGGTTCTTCCCAGCAGAATTCCACGGGTTAGTGATAAATGTTCAACGAAAACAGGCATCTGAGCATCGAATAAGCCCTAAAAAAAATGGTACAAGTGTAATTAGAAAATAATGCACATACCAGCATTTTGAATGCACGAATGAGCATTTCAAAAAATATGAACGAACGAGGAACCTATGCAAAATAGTAAGGAAAATATAATAATAATAAAATATTAACAAAAGCGCCAGGGGACTGGGCTCACCAGCCGGTCAGTTATGTCGTGACCAGTCCCGCGCCCAATTTTATATTTTATCATGTTTTACTGTTTTCCTGATCTCATGAAAATCATCTCGTTCGAGCAAGTTTTCTTTATTTCAAAGAAATTATCTAAATCACATGATTTTATCAAAAAATAATAAAATTAAGGAAAGGTGTCATGGGACCGCCGGTCGGCCGGTCCCACACCTCACGTCCCCATTATTTTACTATTCCTGTTAAAAAATATGAAAATTCCTTGATTTTTTATGAATTTTCTCAAAAATCATGAAAATTACCTAATTTCATGTATTTTTATCAAAATCACATGATTTTATCAAAAAATAATAAAATTAGGGAAAGATGTCATGAGACCGCCGACCGACCGGTCATGCCCTAGCCGTGGTCGGTCCAACACCTCATATCCCTATTGTTTTATTATTCCTCCTAAAATGATGAAAATTCATTGATTTTTTATGAATTTTCTCTAAAATCATGAAAATTACCTAATTTCATGTATTTTTTATCTAAATCACATGATTTTATAAAAAATAATAAAATTAGGGAAAGGTGTCATGGGACCGCCGGCCGGCCGGTCATGCCCTAGCCGTGGTCAGTCCTATACCTCGCGTCCCTATTATTTTATTATTCCTCCTAAAATTATGAAAATTTCATGATTTCATGAATTTTCCCTAATATTACCTAATTTCATGCATTTTCTCTAAAATCATAGAAAATATTTAAAAATTAGGAAAAACTTGTGGGATCGGGCTCTAGCCGGCCGACCATGCCCTAGCCGGTCCCACACACCCCTTGTTTTATTATTATTTGGTGTTTTGTTTCATGATTTCTTGAAAACTCCCTGATTTCAACAAAATATCTTGGTTTTCAACAAATCCCTTTGATTTTATGTAAAATTCCCTAAAATCATGAAAATTATATAAAATTAGGAAGAGTGTCTTGGGACCCGCGCCCATGGCCGGCCGGCCATGCCTTGGCCTTTGCCGGTCTCACGCTCCCATTCCTTATTTTATCTTATCTCTCATCTTATGGAAGTTTCCTAGTTTTATCAAATCTCTCTAGTTTCATGGAATTTACCTTAAATCAGAGAAAGTACATAAAATTACATAAAACTGAGAAATATGTGGGACCGTGCTTGTCAAACGGACGGCCATGCCCTATCCTTGGTCGGTCCACACCTTACAATTCCCTGTTTTATTTATTTTCCCGCATCTCATGTATTTTTCCCAGTTTCAGCAAAACCATGGATTTTGCATATTTTCTCCAAATGTTGCTCAAACGTGTACCAGAAAATATCAAAATTCTCAGGAATGAAACACGGATGTTGTGGAGACACGGGCACATCCCATTGACCGACCGAGGGTAACCCTGAGGCTTGCAAATAGCTGGTCCCGCATGTTTTAATGATTTTAACCTAATTTGCTCAACTGCTCATATTAGGTTCAAACTCTTTCCAAACAATTAGAATTTTGCTCAAACGACCATCCACTGGTCCCACACGCACCACGTGACGGTCTCATGACCTCTTGTTCGGTCCTTTGTATTTTCATAATACCCGGTTTTATTATTTTTCGCTCAAACAAGCATTATTTTAGTGATTAAATCAGCATTTAACCATTATTTCACCAACTGGTCCTCAAGAGACTTTGGTATTTTTGCTCATTCGAGCATCTGGATGATACATGGTGAACCCGTCATCCCATGTAGCCGGTCCCTGTGTCACTCTGTATTGATTTTCAATAAATCATCATTTCGATAAAATTAGGGTTTTGAATCAAGAGCTCTGAAGAAGCGTGATTCTGAGCAGATTCAAACACTCTGATAATTTTATGTTGATTCCATGATTAAAATTTTTATTTATTTTGCTCGACCCAGCAGTCAATAAATTAAATTAATATTTTATTCGGTCCTGCTACCAATAAATTCATTAAACGAGCAATATTTTCTCGAACCGGCAATATTCGCTCAGAGTAGCAATATTCGCTCAGACTACTTGTTAATTCTCTCCATCTCAGCTGTTAAAGTTTTGGAAATCGCTTTCTCCTGCGCTGTCCAAAGTTCTTCAGGAAAATTACCCGTAATTGGAAGATGCAATAAAGCAACTACATCTTCCAAGGTAATAGTGAACTCTCCCCAGCTGCATATAAACGTGTGAGTTGGGATTCACCAGGGAGAAAGAAGAGATACAATACCTCATGCATCATGAAAAATATATAAGTCTCCAACTGTCTGAATGTCCCTGGTAACTTGTGCTTTATCCAACATATCTCTAACACGAGGAAATCCCAGCATGTGCCTTGACCATCCAGAAAACTTCTCTAAGGGTCGTCGAGAGAGCTTGAATTCAATCATTGAAGCTTGGAAGAGACCTCGTTCAAGACAAAACCGGATAGCATCTCGGGGAGTCACCAGTTTCTTTTGATTAACTATTTGGGGATTAATCAAAAGACGATACACTGGGGACTTGAGATGATTTTTAGTCTCCTGAACATCGAAGAATGCATCATCTAAGTTCGGAACATTCTTGACTCCAGGTGTTTCTTCTTCTTCACCAACAGAAGGCTCATCCATACATGTTTATTCTCTGGAGATGTCATCTTCTTCACATATTTCATCTCTGGAAGCATCATTGGCTGGGGAATCAGACATCCATGCAAATCAGATGTGAAATCCACAACAATAATTATTTTCAGTCATTTGAATGCAAATTTGGCGATATGATGGATTCCTGCAAACGGGAATTCCAACATCTAAAAAAAACGGTAATTCTTAACTCTCACCTCTTTCAATTTCACTAAAACTAGTGACTGTGCCACGAGAGTTAGCACGCAAAATTAGTTTGTTTCTTGAAACCTGCAGTAACGAACGAAACTTTATTAGTTCATAAAAATGGTTTTCTCATAAAATCATAGACATAATTTTCATAATAAACTAAACTTTCACTCAACTAAACTTTGAAGTTTACAACGAGACATTATTTCATCATAAATAAATTGTCTAGTTTCGGAGGTTACTCAAAACCCATGTCTTGATTTTACAAAACAATAATTAGTGCAATTTATTCACGTAATTTTTCCGAAATTTATCTAATGAGAACAAATCCATGTGAATAAAATATGTCATCATATCCCACATTATATGTCATGGCTACATATATGTACATTAAAAAAAAATCTTTTTTCCTTCGTATTAGCATTTTCTTTAAAAACAAAAACAAAGGTTTATGCTAGTTTTGTGAAAGCTCACACCTCTTGTGATAAAATATTAATTCTCATGAAAGCTCATACATGAATTTTTATCACTGAGCATAAGTTTATGTATATGAAGAAAACCTATTTTGCCTCGTATGAGCATTATTTTCTAAAACAAGGTTTATTTCGGTTTTGTGAAAGCTCACACCTTTTAACGTAAGATTTTGTTTCCCATGGAGGATCATAAACAAAATTTTATCACTAGACACAAGTCTATTTTCAAAGAAAAATCTCTCATAAGTCAGGGATTATTATTAGTTTTCAAAACTAAAGATTGAACGAACATACGTTTAATAAAATAAGGGTTTTTATGCAAAACTCACATTAACATATACACATGTATAAAATTTCAACATGATGAAAGCATGAGCAACTCATGAAATCAGAAACTTAAAAAAAATAAAATTGGACGCACCTGGTCGGCGCCGGTCGGAAGTTGGACGGAAGGTGCTAGCTTCGGTCGGACGGGTGGCGCTCCGGCGATTTTCTCCTGCTGCTCCTGATGCTCGGACATGAATAAGGGAGGAAGATGATGAAGGTGGTTGGTCGTGTGGGAAGAAATTAAAAAAAAAAAAGAGATTTAATTCTTTTTATACCTAATTTTATTTCCAAAACCTAATTCCTTAAGGATTTCCCTTTTGGGCCCGACCCGTGAATCCTAAACCGACCAAGGTTCCACCATAGAACCAGCGGTTCTACACCAATTTATGATCACTGGATGATGTCATATTATGCCACTGGTTTCTGGTAAAACCATGGTTTGCTCATTCCGTCGAAATCCGGTAATCACTTATCTCATAACTAAGTTCAATTACTTGTTTTTATTAACACCTGGAAAATCACCATTCAATGCTGAGTAAGGAACATGACTGTTCCCCACTAAGCAGGGGACTTAATGTAGATGGTGGATTTTCGACAGAGGGTAAAATTGTAAAACTATACTCCAGATTCGGTAATCGGATAAGTATTAAGACTCATGTCTCTCGTTAAAGCATGAAAGCTCATGCCACAAATCTCTGACTGAGAAGGTTGTCTCTCTGAGTATATGCAGATGTATAGTCTATCAGCTGAGGCCACGGCACATCTCATGAATATTGAGCAATTTCAGTAATTACTCTGGATCCGGCAATCGGATGAGTATCGAGACTCATGTCTCTACAGCATGAAAGCTCATGCCATAAACCTCTGACGGAGAAAGTCTCTCAGATAAGATTAAGGTGTGTAGTCTCTCAGCTGAGACCACGACAAATCTCATACTGTATAGAATCGAAAGATTGGACGGCTCCTAGACATCATGCATGCTAGTATAGATCGACAACGTCTTCAGGATGCAACCAGGTTTTCCCTGACTATACAAGAGGAATATGGCACTCCAACAAGTTCATATTTCTCAACTCTCAGATAATTAATGCTCCTAGACAGGAAGCCCTTCTAGTGTAGAGCCATCATTTAATTATCTTAAATGGTTTGAATATCCAACAATATTCGACGAGCTATCATTTGAATATCCAACAATATTCTACGAATCATCAATTAATCGCCTGAATATCCAGTAATATTCTACGATTTTCAGTTATATTTCGTCATTTCAATTCGTGGTTCTTTCTAGCAGAATTCCACGGGTTAGTGATAAATGTTCAACGAAAACATGCATCTGAGCATCGAATAAGCCCTGACAAAAATGGTGCAAGTGTAATTAGCAAATAATGCACAGACCAGCATTTTGAATGCACGAATGAGCATTTCAAAAAATATGAACGAACGAGGAACCTATGCAAAATAGGAAGAAAAATATAATAATAATAAAATATTAACAAAAGCGTCAGGGGACTAGGCTCACCAGCGGTCAGTCATGCCGTGACCAGTCCCGCGCCAAATTTTATATTTTATCATGTTTTACTATTTTCTTGAACTCATGAAAATCCTCTCGTTCGAGTAAAGTTTCTTTATTTCAAAGTAGTTATCTAAATAGAGAATGGGACGAACCTTTATGGCGTACACCCTAGTGCGCGAATAAAATTTCGCAAGAGGAAAATGTAAGACCTAAAGTACGCCATAAAAGGGGGTATCTGTTACATGACTCAGCGATAAGGTTACGCCGCTGCTGAAACCTGAGTCATGGAGATTTGGGATCAATGAAAGCCCATCCAGGAGAGACACCTTGGATTCTCGACTTGAGCATATGACTTGAGTTGGGAAACTAAGGTAATAAGAGATCTCATAAGGGGTGCAGAGTATAACCAAGGCGCCGAGGTACACGGTTGATCCAAGAGTGGCCGGGGTGTATGAAACTACCCTGGACATTCTTGGTAAGTCTTGGCTATGATGCACTCGGCCCGAAGAAAACCCCACTTAGGGTGCAATCTCGTAACTATAAGCCATATAGGCAAAAGGGATAAGAGGCTGCGAACACAAATGGTTGTTGTTAAGATTGGATGGGAGGATCTAGTTTTGTATGGAAGAAGTACGTCTCCTTAAAAGGGAAACCAGGGGGAATACAAGGGCGGCACCCTCCATTAGGGAGCTGATAAGTGTCTTAAGACGCAAATGTCATGAGGCTATATTTTCGCAAGAATATTTAGACTTGTCATATTTGTGCAACATTCCTGAAGAGGCAATATTACAAAAGAGAAGATAAGACGAGACCAATGGGTCATTGCATGTAAGTGTAAAGATGTCCTGCGATTTCTTCGCAAGACGACAATATCATGAGGCTTTCGTTTCGCAAGAAAATTTAGGCATGTCATATTATCGCAGCAAAAATACAAAAAGAACATAAATTTAAGGCAAGATCAATGGGTTTCTACATGAAATTGTAGAAACATCCTGCGATTTTGTCGCAATAAAAAAAATGGCAAAATAATACCTTTACTTAGGAAGGAAAAATAAGACCACATCAGAATACAAGAAAGAATACAATTTTACAATATATAATTGCGAGATTATGCAGAGATAATTGCGATTTTATCGCAAATTATTAAATAGAAGCAGCTTGCTCAATCTCTCATCTGAATACAAATAACAGAGGCAAGTATGGGAATGCATAGAATGAGTTAAATTTTATTTTTCTTCACATGATAGATTTACGCATAAAGTAAAAAATTAATTGTATTTTGGTCGATCATGTTGCAAGAAAGAATATTTTTTTTAACACATGCAGGAAAGAACAAAAGAAATAGAACTTGTATTGGAGACTGGAGAAATTCGCAGTGATAGATTACAAGTATACAAGAATGAAAGATCAAGAGCCAATATACAAGTTTTACAAAAAATTGAACAAGAAAGCACAAGGAAGAAAAAACTATCTTTTGCTTGATTCTTCATTATCATCATCAAGTTCTTCACCAGAATTTTCTTCTTCATCAGACTTCTCCTCTTCATTTTCTTCAGATTCTGTCTCTTCATCAGCTTCACTATCAGAGATGACCAAATTAGGAAATTCTCTGAAACTTTGTCTAGGAGACAAGGATACTTGGAGTGAGGAATCTTGTTGTCATCACAAATCCCTTTGATGGTATCATTGCAGAAAGAAATTGCATCATTCCCAAAATTTGTAATAGTGATCTTCATTTGAGCCTTCAACCTTGAACACTTATCATTGCGAGAAGATAAATCTTTTACGAGCTTCGCTTTTTCATTCTCAAGCTCTTCAATTCTTTTGCAATTTCTCTCTTTAGCTTATGCGAAAATATAACAAGAAGTCAACAATATGATAGTAGTTTATGAAAAAGCAAATAACTAAAGGAAGAAGAACGATTAACAACCTTCTCTGTTAGAAATCATATCTCTAATCAAGGCCGTTTATTCAGCTTGAAGGCTGACATCTACACCTAAGTTATTTCTGGAGTTATCTAGAACTTTCACAGCCTAAGAAAATTCATCATCATCATTTATGAGAAGACGGGAGCGAATTTGGTTTTCTCTTTCGCAGAGTACATCATTTTAACGTTTGAGATCATCTCTTTCGATTTGGACTTCAAGAAGAGTTTCTTGGAATTTCGCTAAAGTCTGAGCACCTTGGAGAGAAATACGATCTTTTTCATCTATAAGATCACTATATTTGGCTCTTAAATTATTGATTTCTTCTTTGGAATTATGAAAGAAACGTTTAAATTTATTATCCAAGCTCAAGACAGATCTATGTTCAATTTCTAAGAGGCGAAGTTTGGATCTAAGTTCATTTATGGGAATGGATTCAATCTTATCATTTGAAAAACTATTTATAGAAGTATTTAGATGTTCAAGAAGGATATTATCATCCATGAGGTTGGGAAATATATGAATAAGAATATCTTCATCAGTAATGCCATAGACGTCTGCGAAATGATGAACTCTATAAGGAGAAATTTTTGAGAAAATAAAATAAAGGGAAAAGAAGAAAAATCCCATACCATAGAGTTGCTTATTGGCATCTTGAAGATTAAATATTTTGTTCGCCTGAAGAGAATTATCTGATTCCAATTGTTTGATTTTATCGCGAAGATCAGTAGCTTCAGTCTCTAATTTTTCATTTTGCTTACTCTTTTCGCAAAGACCAATAACTTCAATCTCCAACTCTTCATTTTTCTTGCGAAGTTCAAGATTCTTCTTTGCGAAAGCCGCACGCCTTTTCTCTAAATCTGCAGTAACATCATAAGAATCCTTCCCATCCTGCGAAATATTCCAGCGAATTTTTAGAATAAATTATGTATTCAAGATAAAAATAAAAAGAAGAAAAGTATAAGTATGAAAAGTTACCAATCTATTGAGTGAATACAAGAAATTTGGAGATATAGATCTTGAGACCCCGCAAAGAGATTCATTATTATCCAAGAGGGGAGCATCGCAAATAGCATCTATGGATTGGCAGGCATTAGTGAGAGGAGTATCACCAATTTCCTGCATAGTACTAGAGAAGATGCCGGATAGTTGCTCCATAGAAGACTCAGGTTGAGAAGTTTCTTTGGCATAAGAAGCATCATCATCATCATCGTTATGATCGCTAGAGATTTTGCTAGATTGGACTTTTCGTTTCTTTGAAAGAGGGGCAGTTGATTTGTCTTTGCGAGAAATACTCTTGCCTTTACTCCTATTCTTCACAACTTTGACAGGTTGCTCTTCTACTTCAGCAATAACCTACACACACAGATAAATATAAGAAATATAGGCAACAATATATTGTGAAGAATCGTAAAAGAATATTTCTTACTTCATCTGTGAATGATCGAAGAGCTGATATGGTACTGATTTTCCCTGTCTTGCTATAACTCAGTTTCAACATTTCAACCTGATAATTTCGCAGATACATGATTAGAAAAATTATATATAAGAATAAAAAGAATAACAACTCAAATAAAGTTTGGAATGTACCTCTGATTCCCTTTCTGGCCGGCTGAATACCTAGGGTAAGTACGCTGCGAGATTCGCAGGTAAAGCATGAGATCTAGAGATGTATGGACCCTTTAGGATTAAAAGGAAGATACACCACTTATCATCGCTGGAGTAACGTGGAGATATATTTTTGCCAGGATGCCAATTAATATCTTGCATAAGTATCTTGTCATCAGCAATGTCATCCTTCTTCTTTAAACGAATTCCCCAACAAGTGCTATCTTTCTTCATTGGAATTATCTCATAATTCGCAAAGAAATTTTCCACGGTATAGTTCGCAAGAACAATCGCAACGTCAGCGAACTTAGGGTTTTTAGCTTCATCAGGATAAAGAAATCCCTTGCCAGCACCACGATTAGAGAACTCAAGCATTAGACGAATGCAATCCCCACTTAATTGATATACATCTCGCGAGAATTTCGCATGAGAAAGTATTTCATAAAATAAGGGAAGTTCAGGATCATAAAGGGGAATGGGAAGGCCAGCGAAACTATGACCTCCTCATGATTGCAAGGATGATCAAAAAATATATTAATGGAAAGTTCAGACTTATGGTTTTGACCAGGAATGAGAGATAAATCAAAACTTTTGGTTTGAAGTTTCTTTCGAACTTCTTTAAAAGCGATCTCATTCTTATGACCGGCTGGAGGAATTTTTAGTATGGGAATAAAGAAAGGAAATAAAAATCAAGAGAAGAAGAATCACAAAAAATTTATAGTAGCAGAAACATAATTTGCGGAAGAACAGTAAAATTGCAGGGAAGCAAAGAAGAAAGTAAAAATAAGAGAAGAGAAAAACAGGGAGAATATATATAAAGAGTAGAAGTTCTCGAAAGGATAAGTGCATTAAATGCGAGGAGTAGACATGAGCGGTTGAAAAAGACGTGTCAAAAGATGGATGGAAGAATAAGTACATGTAACAAAGTTTACGCAAAGTACAGAGTCGTGTTAGTACAGAGAATATGAAAAGATGAACAGTTGCTGCATTGTGAAGAATAGTTTCTCATGACATTCTCCCATTCGCAGAGAAGACATGAGAAAAGTCAAGATGTAGGATCAGAATATCGCAAGAAGGACACACTTGTGAATTTTGGTTAACAACACATTACGAGCATCGCAGAATAATTTGAAGAATGATGTAACAGGTGACGGTAGCAGAAACATGAGAAAAATGTGATGATTCTGCGATGATTAGAATATTTGCGAAGATTTGACAATAGAACTCTTGCGAGAATATCGCATGTCAGATCCGAAGTTAAAGGACAGATTAGCTGTCATCCACTATGTAACTTCCTATATAAAGAGTTGAACAAGCGTAAGGAAGGAAAGAACTTTTTCGAGTGCTGAGCAAGTCATTAGGAGAGAGAAACTCAGAGCGGTTGTTAATTCTTTAACTTTGTTTCCTTTTTAATCTTGTAAAATCTATGAGATTAATCAATAAAATTTATGATTGTTGATCTAATAATGATTTGATTGTATGAATTCTTGTGAATGGTGTAGTGTGGGATTTCCTGTTACTACAACAAGAAAGAGAAGAACCGGACTTGGGTATTGGCTGAGCATATATGGTAGTGATGACGATTATGAGGTTCCAAGGAGTGGATGATGGTTTACTGCTCGAGATTAGGCATCGACGATAGTAACTGATGGAGAAGAGTTAGAAAGGAATCGGTTCGGTGATTGATTATGGAGCTATTTTGAATGAATGGTGGGCAGTTACTATACCTTGGTGATAAGAAGCTAATGGCCTTAGGTGATTGAAAATAGAAGATCGAGATCGAGTTTGTTAGGCTACTGCCAGGGAGATGTTCAAGGGAGTAAAAGAGGAATCAGGAATGACAACAGAGTATAGTAACGAGTAGTCTGTGTTGGCTGTAAATATGTCTCTCGAGTTAAACACATAAGTTGTTTTCGTAAGATTTTGGTAGAGATTGAGAATTCGAGTAAGGAAAGAAAGTAAAAGAGCCATGAGGAGTTACGTATATAAAACCCAGCCGTGATTGAAAAGTAGAAATTGGAGCAAAAGTTCCAGGAGAACTTGCGGCTTAAAAGTCTGAGCCGTAGAAGAGAAGGGAAGTTACACTGTCGGTTTCCGGAAACTGACAGGCCAAAGCCGTAATGGGCTGGGATTTTCCAATCGAGTGTGGCTATTTTTGAGAAGCTCTTGTACACGGAAAGACCTTGGACGTGACCTGATATGGAAACTTGGCTAGGTTTTGGCAACCAAATTCGACCGGGAATTAAGCACGGGCACTTCTATAATTGGGAGACTAAATAAGAGATACTTCTTAACCTAAATCATATATCAATACACATCTCATATAACACTTTTTTTCTTCATAAAATATTTTAGGGTTTAACCCTTTAGGGGAAACCGGGTAATTGTGTAATGATGAGAAGCTAAACTATTGTTGGTTAAGGATGAATTCAATGTTCTAGCATGAAGCTATGTTATTATACAAGTTTTTTCGGAGTTTTAATTATCTTATCGTTTGTTTTCACTACATCTATAGTTTATGAGTGATTCTTAGATTGATTTGGGATGCATACTAAATTAGTATATTAATTGTTCTATTGCTAGTATTGGGTTAGGATATCCGTGTAATTGTTGAATATATAATTCTTACATAAGTAGAGAACGCGAGACTTTGCAGAGGGATTCTGTGGAGCAATCGTGTGTGAAGACAACACTAGTAAGTGAACCTTGCGCTAAGAGTCTAACCGCTAGGATCAACATAAGTTCACATAACTTAAAGCTTCTGTTGGGTTACACCTTGAGTGCGCTACTACTTGGTGGTTCAGTTGGATAGAATTTGATATGCGAGCGCTTCGGTATCAAGTTACATAAGGGACTTTGGGGATAGCACTGCGCCAGCTGCTTTCCTAGGTTGGTGATGAATGGTTTTTACGAAGATAGATAAGTATTCTAATCCAGTTATCGCTTGGTAACGGCGAAGGACTCCTTGGTCATCCCTTTTATCTTATTCTTTTTTTATTATTTTTATTTATTTCATAAACCAATACCCTCTTTGTTTTATCTTATTTTGCTATCAAAATAACCTATCAATTACACAACTCTCTGTGGGAACGATCTCTTACTACCACTATATTACCAGTTAATTAGTGGGAAATATCATAATTAATTTGTTGTGGTTACGACACGCATCAAATTTTGGCAATGTTGTCGGGGAGCGGTTGCTAATTGATTTGTTATTTGTTTAGCTTGTATTATTTTTATTTTTAGATTTTTGTTTTGATTTTCTCTTTCTTGTGAGTCGTCATGTTTCCTTACGGAAATAGCATGTACGGAGCACAAGAACAATCATCATATTATAGTGGTAATCAATATGGGTTCAATCTCATTCATATGACAACTACCAACCATCCTATGGGTATAATCAAAACCAATATTTTTGTTATGATCAATATCCCATGGAACCTTATGGATATTCTCATACATGTCAACAACCTTATGACGAGCATATAGGTGAACAATCACAAGGATGGGAGGATAGTTATACTTCTAATCGTTTACCTTCTAGATGTGAGCAGAAGCTTGATTGGTTGATTCTTCAGTTAAAGGCCAGTTTGTCCACTCCAAAACCTCTTAATGAAAAACCAAGCATAGAGAACAATATAACAACCAGATCTTATTACAATATATCTAACCAAACTCCTGACCGTTTTTATGATCGTTCACCTTTTCAAAAGGAGGAGACTTGGTCTGGAAATCTTGTGGTGAGTGAAAGTATAGGTTCTGAAGAACATCTTGACCAACTGATCCAAGAAATGGCACAACAACAACAAGGATTGGACCAATATCCTCATAGTGTTGATAAACCACTCCAAGAACTTCAAGAAAGTGTCCAAAACTTAAGAAGAGAACTTGATCAAATTAAAGAAGAGAGGAATAAAGAAGAACTTTGGTATCAAAACCAAAACTATTCTGACATACCCGTGGATAGTAATGAATACTTGATCATTAATGATTATGAAGATGAGCAACCTTTAGAAAGTTCTTACAATAATGGTAAAGTTATTCCATCTCCGGATCATAATAACTATCACTCGCCTATTCAAAAGTAGGAGAATGGATATGACATAACCGTTGTTATAAATGGTGTAACGTACAAAAGTAAAGATTTTAGGATTTGCACCAATGAACTAGACTTTTTGGGGGAGGATTCTGATTTCGATAACGAGGTTGTTGAAGAGATAGAGATTGAGAATGAAATCAAATTGGTTGAAGTCGTGGAAGACCCAATTGATCTTGTGGATAATGCTGAGATTTCTGTTAGAGAAGAAATTAAGAGTTCGATAGAGGACCATGACATACTTGAGGTAAATAATTCACTAGAGATAAAATATGAGGATCTCGAACAAGGTTTGTCTAATCCTTTGCATAATTTTACATATATTGATCCTTTCCATCCAATTGAAGTAGCTTCTCAAAGAGTTGTTAACCCATATTTTAGGAAAATACCTCACTTAGGATTGGAGTTATGTGCTTCCAAAGTTTTAACGAGTTATTTTACTTCTAAGTATCCCCCACTTGATGTGTTTGATTCTAGCATTGTGCAGGTTCACCAAGATGAAAAACCTTTTGAAGTTCCCGAATTCTATGTTCTCTATCCACTTTCGAGTGTAGAAAGTGTAGTACCAGAATATCGCTACAACGCTATTTCCGCGATATTAACAACATTTCTGCGAGCATCACTAACAATTCTTCAACGACATTTCACGAGCGTTACAGAACAACTAAAAGAAATTGACGATGGAAGAAATAAAAGAAGAACATGATTGATCCTGCGATGATCATCATGCTTGCGATAAAGAAGTATTTTGACAATCGCGATAAGATGGCAAAGTGAATACGAGATAGGAGGAAATCTTAGCTGTCATCCATTATGTAAATCCCTATATAAAGAGCACGATAGATCCAGAAAATGATGATGCATTTTTGAGAGCTGGGAGAATTTTGAGGAGAGAGAAACTCCAGAAAGAAAGTTGTACTTCTGAGTTTTAATATTTCTTGTAAATTTTCCTGAAAGTGAATTAATAAAAGTGTTGTTGTGCATTCACAATTATGACTTAGTTTTCATAGATTCTTGACAAGGGTGTAGTGTAGGAAATCCCGCAACTACATTTTGGCGCCCGAAACAGGGATAATCAAGCTAAGAAATCTATAATTACAACTTAAAAATTTGAAGAAATTGTTAGAATTGAAGAAATGGTTAGAAGAAGAAGAAACACATCAGAACCACCAACAACTATGAGGAGGAGTAAAAGACTTGCAGGGGAAGGAACAGGTGAATAAGAAGAATCTTTAAGAATAAAATCAGGAAGAAATAGAACAAGAAATGAAGCAGAAAGTTCAATTCAACAGCCAAATCAACAAGCACAAACGCAAGATAGGGATGTGGATTATGATAGAGTGAGCGTGCACACTTGGAGGTCGGATTCAATGGAAGAAGCATAAAATCGAAAATTAAGAAACGGAGAAGAAGGAGAAAGAAATCAAAGAGTGGCTGGAGAATTAGTTCATGTGGGACGAGAAAATTGGATAGTAGATGATCTGAGGAAAAGAACACAGGAAGAAAGAAGATTAAAGGCAGAAGAGCGTTCGAATTTAACAAGGAAAAATCATGAGCTAAGGATGGAGAATTTGAGGTTACAAAGAAGGATATCAAGGAGTACTGTTAGATCAAATTCAAGATCATTCAGAGAAGAACCAAGGCAAATTTACCCTATAAGAAATGTTGGAGAAAATACTCGAAGAGAAATGCAAAATAGAGAAGAAGAGGTAATCGGAGATCGCTATAATCCGCGTGACAATAGAAGTCGAGAGAGAAGAAGCAACCAAATTGAAGAAGAAAATCCAGAAGAAGGAAGGAGGATATTACATGGGCGATATAATCAAATAAATCAAAGAATGATTGAAGAAGAAATTAAGAGACATTATGCTGAACAAGCACATTTAGCCCGCGAGAGAGAAAGATTAAGGGAAAAAATAGAAGAACATGAATTTCGAGAAGCAGTACGACAAAATAACCATGAAAATTGAGAAAGAATACTTACACAAAACCGCTACAATAATAATATTCAAGAGGAGTATGATAGGATACAAAGGAGAATAGAGAGACAACGAAGAGAAATGAATGAATTCGCAGAGAAGAAGATAGGCAACCGCGACTCCAAGAAGAGGGTGAAAGAGAGAATCGCAGAGAAAGACAGAATGACAATGAAGAAGAAGACACACAAAATCTCGCAAGACAAGAAAGGCAAGAACGCAGAAGAAGGGAAGCTGCATTAAAGAGACCAATGGAGAAAAACTCAATTGAAAATGAACAAATACTGAGGGAATTGGCAGAAATGAGAGGTATTATAAACAATAGAAGAGAAGGAGGTAGAAGGCAACTTGACGAAGATATTGAAGAAGATGCGAGGACTCCATTTACTCAAGAAGTACAATTAAGAGGGATACCTCCAAAATGCAATTTACCAGTATTAACCAGCATTTTTTACGGGACTACTTGTGCTGTTCAACATGTGAAAGCTTATGTAAGATGTATGCTACAGTGGGAGAATCATGATGCTGTGCTATGCAAATATTTTGCATCTAGCTTAACTGGAGAAACGTTGAAATGGTTTGAGGGATTACCAAAAAATACCATAACTTCTTTTGATCATTTACAAGCTACATTTTTAGGAGCGTATATTAGCAACAATTCATCGCGGACAGGTATTGAAGATGTGTTTTGGTTAAAACAGAGAGTTGGCGAGAGTTTGAAACACTTGACCATAAGGTGGAAATCAATGTGCAGTGAGATGGCTGGAAGAGTGGATGAAAGATATCTGATCCTATCCTTCATTAATGCAATGTTTGCGACTAATTTGCTGTACATTCAAATTTTCAGAATCAAAAATACAATTACCATGACAGAATTGCGAGAGCTACAGGAAGAATATATTGCTTTGGAGGAGAAACAAAATGAGATGGAATCATATCCAATCGTTAATACTAGCTCGCTAGCGGCAAGTGGAAGTTTGCTCCCTAAAATGATAAATAATGTGGCGAGCACCTCGCAGCCACAACAAGAGAAAGTGGTGATGGATAACCAACAAAAATTGGTAGCGATGGGCAGTCGAGATCAAGAAGAATATGAGAGGGAAAAGAATTATTACAATCGTGGTGGAAATAATAAGATTCAAAGACTCGATCACCCACAAGAAACTTATGGTGGACAAAGGCAGAATAATTTTAAAGGGCAAAGTAATCAGAGGATAGTATGGGAAGAAATCAAGATGCCACCTCTCAATACTAGCATATAAAAAATTTGGGAAGCTATCATTTTGATGGAAAACATACCATCCCCATGGAACATGGGGAAAGAACCCCATCCAAATAGCCGAAGTCAAGAATTCCGTCCTTATCATCATTTTCATGGCCATTCAATAAATGATTGCAGGAATTTAAAGAGGATAATTTTGAGAATGATTGATCAGGGGAAGCTAAATCATTTTCTAGTAGGACATCCACAATCTCAGCAATTACCTCCAGCACCAGAAACTCGCAGAGTGAATGCTGTAAAAGGAGCAGAAACATTTGTGATTGAAGTAGGGGCTAAAGCAAAAAACTTGTTCTGTAATTCCATTATGCACTCATATAAAACTGTGGAGGATTTCCATGATAACATCCTAAGTAGAGTCTTCTCAAGAGACATGAATGGGAAATAAATAATGAATATAGCGAGAGCTTCGCCATTGGAAGAATGGCAGAAAAAAACTCTTTCTTTCACTGCGCAAGATGTACCTGAGATTGGCGAGCAGCATGATAACCCATTGGTCGTGAGATTGGAGATTAACCCAAAACAAATAAAAGAAGAGGATGAAGAAAATGATAGTAAATTTGAAGATTCATGGGCCATCAACAGAGTCTTAATAGATACAGGGAGTTCAGTTGATATCTTATTCTATCATACCTTTAAAACCATGGGTGGAAAGGATGAAGATCTGATACCATCAACATACAAAATCTATGGATTTAACGGTATAGCTAAAAAACCAAAAGAGGAAATTGAAATGCAAATACCGTTAAAAGGAATATCTTCAAAAATCTTATTATGTATGGTAGATATCGAATCACCGTAAAATGCTTTGATAGGAAGACCTTGGTTACACGGGATATTGGGTGTAGCATCTACTTATCACCAGTGTATAAAATTTCCTCATCCAAAAGGTGTTGGAGTTATTAAAGGAGACTGGGGAGAAAGCAAGAAATGTTATGAAATCGATATGAAGTCTTGCGAAGAAAGAACTGAAAAGAATAGCAATTGGAAGTGCAAAATTAAGAAATGACAGAAATGTGAAAGGTTAATGATTGATGCAATAGAACGAAAAGAGGATGTGAAAGCTGATGGCGAGCGTCTCGCAGAAAAAGAGACAATAGCAAAACGCAACATAAAAGCAGAATCAGAAAATAGTAAGTAGAGAGGTAAAATGATGAACCTTAGAGAATTCTACGAATAATTTGTTTGGAAAATATGTAATTGAACAAAATATTCTGCTTGAAAGAATCACAAAAACTTTACCAAAATGATCAAAGTTATGAAATCCTATCAGAGTTACAATACTCGCGAGAAGCGCGAATAAAATTTCGCAGAGACATAAGAATGGGACGAACCTTTATGGCGTGCACCCTAGTTCGCGAATAAATTTTCGTAAGAGGAAAATGTAAGACCTAATAGTGCGTTATAAAGGGGGTATCTCTTGACATGACTCAGCGATAAGGTTATACCGCTGCTGGAACCTGAGTCATGCAGATGTTGGGGTTAAAAAAAACCTATCCGGGAGAGAGATCTTGGATTTCCAACTATATATGGTTATACCCTGGTTGGATGACTAAGAGTCTCTTCCAAGAAGTGCAAAGTATGACCAAGGCTCCGAGGTACACGGTTGAGCCAAGGGTGCCCGGAGCGTACGAAACTCTCTTGCCATCCTTGATAAGTCTTGGCTACAATGCACTTGGCCTGAAGAAAACCCCACCTAAGGTGCAGTCTTGTAACTATAAGCCATATAGGCATAAAGGACAAGAGGCTGCGAAAACAGCTGGTTGTTGGTAAATCTGGATGGGAGGAGCTAGTCTTGTATGGCCGATGTACCCTTCTTGAAGGGGAAACCAGGGGGAAGATAAGGGAGGCACCCTCCATTAGGGAGCTGATAAGTATCTTAAGACGGAAATGTCATGGGGATTTATGATCGCAAGAAAATTTAGGCCTGTCATATTATCGCATGACGTAAATGATACAGAGGCAACAAGCCACGAGAGCAATGTTAAGATGAGATCAATGGGTTTTTACATGAAAATGTGAAGACGTCATGTGATTTCATCGCAAGACGACAATGTCACGAGGCTTTGATCTCGCGAGAGAAGTTAGACTTGTCATATTGTCGCAATACAATCAAGATATAAAGATAGGACAAGATCAATGGTTTAATACATGCAAATGTAAAGACGTCCTGCGATTTTGTCGCCGAAAGAAAGAGCGTGGCAAAGTAAAACCTTTAATTAGGAAGGCATAATAATACCACAAGATTATTGCGATAATACTCGCAGATGTTACGAGAATTGCGATTTCACGCAATTATTATTGACGGAAAGATCGCCAATATTAAGGCAAATTTTAAATTTTTATTTAATCTTTTAATCAATTTTTATATTGCAGATGAATAATAGAGGCAAGTATGGGAATGTATGAGAACGATGAAATTATTATTCATCTATCATATAAAAATTGCATAGAAAC
This sequence comes from Papaver bracteatum, assembly GCA_023529315.1. NCBI lineage: Eukaryota > Viridiplantae > Streptophyta > Magnoliopsida > Ranunculales > Papaveraceae > Papaver > Papaver bracteatum. The sequence continues at coordinate 496,089 of JAJJWX010003512.1, forward strand.
ATGAACGCAGATAATTAAAAGAATAATAGTTATATTGATTGATTAACTTGCAGAAAAAAAGCTGTTTTCTGATTCTTACAGGTAGAAGTAAAGAGGCAAAAGAAATTTACAAATTTAGAGAAACTAACGGCAATATTATAGAAAAAAGACAAGGAAAAGGAAGAACTAGTTAGATCCATCGCCATCTTCTTTATCAGACTCCTCTTCATCATTAGATTTTTCCCTTTCATCATTGTCATCATAATCTTCTTCTTCTCCATATTTTTCACCTTCATCATCATTATTATCATTTTCTTCCTCGTCATAATCCTCATCCTCACTATCAGAGATGTCGAGATTTGAGATCACTTCGGGTACTTCTTTTGCAAGATCAGGATATATAAAAGAAGAAATCCCATGGTCATTGCAAACCAAATTAACAGAATCATTGCGAACAACAATGAGAGATCTATTGAAGTTCGCGGTAGTAATGCCAAATTGCTTCTTCAACTGTGAATATTTATTATTGCGATCAGCAAGAGTATTCGCGAGTTGATCCTTCTCCTCTTCAAGCTCCTTGATTATGTCAAGATAACCTTTCTCATCTTCTACAAGAATATGGAAACAAGTTAGAAATTTTATAAATAAGAATAATAAAAACAAGAAACTAGAGAGAAGAAGATTAGCTAATAATCTTCTCTGTTAGAAATCATATCTCTAATTAGAGTCGCCTGTTCAACTTGAAGGCTAACATTTACACCTAAATTATTTCTGGCATTGTCAAGAACCTTTGCAGCCCAAGCAAACTCATCATCGCTATTAATGAGGAGACGAGATCTAATTTGAGTCTCCCTCGCAAGAAGATCTTCATTCTCGCGGATAAGTTTATCTCTGACCATTTGAACGTCAAGGAGAGTTTTATGAAAATATGCTAAGGTTTTAGATCCCTTTTTTTATGTCAAGATCCTTCTGCCTTAATTTATCTATTTCTTTCTTTGAATCAAAATAAAGGCGCCTATATTTGTTAGTCAAGCCTAAATTGAATCTGTGTTCAAGTTTTAAGAGATTAAACTTGGATCTAAGTTCGTCTATGGGGAGGGAGTTAATCTTATCATCTGAGAAATTACTTAAGGAATTATTAAGACTAGTAAGAAGAGTATGATCATCTACAGGTTTAGGGAAAGTTTAAAAGATTATAGCCTCATCAGTAAGACCATAAATATCTGCAAGTTAAAAGTGATTGCTTGAATAAGCCGCGATAGAATAAAAGGAATTAAGAGAGATGGGAAATTAGTCATACCATAGAGTTGTTGGTTAGCCCTATCAAGATTAATGATCTTTTGCTTATTAACAGAAGCTTTTGTCTCCAATTGTTTATTCTTCTTGCGAAGCTCTATATTTTCAGACTCTAGTTTTTCCTTATCTTGGCGAGCTTTAGCTGATTTTTCTTCAGTGTTGACGCATCTTTTATCTAAGTCAGAAGCAACAACAAAAGAAGCTCTTCCAACCTGCGAAGAAAAGAAATAAATTAAAATCTAGCAATAGAGAAAATGTGAACAAATTGAAGAAATGAAAACATACCAAGGCACCAAGAGAATTCAAGAGACTGGGAGTCAGCGATCTTGATATTCCTTGGAGAGAATCATTATCCACTAAAATAGGAGCATCGCAAACTTGAGCAAGGGCTTGGGATGTATTTTCAATCATTTCATCCTCGTCATTAGAAGTTATGTTGTGGGAGATATCACTAAAAATCCTAGATAGATGAGTCATTGAAGAATCAGAAGAAGAAGCATTTCTTATTGAAGGAAAACCGCCAACATTAAACTCCTCGTCAATATCCTTATGAAGAACAACACTGGGATTCTCTAGAATTATTTGAGGAGTTGAAGAAGAAGAAGGTTGAGTTTTTCTTTTCTTTAGCGGAGGATCGCTAGATTCATCATTGCGAGGGGTAGAAGATCTTCCCCTAGAAGAAATAGTGGGCTTCTCCTTTATAGATTTCCCAGATGGTTCCTTTGGAGATTTCTCCTTGATTTTTGGAGGAGGCAGTGGTTCTAATTCTTCGATTTCCTACGAGCACAGATGAAGATAAGAAATAGGGGCAACAATATATTGTTAAAAATTATGAAGAAATATTTCTTACTTCATCTGTAAAAGATCTCAGAGCCAAGAGAATGCTGGGTTTCCTAAGAGTTTGATAGCTGAGTTTCATTCTATCAATCTGAGAAAATCAAAAAAGTTAGCGAGAATATAAAGAAGACAATAAACAATAATAACATGGAAAGTTGAGAGAATATACTTCTTTAGATATTTCAGGCCAGTTGAAGACCCAGGGTTGATATTCTGCGAGACTCGCGGGAAGTTCGCGAGAACCAGATATATAAGGACCTTCAAGACTTAATGGGAAGATGAACCACTTATCGTCGCTAGAATGACGAGGACCTTGGTTAGTAGATGTATGGAATTCAATATCCATCATAAGAGCATTGTTACCAGCGACCTTCTCTTTCTTCAAATGAACACCCCAACATGTACTATCCCTCTTCATAGGGACAATACTATAGTTTACAAAAAAGTTATCCACAGTATAATCGCAAGAAACAATGGGGACATCTGTGAACAAAGGATTCTTTGGAGCTTTGGGGTAGCGAGTTCCTTTACCAGCACCACGAGAAGCATATTCAAGTAGTAATCTGATGCAATCCCCACCTAATTGGTATATCACTCGCGAGAATCTCTCATCAGAAATTATTTGATAAAACAGCGGAAGCTCAAGATCATAAAGAGGGATGGGAAGACCAGCTTCAAGTTGTCCTAGCGATATTATGATTTTCTCGCGAGAACATTGGTCATCAGTAAATAGTTTAAGGGAAAGTTATGATTTGGAATCTTGATCTGGAATCAAAGATAAATTAAAACCTTTAAGTCTGAGTTTCTCGCGCATTCCATTGAAGGCCTTCAAATTTTTAGCACCAGCAACAACCATTTTTGAGTATGGGAATGCAAGAAAAAGTTGAAAAGAAGGAATAAATCACAGCTATTATAGAAGCGCAATTCGCGAAAGAACAGTAAAAATTGCAGAGAGAATACGGAGAGAAGAAAGAAGAAAGTAAAAGAGAAAAAGGAGAGGAACGAGAAGAGTATTTATAGAAGAAGAAATTTCTCGAAGAAGATGAAGGAAATTAATGCAAAGAAAAGACGTGGGTGGTCAGATCGCAGCGGTTACAAAAGACGTGTCAAAAATTTATTAGAAGAAAAGATTCGTGAAAACAGCTGGCGAAGGACGAAGAAATCTGAAAAGATAAGCAATTATGGAATTTTAGATTCTCATATCTTCTCTTCTGCACAGAAAAGACATGAGAAGAGGAAAGATGTAGTACCAGAATATCGCTACAACGCTATTCCCGCGATATTAACAACATTTCTGCGAGCATCACTAACAATTCTTCAACGACATTTCATGAGCGTTACAGAACAACTAAAAGAAATTGACGATGGAAGAAATAAAAGAAGAACATGATTGATCCTGCGATGATCATCATGCTTGCGATAAAGAAGTATTGTGACGATCGCGATAAGATCGCAAAGTGAATCCGAGATAGGAGGAAAGCTTAGCTGTCATCCATTATGTAAATCCCTATATAAAGAGCACGATAGATCTAGAAAATGATGATGCATTTTTGAGAGCTGAGAGAATTTTGAGGAGAGAGAAACTCCAGAAAGAAAGTTGTACTTCTGAGTTTTTATATATTTCTTGTAAATCTTCCTGAAAGTGAATTAATAAAAGTGTTGTTGTTCATTCACAATTATGATTTAGTTTTCATAGATTCTTGACAAGGGTGTAGTGTAGGAAATCCTGCAACTACAGAAAGGACTAAGTGTGGGGGAAACTTCAATAAATTGATAGATTCAATATTTATATCCTGTGATAATATTTTTATGAAGTTGTTAATAGAATTGCAAATTGTTTTCTGGACAGACTACCAGATTTTCAGATTGTTGGTATATGGACGAATAACAAAAGAGTCGGGCTGACGACTTTAAACCAAACGCTAAATGGGAGGAAACCCATAGGTTTTGTATCTTAAACCCTTATATTTTTGTTTTTATTTTGTTTTTCTTGTTTTCATATCATATTTGCATCCCCATGTTTAATTTCATTGAGTCCGGAATCTATTTTAGAAGAAAATTATGACAAATACCTTTTCGTCAGAAAATTTCAGACTGCTTATACTTCAGTCCAGAGACCATAACTGTCAGACCATTTGTTGAAACACTGTGCCATTGTGACACTGTGTAGAAAACACGTATATGAACAACTTTTGTGAAATGGAGTTTTTCCAAATTCCTTACCAATTTGTACAAGTTTTTCGTTTTATCTTATGTTACATCAGAAATCAGAATTTTCGGTTTTACATACTGTGGACAATGTGAAGTTTAAGTGGGGGAGTATTTTGCATATAGATTTTTCACTTTTTTGTACATATTTGCATGAAAAACTCTAACTTGTAGAGATTTTAGAGTCACTAGCATACTTCTAGGTATGTTTACATAGAGAATTCTGACCGACATAACTGAACTTGAAAGTGTTAGGGAACTACATTCGGATTTCTTACGAATTTGAGTGTTAAATAATGGATTTAATCATGCCGGTGATGCAAATTAGGAGCAGAGAGAAATGCATTATTAGAGTTGCTGATCAATCATTAGTGGAGACTACCTATTTTCAAATCAACAGAGGCACCAAGCCAATTTTTCTTTGTAGCTGACTAAAGAGCTTTCTTTTGAGTGTGTGTTACCGTACGTTAATTCCGGGTAGAATGGTGAGCTACCCAACTTCACACCATTTTCAGCACTATTTTTGATCTCTTGAGTGCTAATTTTGCCAACCATTAGGGTGACATCTATAGATGAAAACCACCTTCTTGTAGTTTGATTTGCAGTTAGCACCATTCTCTCTCTCGACAACAACAGATCCATAGAAACACCATCATCATCAACAAGTGGAGCGACATCAAAATCTACAAGGAAAGTTGAATACGTTTGAGGTTTACAAGCAACAATACAAAGAAGATCAAATTTCATATCCAAGTAAAGCAACATACAATGAGCATATTTCTATATACATGTTGAAGACTTACACACAAGGAGCCTAATTTATATCCAAGTATGAAGACTTATTTACAAGAGCGAAGAAAATCAAAAGATGAGAGTGATTGAAGTTTATGATACAAAGACAATACAAGTTGTGAAGATCAAAGTGGTAAAATACTTCTTTCATGTCCATGTTATTTTAATTTCGTTATATTTTTGTAGTTGCAATCTTTTTGTTTAAAAAGAAAAAAAATATATATATAAAAAGAAAAAAAATACAAAAAGAGAAAATACAAAAAGATTTGCATTTAGGTTGTTATTTATTTAATAAGGCCACGGGGAAGAAAAATGTATAAAGAAGTTTCAAGCAACAAGGAAATTAAGGAAAAGAGTTATAAATTGTCAGAGTTCTACGAAATTAAAGAATTTATCATCAACAGTTGAAGACCGATGACCAAGAAGACGAGCCGAAGGAAGACGTTTCTATTGGGTGCTGTGAGAGTGGTGTTATCATCATTGCAATCGGATGTGAAAGTGGTAAGTACTCCCATCCTCGCAATAGTGGCTGATTTCCTTTCTAAGAGATCATCAGAAAAAGTCTTTTATTTTCCACGATTTTGTGGAGTCTCCATAAATTATTTCGGAAGGTTTCCCTATCCCACCATTCAACGTGTGTAGTATTTCTCTCTTCATTCCTACCCGCCACACATGTGAGACCCATAAAAAAGCCGTCTTATTGAGTGTAATTATCATAAAATCCTTTTAAGTGAGGAAGAAGTCGAGGCGAAATGCTTATTGATCGTTCTCAAACACACATCCTATCATTATGGTGTGGTTATTTATCACTCAAGATTAAAGAATGAATATGTTCTTTGGTATTTCTAACTTCTTATTACTAGGATGCAGAAACTCTATGTACTCATAGCTCTTTAGATGCTTGGGAAGCTGGAACGCTTTGAAGTTGGAGCAGGTTTTGTGGGTATACCTCTGGTAAACCCTCACGAGACTATAACTCGTCCACTAGGGACACCTAGGGGTTTAAAGGCCTGTTGCACATGCTAAGTGCAACCGTATCCTCAACGACATGGATTTGTTGTATTTTAGATAGTTTGCTCGAGGACTAGCAAAAGCCAAGTATGGGGGAATTTGTTAAGTGCATATTTTGCATATATTTAGTGTCGAATCCATGCTAGTAATTGCTATATATTTTTGCGAATTATTGTATATTACTCTTGTTTTATTTTATTTATGTTTTGCTAGGTAAATCATCCAAAAGAAGCGAATCGGCACTTAATTATGCAAAAAAAGAAGTTAGCTATAAACAGAGAAGGGTCAAAGACCAAGTGGAGCTCATCCAAATTGAGGAGTTCTTGTTATCATCTCGAAAAGGATGAAAAGACGAAGCCAACGGTGAAAGAATGGAGACAATCTGACGTCGTATGAAGAATCTAGAAGCATTTGAAGCAAGTCGAAGATGTGGAAAAGTAGAGAAGCTACAGAACTGTTAAAGGCACCTTCCTAATTTACTCAGGGAAGCCTTTCAGGGTATCCAGAAAGTTGGACTGTCAGTCCCGTAAGACTGACAGTTGAAAGCGTGAGTTGTCACCTTCGTCCCAGAGCATTGTTTTCTCCAAATACAAACCGAGAAATCTCGGTTGTGCCGTCGTTAATGGAGTTGCGTGATAGAAGATAATGGTGGCTGATCGGTCACTGATGGCAGGGAGGAATAATGGGAAGATAAGGAAGACTTGTTCTTGCCAAGAAATGAGTTTGATGCTGATTGGTAACGGGGCTCATGGCGTGTTGTCGTTGTTGGTTTAGTCGAGAAGACGAAGGAAGGGTACTGCCGGTGATTTTCATGGTTCGTGGAGTGTGATTGTGGATGATACGGTGATGGAATGAGCTTGGAAGTGGTGATGATTATAGGTAGTGGGGATTCGAGTTGCCATTAATGGCCGAAGGTGATGGACAAGGAGAAGTCAGGGAATGGATAATGATCAACATGCTCGGTGATGGGAAAGAGTTGGTTGATGTAATAAGAATAAAGCTCGAGTATTGGCTTGCTGTGATTGAGACAGGGAGATGATGTGTTGTCGATGGCAGTGAGATGACGAGAGATGGAGAAGCTCGAGCAAAATGGGTTGGCAGTAATGACGAGAATAATTATCAGTGATTGATGGCCTGAGTACGTGGTATTTTGGAATGGGAGTAATGATGGTACTGCTGTATAACTGAAATGAAGGTGAAGCTCGTTGTTGCTTTGTGATAAAGAGTTGGATTTTAAGACAAGAACGAGAAGAACCGGACTTGGGTATTGGCTGAGAATAGATGGTAGTGATGACGATTATGAGGTTCCAGGGAGTGGATGATGGTTTGCTGCTCGAGATTAGGCATCGACGATAGTAACTGATGGAGAAGAGTTAGAAAGGAATCGGTTCGGTGATTGATTATGGAGCTGTTTTGAATGTGTGGTGGATAGTTACTATACCTTGGTGAGAAAAAGCTAATGGCCGTAGGTGATTGAAGATAGAAGATCGAGATCAAGTTTGTTAGGATGCTTCCAGGGAGATGTTCAAGGGAGTAAAAGAGGAATCAGGAATGACAGCAGAGTATAGTAACGAGTAGGCTGTGTTGGCTGTAAATATGGCTCTCGAGTTAAACACGGAAGTTGTTTTTGTAAGATTTTGGCAGAGCTTGAAAATTCGAGTAAGGAAAGAAAATAAAAGAGCCAGGAGGAGTTACGTATATAAAACCCAGCCGTGATTGAAAAGTAGAAATTGGAGCAAAAGTTCCGGGAGAACTTGCGGCTTGAAAGTCTGAGTCGTAGAAGAGAAGGGAAATTACATTGTCGGTCTCCGGAAACTGACAGGCCAAAGCCGTAATGGGCTAGGCTTTACCAATTGAGTGCGGCTGTTTTTGAGAAGCTCTTGTACACGGCCAGACCTTGGACGTGACCTGATATGGAAACTTGGCTAGGTTTTGGCAACCAAATTCGACCGGGAATTAATCACGGGCACTTCTACAATTGGGAGACTATATAAGAGATACTTCTTAACCTAAATCATATATCAATACACATCTCATATAACACTTTTGTTCTTCATAAAATATTTTAGGGTTTACCCATTTAGGGGGAAACCGGGTAATTGTGTAATGATGAGAAGCTAAACTATTGTTGGTTAAGGATGAATTCAATGTTCTAGCATGAAGCTCTATTATATACAAGTTTGTTCGGAGTTTTAATCATCTTATCGTTTGTTTTCACTACATCTAAAGTTTATGAGTGATTCTTAGATTGATTTGGGATGCATACTAGATTAGTCTTTTAATTGTTCTATTGCTAGTTTTGGGTTAGGATATCCGTGTAATTGTTGAATAATCCTTACATAAGTATAGAACGCGAGACCTTGCAAAGGGATTCTGTGGAGCAATTGTATGTGAAGACAACAGTAGTTAGTGAACCTTGCGCTAAGAGTCTAACCGCTAGGATCAACATAAGGTCACATAACTTAAAGCTTCCGTTGGGTTACACCTTGAGTGCGCTACTACTTGGTGGTTCAGTTGGATATAATTTGATATGCGAGCGCTTCAGTATCAAGTTACATAAGGGACTTTGGGGATAGCACTGCGCCAGCTGCTTTTCTACGGTTGGTGATGAATGGTTCTTACGAAGATAGATAAGTATTCTAATCTAGTTATCGCTTGGTAACGGCGAAGTACTCCTTGATCATCCCTTTTATCTTATTCTCTTTTTATTATTTTTATTTATTTCATAAACCAACCCCCCCTTTGTTTTATCTTATTTTGCTATCTAAATAACCTATCAATTACACAGCTCTCTGTGGGAACGATCTCTTACTACCGCTATATTACCAGTTAATTAATGGGAAATATCATTATTAATTTGTTGTGGTTACGACACGCATCACTTGGCCTCTGCTATCTTTACCCATATTCTCACATATAGATTTCTTGACACAATCATCATGATCTAAAATTTCATCATAAATATTCTCTCAAAGATTTTAGGATTTTAGCTTGGGATCTGGTTTGAGGATGCATCTTTAGTATGGGACTTTGATCGAAACATACAAACAAATAAACTAATTTTCTAAAATGATATATAGAGTAAAACTAAATCACATACCAAACACAGGTACCAATTTTAAAATAAGCCTGACCAGATCTGAAGATAATTTTCTTTTCTTATGTGTAGATTTTATTTCCTTCCACACCAAATGTTAGAGCATTGCTCGTTTGAACCCACCAAGCGTTGGTATGTCAAGGTTTTTTGTTGTCTTTTAGTATCAAAACTCAAAAGTCGCTTGATTAGATTACTATAGTCAACTTCGTTAGGCTAGACTAGGAAATCCATAAATGTTGAGACATACAAGTATTACTTTGAATATCCTGAAGACGTATCGACATCAACGATAACATCATCCTTCTTCTTGAAGTTAGTAATACATGACTTGAGTTGTTTCCATTTATATATCGTAATCTTTCAAGTCGTGTCTGAATGAAAACATAACATGCGAAGTTATATATATGAAACTATAGCATGATAGACTTGATTATCATGTTGTAATCAAAGTAACAAGGAACATGTGAAGTTATATATATATATCAATAGTGATAAGTGCTTTATATTGGTATACGAAGTATAATGCTTATCTTTTGAACTTCGTAATTGCGACATAGACATAATCTTTGTCACTTGTTACTATATTGTGTAGTAAACATATGTTTGATTTCACACCTAGAAATGTATATTTAATTACATGAGTTTAAGGATGTAGACGTATGAACTTGTTTCGTAGTCGAAAGGAAATCAAAAGGATTGAAGGTCAGGTATTTACAGAAGATCATAAGGTTGGACCTATCCTAACCTATATATATATATGGAATCAAGGTATAACCGATCCTACCTTATGTTGGGAGTCAAGGTAGAACCGATCCTTACCTATATTGGGAGTCAAGGTAGAAACGATCCTAACTTTCTTTAGGTATCATGGTGAAATCGGTCCCAATAGGAAAAAACCGATTTCTATAAGTCACGTACACTTTAGGGTTTGTGTGACTTGGAAATAGGAAAGTTCAAGATGTCGACACACTGAGTAATTTGAACATGTGCTGAAATATTATTTCTTAATTCTTCAAAGATATTCATTGAAACTCAAGGTGAGATCCCAAACCGAAATAATAGAAAATCTTTTTGGGATTTTTGAAATTAATCTGTTTCCTTTTACTAGCAATCAAAACATATCTCTGGAAATATATATTAGTTAAGTACTAGCTAATATTAAGTTGTCCATGAAGATTTATGTTATACAGTTGGATATTGGTTAGAATTTATAAAACCGAATTTAGGTGCTTATTGCATATCTTAATAATTGTTGATGGTGGATTTTAGTTCAGGTCTACAATTGTAAGACTAGATTTAGTATGCCGACATCCTACAAAGTGTAAGGCCATTTGACAAACGATGAGCGCAAAAATCCTCTCGTTTTACTTATTTGAAGCAATTCAATAGATTCACTCAGAATGGTGCATGTATCAACAATCCCAAATATTCTGTGTATTTATAGCATTATTAATTAATGCATGAGTTGCCTTGTATTTCCTATGCTATTCTCAGCAGGATTATCATTATTGGTGTGGCATAACGACTGAGTGTTTACTCCCAGCATAGTAACACGAATCTCCAAGTGTCAATAGTGAGGTATGCATGAAATACCCGTAGGCCATACCATTCTCTAACCAAGAGAACCCTATGTCGGTGTGATTATACTAGCCCGATCGAGCATGTTTAATTCTCTAAGGTAAATCTGGACTATCCATGTCAGTCTCAGTAACGATCACGGCCACTCAAGTTGGACGCATAATTTAACTAGCCTAGACGAACCATAACAGGAGCAAGTAATCACCGTGATGTTCACCGATGGCCCCGCCTATGCCTAGCCGGTCGAATACCACGCTATACCCCTAACGCTTGTCAAACGCCGGCCCCAAAGAGGGATGGTCGCGTTTCTTTGGGGATGGCTCAAACGAGCAAGACCGCTCAAAGAAGTCTTAAAATCATCATGATCGTCCGACTTCACCAGCCTGGTTGGACGGATTAGATCATCCCACGATTGATCAGTGAAGCGCTAATGTACACATTAGCGGGTCCCACTTCTCACCCACCTGATCAATTTTCTCACGACCTAGCCCTAAAGCAATGAACGCTTGCTCGAAGAGTGACTGACATGATGCTTAAAGGGTTGCGAAAATCCCACTAGCGTCCTAAATCGATCACAACCATCCAACTTCGCCAGCATGTTTGGATGGCTTAGATCATGCCTAGGACCATCGGGAAGGAACACATAAGTTCACCATCGGCCCAACATGGGCCCCACACGGTCGGTCTCCCTAAAGAAGGGCATAGCCTGTCAAACTGTTTGGCCAAAGTTGCGCACACGTGACTGATCCAAAACCCTAATTAGGGTTTGCGGCATTACATATATGTCGCAGTTTGATCATGACCATCCATCTTCGCCAGCTCGGATGGAGGGTATAGATATAGACTAAGGAGGTCCAGAGAGCATCAACATGATCACCGTGGGCCCACCTGCGCATGTAACCGGTCGGCCAAGGTGGACCATGGCCAGGCGCCTCAAAACACGCGCCCAAAGATTTCATGCCATGGCCCCCTAAAATTATTTACAACAAAGGATTTCTGTCGCAAATCGATCACGACCACTTACCTTTGCCAGAAAAATTGAGTGGCCTAGATCGCACCTCCTCGAGACAGAGTGGCATGGACTTGTACACCGGTAAGCCGTATACACGCGTGCTCGGTTGGTCCCACCAAAAACTTTGTCCATGCTTGATTTCGGTCAAGCTAAAGAGTGATGCTTGCGCACCTCTTCAAAACCCTAAAATCCATCAACGGTCGCAAACATATGCCGCATATCATCTCGTCTGTCTAACTTTTCCATCTTGGTCGGACATCCTAGGCTAAGAGTTAAATGGCCAATGAGACACCTTGGTGATCACCGTCCGTCACTCTACCATAGGGAGTGATCGTCCAAGGGATGGCCCGCCCATGCGGCCTTCGAACGACCCCTTGAAGATGTTTGAACATGCTGCTATTTTAAGACGATTAATCCGCGACTTACTCCATGAAGCTTTAAAACAGCGATACTTCGTATGTATTGATTGCTTTAGATGCATTGCATGCGTCGAGTATACACGATATCTCGTGAATATCAATTTCTTAAATAACTTAGTTATTTAACCTAATAGCATCACGTGCTATTTCCTGCAGCGGATCCCACGACTCGACCCACTCACTCGAGACATCAAACATGTCACAAACTGGGGAATACTTACTGGGGTATTGGTCTGGAGGTTTACCGCGTGCAGCGTGCAACACGCCATTACAAGAACGTGTCAAGAAAAGGTGGACGGTTGACAGTGATGAGGGTAGTGGGAAAAGGTGTGATCGTGTGACAACCACCACTCCTACAAGACCCCACTACTCCGTCACTTCACCTCCTCCACTTCCTACGAGATGAGGGTTGCGCTCAATGGCTTGTATAAATAGGTCCTTCACCTATTTCAAAAGGGGAACACAGAAAATCAAGTGTTGTCATCAGTATCCAGAAAACACCCATAATTGATAGCTTTCATTGTGCAAGCCAGTTCATCATTCTGATACAAGTCATAAACAACCAACAATTTCATAATCTCAACACCTTCTTCGCTACCCTCCCTAATATCAAGCCCATCTCCTTTAATTTGTGACCGAAGCAAGTCTGGGACGGCATTTCTTGGTTTAGGTCAGAATTGTATAGATTGATATCTCTAATCAAAAGCACTCATGTGCAGTACATTTGTTTAGGGTTTCGATTCGTTTCTCATCCACACACACCTAAATTTACTAAAACCAGCAGAACCAGTTTTTACTCATAAACAATTGGCGACCACAGTAGGAGATTAATTTCTCGGTTGTGAAGTCAATTTCTTCAATACCCAATCCCATTTGGTTTATTTCAAAATGTTTGGTCTTAGGACTCCCCCAATAATTTCAAATCCCGGTCAAAGTTCCTCCAATAAAGATACCCCTCTTCCCAACGGTGTATCTGATGGTGTAATCAGAATAATTCAAACATTGATCGAGTTAGCACAGGTACAAGAGATTCAAATGAAGAACATGGACCTGATCAAAGAAATAATAAACGACATACTCGATCTCCTTATCAAGATGACATCAAATATGAGCGATTCTCCTATCACGGAGATTTTTACACTGGGGACTGATCCTCACAACGATCATCCTCAAATTAATAGTTTCACTATGAACCAGAGGCTGGTGGATCAAGAAACGGCTTCTCTAGTGGAAAGTTTATGCGAACTTTTACACCTCTCGAAGAATCAGCAGATGGAGAAATTTGTTGCAATCAAACAGATAGCCCTGGACGTACATTTAAATCATTTACGTCCAGAAGCCTCAAAAACACTGGGGATGTCTGTGAATAATGTTATATTTATAGAAGAAGACATGATGGCATAATAAGGTCACATCCGGGCCTTACACGTTACCACACGCATCAAGGATTAAGAGTTCAAGAGGGCCATCATCGACACGGGAGCGTCTTCGAATGTGATTACTCTCAAGATACTCAAGATGGCCAAGGTTCGCCCAAAAAAGATCATGCGACATCCTACCACGATGACAGGTTTTGAAGGAAACCAAACCAACATGTATGGGTATGTCAATCTAAATTTATTTGTAGGGCCCGTCCAATCAAAGGTGAAATTCGAAGTCATAGAAAAGGAGCCGGACTTCCATATGATACTGGGGAGACCATGAATTCATGACAATAGGATCGTCCCCTAGATGTATCACCAATGCCTGAAGACTATGCTGAATAAAAACGTCGTTCACGAAAATGATGTGGAGTGGAATTGTTTAAACCAAGAGAAGTTCTGCGCAAAGAATCAGACAAAGTTCATTGCATCCCACTCCCCAAGTGGGCGTCAATCCAGGAGGAGGACCGACTTGCATTATTGAAGGCTAAACCCCATGATGCATCTTTGCTGACAAGGCGTTCCAATTCTTCTTCATCATGTGAAGTCGCGACCCACGCTCACACTAGGAGGGAACGAACTTTTGTGGAAAGCCGTGACTAGAAAGGGAAAACAGTGTACCGACGCCGCTATTAGAAATTAGCAGGGGAGACTGTTACCCAGTATCTCCGCCTAACGGAATGCTACAACAACGACGGGCCACAAGAAAAAGTGTTAGATGCTACACGACAGCTGCAAAATGGCACCAACTCCACAACTGATGATCTCGAAATCATTAACATCGAGAATGAGGAATCTCCTAGGCCTATCTCCATCATCTCAACCTTGTGTACAGATGAACGCATGAAGCTCGTGGAACTTATCAAAGAATACCAGGACATATTCACTTGGACGTACGAAGAAATGCCCGGTTTAGATGAAAAATTGGTCACCCATCATCTACATGTCATACCTGGATCCAAGCCGGTTAAACAGTATCTGAGGCAGTTCAGACACGAGGTAGAAGAGCAAATAAAAACTGGGATTCAGAAATTGCTAGTTGTTGGCTTCATCAAACCCATTCATCATCCAACCTGGTTGGATAATGTGGTTCCGGTAAAAAGGAAAAATGGACAGATCAGGTGTTGTGTGGATTTTAGAGACTTGAACAGATGCTGCCCCAAAGATGATTTTCCTCTACCTAACATCGACATGTTAGTGGATGCCACCATCGGACACGGAATGTTCTCCTCTATGTATGGATATAGCGGCTACAATCAGATAAGGATGTATGAGCATGATGCGAGTAAGACATCTTTTCGAACTCCTCTCGGAAATTTTTCTCATATTGTAATGTCATTTGGTTTAAAGAATGTCGGTGCAACAAATCAACGCACTATGACGGCAATCTTCCACGACATGATGCATAAGCAAGTTGAAGACTATATGGATGATATAGTAGTCAAATAAAAATCTCGGGTGGCCCACACAGGAGTCTTACGACAAGTGTTCGCGTGCCGTGAATACAAGTTGAAGATGAATTCTTTGAAATGCGCTTTCGACGTTTCTTCAGCAAATTTCTGGGATTCCAGGTGACTGCTGAGGGAATCAAAATGGACCCATCCAAGACCCAAGAAATACTCACTATGCCACCTCCACGAACTGTGAGGGAAATCCAAGGATTCATGGGCAGGTGTTTGAGGGTGAAAATGGTTTATGCTGATTTCGGTAATTTCGGGTGTATGGGTGAGAAACAAATTTAAACCCTAAATATTATACTGCAAGGGATTACTTTAGATTCGAGAGATCAATATGTACAAGTCTGGACTAAACCAAGAGATGGTCGTTCCATACTTTCCTCGGTCGCAAAGTGAAGGAGAATGGGTTGGTTTTGGGGAAAGAAGCAAGGAAAGTGATGAGACCAGAATAGTTGATTTTTGGAAGAGTAGTTGTTCTCTACGAATTGTATCATAAAGTGGGAAGCTAACAAATAGAAAGCTAGCAAATGTTTTCTGAGTATTGTATGCTCCTGACTGATCTTATTGTTCGGCGGAAATAGGTAAGACCTATTTATACAATTCGAAGTGAAACGTACTCTAGTCTCATTAAGGAATGGAAAAATGGGTGAGTAAATGGGAGGAGGTGGTAACCATTAACGCATGGAATTGATGTTCCATAAAAAAGATCATTTCACTATTAACTCCCTGTTTTTACTAACCGCCTCATCCTTATGACACTTCCTTATGACGGGCGTAGTGTACGCCGTACGCTGTAAATTGCCAAAACAATACCCAAAGAGGATCCCCCAATTTGTGATATGTGTTGATGTCTCTAATGTTTAGTGGAAAACATGTAGCATATTGTTGTTTCCTGGCAAGTCGAGCTTGGGAGACTTACCGGCTTGGTGACCTTCGACGGTCGAGATTTTTGCATCTTAAGAGGAAAGGTAGTTGTTGATTGTCGCACGCTTTCGTTTTTCGATGGACGCATAGGAAAGGCCAGCATGGTGGCGCAGAAAGGTTGGCGCAGTTTGGTGTGGCCAAACTAGGGTTTTGGGCCAAAGGTTACCATGCATTGTTTGGTAACCTTGGACGGCTTGGATTTGCTCCTGGGATTGAAGGGTGACCGTTGATTATCGTACGCCTTCGTTTTGGTAGCCGCATAGGGAAGGACAGTATGGTGGTGCGGCTAGGTTGGTATTACATTGGCATGGCATGCCTTGGCGCGGTTTGGCATGGCCAAACTAGGGTTTCTGTCCAAAGGTTACCATGCGTTGTCTACTAACCTTGGACGGCTAGGATTTTCTCCTGGGATTGAAGAGAGACCGTTGATTGTCGCACACCTTCGTTTTGGTAGCCGCATAGGGAAGGCCAGCATGTTGGCACTGCTTGGTTGGTATTCCATTGGAATGGAATGTCTTGGCGCGGTTTGGCATGGCCAAACTATGGTTTCGGGCCAAAGGTTACCATGCGTTGTCTGGTAACATTGGACGGCTAGGATTTTCTCCTGGGATTGAAGGGCTACCGTTGATTGTCGCACGCCTTCATTTTGGTATCCACATAGGGAAGGCCAGCATGGTGGCGCGACTAGGTTGGTATGGGGCCATGGCAAGGTGTATTTGGCATGGCACGGTGGGGACAAGGGCTTGGCATGGTTGGGTCAAGGGTTTCGCATTCCGTTGGCACATGGTGCGGCTAGCATGGGTAGGGACAAGGCAAGGTGTGTTTGGATTGGCATGGTGGGGCCAAGGGTTTATCATGCCTTTGGTAATGGTGCGACTATCATGGTTGGCATTCCTTGGCGCAGTAGATTTGGATTGCATGGTTTTCCATTAGCACAGTGGTGCGGCTAGCATGGTTGGCATGCCTTGGCGCGGTAGATGTGGCTGGCATGGTTTTTCATTGGCACAGTGGTGCAGCTAGCATGGTTAGCATGCCTTGGCACGATAGATGCGGCTGGCATGGTTTTTCATTGGCACAGTGGTGCGGCTAGCATGGTTTGCATGCCTTGGCGTGGTAGATGTGGCAGGCATGGTTTTCCATTGGCACAGTGGTGCGGCTAGCATGGTTGGCATGCCTTGGCGTGGTAAATGTGGCTGGCATGGTTTTCCATTGGCACAGTGGTGCGGCTAACATGGTTGGCATGCCTTGGCGCGGTAGATGTGGTTGGCATGGTTTTCCATTGGCACAATGGTGCGGCTAGCATGGTTGGCATGCCTTGGCACGGTAGATATGGATGGCATGGTTTTCCATTGGCACAATGGTGCGGCTAGCATGGTTGGCATGCCTTGGCACGATAGATGTGGATGGCATGGTTTGACATTGGCACATGTGGTGTGGGAATTAGGGTTTGGCCTGTCGAAACCCTAATTAGTATTAAAAAAAAGGTACCCTAGTAATTTTCTCGCAGACATATTAAAGGGTTCAATAAATGCATTCATTTGAGACATTATTACTCTAATCCTATGACGTCACTGTATGACTAGGGTTTTACGATTTTAACCCTAAGCTAAAAACCACCATCAATATTAAGTCCCCAGCTTATCTCGGAACAGGGGCATTGTTATGAGGTAAGCATAAGATGGTGACAGACAAGGATAGAATCGAAACATAAATCATTCAAAGATGGTCATGAAAGTCCGACTAACCTTTTTCGAGAGGTAAGGAGAGTTCATGATCCCGTGTTTGGAAGACTTGCATATATTCTATTTGTGTTATAGATCGTGAAGTGGTGATATGAGGATCGCCAGTTTAGTCTGGCTATGCATTATCTTGGCTGGGTTAGGGAACATCAGGATGCTGGCTTGGCGAGTTGTCGGTGTTGCTAGCTTGGATTGGCAAGCCATTGGCATGGTGCAGCTTGAAATGGAGACGCTGGAATGGGTCGTCTTGGAATGGAGCCGTCAGCATTGGTCGGCTTGGAATGGAGCCATCAGCCTTGGTCAGCTTAGAAGGAAGCCATCAGCCTTGGTCGGCTTGGAATGGGGCCGCTTTCCTTGGAGTGGAGCTATCTTGGGTTCCTCATATGGATGACGACTGGATTCAGTTCCGTGGAATGATGGCAATTTTGTCTAAGTTAGGGTTTGGCATGCTGAAACCCTAATGAGCGTCCCTTACTAGAACTATTGTAGAATTCACGAACAAACTCGGATTTTGACGGCCCCCCTCCATTCCGAACGGAAAAGAATTTCCTATCTCCTTACGCGAGAATATTTAGGTTTTGAGCTCGTTTCGGAGGTGAAAACAGCTCGACAATAAAATTCAGGAAGAATTCGGGAGGAATGTTGCGGGCCCGGTTGCCTCTTTTCCTTACTTGACTCAAATAAGAAGTCATTTACTTATTAAAACTCCCAAGTATCATGCTTATAAAAGGGGCCGGCATCTCCTTTAACTTCAAACCTTCATTATATATTTTTTCTTACTCTGGCCGTGTGGTAACAGTAAAGAGGATGAGAGAATCCCAGGTATGTCTTCCAGCACTTCCTCTTTAACTCGCTTTTTTTTTTGTGTTAGTGCAAACCCTAGATGTAGGCGTACCTCTTCATGATCTTGTAGAAAATATTATATTTATGTGTTGGTATGAATCCTAGCCGTAGGTATGTTTTGCACGAACTTGTAATAAAATTCAGGCGTGAATACCGTAGTGATGTTGGCCGCCTAAAATACCGTGTGAAGTAGGTGTGTACGACCCGGTAATTGCCATCCCCTTCCCATGAAAATCTAGATTCTAGAGTTTCCTCCCTTTTCTGGTGTGGCCATGTGCATGGTTCCCGTGGTGGGGCACGCCTACTCATCCGAGCGCGAATTTCTCACTGCATAAAGTGGAAATGCAGAGCCTGTCAGTCCCTATTTATTCGCGTATGTGAAAAATGATTTTTGAACCAATTTGCTTGTGTCCAGGACGGCTCTCATGCGTCTGATAAAATAATTTCCATGCACTTTCCGTAATAATTTCTCTTCGTATTATTCCAATGTAGTTACTTCGGAGGTGAAAGCAGCATGAGAGGATTTTCGTTAGGATGTCAACAATTTCTGCCGTACTGAAAGATGTTGGCAATTCCAAGCCGAGCATAAATGACGAGTTCTTCACAACATCCACTACGATTAGAAAAAATCATCCCAAGTATGTGTCGATCCTTCTGACCGGTTCGGAAAGTGAAGGAGAGGCCCGGTCGGTTCGACCAGGAGGTGTAATAAGGTTTTGTATTCAGAGGAAAGAGTACCATGCTTCTCCTATTGACTTTAAGATCAGTGTGAGCCCGTTGATTCCCTTTGAGAAATGGATGCGATTCATGATGATCCAGGAATGTGTAAAGGCTAGTTTGACGAAGGCGCAGATTATTGATGCTGTCGCGGCTTCCGCAGTTCTTCAAATTAGGAAAGATATTGTATTTCTAGATGGTGTCCATACACTCACACGGCCATATGCAGGTGGGGTGAAATGACTATTTCCATAGAGAGCGTGGCCATCTAACTGAAACTTCCCGTATTAGGTAGCCTCGATGTCAAGTTGTCTGCGGATGAATAGAAAATGCGCGCCACTCTGGTTGTGAAATCAAAATGATTCGTTCGGAAATAAAAAGAGACGAGGCGAGGTGCCTCTATGGTTGGTGGGTGTCTCATTGGTTTTCGGATGAGTTGGAGCCAAATCAGAAGAAAAGTCTGCTCTATGTTGTAGCGTTTATGGTTCTTTGGTTATCTAGAGACATTTTTGATGACGGCTCGGGTAAGAAGGAGATAAGGAAGGAACTTATTAAATTTTCCATAAAATTGTCAAAAGGTATCGTTCTCCCTGTTGGCGAAATGTTTCTTGGTTCCCTGTACACACATTTGGATCAGCTGGTTGCGGACATGGGCGCTTCAAATGGTTACATGAAAGTGGATTCGTATGTTCATGCCGCATTTCTCCAAGCGTGGTTGTGGGATCACTTCGAAAAGTATGCTCCAAAATTGTTAGCAGTACTTCCCGAATCTTGGGGTGGCTCTAGGATACTGCGTTGGTCGAATAGGCGTCCAAGGTTCGGTTCGAACCTGGTTAGATTCCTTGAAAATTCGCACACGTTCAATTTTCGTCCATGGGCTCCGCTGCATGAGTCCATAACTCAGATCAGTACCTTTGCTCCTGCTCCGAGCATATCTTTGTCCTCTTATAAAGAGGATATGAGTGTTGGATATATGGTATTCATGCGAAGCTGCACTCCTGGTCACGTGCCATCTTTCTTCTGAGAATCTTGCAAATCGGTCTCTTACAATATTGATAAGGCGGCTCGGCATATGGATTTTGACCAAGGGATCCCACTTGTTCGTCAGCCGGCCGTTCCAAAAGTTTCGTTGCTAACTGTTCTCAATGTTACTATTCTTGAGTCGGGAAAGAGTCTCCCTTTCCTACTTACGGAACGAAATCCATCAACAACCTCTAAATATAACATATTCTGGCAGGATGAGTTTCTTGTTTTCCATGGGTTCATGAATGATGTGGTAGAAAACTGTCACGGTATTCCTTCTCCTGTGGTTTTAGCGGAGCATCCACTGCTGAGAGATCCTTCTTTTCCCAAGCGAAAATATGTTTGCCCGAGTGCATATAGTCTCCAAGTAAAGGAGCGGAGATCCAAAAGCTGCGCAGATGGTGCCCAGTCGGTTTAAATAGTTCTACCCACTTTTAGTTCATCCAATATGCGGGTACGAATGGTTTTCTTCTTGACTCTAGTTAGATCGTGTATATCCTTGTTTCCTTTCTGAGTATCCACCTTTGCATCTCGTCCAGGGTCTCGGCAGCATGAATGCCTTTACGAAGCTTGCAAGTAATCAGAAAATGTCCTTTCCCGAGACGGAGGGTGGTGGTGCTGAGCCTATCCATGGCGATGGGGAACCCGAGAAGGATGAATTCTCAGAGTCCAGAGATGGCGAGAGTAGTTCTTCTGATAGCAGTGCTGAATCTTCTTCTAGTCAGTCTGAAAGAGAATCAGTGAGTCTTCTCCATGTTCTTCTTCTTCTTCTTACTTCTTTTTTTTAAGAGTTTCTAAGCCGTGATATCACAGAGCGAAGACGGTTCTGAAGATGAACTTGAAACAAAAACTGGTAAAGACACGGCTTCATCTCCATCCATGTTATCCAAGCATGGTTGCTTTGAAATAAAGGTCGATCAAGCTGGGAGCGCTGTTGTGACTTAGATAATGGAAATTGCTCATGTGAATGTTGGCACAATTGTTGTTAGGAATCCTTTTCCAGTTACTGATACAGTCGCCGACGCCACCTTTATTCATCCATACCTGGTTCCTTATCTGAATCACGTGTTGATTGGGGGATTTAGCGTGCCAACTAAACATGAGACGTTATACACCAAGATATGGGAAACCTACGGTCATATTGCCATGACCAAGAAAATTACTAGTCGATATGCGCTGGTCAAGCATGTGGAGGAAGCCATGTCTTCGATTGACGACATGCGCAACGTGACTGGTCACACGGTTTCTGGGGATGTAATCTCAAGATGGAGGTTCCATCGCGATATGTGCATAAATTTCGAGTTCAATGCTCCTTGGTTCATCGAAGGTTTCTCTGAGGTTGAAAAGTTACTGGCCCAAACAGTCGAAGGTCCTTCAGCGGATACGGTGAAGAAATGGGAAGCGAAAGTTGAAAAGTTGGCCAGGAAGCTGAAGTTGTAGAGGGCGGCTCTCCAAAGCACAAAGGAGGCTCTTGCTAAAAAGAGCAAGCCATTGTTGGAAAACTTCTCCTGAATGCATTTCTGTCTTCTTAACTTCCTATTTTTTAGTTTTTTTTTGAAAGGCAAATGAAACGCCTAGTTTGTGGTTTTGATTTCCTGGATTTCTTTGGTTGATGGACAAATGGTACCTTGATGATTTTGGATTATTCTTTCGGAATGAATTGTTTAGGAAATGATGTTGTCTTGGTTACGACTGAAAGTGACGTAGACATCCCAGGAAAACCATGGAAATGCATGTTGGTAGATGACATGGGGTGAAACATAACACGGTTATTGGTTTTACTATTCTCGTAAAAATTTGAAATAACAAACCATGTATATTGTCTAGGTAAGACTTACTCGGTTTTTCAGGTCTCTTGATAAAAAAGAAACCTTTCGGGAGTACTACTGAGTTTTATGGGAAGCACCGCCGTGATTATGGAAAGTCCCCAGTCGTCTCATCCGATAATCGAGTCGTCGATACCCAGTTGGGTCATTCGCTTTTAAGATATAGGTAGTCCCCAGTCATCCCTCGCCGTGTCAAGACTGATAATCAGGTCATCTAGTAACTGAATTGTCGATCCTTGAGTGGAGCGCCTGCTTCTACTATCTTGATGTCTGGTCGAAGCATGAGATTGATTGTCGAAAATTGACATTGTAACCGAAAGACCAATCTCCCATTGCGGTCGCCAATTTTTTGAGGGTGAAAATGGTTTCTGCTGATTTCGGTAATTTCGGGTGTATGGGTAAGAAATGAATTTAAACCCTAAACAATGTACTGCAAGGGAGTAATTTAGATTCGAGAGATCAATCTGTTCAAGTCCGACCTAAACCAAAAGATGGTCATTCCAGACTTGCCTCGGTCACAAAGTGAAGGATAATGGGTTGGTTTTGGGGAGGGAAGCAAGGAAAGTGATGAGACCAGAATAGTGGATTTCTGGAAGAGTAGTTGTTTTCTACGACTTGTATCAGAAAGTAGGAAGCTAACAAGTGGAAATCTAGCAAATATTTTCTGAGTGTTGTATGCTCATGGCTGAACTTGTTGTTCGGTGGAAATAGGTAAGACCGATTTATACAAGTCTAAGTGAAACGTACTCTGGTCTCATTAAGGAATGGAAAAATAGGTGAGTAAATGGGAAGAGGTGGTAACCGTTAACGCATGGAATTTATGTTCCATAAAAAAGAGCATTTCACAATTAACTCCATGTATTTACTAACCGCCTCATCCTTATGAAACCTCCTTATGACGGGCGTATTGTTCGTCGTACGCTGTAAACCTCCAAACCAATACCCAAAGAGGATCCCCCAGTTTATGATATGTGTTGATGTCTCGAATGTTTTGTGGAAAACATGTAGCATATTGTTGTTTCCTGGCAAGTCAAGCTTAGGAGACTTATCGGCTTGGTGACCTTCGACGATAGAGATTTTTGCATCTTAAGAGGAAAGGTAGCCTTTGATCGTCGCACGCTTTTATTTTTTGGTGGACGCATAGGGAAGGCCAGCATGGTGGCGTGGAAAGGTTGGCATGCCATTGTCATGGCATGCCTTGGCGTGGTTTGGCGTGGCCAAACTAGGGTTTTGGGTCAAAGGTTACCATGCGTTGTCTGGTAACCTTGGACGGCCAGGATTTGCTCCTGGGATTGAAGGGCGACCGTTGATTGTCGCACGCCTTCATTTTGGTAGCCGCATAGGTAAGGCCAGCATGGTGGCGCGGCTAGGTTGGTATGACATTGGCATGGCATGCCTTGGAGCGGTTTGGCATGGACAAACTAGGGTTTCGGGCCAAAGGTTATCATGCGTTGTCTGGTAACCTTGGATGGCTAGGATTTTCTCCTGGGATTGAAAGGCGAACGTTGATTGTCGCACACCTTCGTTTTGGTGGCCGCATAGGAAAGGTCAGCATGGTGGCACAACTAGGTTGGTATGCCATTGGCATGGCATGTCTTGGCGTGGCCAAACTAGGGTTTCAGGCCAAAGGTTACTATGCGTTTTCTGTTAACCTTGGATGGCTAGGAGTTTCTCCTGGGATTGAAGGGCGACCGTTGATTATCGCACGGCTTCATTTTGGTAGCCGCATAGGGAATGCCAGTATGGTGACACGGTATATGTGGCTGGCATGGTTTGCCATTGGCACAGTGGTGCGGCTAGCATGGTTGGCATGCCTTGGCGCGGTAGATGTGGCTGGAATGGTTTGCCATTGGCACAGTGGTGCGGCTAGCATGGTTGGCATGCATTGGCGTGGTATATGTGGGTGGCATGGTTTACCATTGTCACAGTGGTTCGGATAGCATGGTTGGCATGCCTTGGCGTGGTAGATGTGGTTGGCATGGTTTGCCATTGGCACAGTGGTGCGGCTAGCATGGTTGGCATTCCTTGGCGCGGTAAATGTGGCTGGCATGGTTTTCCATTGGCACAGTGGTGTGGATAGCATGGTTGGCATGCCTTGGCGCGGTAGATGTGGCTGGCATGGTTTTCCATTGGCACATGTGGTGTTGGAATTAGGATTTGGCATGTTGAAACCCTAATTAGTATTAAAAAAAAGGTACCATAGTAATTTTCTCGCAGACATATTAAAGGGTTTAATAAATGCATTCATTGGAGACATTATTACTCGAATCCTATGACGTCACTGTCTGACTAGGGTTTTACGATTTTAACTAAGCTAAAAACCACCATCAACAGCAAGGTAAACTACATTCTACATTTTATACCCGGTCTATCCCAGCTTGTTGCTTCATTCACCCCTTTTATGAAGAAAGGAGCAAGTTTCGTCTGGACTGTACTACAATAGGAAGGGTTTTGGAAGATTCAACAAATATTGTCATCTCCAAATTATCATAAATGGTTCGCCTATTATGTCTTCTGTCTCCCATAGAAGAAGTAGTTGTGTTACCAAAGGATATTGCATCTGGGACTTAAGAGATACATATAGATTCTCCATGAAAAGAGCTTCATCATATTTGCAGAGCCTATTAGTTCAGTCCTTCGCATGAAGGAACTTCCCTACTCCTCAAAGACACGATCCAAAGGTGATAAGGGTAGAGGAGTGTGACTAGGGACTACTTATCACTGTCCATTTCAAAGATGGTGAATTTAGAGAGATGCATGCACGCTATAATTATGATTCCAAGATGTCCAAAGACGAGGATATACTCAAGAGAGCAGGTGTATTGTTAAAGACCAGTGATATTCCTGAACGTTTATGAAATGCAACACAGATGTACAACGTCCATCAAGTCGAAGGCTCAGTGGATACTCATGGGAGGGGGACTGTCTTCCTATTTTTCATTCCATAAGGAAACATCAAGGAATCTATCAGTTCCATCATTAGTTTATCCCTCGAGACAAGCTCTACCACTATTTAAAGACCGCCAAGTTCGTGCTCGTAGCTATCACGCCTCTTCCTGCCAATCTTTTCTGATCACAATTGCATCTAAGAACCATTGTTCTTTTGTTGATACCAGTGCCCGAGCTTCACCATAGAAACAACCACTACGGACATATGTAATCCGAACTTCTGCATATTTTATTTTCCCATGGAGAAGTAATAGAGTCACAGAGGAGAGATGGCGATATCTTTATTATTGTAAACTCACTGACCATACAAGATAAAACCATATAAATCACGCTTGGGGACTGAGGCTCAGCATGAAATTCCTTCTCCTTCAGTCAAGGACTTCTTCAACACAAGAGAGATGGTCAACCAGGGATCATGTAATTCGCAAGGGAAAATTAAACTGAAGAAGAAGCCGCTTCAATGCTCTCTCCAGAAGAAGAAGCCGCTTCAATTCTCTCTTATGGACCCGCTTCGACGTTCATTCCAGAAGCTTCTTTTGTTATAGCACTGCTCGGTCAAACTCGCATGCGTTGCTATCTCAAGCATGTTTTTCAATCTTAGTGATCAAAACTATATAGTCTTGATTTCTAGGCCACTATAGCCAAGGTCTCGGACTCGGATGGAAAGTGTAGTTGAGATCAAGAACTCCATGGTGATCATCATACAAGACGAAGGACTACTCAAGGAACCAGTGGATCTTCATCGTCTAAAAGGTATGTGGAGACCTGAACTTATATATCAATCAAAAGTCTATCTACTCTATCTCATATCTTGAGACAAAACTCGTTTTACTATATAGACTAAGAATATGCACATGTGACATTTCGAGATGAGTATATCTCGCTTATTTATTTCTCGAAATGTGTGTTGGTAAAGCTTTCGCTTTAGCCAAGTTCATCTTTGCCTAGTAACAAAAGTCATGTTATGTTTCAATCACTTTGGAAATCGCTCTGACGAAAACTATTTCGTGAAAACAGCTATATGACATCCTCTGAGAATGTTTCAATGATTGAAATGAGAGTTTAGACTATATAACCATTGGGGGATATAAACATTGTTGTGGAAGCACATATATGTATAAATCCTTAACACTAGAACCGAAGTTTGCTAACTTTGTTGATCAAGTGGAACCTGAACGTGAGCAGCAACTCAGTCCGCGAACTCAGTCTGCAAACCCAGTCCGTGAACCCAGTCCGTGAACTGGCGTAAGTTCTCGAACCCAAGAATATCTGCTAAAGTTGAAGCTTAGGTGCATTCCGTGAACTAACGGAAGTTCTCATCCCGAGAAATTCTGCTGGAGTTTATTAACTTCAACAGGTTAGCTTGAGTCCGCGAACTCAAGAGGTTATGTCTGAAAACGTTTTTCATGAACTTATTCTTAAATTACTAAGGGATGCTTTTGCAAACTGTGGCTTTATAGTTCATGATTAATGATTCAAGTGAATCATATCGTTTTTGATTCAATTGTGTCTCTTGTAGTACTTGAGATCTCATAGCAATTGAACAACTCTCTAACTAGTTCATTTGAGTCATTTGGACTAGTTATGGTGAAGAAGAATATGGTTGATATGAAAGTTATCATTTGGCTAACCATTTGGTTGACTAATATTAAACCAACCATTGTACACGTTTGGGTATGGTTACACAAACCCAAAACGTCAATTACATGTGTGTATGGCAAGCTAAGTTTTCGATCTAACGGTTGAGAGATATTAGCTTGTATCTAATCAAGTTTTCATCTAACGGTGAATATTGAATGCTTTGTTACTAAGCTAACATTGATTGCAAACCCTGATTTGAAAGACTATATAAGGGAGAACTCTATCTATTGGAAAAACTAATCCCCATACACTTTTCTTATGTGATACTAGTTTTCTCTAAGCTAGAGTCGATCTCCATTAACCCTTGAGTTTTGTCTCTAAATTCGGGTTAACGACTTAAAGACTTCATTGGGATTGTGAAGCCAGACCGATACTAGTTGTATTGTAGTTGTGTGATCTGATCTTGCTATTTCTATCGTACGAGTACAATTATAATAATTGGCTTGAGTTTTTTTATCTCCGATAGGCAAGATAAAAGTAGTCACAAACATATTCGTCTCATTGTTTGTGATTCCTCAATAATCTTCTTCGCTGCGTAGATTAAGTTTATTGTGAGGTGATTGATGAAACTGAGTTGTTCTTCGGGAATATAAGTCTGGTTTTATCGATTAGTTCATGTTCACCTTGATTTATCAAAATACAGAACAAAACTCATAGGTTTATTCGTGGGAGAAGAATTTATCTATTACCTGTAGACTTTTCTGTGTGAGACAGATTTGTTTGCTAAAGTCTTCGACTTTGGGTCGTAGAAACTCTTGGTTGTGGGTGAGATCAGCTAAGGGAATCAAGTGCGTAGTATCCTATTGGGATCATAGGGGTAGGAGCATAACTGTACCTTGGATCAGTGTGAGATTGGTTCGAGTTCAACTACAGTCCTGACTGAAGTTAATTTGGAGTAGGCTAGTGTCTGTAGCGGCTTAATACAGTGTATGTTTTATCTGGACTAGGTCCCGGGGTTTTTCTATATTTGCGGTTTCCTCGTTAACAAAATTCTGGTGTCTGTGTTATTTTTATTCCGCATTATATTTTGTTATTTAATTGAAATAATACAGGTTGTGCATTGTTCAATCGATTAGAATATACGACCTTATTGGTTGTTTATTTAAATCGATTGACACTTGGATATTGGTCTTTGGTACCATCCAAGTTATGTTTCTTTGATTAGGCTCGCGAATTATACTTGCTTGAGTAAATCAAATCGAGAGATTGAGATAATAACTCCTTGATGTATTTTCTATTGATTGAGTCTTGTGGATTCTCTATAAAACAACTCGGAGTTTTCCATACAGATTGCTAATCGAAATATTGAGTGAGGTTGTTAGACCCCCGCATTTTCAATTGGTATGAGAGCAGGAAAACACGTTAAAGACCTTACAAGTATGTGTTTGTAGCGATCTGACTCTATGGACAGAGGTGTTATCTCAATAAACGTACCACCAGTCTTCGATGGCTCTAATTACTTATGGTAGAAAATTGATATGTGAGCTTTTCTTCAAGCATGTGATTTTCAATCATGGGTATATGTTGTTAATGGCTATGATCCTCCCGTTGCTGTAGAAGGAGAAAATGTTCCAAAGAATATTTGTGAATATACTCATGCAGAAGTTCTTGATGCAAAGCAAAACTTAGACGGTTTTAATGCGATCATACATGCCATTACCCCAAATTTTTAGCACCATATGTCTAATTGCACTAAGTCGCAAGAAGATTGGGATATCTTAGCAACCGTATTCGAAGGAAATTCCAGTGAAAAGGATGCAAGGCTTCAGAACCTTAATTCCGATTGGGAAAACCTTCGTATGGCAGATGGAGAAACATTTGATGAGTTTAATCACAAAGTTTCTGAAATTGTTAATGCATCTTTTGCATTGGGTAAAACTATTCCTGAAAAGGACATTTTGATGAAAATTCTTAGATCACTGCCATCTAGATACGATGCTAAGAAGCATGCCATCGTTGAGGGAAATAACCTAGATACTCTCTCCAGAAACACGCTGGTTGGTAAGCTTAAGATCTTTGATCACGAACTTTCATCCAAGGCTAAGGATGTTGCGTTCAAAGCACTAAAGGACACTAAATTACTTGATAAAAGTAAAAAAAGTGTATATCTCTGAAGATGATCACTCTGAGATAGATTCATCAGATAAAGATCTTGACAAATCAGTCTCGATGATCATAAGACAGTTTAGGGATCTTCTTTTGAAGACAAGTAAATGGTTCTCCAGAGATAAGCCTAAGGCATCAGTCAAACCTCATAATCGCATTCCTCCTAAAAATAGGGATATTGATGAAACTGATGAAGAGGATATGCCTCAGTGCTTTAAGTGTAAAGGATTTGGTCATTTTGCAAACGAGTGTCCAAATCGGAGAAAATACACTAGGAACAAAGGTCTTGCTGCAACTCTTGATGAAATGTCTGACGACTTTGATTCAAATGAAGATGAGAAATCAAGTGTTAGATTTTTTGGTAAAAATATTGATTTTGATAATTGTAGCAATACACATATCAATTTTGATATTCTTTCAGAAGATAATCCAACAATTCTGGAAGAAAAAGTTGACCATTCTCTTGGAAACACTGTTTATAATGTTTCGGGATCCACTATGTTCCTAGACGCCTGCACAATTCATAAGCCTGATTATTATCCAAGTGTGACGTGCTCATATTGTTCATTAAAAGGTCATGAACTCTCAAGGTGTTACAAGTTCAAACACAAGAAAAGACACGTCAACAAACTTCAACGAAGAGTAAATCATCTAGCAAGAAAGCTCAAACTTGCTCAGAAGACCGCTGAGGTATGTAAGATTTTATCTTCGTCTAAGAAGTTAGTTTCAAAAGAAAAATCAAGACCATTTGAGAAGAAAGTATGGTCAAATTGTTTTGATAGACAGAGGTTTGTGGATTCCTCTCAAGAGGAAATTGGTGGACAAATTATTGCTCACCACAGCACAACTTAATTGTGTTGTGTCTAAAATCTTGTCTCATGTGCCTGATCAAAAGAGACAATGATTTTGTATCTCTCAGGCTTTAAGAAAAGTTTTGTTTCTTCTTTTCTTAGTTTTGTATTATTTTTGTCTATCAAACAAAAGAAAAAGGGTACTATCGACAATTCTGCTCTTTATAGGGATAAGAGTTGATCATCCACGAACCTGTTTTAGGTTTTGAACCCTACATTCCTTTTCCTTCTCTAAAACCTCTCTTTATCTTAAGACTACTTGTTGAGCTAATTGTGAATTCCTCTCACAAACCCATATGGAAGCTCCAAGAATGATGTCTTCTGATGAAAAAGAAGGCAATATGATTGTTAAGCGTCAATCATGAAGGAAAAAGAAAAATCTCCATTGCCTCCAACCTTGAAAAGAAAAAGAAGGAATATGAGGAAACCAAGGGTTGTTCCTTCAAATACTCAGAAGTTTTATGATGTTCTTGATGTGTTGAAGGATTTGTGTAAGGAGATTCAGCAAATAAAGGCTTTTGTGTGTAAGACTCATGAAACTCAAAACGCCCTGGTTCGACAACAACAACCAAGAAGGTTCATTGATATAAACTCCTTTCTTAATGAACCCTATTTTCCAATGGCTGTTGACAACAAGGAGTTCGGGGACGATAATGAATTCTTAAAAGGTCTTAATGTCTAGTAAATCTACTATGTTTTCTGTTTTATTTAGAAGAATAACTAGTGTTTGGGAATATCTATGATTGTGATTACACATAGCTATATCCAATGATTTCATCTTCTTGTTTTTAGATTTATTGGTTTAAATTCTAAAGTTGTTTGGAAGATGATGGTTGCAGTATTAATCTTTTTGATTTTATATATTTTGCAATATTTTGATGGGATTTGTATGTTCGTCCGTGAACTTCATTATCCCATATTTTGTCAAAAGTAAAGTCGTTCATGAATTGGTATGCAAATATTGATAAAGGAATGAATGGACTTTTGGAAAAACACAAAAGTTAAGCCTATATTGTCAATTATTGATGTAAGATAGGTTAAAATCTTTTGTGATTCAAGGATAAAGTCTATTATGTCACCTTGTGATGGAAAAATAGAATAGGTCCTTGTTTTTTTTGTTATCCACGGTATAGAGCTTAATTATTCCATATTATTATGTATTACCGTGAAGGTTCCATTATGTATCTCATGCTGGGCACGATACGACGAAGTCGATTTTTTTTATTTGGCATGGTTGGTTGTTCCATGAGATGCTATATGTTGAGCTTTAAAAACTAAATTAATTAACTTTTGTGGTTATTTAGTTTGTATTCCATGAGTTCTCTCATGTTGAGTACATGTACGGTTAAGGTTGTCATTTTTTATGATAGTCTTAGTCGAGGGGTTCTATAATCTCTTATGTTGAGCCCAAATGAGCTAAATCAATCATCTTGTGTGATTATTTAGTTAGCACTCCATAGATTTTTCTCATGTCGAGGGTGGAAAATTGAATTGATTACTTTTTAATTAGTATAATCATGTAATCCGGTTAGAATATTTATGGGTTTTCTTATGAATAATCTAATCGATGTTTTAAGTCTCCATAAGTTTACTTGTGTTGAGCATATTTAGTCAAATTAATCTTGGTTCACTTTGTTTAATATGATTGAATATTTTGGATTCCAAATTTATACTTGTATGCAATTTGTTGAGTCTAAAGAAATCCTTCTTTCTCTTGAAATTAAGGTCGCTCTTGTTGTTCCCTTGGGAATGACATCTTATGAGGGAGAGTTCTTTTGAACTAGCGCTTAATTTCCAAATCTTTGTGGGGAGTGCGACTGTGGAATTTTTAGGGGTTATCTTGTATCTTTATAAACTCCTTGATGAATGCATTTAGCCTCGGCTTTATGATTGCATCTAAACAAGATGATAGAACATTTACCTTTGGCATGAAATATCTCTTATGGAAATTTCATTAGGATCCCGTTCTTGTACCTTTGCCAATTTTATTGACAAAAAGGGGGAGAATTAATTGTAGTTCACACTACAAATACATATGGTTTTCGGATCATTATGTAAGGGGGAGTGGTTTCCATGTGAGATGGAGTATTGACTAAGGGGAAATGAAGTATCACCATAGTATTGTTGTTGAAGTTGTGATGCAATTGGACTTTGACGCTGTGTAATAATACTATGACATTGTATAAAAATGATTGAGAATCGATGCTTTTCTCATTGTTATAGCTACGGATTTTCAACAACGATGATACTAAACTTACAACCTTTGGGATCATTTGACTACTTGGAAGTGACGAAGATTTCGAGTATTGTTGAAGATTAGGAATGTGGAATAGGTTCTACAAAGTTTATTTATATAATTTTTGTATTCCATATGTATTAATAGTCTTGCCACTAAAATTGACAAAGGGGGAGATTGTTAGAGCACTGCTCAGTCAAACTCGCATGCGTTGCTATCTCAAGCATGTTTTTCAATCTTAGTGATCAAAACTATATAGTCTTGATTTCTAGTCTACTATAGTTAAGGTCTCGGACTAGGATAGAAAGTGTAGTTGAGCTCAAGAACTCCATGGCGATCATCATACAAGACGAAGGACTACTCAAGGAACCAGTGGATCTTCATCGACTAAAAGGTATGTGGAGACTTGAACTTATCTATCACTCAAAAGTCTATCTACTCTATCTCCTATCTTGAGATAAAAGTCGTTTTACTATATAGACTTAGAATATGCACATGTGACATTTCGAGATGAGTATATCTAGCTTATATATTTATCGAAATGTGTGTTGGTAAAGCTTTCGCTTTAGCCAAGTTCATCTTTGCCTAGTGACGAAAGTCATGTTATGTTTCAATTACTTTGGAAATCGCTCTGACAAAAACTAGTTCGTGAAAACAACTATATGACGTCCTCTGAGAATGTTTCAATGATTGAAATGAGAGTTTAGACTATATAACCATTGGGGATATAAACATTGTTGTGGAAACACATATATGTATAAGTCCTTAACACTTGAACCGAAGTTTGTGAACTTTGTTGATCAAATGGAACCGGAACGTGAGCAGCAACTCAGTCCGCAAACCCAGTCCGCGAACTGGCATAAGTTCTCGAACCCGAGAATATCTGCTGAAGTTGAAGCTCAGGTGCAGTTCGCGAACTGACGAAAGTTCTCATCCCGAGAAATTCTGCTGGAGTTATTTAACTTCAACCGGTTAGCTTGAGTACGCGAACTCAGTCCGCGAACTCAAGAGGTTATGTCTGAAAACGTTGTTCATGAACTTATTATTAAATTACTCAGGGATGCTTTTTCAAACCGTGGCTTTATATTTCATGATTAATGATTCGAGTGAATCATATCGTTTTTGATTCAATTGTGTCTCTTGTAGTACTTGAGATATCATAGCAATTGAACAACTCTCTAACTAGTTCATTTGGACTAGTTATGGTGAAGAAGAATATGGTTGATATGAAAGTTATCATTTGGCTAACCATTTGGTTGACTAATATTTAACCAACCATTGTACACGTTTGGGTACAGTTACACAAACCCAAAATGTCAAGTACATGTGTGTATGGCAAGATAAGTTTTCGATCTAACGGTTGAGAGATAATAGCCTGTATCTAATTAGGTTTTCATATAACGGTGAATATTGAATGCTTTGTTACTAAGCTAACATTGATTGCAACCCATGATTTGAAATACTATATAAGGGAGAACTTTAGCTATTAGAAAAACTAATCCCCACACACTTTTCTTGTGTGATACTAGTTTTATCTAAGCTAGAGTCGATCTCCATTAACCCTTGAGTTTTCTCTCTAAATTCGGGTTAACGACTTAAAGACTTCATTGGGATTGTGAAGCCAGACCGATACTACTTATCTTATAGTTGTGTGATCTGATCTTACTGTTTCTATCGTATGAGTACAATTGTAATAATTGGCTTGAGATTTCTATCTCCGATAGGCAAGATAAAAGTAGTCACAAAACATCTTCGTCTCATTGTTTGTGATTCCTCAATAATCTTCTTCGCTGCGGCGATTAAGTTTATTGTGAGGTGATTGATGAAATTGAGATGTTTTTCGGGAATATAAGTCTGGTTTTATCGATTGGTTCTTTTTCACCTTGATTTATCAAAAGACGGAACAAAACTCATAGGTTTATTCGTGGGAGACGAATTTATCAATTACATGTAGGCTTTTCTGTGTGAGACAGATTTGTTTGCTAAAGTCTTCGACTTTGGGTCGTAGCAACTCTTGGTTGTGGGTGAGATCATCTAAGGGAATCAAGTGCGCAGTATCCTGTTGGGATCAGAGGCGTTGGAGCATAACTGTACCTTGGATCAGTGTGATATTGGTTCGGGTTCAACTACAGTCCTGACTGAAGTTAATTTTGAGTAGGCTAGTGTCTGTAGCAACTTAATACAGTGTATGTTTTATCTGGACTAGGTCCCGGGGTTTTTCTGTATTTTCGGTTTCCTCGTTAACAAAATTCTGGTGTCTATGTTATTTCTATTCCGCATTATATTTTGTTATATAATTGAAATAATACAGGTTGTGCGTTGTTCAATCGATTATAATATACGACCTTATTGGTTATTGATTTAAATCGATTGACACTTGGATATTGGTCTTTGGTACCATCCAAGTTATGTTTCTTTGATTAGGCTCGCGAATTATATTTGCTTGAGTAAATCAAATCGAGAGATTGAGATAATAACTCTTTGATGTATTTTCTATTGATTGAGTCTTGTTGATTCTCTATAAAACAACTCGGAGTTTTCCATAAAGATTGCTAATCGAAATATTGGGTGAGGTTTTTAGACCCCCGCATTTTTATCTTTAACACTCTCTCCGGGACCTGCCTCGATGTTCGTTCCAGAAGCTGCTTCAACACTCTTAATCCATATGATTATAAGAGTTTTGTCACTAAAATTGTCAAAGGGGGAGAGTGTTAGACCATTGCTCGGTTGAACCCACCAAGCGTTGGTATGTCAAGCTTGGTTGTCATATTTTAGTGAACCAAAACACATTGAAGAGTCGCTTGATTTAAATGTACTAGAGTCAACTTCGTATAGGTTAGCTTGAAAGTATTAGGGTGAGACATTACAAGTATTGCGAAGACTTGAAGAAGTGAAGAAGTACGGAGCTACAACCAAAACATCATCATTCCACTTGAGGTTAGTGATAATTGACTTGAACTGTTTTATTCCTTAGCGTATCTTTCAAGTCATGCATATTAAAAACATAAAACTGCGAAGCATGAACACTCTAGGTAGACATAGTATTAAGGAATACAATATGAGATTTTTTGCTTAACCATTAAACTTTGTATATAAGATATCGACATAATCGTATGAGTGCTATTCTGATTATGTATGGGTATGAGGTGAGGATTTCATCCTAGGGAATAATGTTTACATGTTTTCTAAGGAAGTAAGTTCATGATATGTGTTGTGAACCTAAAAGGAAATCGCCAGGCATTATTGGGGCTGTTCTTCATTGCAAATCTTATGAACGACCAATATGTGTGATTAGTATAACCGCTCATGACTTGTTATCCCTATCTTATCACCAACCTCTGTGAAAAAGCTTTGAAAAAAGCTTTAAATATGAGAAAGACATCAAAACTCTCTCACAGAGTATTATTAATCGAATCAGAGGAACAAAAAGGGAATTTAGTATCTCATATGATCAAGTCTACAGCAATGGAGATCTTATGTTCCACCTTCTATGTCTTAGGAGACAATTAGACTATATTCATAAACAATTGGCATTTGCCTACATAAATAATACATATACTTTTGATGGTATCCTAAAGATCAATGATGTGTTCTTAAATAAAGAACAGGAAGAAGACTTTGAAGAATACTCTGAAGAGCAAACAAATGAAGGTTGATTTATCTTCAAAGAAGAATAAGAGTAGACATTAGTTGTTGATTTATTTCAAGTTTTGCTTAAATGTATATTATGAACAAAACTATCTTATTTTGATGAATAAAGTTATTTGATTTATAATTTTTATTGTGATAGTTTTTGATTTACATCGACGGTGCTTCATTGCTTTATTTATTTGTTATGTATGTTTATGGGATGTTTGATTTCGGTTTTATTACCTTAATATTCAATCTCATAATATGTTGTTAACCCTTGTGGTTTGGGTGACTTTTTGATTTAGCAGGATTAAGTTCTAGCCCATGTTGGTAGGCTTTATCAAAGTATCATGAGGGGTTCCTATAGAAACAATATGTGAAAAAGTCACAATATGTTGAATCGGTTTTGGTTTAGCATAAAAGCATATGTGTTTCGACGGTTTTCAACTTTTGCTTGCAATTGTTAAAACTGATTTTCAACCTTTCTCAGGTAAAGGTTGGTTGTTGTTATTCTTTTGATTTTGGCATGAAAATGACAACATGATGGTATTTCGATATCAATTCTCCCGGAAGAAGTAAACTATGCAATCATATTTGGAGAAGTTGGATGCGAAATTGAGGTAACAATCTTGTTAGTTAATTGTTTTCCTGTTTTAAGAAAAGCCTATTTTTATTTGATATATATATATTGCTTTTGCTTAAATGAAATTGTTGGTACAGTTGATGTGGTAATTCCATTATTTATGTGTGGATGTATGTGTGATTCAATTGGTTCCGTTTAAGTAAAACTATTGTTATCTTTCTTTGTTGTATGATATCAATCGTTTAGGCTTACGAATGATTGGTGCAATTTCGGTGCTTTAATGTTTATGTTACTTCAATTGCTTCCAGTTAAGTAAAACAATTGTTATTTTGCTTTATTGTATGGTATCAATTGTTTAGGCTTACAAAAGTTCGGTGCAATAGTGAAACTTTAATATATTTGTTGTTTCAATTGCTTCCGGTTGGGGTGAATAATTATGCAAGTTGATTTATTGGT
Source organism: Papaver bracteatum (assembly GCA_023529315.1). NCBI lineage: Eukaryota > Viridiplantae > Streptophyta > Magnoliopsida > Ranunculales > Papaveraceae > Papaver > Papaver bracteatum. The sequence continues at coordinate 532,720 of JAJJWX010003512.1, forward strand.
TTGTATGAATTATTTATGGCTTAACGAATAAATATGTTGACGGGATGAGTTGTTTAGTCCAATTCGATTCTGGATAAGATAAACTAAATTAATTCTGATCTTAGTTAGCCTTATCAAAGTGGAGGTTTCGGTTATTCAAGTCTAGCCGAAAGCCTAAACAAGGAAATGTTAGTTAACTAACCTAGTATTTGGCTTGTTTAAAATATGAAGGTCTAAGTTATATGGATAATTAGAACCTGATGAGAAAAATGAAGTTTATCTTTGTTTTGGTCTTATCAAATGAAGCGGTTGTATTTATACAATAGGTTTAGCAAAGGAACTAATTTGCTTTGTTGTTTTTTGGTTTGCTAAACTAGTTGGGAAAATTGCTTCGGGCAAATATTTCCATGATAACATATCAAAATGTAATTACTTGTAGTTTCGGTTTTGATATTGGTTATCAAAAATGGTATGTAAAACCCTCGTGCTTGACTCAACAGGTTGCAAGTCTATTTTGAGATTTGTAAGATCCTTTTCGTGTTGTCCATTATTTTTTCGTTTCTTTGTCATTTTTGTGAAAAAAAGGGCGCACTACACCAAAATGTCTAATTTACCACGTTTATTTTCGTTGCTATGAATTTAAGCAACGCTTATGTATGTTGCTAACACGGCGTGACAAATTATACGCAACGTCTACAATCGTTGCTTAAATTTAGTTATAGAAACGTTTAAACCGTTGCTTCATCCTTTGCTTTAATTAGACTTAATGCAACGTATAAAATAATTTAAGCAACATTTATATACGTTGCAAAATATATTACCTGAATTGAAAAAAAAAATACATAATACGAAATTCCAGTATTACAAATAATCTTAAACCCTGACCGATAAGAAAATCACTCATCCTTACAACATTATTCATCCTTGCAACATTTTACAAAATTATGAACTTAGTATGAATTTATACAAATAAATTCTATTTTGAACAAGGTATTACAACAGGGATTCATTAATAGCAAACCTCATTCTTTTTCTGCACTTGGCACAATGGACAGGAAGGATGTAATGAACCGATTTATCCTTAACATTACTAGATTCATAAACTACATCTTTGGAGCCTTCTCAACCAGATTTTTTGTTCTGTTTCTGCAAAATAAATACATTAGTGTAAAGTAAGAGGATAACTAGCATATAATCATTGATCCAGCAAATAGAAGAACATTACAAAAACTATTAAAGCAACTGGTACATGTGGTATTAGGTGAACATACCAATTCACCACAAGGAGAATTCTCACATAACGTAAGGAAAAAAGAAGCACAATCATAAAACTTCAGATGGATTTTCAGTTATGAGACACCCACCTAAGAATTGTTAATATAAGGAAGAAGTATCTTTTCAGTTAAATCCATACCATTTTGTTTGTCAATGAACTCAATGTTGCTCCAGTTAATATTTTCCTCGTTGTACTCTTCCTTCTCCATCTTAAACATGTGTTGAAATTAATTTAGGAAAAGAGAATGAGAAGAAACTATGAAATTAAATTTTAAGTTTTTTCATAAGAGCAATAGAACAAACGAGAATACGTTCTTCGATGATATATCACGCGCAGATGGCCACATGAGCATTGCAGTCAAGAGATTTTACAATCTTATGGTGTAGTGAACCCCTGTATGATATAATGTTATACTTCATATTACATGTTTTATCTCATGTTTTTGCTCTTGCCTTGCACATTCTATCAAGAATCTCTCACTCTCTGTGGAGATGAGAGGAGCAAATCCCATGATATCTGCTTCGTCAAGACTGCCATCAAATAAATTGGTATCACTGTTTGATCCATCAAGAATTCCATCAAATAAATTGGTATCCTTGTCATCTTGGTCATCATGATCGTCCGATATTATTGCACTAGTTCCTTCAACTAGAGAGACACATGTTTATGTATAAAATTTTGTTACAAAAACACAAGAGAAAGTTCTTATATCCTACAAAATACCATCATCCAAAATGGAGAACCCAGACCCTAAAGAAACCCAAAAAAAAAAGAACCATGAAACAAGGGTTACAACCACTAAGGGATAAAATCACAACCATATCTTCAAAACCACAGATACCAACCAAATGCTCTCTCAAAACCTATTACTGGGTTATAGAATACCATTGTCACCGTCTTTTCCTAGAGATTCTTTTTTTTTCAAGGGACCTCTTAGGATTTTTCTTAGAACCTTGGCATCCTACACCACATACTGTTTCTTCAACTCGTGCATAGCCTTCTCATCAAAGGTATCAACTTGGTCCTCTAGAGTTTGGGTCAACTTTGATATCAGTTGTGATATTCTTGTTTCTAATAGACTTTTGAGTGATAGATAAGTTCAAGTCTCCACATACCTTTTAGTCGATGAAGATCCACCGGTTCCTTGAGTAGTCATTCGTCTTGTATGATGATTGCCATGGAGTTCTTGAGCTCAACAACACTTTCTATCCTAGTCCAAGACCTTAGATATAATAGACTAGAAATAAATACTTTATAGTTTTGATCACTAACATTGACAAACATGCTTGATATAGCAAAGCATGCGAGTTCGACCAAGCAGTGCTCTAACACCATGTAAGCATGGTTTTGTGACAGGAATTCACAATCAAACCTCAACAAGTAGTCTTAAGATATAAGCAATATCAGAGAAGGAAAAAGGAATGTAGGGTTTCTGAACCTACAAAAGGTTTGTGTACGCACATCTCACAACCCTATAAAGATTGAAATTGTCGCTAATAACCCTCTTCTTTTGGCAAATAGGTCCTTTCAAATATCAACATTGATATGAAGGAATTGCAAAAACCAAACTACACAAATCTAAAAAAAACAAAAAAAACAAAAAATTATTTTAAAACCTGAGGTGTGCAAGATCTTGTCTCTTTTAAACATGCACAAAGACAACACAATCAAGTTGTGTTATGGTGAACAACAATCTATCCACCATGATCCTTTTGGTTGGAATTCATGGAACCTTGTTTTTCCTTATGTTTAGACCATGTTTCCTCTCTAATGGTCTAAATCTATCTTTGGAAACGACTTTCTTAGAGGAGGATAAGATCTTACATACCTCAGCTGTTTTCTCCGCAAGTTTGAGCTTGGTAGCTAGACGATCTTCTTTTCGTTAAAGCTTGTTAACATATCTCATCTTGTGTTTGTACTTAAAACACTTTAAAATTTCATGACCCTTGAGAGAAAAATAGGATCATGTCAATGCATAAGATGATTCAGGCGCCTGTGAGATGCAAGATGTTAGGCACAACGTAGATCCTGAAACATGTATCATAGTTTCCAAAGGAAGGGTCAATTGATTCTTCCATCTTGATTGAGTTCTCTTCTAAAAGATTATCAAGATTGATGTATGTATTGCTACAACTATCAAAATTAATATTTTCACATATAAGAGCAACACTTGATTTTTTGTCTTCATCGGAATCATAATTGTCAGATATCTCATCAAGTGTCGCAGCAAGACCTTTGTTCCCAGTGTATTTTCTACGATTTGGGCACTCGTTTGCAAAATGACGAAACCCTTTACACTTAAAGCACTGAGGCATATCGTCGTCATTAGTTTCATATGTGTCCCTATTTTTAGGAGGAATACGATTATGAGATTTTACTGATGATTTTGACTTATCTCTGGTGAACCGTTTACTTCTCTTCAATAGAAGGTACCTAAACTGTCTTGTGATCATCGAGACCGATTTTTCAAGATCTTCATATGATGAATCAATCTCAGAGTGATCGTCTTCAAAGATATACACATTTTTACTTTTATCAAGTAATTTTGTGTCTTTCAGTGCTTTGAATGCAACATCCTTAGGTTTGGATGAATGTTCGTGATCAAAGATCTTAAGCTTCCCAACCAGCGTATTTCTAGAGAGATTATCAAGGTTATTTCCCTCAACGATGGCATGCTTCTTAGAATCATATCTAGATGGCAGCGATCTGAGAATTTTTATCACAATGTCCTTTTCAGGAATAGTATTACCCAGTGCAAAAGATGCATTAATAATTTCAGACACATTGTGATTAAACTAATCAAATAAATCTTCATCTTCCATACGAAGGTTTTCCCAATCGGAATTTAGGTTTTGAATCCTGGCTTGCTTTTCACCGGCATTACCTTCGAATATGGTTTCTAAGATATCCCACACATCTTTAGACCTAGTGCAATTTGACACATGGTGTTGAAGATTTAGGGTAGTGGCATGTATGATGGCATTCAAACCGTCGGAGTTTTGCTTTGCAACAAGTATCTCAACAGCATCGTATTCGCAAATATTCTTTGGAACAATAGCGTTACCTATTTCCACAAGGGAGCATCATAGCCATTGTAGTTGCAGGAATTCCTACAATACTCATAAGAATTCATGATAATCAACACATCTTTTAGATCAACAACGACACTTTTATTAATTGATTTATGGAGTTTTAAAAGAAATGAAATCAAGAATACAACTATTGTTCTAAACTTTCTCTCTCCTCAAAACTTTCTCTCTACTATAAAAAAGATCTCTCCCTTTATAAGCCTGCTCGACTCTTTATAAAGGGTATTAAATAGTGGATGATAGCTAAGCTGTCCTTTATTTTCGGATCTAGCTTGCGATATTCTTGCAAGTATGCAAATGTTAAATTTTGCAACATCCTAAATATCGCAAAGTCTTCACATCTTTCTCGTGTTTAGGCTTTCGTCATATATTACGTCATTTCTGTAGTCAACCTGCGACGGCTTCGCAATGTACTTTAGATGGAGATTTCACGGGGGTACTTTTGTTGCGATATTCTGATCCTACATCTTGCCTCTTCTCATGTCTTCTTTGCGAAGGAGAGAATGTCATGAGAAATTATACTTCAAAATGGCACAGCTATTCCTCTTTTGCAGAATTTTCTACCGACAAGACTCCATGAATTAAGCATAATCGCCTACACGTGTCAAATATTCCATTGCTCACCGACACGTTTTATGTTATCTGGTCACCATTTTTTGTCTATTTAAGAAGAGATTTAATAGAGAGATAATTTTCTTCTTTTACTTCATCTTCCTCACCTCCACGCTCTCTGTAAATCTTCATCGTCTGCAAATTTCTTCTCTAATTTTTACGGATTCATCTTTCTACTACTGTTTTCATGGAGTCATCAAGGTTAGTTTCCCTTTTTCTTCTTATGATTTTGCTGGAACTAATCTCCTTATTTAATTTTGTTCAACTTTATATAATTCTCATGCTTTTTATGTTTCAGCAAAAGCACCTCCAATACCAAATTTACAATCCAAAACCCTAATGTTCCCAAGAGTTCGCAGCCCAAAGTTGCTGCTAGTAAAAGAAAGCCTGCGAATACCAAGGTAGTAAGAAATACTAAGAAATATTATTCTTTTAAATAATAATATTTTTTCCTCTGTTTCTTATATGGATTGTGATTCGCAGGGTGATGGAGATGCCAATAAACCCCCCAAGAGATCTCGTCATCTTAAAGCTATTGAGACTTCTGTCCTATTTCCTATATTTAACCCTTCAATATCTCCCGTAATACCTTCGCAGGTTGAATCCTTACTTCCTGTCTGCGAAGATATCGCTAAATATTCTACCCCTTCAACTGATCTTCTTATGAATGAGACTCACTTCATTAATCCTTTTGCGAATGAAACCTTCTCTTCTCCAGCTACCAATACCCCTCAACTTGACTCCACCTCAACCTCAATCATTAATCTTCCTCAAATTTCTCCTCAACCATCTGAATTAAAGAATGATTCAGTTCCCCAACTTCCTATTATCACAACCTTTTCGTTTAAATCTCTCACACTCTCTAAAGAAACTTTAGATGGAATAAATATTGCTTTCAAGGCTTTATCTGATGTTCTGGATGATGTAAAGAAATCTTCTGTTGATCTATCAAATTTGGTGTCTGCGAAATTTTGAGTATGTACTTTGGTTTTGATAGAATGGTTTCGCAAACATCTTTAGAAAATGAAGTTGAATCTTTAAATAAGCATCTCCAAGCCATGACCTTAGAATGTGGCACTCTCTTCTTGAGAACCAAAAGCTTCAAAACATTTCGCTAGATTGTGATGGTATTCGCAAGAAGAACAAAAAATTAAAAGGTATAATTTCCTTATTTCTGCCTTTGATTTACCCTTTTTAATAGTTCTGTCCTTTCCCTATTCAATTTTCTTAAGATCCTTTTTTCGCCCTTTAAGTTTTAAACCAGAAATGAATAATGGAGAGATATCAGTTCGAATCTACCGCTGAAGAAGCCCGTGTGGATAGATATATTTGGATGGATCAATATAACCAATTAGATAACCTTCATACATACTCTGTCGATCAAATAGATAATCTTACCAAGGAGAATACTCAATTAATTCAGAAACAAAACTCAATAAGTAGTGAAATATCTCACCTCTCTTATTCTTTAACAAAAGCTGACTTGGAGTTGGAAACTTTATCAGATGAGAATAAAACCCTATCTCAGGAGAAGTGAATTCTCTTAAACAAGGTGGCGAACTCTTCGCAGCAACTTTGCATTTGCCAAAAAGTATGTGCTGATCAGGAACGTTCCCTTCACTCATTGAGGGATAAACTTAAAGAAATAACATAATCATCTACCGCTGAGAGAGAAAAACTTATCCAGGGTAGAATAACTTTAAGTGTGAAGGTAAGTCAACTCAAAGACCAATACTCCAAATTTGAAGAATCCTACACTTCCCCTTCGAAGGAGAACACCTTACTCATTTTTAAAGAAAAGAATCTTCAATCTCGCCTGAAAGGTTTAGTTGGAGATAAGTTTGATGATGCAATGAATCACTTGGAGAATAGTTGTTTAGCTTTAACGCTATATCTTATTTCGCAAAAGGAAGGTAGTCACAAAGATTTGACTGCCTCAACCATCCTTTCTTCGTTAAATATTTTTGTGATATTTTCTTTGCGAGTCCTTCGCCTGAATGATTTTATGTGTTCTTCTTTTTCGCAGAATCTGAGAAAAAACTTCATTCCTCCATTTCTTTTTTTGGATTCTAAACTTGCAAAGATTCGCAAAGAGAATGCATTACTTGACTCTACCGTTGCTTGTTCTCGCGATCGAGCATAAAGAAGATATGATTATCTTACTTATTTCAAAGATATGGAAATTACAAACCGTGAGAAAGCACTCCTTCGCCAAGCTCATCTCCAAGCTGAAGTTCTTGTGAGTTATATATTATTATCCCGATCTCTTCCTCCTATATCAATCAAGCCTTTGGAAATAGATGATGATGAAGTTCCTCATGCTGCTGATAGTGATTATGATTATGAAAGTGGTGAAGAGGCTATCTTTCAAGAAGATTTTTCAAATGAGGAAGAAGTCCCTCTTAAAGAAGAAACTGTTGGTGATAACCCAAATGAAGAAGAAGCTAGAGTAAACCAGGATAGAGAGAAAACTGATGGTGCATTAGATCAGAACAAAGAAAAGACTGGCGAAACTGAAAAAGCTGGCGAAAGTGAAGAAGCTGGCGAAAAGCTTGATGAAGAAATTAACGTTGAAGTTTAAACTTCTTGTGTAATTTTATTTTCTTGAGTTGTTTCATCTTTCCTACTTTTTTCGAATGATGTACTTCAGTCAACTTTAAAAATGTTTTTACTCTTTTATCGTTGTACTTTTTTGCGAGAAAGATAGTGACTTTTGTTTATTAATTCCCATATTGCCTCTCATTATCTTTCTTGTGATGAATGACCTGCATAAGTAACAATCGTTAATGTTTATAAAAAATTTGTTGCGTCATGTGGTCTTATTTTGCCTTCCTAGTTAAAGGTCTTATTTTGCCACCTCTTGTCATTACGACAAAATCGAAGGACGTTCTTACATTTTCATCTAAGAACCCATTGATCTTGCCTTAATTCTCTCTTTTATTGATATCTTTGTTACGAAAATATATCAGGTCTTAAGATTCTTTCAAAAATAAAGCCACATGACATTGTCGTCTTGCGACGAAATCGCAGGACGTCCTTACACTTTCATGTAGTAACCCATTGATCTCACCTTATCTTTTTCTTTTGTATTATTGCCACTTCAGGATTGTCGCACAAATATGACAAGCCTAAATATTCTTGCGAATATAAAGCCTCATGACATTTGCGTCTTAATATACTTATCAGCTCCCTAATGGAGGGTGCCGCCCTTATCTTCCCTCTGGTTTCCCCTTCAAGGAGACGTACCTCTACCATACAAGGTTGGCTCCTCCCATCCGTTCTTAACAAAAACTAGTTGTTTTCGCAGCCTCTTATCCCTTTTTCCTATATGGCTTATGGTTACGAGACTGTACCCTAAGTGGGGTTTTCTTCAGGCCGAGTGCATCATAGTCAAGACTTTCCAAGAATGGCCAGGTACGTTCCAGACGCCCCAGGCACTCTTGTCTCAACCGTGTACCTCGGCGCCTTGCTCATATTCTGCACTCCTTAGAAGAGACCCTCAGTCTTCCAACCTAAGTCATAAGCTTAGGTTGAAAATCCAAGGTATCTCTCCTGTATGAGATTTATTGACCCCAAATCTCCATGACTCAGGTTCCAGGGGCGGTGTAACCTTTTCCCTAAGTCATGCAATAGGTACCCCCTTCTATGACGTACTTTAGGTCTTATATTTGCCTCTTGCGAAATTTTGATCCCGCGAACTAGGGTGTACACCATAGTAGGTTCTCCCCTTTCTAGTATATCATTTATCTTTGATTATCTCTTGGTAATATCATTATTTCTACGAAATTTTCGCGTATTTTCATTTCTTTTTGGATATGTATAATTTCGCAATTACTCTTTTATAATATTTTCTCATATATCCATTTTGTTTCAATCAGATATCATTTCACAATCTAATCTTTTCCAGAACCTCTTATGGGTAGTATCTCTTTAAGTATAATCTGTTACATGGTCTATCAAGTCTATGACCCACATCTTTACCCTCAGGATCCATCAATCTATATGCCCATGTTCCGACTATATCTTTAATAACGTATGGCCCATCCCATTTTTTCGCTAATTTTCCACCATGTTCTCGCTGATATATTGGTGTTTCTCGCAGCACCAAATCTCCTGGTTGAAACTCACGGGTTTTGAAACGTTTATTATACTCTCTGGATAACCTTCGCTGATAATTTTCCATATGCTACAGAGCCCTTTCTCTTTTTTCTTCTAATTCATCAAGCTTGGTTAAAATCATACCCGCACTAAGGTTTTTCTCCAAGCCTCTCTCTTTGTTGTGGGAATAATAACTTTTGTTGGTAGAACAACCTCAACTCTATATGTTAAACAGAAAGGTGACATTCCAGTAGCTTCTCGCCTAGTTGTGTTGTATGACCATACTGTATTATGCACATGTTCACACCATGCTATGTTATGTCCTTCTAACTTCTTCTTCAGTATATCTGCAATTATCTTATTTGTTGCTTCTGCATGTCCATTGGCCTGTGGATATAGAGGTGTTGATTTCCCACATTTTATCTTAAATGCATTGAGTAACATTTCTATGTTCTGCCCTTCAAACTGTTTCCCATTATCAGATACCAACTGTGCGGGAATTCCAAATCTGCAAATGATAGTTTCAAATATGAATGTAAAAATGTCTTTGTCGCGAATATGCTGTGCTGCCTTTACTTCCGCCCATTTTGTGAAATAATATGTAGCGACAATTAGATATCTTCTTTTCCCAGATCCTGGTAAAAACGGTCCTACAATGTCTAAACCCCATTTTCCAAAAGGCCATACACTTGCTGAAGATGTTAATGGCGCTCCAGGTGCATTTATTTTCTTACCGTGTCGCTGAAAATCTTCGCAACGCCTTGATATTTGTTTCGCATCTTTATGCATATATGGCCAGTAATAACCTTGCACTTTAGCTATGTATGCCAAAGATCTTCCTCCACTATGGTTCCCAGCGTCCCCACAATGCAACACCTTTAATATTTCTTCTCCCTATTTTCGTGTCAAACATCTAAGTGATGGTCCATTAAAGGATCTTCGATACAATACCCTATGTCTCAGTTCATAATTTGTCATACGGATCTTTAACTTATGTGCCTCCAATCTATTTCTTGGTATTTCTCCTTTCTCCAGATATGCATGAAGTTCTGCTCTCCAATCTTCGATATTGGGTATTTGTTCTTCTTCTCCACCTTCTATTATCATTATATCTACCTCTTCCTCTTTTTCTTTATTGATTGATGGTGATAGAAGTGTTTGTATATTTATGCATCTCAAAGTTGTGTCTGTCATCATACTTGATATGAAATCAAAGGCATCTGCAGGTCTATTATATGTCCTTGATATATGTCTCCATTTTATTTTTGGAATTTTTGCTGATAATTATTCAACAAGTTTCTTGTATTTCTTCAAGGATGGTTCCTTTGTAGTGTATTCTCCTTTTATCTGACGAATGACTAGCTGCGAATCACTAGTGATCCTTACATTTTCCAACTTCATTTTTATTGCGAATTTTAGGGCATGTACCACAACTTCATATTCTGTTTCATTATTAGTGGATGTGAACTCCAATCTGAAGGAAAAGGCCATTTTGTTTCCTTCTGGTGAGATCAAAACAATTCCAACTCCATTACCTTCCCCATTTGACGATCCGTCCACCAATATTTCCCACCTATTTTATGTGCCTGTTAATAGATCTCTTGGATTTCCATGTTCTTCTTCCACATCCATCATTTCTTCCACAGCTTCATCATCTTCTAGAGGAAATTCTGCTAAGAAATCTGCAACAACTTGTGATTTGGGTGAAGATAATATTTCATACTTGATTTCGAAATGTCCTACTTGTGCATTCCATCTCCCAACCCTTCCTGATCTTTTTGAATTCTTCATTACTGATTCAATTGGTACCTTTGTCAACACCCTTATTTTATGTGCCTGAAAATATATGCGAAGTTTAAACGTTGCATAAACTAATGCCAGAATTAGTTTTTCAAATTTTGAATAATTTTTCTCTGCGGGATTGAAGGTTTTGTTGATGTAGTAGATTGGTATTTCAACTCCTGCATCTATTCGTAATAACACAGCATTAATGCGTGCGAAGTTGTCGCAAGATAAATTAATAATTCTTCTCCTGGTTATGGCTTTTGCAAAATGGATATATTCATCAGATATTCTTTTACTCTTTGAAGAGCTTTCTCGCATTCATCTGTCCATCTAAATTTTGTCCCCTTTTTGAGTATGTTGAAAAAATGTTTACATTTGTCTGATGATCGCGAGATGAACCTTCCTAGCGAAGCTAAGAGTCCGTTTAACTTCTATACGTCCTTTACTATCGCTGGTGTTGGCATGTCACGAATTGATTGAACTTTCTCTAGATCAACTTGTATTCCTTCTTTCGATACGATATAGCCTAAAAAAATTCCCGACGCAACCCCAAAGATACACTTCTCTGGATTTATTTTTTATGTTAAATTGCCGCATCTGTTCAAAAATTTCCTTCAGATCTTGCACATGGTATTTTTCTTCTTTACTTTTTATTAACATGTCATCTACATACACCTCTAATATTTTGTGTATCCATTTCGCGAACACCTTCTCTACCATCCTTTGGTATGTCGCTCCATCATTTCGCAAACCAAATGGCATTTTTGTATAACAATACAATCCTCTTGGAGCGAAAAAAGCAGTATGCTCTTGATCTTCTTCAACAAGAGGGATTTGATTGTAACCCCGCCGCTGATTCAACCATTTGTGGAATATCTGGTAATGGAAAACTGTCTTTCAGATAAGCTTTGTTTAGATCAGTAAAGTCTATACAAATTCTTATCCCCTTATTCTTCTTTGGGACCACAACCATGTTTGCTATCCACTACGGATATTTAGCTTGTCTTATAATTCCTGCATCAAGCATCTTCTGCATCTCTTCTTCTATTTGCGGATGATATGTTGTTGCGATTTTTCTTATTCTTTGTTTGAATGGCCTTACATTTTTGTCAATCTCCAACCTATGACATGCTATATACGGATCTATTCCAGGCATCTCATCCATGTTCCATGCGAAAATATCTTGATATTCTCGCAAAAGATTAATAGGTCTTTCTTCTTCATCTGCCTCAATCTTGGTCCCAATCCTTAGCATTTTGGGTTCTTCTTTAGTTCCAACATTCACTTCCTTTGTTGGTTCTGCTGCGGTGTAACTGGCCTTAGGTTCTCCCATGGGTGTTGGTTCTTTTATCACCTTCGCAAATTCGTTTCCTTCTTCCGAAATTTTGCTGGGTATTCCTTTTCATTCTTCTGCTCTTATCATGTAAATTTTAAATTCTTCATCTTTCTTTGCCTCTTTCGCCATTTTTCTGCGATTTTTCTGCTTCTTTGCACGTCCTTCATAATGCTTCACTTCAATTTGATGGTATAATTTCGCTTTATCAACATCTCCTCTAATTTCACCAATCCCACTCGGCATAGTAAATTTGACAAATTGATGCAATGTCGATGCTACGGATTTAATTGCTTGTATCCATGGTCTTCCCAACAACATGTTATATGGAGATTCCATATCCACCACACATAGCGTCACTTGTGTTTCAACCTCTCCTAGCGAAATTCGCACCACTATTTCTCCTTTCGGTTTTGTTGTAGATTTTCCAAAGCCATGAATATGATATGTTGAAGGATACATTTCTTCATCTTTGTATCCCATTCCTTTGTATGCATGGTAAAACATTATATCCGCTGAACTCCCTATATCCACCAAAGTTCTGCTTATCATCCATTCTTCCATAGTTTTTGCTGATTTCCCCTTTTATTTCTGCGTGGTTATTGTGATTACCAAAGGAGATGTGTGGCTCAAATTTTATCTTGGTATCTCTGCTGCTGTGAATGTAATTTTCTGTTTTTCCCAATATTTTAAGAGTGATACCTTCTCCACTGTCATGATTTTCTTTCCTTCAAAATTTCGTTTATGTATTCTTCCTCTGATGCTTTCATGAAATTCATTAATCATTGTTTTTGTGATTAAACTACACTCTAACCTCCTGTTACCTTCATTGATTTTGACTATTTTTCATTAACTGGTTTATTGATTGGTTTCATCATTTTCTTCACTTGAAGAATCTTAATAACAATCTTTATCTTGTTTTTTTCCACAATTTTTAACCTTCAATCCCTGTTTCTAGCACCATTATGTAGTTGTAGAAATTCCTAAAATACATCCCTCATAAGAATTCATGATAATAAACACATCTTTTAGATCAACAACGACACTTTTATTAATTAATTTATGGAGTTTTACAAGAAATGAAATCAAGAATACAACTACTGTTCTAAACTTTCTCTCTACTCTAAAAAAGATCTGTCCCTTTCTAAGCCTGCTCGGTTCTTTATATAGGGTATTACATAGTGGATGACAGCTAAGTTGTCCTTTATTTTCGGATCTAGCTTGTAATATTCTCGCAAGTATACAAATGTTAAATTTCGCAACATTCCTAAATATCGCAAAGTCTTCACATCTTTCTCGTGTTTAGGCTGTCGTCATATGTTACGTCAGTTCTGTAGTCAACCTGCGACGGCTTCACAATGTACTTTAGATGGAGATTTCACGGGGGTACTTCTGTTGCGATATTTTGATCCTACAGCCATTAATAACATATACCCATGATTGAAAATCATGCGCTTGAAGAAACGCTCGCAAATCAATTTTCCACCATAAGTAATTTGATCCATCGAAGACGGGTGGTACCTTAATAGAGATAGCACCTCTGTCCATAGAGTCAGATCGCTATAAACACAGACTGATAAGGTCTTTAAATATGTTTTCCTGCTCTGATACCAATTGAAAAAGCAGGGTGTAGTTGCAGGAATTCCTACAACACACCCCTTATCATATCTTGATATTAATTTCTAGATCTACATATAGAAATGGTAGTAAAATTGCTAAAATTATAAACAGACACCAAGATTTTTTACATGGTTCGATCAATTTGATCTACATCCATGATTCTTTACTTTGATTGTTAAAATTTACATTTGATTTTACATTGATAATCTCCATTAATGGAGTTCTAAATCTGGTTTTGGGGAAGAAGATGATAAATAAAAATACATTCTCTCTCTAAAAATCTCTCTCTCTCTCCTAAAATTGTCTCCCTCTTTCTCTCTCCTGCTCTTCTCTTTATATGGGTATCTTCATGGTGGATGACATCTCACATTCAAATCATATTTCCCATATTTTAGGACCTCTGCTATGCTCCTCGCAGGCTCTGCTATGGTGCTCGTGAGACTCTTCTATAACTACAAAATCTTCATTTCCTTCTTTGTTCTCGTGAGATCCCGCCTTTTTCTTGCGAGCATTCTCTCCAACTACAAAATATTCACATCTTTCTCATGTTTTATGATATCGTTGTCTATTACGTCATTCTTTGAATTATTCTGCGACGCTCGCAGAGTGTTGTTGAAGAACTCACATAAATGTTGTTAATAATTTCGTAAGAATATTGTTGTGGCGATATTTTGATCCTACATCTTGCCTCTTTTTCCTTGAATATTGCTTGAAGAGCGATCTTTAAGGAAAAATCAATTGTTGTGGTAGTCTTTGATCTTTGTTGATGAAGGAACGAGCGAAAAAATATGGGACTTTGAAAGTACGTACTTTCCTCTATTCTTTTGTGAAGTTCCATATCTTTGCTAAGTAAATAAGAAGTATTAACTCTTGAAGTATGCGAAGTATGAAGTATCCTTGAAGAAATATAAGAAGTACTCAATCCTCAAAATATAAGGAGTATCCGTCCTTGAATGAAAGTTATAAGTATTGCCTATGTTCATGTGAAATTATTACTTCATTTTTGGTGAGAATTCTTGTCCATTTTGGAAATGATTCCTGCCGAGTAGCTAAAGAACATAAAATGTTTTCTTGGTAATCCATAGTTGCCTCTGTTCTTTATATATGAAGGTAGAATCCTTGAGAAAATGTTAAATGAACGAATTGTTTCTTTATTCGTATATTGCCTCTGCCTCATGCGATAAAATAATCATATTCTGCGAAATAATCACATTTCTTGCGAAATTCTAGAAGAGTCTGCGAGATGCTGAATTAGTTTGCAAGTTTCTGAATGTGTCTGCGAGATTCTAGATGTATCTGCGAGTTTCTGAATAACCCTGCGAAATTATGAATAGTGCTCCTGAAACAGTGATGTGAATAGTACCGTGAATAGTACTGCGAGATCATGAATAGTGCTGCGAGATTGTAGATAATCCTCTTGAGAGACTCTGAGTAATACTTCTGAGAAATTCTGAATAGTATTTCTGAGAGATTCTAAATAGTACTTGCTATCTCTCTTGCGATGAACAAGTCTTTCCTGCATTTTTAAAAGAAAATAGTTAATGTTTGAGATTATTCTATTGGTCTTATTGTGCCTTCCTAATTAAAGGTCTTATTTTGCCAATTTTTTGTGTCTGCGACAAAATCGCAGAATATCTCTACATTTTCATGTAAAAACTCTTTGATTTTGCCTTATCCATTTTTTGTATATTTCTCTGCGACAATATGACAAGTCTAAGTTCCCTTGCGAGGAAAAATCCTTATGACATTGCCGTCTTGCAATGAAATCGCAGGATGTCTTTACACTTTCATGTAAAAACCCATTGATCTCATCTTAACTTTTTCTCTTATGGCTTGTTGCCTCTGTATAATTTTTGTTACGCGACAATATGACAGGCCTAAATGTTCTTGTGATCATAAAGCCGCATGATATTGCCGTCTTTAGACACTTATCAACTCCCTAATGGAGGGTGCCGCCCTTATCTTCCCCCTGGTTTCCCCTTCAAGGAGGGCACATCAGACATACAAGACTAGCTCTTCCCATCCGGATTTACCAAAAACCAGTTGTTTTCGCAGCCTCTTGTCCTTTATGCCTATATGGCTTATAGTTACAAGACTGCACCCTAAGTGGGGTTTTCTTCGGGCCAAGTGCATCATAGCCAAGACTTACCAAGAATGGACAGGGTAGGTTCGTCCGTCCCGGGCACTCTTGGCTCAACCGTGTACCTCGGCGCCTTGGTCATACTCTGCACTTCTTAGAAGAGATCCTCGGTCGTCCAACCAGGGTATAACCTTTTATAGTTGGAAATCCAAGGTACCTTTCCTGGATAGGTTTTATTTAACCCCAACATCTCCATGACTCAGGATCCAGTAGTGGTATAACCTTACCCCTGAATCATGTAAAGAGATACCCCCTTATATGACGCACTATTAGGTCTTACATTTGCCTCTTGCGAGATTGTACCCGCGAACTAGGGTGTACGCCATAAAGGTTCGTCCCATTCTATAAATCTCTGCGAAGTTGTATTCGCGTTTCTCGTGATATCTTCGCGTTTCTTTATTCTTGCATTTCTGTCCTTTCTTTCATTCTCATAACATCATATGTGAAGTAGATATTCTTTAAAATCATTTGAAATCTTAGAAATCTTCTTTGGAATCTTGCGATTGTATTGCGTTGGTAAAAAAAAAATTTTTTTGTAAAAGAAATATTCTAGAGAAATCTTAAAAATCTTTTTTGAAATCTTGTGATTGTTAAATCAAAAATCTTTTTTTGGAAAAGAAATATTCTAGAGAAATATATAAATCTTTTTTTTTTTTTGAAATCTTTGAAGTCTTGCGATTGTATCGCTTTTTGGAAATTAAATCAAAAATCTTTGAAATGTTTTGAAATCTTAGAAATTTTTGCGATAATTTCGTTTGTTGAAATCTTAGAATTCTTCTTTGAAATCTTGCGATTGTACCGCTTTAAATAAAAAATCTTTTATTTTCTGTAAGTAAAATATTCTAGGAAAATAGTACTTAGCTTTCATGTGATCTTCTGTTGTTGTCGTCTCTTGCGAAGTATAAGATTTTTTTGCTTGTGATGAGAAGAAATGAGAAATGAATTCTTGACCTGCATCTTTCATATTCTGGCAACATACCAACCGTGCTAACCTCTCTTGCGAAACAATCATCAACTTTCTTCATTTGCGAAATAATCCAAAATTTTGCAAAGTAATGTAATACCAAATTCATTCCTCTAACCAACTAATTGTATATGAAACTTTGTAGCAATGATTCTCGCAACTATATAATTTATGTGCAAACTTAAACCTTAATATTTTGTTTACTGTTGGGTGAACTTTAATGGGCTTGGACGAACTAGTCTTGGAATATTTAACCAATTTTCTTGCTAATCATTTATTCTTCACGCTGGTATTTGGATGAACTGTTTATTCTTGCTGCAAATGTATGCCAAATAAACGTCTATAAAAAATAAAAAATTCTTTGCGATGGAAAATACTCGAACTCGCGAACTCAATATTATATTCTTCACCTATGACCATCAGTTCTGGCTTCTGTTTGCGAAAGAAACATATGTTATTGGAATTTGACCTCCTGGCAAACCGTATGTGAAAACCTCGCGGGAGCTGCGAGTTAAACCAGCGCCCTTTTCCACGAACTTCATGAACCTGGTCCACCTATTTTTTTGATATTTGACTATCTGTACGTTGTAGCAATACTCTTGTGGTAAACTGCTTATCTTTAACGTTTAACGTCTGAGAAGATTTTTAACTCTTGTTTAATTAATGGTTCCCATTCGCTTCTTTCTTCACATTAACTCTTGGTTGATGTTAGTGATCATTTCGATCTACTCTCTTCTTCGTCTGTAATAATTTTTTTTTTTTTTATTTATTTCGTGATGCCTTTTTCACTTGCCGACTGATCTACCAAGGTTGTGTAAACTGAACTGCCATGTCTTAGTAAACTTAATTTACGTCGTAGTAAACTGGACTGCTGTGTTTCTCTTCTTCGCTAATGATGTAGTTAATTTTCTTCGTCAGTTAACTTAATTTGGTTGAGCAAAGGTCACCACATTCTTCTCTTCGCTAGTAACTACAAGATTCTCTTGGGTATTGCCCTCAGTTGTTCATTGTCGATATTCTCTGTTGGGAGTGAGTCTGCGAGGTAAACGTCTTGATGAATATTTTTCTAACTACTAATTGATCTTGTTGGATTTTAGAATCTTTGTTGGATCCGTTGTTATTAGCTTTTTCTTTGCATATGTTTCTTCTGTAAAATTCTTCACACTAGTTGACGAAATAATATGGATTTGGTTATCTTTGTGTCCCCTTTTGAGGTTAATGTTGCTTCATGCTTGCGTCCTTTTGAGAGGACTTTATCTTTTCCCTTCTTCGCCTTTTCTATGTTCTCTCTTCTACCTTTGCCATGATGTTTTTCTTCGTAAGAATGGTTGATGATGTGAACTGATTGTATTTGGTAATCTTGATCTTAACAATGATCGCCGTACACTCTTGTTATCTCGCTGCAAAATGAATCATAACGCATTGTAGTCATATTGTAGTCACATTCCTTTGTCTTTTCTGAACTAGTCTTTTAGTCTTTAATTTTCACGTTGTAATCTTGATTCTACTTTTCTTCCTTTTTCTTTTCCTGCCAACTTTGCCTTATAACATGGGACTCTCCATCTTCTTGCTATGAATATATCTCTTTTATGTTCTCTCCACTTGTTCTTCATGCCAACGATGGACTAAGCATCCGACATATTTATAACAATTAATTTACCTGCCATCTTCTTTCTCCTTGATAGCATAGCGTCTCTTGCCTCACTCTTATAGAAATATATCTCCATTGTTTAAATTTTTCTTCCTTGTTACTAACTAATGTGACGTGCCAACCTCTTTAATTGCAGTTTGCTTCGCAAAAGGGACCTTTGTCATCATGGGTGCTGCGAAATTTTGACTTTAGTTATTGCTTTGTTCGCAGAAATTTTGCTTCTGTGTAGCATTCCTTAGACTTTGCCTCATATTGCAAAGACGATGATTAGAGAATAATACTTCTTTTCTTTGTTACTGTCTTTTCTTTCGCAAAATACTGCTGGCACAATTATATTTCACCCTATAGATGGTTTTGAAGATATCATCTACGTGAATTTCGGTGATGAAATATCATCTTGCCTTTACAAATTAATCAATCGTTGTATTCTGAGGAGGTTGTTAGTCAGGTTAACTCTCTTTATTGCTTTGGTTGCGTTGCTCGCTGCTTCTTTAGTTGCGTTGCTCGTAGCTTCTTTGATTGCGTTGCTTGAGTTAGTGATGAATTTTGTTGCGAACTGATGTTGTTAAGTTGATGTTGTTGAAGCTTTGCTCATTCGTGACTTTTGGACTCTTGTCATTTACTTCCATTGGGTGGAGTTATTCGCTGATGGTTTATGACTTAATTTTCCCTTTCTTCTTATTCGCTGCTGGCCTTTAATGCTTTAAACCATGCTTCATTGTCCCTATTATTTGTTCATCTTGCCCTCATGTTCCCCGTGTTTTCCTCTTCGCTTGGTTTGTTAACTATTTATGTTTTCTTCTGGCATGTTGTTCCCCTGTCATTCGCTCCTTATTCTCTGAATCCTGAGAATGTTGTTCTATATTTTGTACTAAAATATATGCATTAGTGAATGATTTTCTCTGCGGGTGATTAAATGCATGAGCTGCAGTGTTGTCCCTTTTCTCCTTAAGGCTGACCTAATGAGATATACACATTTCTTGAGTTATGACTTCCCTCGCAGAGAGAATCTTTATCTGCGAAAACCCAATACAATACGTCATAAGTTACATATTAATTTTATGGAAAATGAGTATCATCACCGAAAACCCAATTTACAATAGAAACCCTCAAATTGATTGAAAATTTTGGTATTTCAGCGAAATCTTAGCTGTAAAAACTCATCATACTTTGGTAAAATTTTGTAGTTCACAAAACCAACGGAATTTTTATAAAATTTTAATAAACTTCATATTTTTGGAATCAAACAAAATTAGTTTTGGAAAGGCTCTTTTTTTCAAACTTTTGTTTAAAATCTCCTAGATATGAAACATAAAGCAAAAAGAAAGGTGAGAATATGAAAGAGGATTTGTCCTTTTTGGAAGCAATTGTTGACGCGGCATGTATAAATTTCACTTTGCTCGACGACTTCCCCATATCCACATCTCTCTTCCTGAACTACTAAGATGCGTTTGTTGTTTGAAGTTGCAGAAACTCCTGGAACTTCCATTTCTGTTTTCAAAGCTCATAGATCCGGTAGAATTCATCACCAACAGTAACCAATTTTTCTAAACTTTCTTAAACCAACAAGGTTTGTCCCTGTTTCTAGCGCCAAAATGTGGTTGCAGGAAATCCTACAACACACCCCTTATCATATCTTGATATTAATTTCTAGATCTACATATAGAAATGGTAGTAAAATTGCTAAAATTATAAACAGACACCAAGATTTTTTACATGGTTCGATCAATTTGATCTACATACATGATTCTTCACTTTGATTGTTAAAATTTACATTTTATTTTACATTGATAATCTCCATTAATGGAGTTCTAAATCTGGTTTTGGGGAAGAAGATGATAAAGAAAAATACATTCTCTCTCTAAAAATCTCTCTGCAAAATATCTCTCTCTCTCTCCTAAAATTGTCTCCCCCTTTCTCTCTCTTGCTCTTCTCTTTATATAGGTATCTTCATGGTGGATGACAGCTCACATTCAACTCATATTTCCCATATTTTAGGACCTCTGCTACGCTCCTCGCAGGCTCTGCTATGCTCCTCGCAGGCTCTGCTATGGTGCTCGCGAGACTCTTCTATAACCACAAAATATTCATTTCCTGCTTTGATCTCGCGAGCTCCCGCCTTGTTCTCACGAGCATTCTCTCCAACTACAAAATCTTCACATATTTCTCATGTTTTATGATGTCGTTGTCTATTACGTCATTCTTTGAATTATTCTGCGACGCTCGCAGAGTGTTGTTGAAGAACTCACATAAATGTTGTTAATAATTTCGTAAGAATATTGTTGTGGCGATATTCTGATCCTACACGGGGATCTAACAACCTCACCCAATATTTCTATTAGAAATATGTATGGACTAACTCTAATATACTTTTAAGAGAATCAACTAGACAGTCAGACTTAATCCTAATAAAAAGTATATCAAGGGGTTAATATCTCTATCTCTCGATTTGATCTATAATCAAGCAAATAGAAATATGCGAGTCTTTATCAAACACAAGAGATATAAACTTGGATGGTACCAAGACTAATATCCAAGGATCAATCAATTTCCAATCAACAACCTAAGGTTGGATTTCACAATTGATCGATACAGCGCATAACCTGTGATATTTCAATTATATAACAAAATATAATGCGGAATAGAAATAACACAGACAACAGAAATTTTGTTAACGAGGAAACTGCAAATGAAAAAAAAAACCCGGTACCTAGTCCAGATTGAACACCACACTGTATTAAGCCGCTACAGACACTAGCCTAATAAAAACTAACTTCAATCTGGACTGTAGTTGAACCCTAGTCAATATCACACTGATTCAAGGTACAGTTGCGCTCCTTATATCTCTGATCCCAGCAGGATACTATGCACTTGATTCCCTTAGCTGATCTCACCCACAACCAAGAGTTGCTACGACCCAAAATCGAAGAGTTTAATAAACAAATTTGTATCACACAGAAAATTCTACGATAATAGATAAATCTGTCTCCCACAAATAAACCTACGAGTTTTATTCTGTATTCTGATAAAATCAAGGTTAATATGAACTAATTAATAACCCAAACTTATAATCCCAAAGAACAACCTATAATTATTAATCACCTCACAATAATCTAAATCGTATGGTAGCGAATCTAGATATTGCGGAATCACAAACGATAATACGAAGATGTTTATGATTTCTTTTTATCTTTCCTATCGAAGATATAATCTCAAGCCAATTATTCAATTGATCTCGTACGATAGAAAATGGAAAGATCAGATCGCTCAACTACAAGAGAAGTAGTTTCGTCTGGCTTCACAATCCCAATGAAGTCTTTAAGTTGTTAACCAACAGGGTCTCGAGAAGAAACCTACGGTTAAAGGAGAATCTACTTTAGCAAAACCAACTAGTATCACACAAGAGGTGTTGGGATTAGTTTTCCGGTTGCTAAATGTCTCATTTAAATAGCTTTCAAAATAGGGTTTGCAATCTAAGTTACCTTGATAAAAAAGCATTCAATATTCACCGTTAAATGAAAAACCTGATTTATCCAAGCTAACATCTTTCAACCGTTAGATCGAAACTTAGCTTGTCACACACAAATGAAATGTATTTAATTTAGGTTTGAGTAACCGTACCTAAACATGTACATTTGGTTGGTTCACAAATAGTTAATCAATGGTTAGCCATATGAGCACTTTCATATTAACCATATTCATCTTCTTCACAATTAGTTCAATTGACTCAAAAGAATTAGTCGAAGACTTATTCAATTGATTAGATCTTTATACATATACACAATTGAAACAAAATCGGTTTGATTCACTCAAATCAATTCATAAACAATATAGTCACGGTTTGCAAAAATTACATTCCTTATTGATTATTGTTTAAGTTCATGAGCTATCGATTTGAGAAATATAACCAGCTTAGGTACGCGTACGGGTATGCGTGCCTTAGCTATCGGATTTGAGTTTACAAACTCAACAGAAATTTTCGGTTCGAAAACTTTTGTGGTCACACGTACGGGTACGCGTACCTAAGGTGATTGGTTTGAAAGTTTGCAAACTTACAAACTCAGCAGAAATTTTCGGTTCGAAACTTCCACCAATGCGCGTACGGGTACGCGTATCCAACCTGTCTCCTTCACCAATACCGCATGCACACATATGCACGTACTTGGTGTACGGTATATGGATTTATAAACTAATGTGCGAACACACTATATATGGTTATGTAATCTCAACTCTACATTTTAATCATTGAAACATTCTTCTATAATGTTATAACAATTGTTATTCACGACTATCGTCATCAAATCTATTTTCAAGATTGAAACCTCATCATGACTTTCGTCATGGGTAAAGATGAAAAGTGGTTAAAGCGAAAGCTTACCAACATATATTTCGAGAAAAAGATAGGCGAGTAAACTCGGCTCGAAATAACAAATGTGTATGTAAGAAAACTATCCTACTTATACGACGGTTATCTCAAGAGTAGGAGATATATAGACTTTTGAGTGCTGGATAAGTTCAAGTCTCCACATACCTTTTGGTCGGATGAAGTTCCACTGGTTCCTTGAGAAGTTCTTTGTCTTCGTAAGATAATCGCCATGGAGTCTGGAGCTCAACTATACTTAATTATTCTAGACCGAGACTTAGTCATAAGTAAACTAGAAATCAAGACATATAGTTTTGATCACTAATATTGACAAAGATGCTTGAGATAGCAACGCATGTGAGTTTGACCGAGCAATGCAGACATAACACAACCTGATCTAAAACTTCTTGCAAGATAACTGGGTTTATCTGTGGTGCCCGCTTGGGCTTCTTATGAGTGTCTTGACAAATAGATTCACGCGAACAACAGGTCTCTAATAGCTGGATTTCCTCCTGGACAGTATCAGGAGGATCAGGTTGTGGAGTCATAAGAGACTCAAGTAATACCTCAGGCACACTAGGATTGATTCCCAAGTTAGGGGCTTCTAATAGGGATACTTGACAATCACTTTGGATAAGCGCACCCCCAATACAAATATTAAGGGATATTTGACCATTATTACCCCCAAATATAGGGTAGTCTGTATTCTCAGACAAACCTCTAAATATTGCTTGAATTTTTGGATCCTCAGAGTCTTTAAAATACGCTAGAGCTTCTTCTAGATCATTACCCCTAAACTTAGGGTCAACACTACTCTCCGTAAGACCTAGCACTATGGCTTGAATTTCAGGGTCCCTAGAGTCTTTAAAGTACTCGAGAGCTTCTTCTAGTTCTACATTTTAGTCACCTATCTGACTTAAGAGAATTATCTCATCAAATTCATCCAAAGAATCATCAAATAAAGTGTCGTCCCAATTATCTTGAACTAAAGTGCTAATCATATTCACTTTCTACGATTCATCAGAAGGTTGTCTAGTAACATTAAAGACATTTAGTTTAAGGGTCATATTACCAAAGGATATATTCATAAGTCCGGTCCTACAGTTGATGATGACATTAGTTGTGGCTAAAAATGGGCGACCTAAAAGCACCAGTATTTGAGCACTAGGGTCCTGAACAGGCTGAGTATCTAGAATAACAAAATACACTAGATAAATAAATTTATCAACCTCAATCAGTACATTCTCTATGACACCACGAGGTACTTTGACAGACCTATCAGCTAACTATAGGGTCATTTTAGTCGGTTTCAACTTACCAAGACCTAGCTGGTTATACACATGATACGGGAGTAAGTTAACACTAGCTCCTAAGTCAAGTAATGCCTTATCCACTGAATAATTATCGATCCCACGAGATATAGTGTGGAATCCAGGGTATTTATACTTAGGTGTTGTTTGTTTTAGAATAATTGAACTTACTTGACCAGCTAAAAATGCTTTATTATTGACATTAAGCTTATGCTTTCGTTTACAAATATCCTTGAGGAACTTGGGATAAGCAGAAATTTTCCTAATTGCTTCTAATAAAGGGATATTAATGTTCACCTTCTTAAATGTTTCCATTATTTCTTTAAAAGTTGACTCTCTCTTTGTTGGAGCTAACAACTATGGGTCGGAGCTCTGGGCACAAAATGAGACCTATCAGGAACCGCATTGGCATTACTAAAATCTTTTTCAATATCTTCAGCTAGTGGTTCCTCTTGGTCCTCTTGGTAACTAGAATGGGAACTAGAAGGTGGATTTATAGTATGTCCACTATTAGGTTTGGCTACCTTGTAGTCTACCGTTTTACCACTACTAAAGGTTGTGATAGAATTCACTTGATTAAATGTTTTATTTCCTCTGGTATTATGTAGTGGCTGACTAGGGAACTTACCTTGGCTGACTAGGGAACTTACCTTTTTCTCTTAGAGATTCATTGATCAGACTAACCTAGTCTTTTAATTCGGAAATAGCCTGACTATTTCCTTGTCATATCCTATTGCTAGCTTGTAAACTCTGCTCAACCGAATGTTGAAACTTTGCAGTCTGCTGGGTTAACAAGGCGAGAGACTCCTCTAAACTGATAATCTTCCTATCTGAAGGGTTTTGAAAATGTGCTTGACTTGAAGGATTCTTAGTATATCCAAAACCCGGGGGGAATTAGAATTACTAAACTGACCTTGACTCTAGACCTTAGACCATGAAAGGTTTGGATGTTTTCTCCAAATAGGATTATAGGATTTTGAATATGGGTCAAATTTTCAGAGTTATTGTATATAGTGTTATTGTAAAGAGCATTGGCTTGTTCTTCCATAGTGTGGCCTTCCCAAAAAGGTTCTATTCTACCACTAGTGTGACCCAATTCTAAGGCTTCTAATCTTTTTGCCATTGCTACAATTTTGGCATCTGAGTCAAAAGATCCTTCTACCCTATTAACGTTTCCTCTACCTAGAAGAATTGTTTTCTGGGGTTCCTTACTATTTTCCCATTGTTGGGTCTTTTCGGCGATGTCATTCAAAAATGTCATCGCCAGGTCAACAGTCTTATTTTCAAACCCACATGTACACAAGGGCTCAACCATGGTTGTTGTTGGGTAACCTAAACCCTCATAAAGTATACGAACTAACCTTACTTTTTCTAAGCCGTGATGAGGACATTGTGACACTAAATCATTGAACCTTTCCAAATACCTATAT
This sequence comes from Papaver bracteatum, assembly GCA_023529315.1. Taxonomy (NCBI): domain Eukaryota; kingdom Viridiplantae; phylum Streptophyta; class Magnoliopsida; order Ranunculales; family Papaveraceae; genus Papaver; species Papaver bracteatum. The sequence continues at coordinate 558,370 of JAJJWX010003512.1, forward strand.
AAAGATTCTCCCTCTTGTTGAGCAAATTTGAAAATTTGCTGCATAATAGATGGTGTTTTGTGCCTTGGAAAAAACTTAATGAAAAAAGGAGATGTAAGTTGTTCATATGTTTCAATTGACTCGGAAGCCAAACTATATGGCCAAGATTTGGCTTTATCTTTCAGAGAGAAAGGATATAACCTAAGTTTTAGTTCTTTATCATCTAGGTTTTTAATCCTTAGAGTACTACAAATTTCTTCAAAGTCCCTAACATGGAAATATGGGTTTTCATTTTCATTCTCTTATAATATTGGGAGCATCTATATGGTTCCAGTTTTTAGTTCATATGTTGCATTAGTTTCATCTAACTTAATGCATAAGGGACGACTGGTCCTAGTAGGATTCATCAAGGCTTTCAAAGTTGTCATTTTTGGTACTATTGGAGTACTAGGGATATTTTCCACAATGTGATAAGAATGTCCAAAAATAGTTTTCTGTAGATTAAGGCAATCAAGATTCTTGTTTCCTCAAATAGAATTTCTAGGTTTCTCACGCATAAACCGACCTAGAGCGTCTCTCTTACGTTCTAGCATATAAGAATTCAGTAAAAATATGTGCACATGCAAATTTTGGGCTCACTAATTTAGGTAAGCTTGGGTTACATACACCAAAATATACCTACAGTCAAAGACTGGTCATAGGTAAAAGGATGAGGTATGATAACGCCCAGAGGGTTCACCTTACAAAACCACTTGTTTTTCTAAAATCGGTGCCGGACAAAAATGCAATTGGTGTGTGGGTGTTTTTTTTTTACAATAAATAAATACTAAAAGAAAACAAATGAAATAAAGAAAATTACAAGTACAAAATAAAAAAACCTCCGGCGATGAACTCTGGCGACAAACCCTGGCGATTGAAATCCAGAGTCTTTCAATGGATTGTTCCCATCCCTGGTTCTTTATCGCTTTGATTCATTTCCACGTTTTTTCTACTTTTCTTTGTCGCATGTTTTATTTTTCTAGGGTTTGTAGCTTCGGATTTGTTTTCTCTTTACCCCCTGCTTTTTCTTTTCAACCTAGGGCTTGGTTTTTGTTTTTAGGTTTTTTACATAATCCCTTCATTTTTAACGCCTTCTTCAATGCGATATTTTGCTACCCGTTCCTACCATCTCCCTCCTCCATCACCGAGGGTATCTTCTTCATCTCATCTTGTCGAGATTTCTCCCACTGAAGTTCAGCAGAATGGACATTGCCATTACTGTTTAAATATTTTGACAGTTGCCAGGACTGAGTAAATGGAAGAGGCTATGCAAAGGGTTCTATCCTTCGCCATCTGTAAGATAGATATTTTTATTCGGAGGACAATAAGAACAGTTGTATAGCCCTAATATCTAACGACCTGCAAGTTTTTCGTGCTTGGGTCTCCAAATGCGTATGTGGTTGTGTAGTGACTATATGAATCTGCACGCTTGGAGAAATTCTTTTTTTTTTGAAGCATGAATTTATTAAAAGAAATTAGTTTACAATTTGTCGTGGGTATGTGGTGCCCAATAAGTCTGAAATTAAGATTTGAGTAATAAATGATGGGATTGCCTGGTCCCAAATTTTGGTTGATAAGTTTCCTGTTTGACTTCCGTCTACCGCGTGATTGGCCAATCCGTCGGCTGCCTGGTTTCCTTCTTTGTAGTTGTGTTGGATTGCCTCTTGCGAGATTTGTTAGAATCTCATTCTTATTTCTTCAATCATTCCTGTTATGTGCCAAGGTGGGAGTCATAGTGTCATTGATGGTCCTGGTTCTTTAGCTGAGCTCCTCATTCACGGTCTGAACAAGCTATCTAGTGAAGATCTTTTGGGTCCGATCAGGCCAGCTGTTGTTCTGGTAGAAGCGTCATCACAGAATGAACAAGCCAGCTGCTGTTTTGGGATACGCATCCACTGAGAAGGTAGATGATACGGCATTGGATGAGTCTTTCTACCTTTCTCATGAGTTGTTGAATGTTGTTTTTCAAAGGCGGTTCACTACCGTGTCTAGCATACCTCATCAGTGCAGGTTAGATTTTTCTCGGACTATGAAGACTTTATTGGACAAAGTACTGTGTAAACCAGCTGATATGACTGCATGGTTACGGCTTTTGCTTCTTCCCATATGTACTTTGGCGCTCTACAGGCCTAAACGTACAACTGAAGAGAAGTCTAGTAATAGAAAGCGTCTTCAAGTCGATGTGATTCATCAAGCATTATCAGTTTGGAAAGAACCCAACGGTTTCTATACGTTGGTTTCTAAATTATTACACATGCCATGCCACCAGAAGTCTCCTAAAAAATCCGATAAAAAGAATCCAGAGGTTGCCAACTTGTGTGCTTATCGGAAAAAGATTAGATATGGGCACCATGCTGCTACAATTCGAGTTTTGTCGTCGAATGGTGTTATCCCTCGCAACGAAGCTACCTTGACTGAATTTCAATCTAAACATCCAGCTGCTCCTCCACCTTCCATTCCGAACGAATACAATGGTAGTGACCCCATCACAGTTGATTCAAGGTACAAAATTGGGCTTATGTGACAGTTAAAAATTGTCACCGAAATACTTATGTGACAATTTTGAAATTTTTCTGGACTGTCACCAAAGCCACTGTTACGAAAGGTATATAAGAAACTGTTGCGGAATCATTACTATAAAGTAACAGTTTCCTCATATACCTGTCAACGTTAAAGACTTATGGTAACATTTTTTAAATGAAACTGTCATCAACAACTCAACTTCTTGTACTACGGTAGCAGTTCTTCATAAAACTGCCATAGTTGGCAACTTACAACAACATTTTTAAACAAAACTGTCATCGTAAATCCTTATCCGTTACACATTTTATATAAAACTGTCATCATAAACTCCTTTCAGTAACATATGTTTATACAACTGTTATCATATAATTAGATTTTCAATGAGGTACTGCTACAGCTATTGATAATACATTAAATTTACAGAAAGAGAAAAAAAGAAAAAAAATGTAATTTTTAAATACCTTGCTATATATATGAAATTCAAGGTTCATCACAATGATACAACAAAACATAAGAAATAAATAAATTATAACTATTTCCTTTACAATAGAAAATATTTCCTGAAGTTTAATGCTCGAAAGTAGCTTTCACTACTTTAGATTTCTTGAACTTCAATGCTCTAAAGTTGCTTCCGCTGCTGCCTCTTGATTGGATGTCTTGTTCTCTCTATTATTAGAAGAACTTGTGTAGTCGTAGCTGTCAGCGTAAACTTCTGAAGCAAAGCTCTCACAATACCTGCATAGTAGATAACACTTTCAAATATTAAAAGATCGCCAAAAGACACAATTAATCCGAAACATGCCGAGACAAAAAAAAGAAATAAAACGAAAATCATTTATCCTAGCATCAATTTTGTGACCTCGTAGCCATAGAAATGCGAACAAAAATATTACATGATGAAACCCATGGATTCAACTATTCAGAATGAAACAAAGAAAAGTGAAATACCATATTAATATGGAACCATATGTTTAAATGTCTTGTAGTATTGCAGTCATTAACTCTATATATATGAAGACATTTAGATTCTATCGGAAAAAAACTGACGCTTACTTGAAGCTAAACTCTCACCGTTACCTGTACATACATAAAAGAATCACATTACCCATAAAATAAGAAAGGTAATAATTATAAACACAGTCTAAAACACTACATACGAAAAGAATCACATTACCTATATGATAACGAAGGTAATAATTTTAACCACGGTCTAAAACACTGCATACGACTGAACATGCCAAATTAAGCAATCAAGGAAGCAAATGAGCATCATGTATCTCGCCCTAGGTAATTTTGTGCCTTCCTTGAATGGAAAGAGAAACCTTTGATGATAAATAAGGTATCCCAGAGATTCAACTATTAAAGACACAACTGGGAAAGATACAATATAAAAACAACAAAATATTCATTTGGAAGAATCATCATAATGAATTTTACCTAGTATATGAACATATATGAGTAGTTAAGAACCACGGACCAATAAAAATGAAAAAAGAGACATAATAATATATGCTTACTTCAAGCACTATTGAATATTAAAATTTTGCTTCTTTAGAGTACTATTTTTCACTTCACTATTAGCAAGTGATTGAGCACTCGTGGAATCAGATATTTCTTAATTAATAAGAAGTATCAGATTGTTTAGATTCTTATTAAATGAAACTAATGATGAACAACTACATTGTAGAGCTAAATACAAGTGTGAGTATACTTTCATTTCCTGGGTAATAGCCATGGTTTTTAAAAGCGTACGCTTCACGCGTTTTTAAAAGCGTACGGTTCGCTTCGAAAATTTCCAAAACGCTTCGAGTCCTAGTAGTGAAGCGAAAGATTCCCTACTAAAATTCGCTTCACAGCTTTCCCGCCCAAGTTTTCATTTTTCTCGCCTAAAAATTTCAAATATGGGGGGATTTGAACCCCATACCTGATACTCACTTTGAATGAACCGAACCACTAAGCCACCACTAGTTTCCTGATATTAATTGGACTTATATTCATTTTATACAAATATTATCTTCTTAAATTTACATTTCATACCTACCTAAGAACAACTAATATTATTTATAGACGATTCAAACATCAACCATGAAAAGACGCTTCACGCTTCAGCATACGATTCGCTTCTTAAAAATAAAAAACGCTTCACGCTTTAAGAACCTTGGTAATAGCAATAACAAGCCAATCATATTTAGGCCTAGAAATTGACAGAACGTATGTTCATCAGAGATGAGGGATCGAAAATTTGACTACACTGGAACACATAAAATGATTAGAGATTAAAATAACATGATAAGCAAGGGCCAAAAAGAAACCCTTAAATCTTTAAGTAGCCAAGTCCACTTCATGATAACAGTAATTCTACCAATAATAGAAAGCATGGGGATAACAAGCATTGGTGGCATATGGTCATGGGAAATGTAAATATGTAAACAAATAATAACACAAACCTTGGCTTGCATTTGAAAAAAATGATTTTGCAATTTGTTAGATTATGTTGATGATTATGGAGCTCATTCAGAAGTTTTAAGCTTAACAGCGGAGGAGCTCATAGGCATCTAGATTAAAATTGGCATATCACATTCGGCTACATATTTCATTTGATGGAGGACAGAATAATCTAGATGCACATGGATCTGATTCATCTGAAAACCTTGTGATAAAATATCAGAGCTCATTAAAACAGATATAAACTACGTTCTCTGCCATAAGAAATATCAGGCATACAAACGAATAAAGCCATCAGGTAACATTTATATTCTAAAAAAAAACTGGCATAACTCGACCACACAATTACCTCATACAGTGACTATACATGATCCGGGAAAAACTTTTTTGCATTAGATTTGTGTAAATCAGGGTTGCTACAACGCCCTTAGGGGATGTCTTTCCAATTTAAACTCTGCCCAAGATGCCTAGAGAAATGCATTAATGAAATTAAACTAAGTAAATGAATTGAAAGAGCCATAATTCCAAGTTAAAATTAGTTTGAATGCCTGAGCTGAAACGAAATTGTGCATAAAGATACCTTCCTTTATCTCACAAGATAGACTTGAAGCTAGATGCGGTAGCTTCTCTCTTTAGTGGAAGAACCCTGTAAGTAAAGTACAAAAATAAATTACGTAACAAATTCAAGATGACATGCTATGTTGAAAGTAGTAGCATTTGAATTGTAAAGAAATGAACAAGGAAATAACTAGTTGAACAATTAGTTTAGATGAACATCACTTACATATGGACAATCTTTCCACTGCCTCCTCGACAGCTTTCTATTTGGATATGTAGTCATTGAACAATATTTTTCTATCTTCGCGTCAAACAAATTTGTATCTAGGATCATCTCTTTGATAGACCTCTACTTGAAATTCAACCAGAGAGTATTTGAAAAAATAATTGATATAACTGAAGTTACTAAACTATTAAAATGAAAGATTTATTCTTAGCCAAAGAAGTGAAGTCTTCGACTCAAAGGGGAGAATAACTAGTGTTCTTTGCCGCAAAAATAAACTCCACTTAGAATCAAACTAAAGATCACGGATATCTACTTGAAATTCAATTATGAACACCAAATTAACAAATATCGAATCAGAATAACAAGAAAATAGAGATAATCACCATACATTATAATTTTGGATAGAGTGTAATGCTTCAGAAGAAAAAAAAAGGTTGTGGATAGAGAGGAAATTATTTGTCAAAAGCCAAGAACATGGAAGAAATCAACAAATTACGGAGAATATAATCACAGAATACCAAAACCAAATCACAGAGTCATAACCAGAGTCGGACTATAATCACGGTACTCACCAGCTATAACTAAAACCGTAGTCTAGAAACATAAAAACCATTAATTTGTTTACAAACACGCACTATGTACCAATTTCACTAGTCGCAAACCAAAGCCCACCAACACTTTACAAATCTGAATCAGTAAAGAAAACATTACAAACCCACATTGAGGCGTCAAATTCAAAGGTCATACACCTGGTGAATGACAAGATTGATCTTCTATCCAAAACTAGGGCTTCATAAGAGAAACATATCTGGAAAACAAACAAAACTGAGAAAGTAAGATATACCCAAATCATAAACTAGGGATTTTACTGTGAAAAAAAAAAACGAAAAATTATACCTAATATAAAAAATCCCAATTATAATCTTCGCAATCACCATTGGGAACCGAATCAACGAACTCAGGACCGTAATTTTTCTTCATGCAGTTTATCTAATGGAGATGACGAAGAGAGAGCTTTAAAGCTCGATTTCTGTACACAAGAATGAAATGGGAAAGTTCCAGAGGAAGCGAGATAGTGAGTGATCGAGAGATAAAAGGAATGAAGTATAAGATGAAACTCTAGATTGAAGTTGATTCAATTCCATATTTTGATAAGATAGTAGAAGATACAGACTAGATAGATATGCTTATACAAAGATAAAAATTGTTGAAAGAAATTAGGTTTTCCATTTAATGGAAATAGAGAGATGGGGTGATGGTTTAGTTTTCGCTTCTTATTTTGGGGGTTTTCAACGAAAATGAGAATCCAAAGGTTCGAGAAAGACCCACTAGAAAAACTGCCCCACTACTAGCAGATAATGCTTAATTATGGACTCAAAACTAACAACATCGTGCGTTTAAGAATACCTAAGGGTTGGTTATGTAAACAATAGAAGTTGTAGATAAAAGATGTCACTATAAGTGGGATTGGCGGTAAATAAAAGAACTATTATCAAAAAGCTACACTTCGCTAACAGTTTTCATATGGAGCTGTTACAATAGCTTAGGAATAGTAACAGTTTAAAACTGCCATTATACAACAGTGTATAATAACATTTTTCCACAAAAACTGTCGTTGTATAATTATTCATTAACAGTTTCAAAACTTCCACGGTTGTTCCCCTCTATTGGTGTCAGTTTAAGTAAAACACGGTTACCTATGTCTCATTGCATTACTTTTGTGACAGTTCATTCGCGAACTGTCATGGTTTTGGATATATAACTATCACCAAAGGCCATATTTTTACTAGTAGGGTTGTCCTTGGTGCCATCAAGAGTTTCCCAAAAGGTACTTCTTATGGTCTTGACGGTTTGCGTGCACATCATTTAGTGGATGCATTGAGTGGGGCAGCGGTGGCAGTTGCAGATGATTTAATGGTGTCGATTACAGGGGTTGTCAACCTTTGGTTCGCAGGAAAGTGTCCTAATGCCTTGGGAGAGCTCATTTCCAGTGCACCCCTCACACCATTACTCAAACCCGGAGGTGGTATTAGACCTATAATGGTTGGTACTATTTGGCGTTGATTGGTCTCTAAGGTGGCAGCCTTTTCTGCCGGTAAGGCCATGACATCTTATTTAGGGGATCATCAATTCGGTGTTGGTGTGCCGGTTGGGGGGAGGGGGGAAGCATTCTTCATGCTTTAAATGGTATGTTGGAATTGAAAGGTCATTCATACAAGATATTAATGTTGCTAATTGGCTTCTCTAATGCGTTCAACATGGTTTGCAGGTCTCATCTCATTAGAGAAGTTCGACTTCACTGTCCATGTATTTCTCGGTGGGTATAATTTTGTTATGCCAAGCCTGCTAAAATTTATTATGACCAATACATTTTGTCCTCTGCACTTGGTGTTCAACAAGGTGATCCTCTTGGTCCCCTTTTGTTTACTCTTACACTTCATCCTCTAATGAAGTCTATTGATTCCTATTGTAATCTCGACTTGCATGCCTGATATCTTGATGATGGTACTATTATTGGTGACACGCTGGAGGTTTCCAAAGCCTTGAGTATTATAGAATCCGAGGGGCCGAGTAGGGGTTTACATCTCAATATTAAGAAAACTGAAGTGTTTTGGCCTTCAATTGATCCTTGAAGCATTGCTGAAGGTGTATTCCCCTCTGATATTGGCAGGCCTAGTAGTGGCATTAAACTTCTAGGGGGACCGGTGAGTCTGGATTTGAATTTCATGAATGACATGGTGTTGAATAGGGTGAACAAAACTATTCATCTTATGTACGCTATTAAGAAACTCAAGGACCCTCAAAGTGAGATGAAGTTACTCCGTAATTATGTTGGTGTGTCTAGATTATATTTTGCAATGCGTACCACCAATCTTGCAGCTTTACAACAAGCCACTGATTTCTTTGATGACCACCTACTCAAGTATTTGAGGCTTTTAATCACAGGAGACGGAGCTGGTTTTGGGACTTTACAACAAAGATTAGCTACCTTTCCCATCAAAGAGTGTGGACTTGGTATATAGACTATGGATGACACCCGTTCTTATTGTTACCTTGCCTCTCGGGATCAGACTACTTCTGTGCGTAAGGTCATACTTGTTGGATTATTCTCATCAGATAACGGTTATGCTTATCAGTTGGCTCTTCAAAACTTTATTCAGGTATGTGGTTTGCCTTCCTCTTATTGTGTCGATGATACTGCCCCCCCCCCCCCCCATTCTATGCACTCCTTGGCAGTCACTTATTTTGATATAGTTAAGAAGAAAATCCCTGTCCAATTCTCCCTCTCTGAAAGAGACTCCATTCAAGCATGCACAAGACTACCTCTTGGCTATTCCCATTAGTGGGATAAAACAATGTCTTGGGCCGAGACAGTTCAGAGCCATAGTTTGTTACCGCCTGGGTATCCCCTTGTTTGTTGAAGATGGTTTATGCTCCTATTGTAATAGACCTATGGATATTTTGGTGAACATGCGCTCCACTGTGATAAAGATGTTGGACTCAAATATCGCCATGACTTAGTTCGAGACGTAGTTGTGGATATTTTTTATATAGCTGGTGTACCTACACGTAAGGAAGTTACCTTGGGGCTTTTATCGGACAGTAACAAGGATTTGCGTCCAGCTGACATACTTGTTCTCAATTGGGAAAATGGTCAAGATGTGTGTATGGATGTCACAGGTGTTTCACCCTTCACTTGGGATGGAGTCCGATCTTTCTTTCCAGGCCAAGCCATTTCGAAAGTAATTTCATGTAAACGTACTAAATATTTGGATGAATGTGCTTCACATGGTTATGGTTTGGGCGTTTTGGCATTCACTACTTTGGGATAGCTCAGCGAGGATATTGTATGTTTTTTTAAGCGTTTAAAGAATTGTTTAGTTAGTAATGATTCTGGTAGTGGTTTAGTAATTTTATTTTCATAGATTGGGTGTAGCTATTCAAAAAGGGGTTGGAGCCCATCTTGTAGCTAGGCTTCCAACGAAATCCTTGTACGATTCAAAAAAATAAATCAGTCATAAATTAAAATAATAATAAAAAATAAAAGTCCAAATAATAATATCTCCGGTTTTCTCTTTTTTCTGGCGAGTTCGACTTTCCACCTTTAGCTTCGAATCAATCATGCACAAAAAAAACAAAAATACCAAAGACGTAAAACAGAACAAAAAATCTAAAAAAAATAATAAAAATAAAAATACAAAACCTAAAAAAACAAAAATAAACCTAAAACCTAAACCTAAATACAAGTCTGCGTTGGCGGCGCCAAAAATTGATGTAATTGTGATAGTAATAATAGAAAGTTCGTTTCTCAGACTTATAGATATTTGATTTTAGATTTTAACTATAAAAATAACTAGCAAATTAACGAAATATTTTAACAAAGTTGTGAGATATTGTGACTCGGGATTCCACCAAGATTCATATTCATGTGGTTCGTATATCAATTCTTAGACAATTATACCTAAAAAACAAATAATTAGTGACTTTAAATCTTTGCCAAGGTATATTTTATAGAACATTAATTGCAAATTATAAGCATGGACTATTGATAGGTGTCTAAAACACCTTGATGTTTATCTATAGTTTATGCTTTCTTTGCGAGTTTTCTTGTAAATTATGTATCTTATGTTTTTTTTTTGAGTATTTAGGTACTTTGGAGTCGTTTGGAGCAAAAGAAGAAGAAACAAAGCAAAAGGTGCAAATGTTATTGGAGGCGATTATTTCTCATATTTGCTTTTATTTCTTCATCCCTATCTGAAAAGTTTGTCGGCTTTAGTGATGCGAATTTTGTCTGAAAAGCATGACTGCTTTAGTGATGAATAGAATTGAAGGAAAGAAGTGGATATGAGAAGTAAAGGATGGCTGTTGCTGGTGGAAGAATTCAAAAGAAGGAGAAAAAGTCCATCCATAGCGTAAAGGGCAGAGCCGTCATTTTTCATGGGTGAACACTATATGGAACCGACCTAAGGTTAAGGGGCAACTCTATGTGGAGGAATATTAGAAACAGGCTAGCCAAAGTTAAGGGGTGGCCAATCAGGATGGGCCTTATCTGGGACTAAGGGGTTGGTTTATCCAATTACTACAACCCTAAATTGAGAAGATTATTTCTCAATCATTGTTTGCCTGAAATCAAGAGGCACAGAAAGAAACAGTGGATGCTGCCGTTATTGCCACAAGAAATTCAGAGATTGATGGAGTTAGGGTTTGATAGAGATGATGTTCGATGGGAAATTGAGTCTTCAGAGAAATTGTACTTGATGGGTTTACTGTAATTTCGAGTTAGTAAGGCTAATGATAGAGGAAACTTTTGGTTTGAGCCAAATCTGAAGTTGATCGAGAATGGAAGAAATGGGTAATTGAGAGTCTCAAGGAAGGATTGAGGAGGAGAATTTCAAGTTCTGGTGCTACTTCTGTTACACCAAGAGGAAGATGATAAAGAGAATATCCAGAGAAGAATGAGGGTTTGAATCTGGGTTATGAGAAGATTTTGGTTATTGTGTGGTTGGGTGTTGTGAATCAATGAGCTACAGAGCGAGTGTGGTACTGAACTAAAGCAACAAATTGCAGTGCAACTGGATTTGTGTTGGGATTTTGCAGGAGCTCAAGGAAGATGTGAATTAGGATTTGTAAGGTACATCAGGAGATGAAATTGCTAATGGGTGTTACTGTGAGTTGGATGTGCAGTGATGCTAAAGTTGAAATTCAGAGATGAAATGGTGATTGAGCATGAACTGAGTTTGTGAATTTGCAGTTACAATTAGGTTTCGCAGTTTGAATCTGGAGCTGAAAGTGCAGGCATGTACTTGGTGGTGACTGAGATGATACTACGATGAGATAGATGGAGTAAAATGTATTGCAGTTGGTATGAGGTGCAGGGTAGCTGGTGGTGCTATGAAGATGACTGAGTTTGATGTATTGAATAAGGTGAGAAATTACAGCTGACTAACTGGTGATATGCAGTGCAGGACATTGAATGGAGTTGTAAATGCCATAGAATGAGGTTCAAGATGATTGCAGTGAAGGTTTGAGTTCAATATGTAGCTATTAGCTAATGGGTTCTGGTGGTTGAGAAGAACTCAGTGGAGAAGTGGGTGTTTGAATTGAGGGAGATGTTGCTGTAGGAGTCAGTGTTGGTGGATAATATCAGTGAAGAGGATCCCTACTTGAAGTGGTGTGTTGGTATCAGAATGGCAGTAATGGATCTGGTGGAGTTTAGTGCAGGTGTTGGTGCAGTTAACAGGTGAACATGTAATGGCCACAAACTGGTGGTTGTAAGCTCAGGTTACTGGTGAAGTTTGAGATTGGAGTCTGTTGATGTTATGAGATGGAAACGTTGGTGCTAATGATTACTGCTAGGGATTGTGTCGTAGGTGAATTGAGTTACTACCATTTTTGGAGTTGGACAGCGAGAAGCCAAGATGGAGAAGAATATATTGAACTGAAATGGAATTAATGTGTTGTTGGTGTTGCAAGACAACAAAGAAGACCTGAGATGAACATAGGTATGAAATTGAACTGGCAGTCAAGGAAGAAATGACTGCTATGCAGATACATTAGTGGCTTAGTTTGTAGGAGTTATTATAGTGGCTACGAGTCTGGGATTGCAGTCAAGAGCCTCATGAAGTCTGCTGGTAGTAGTGGTCGCAATAACTGAAACTGCAGCCGTGAAGAATGCAGGGCCATCATGGATGGAAGAACAATAATTGTGCATCAGTGTTTAGGCCGGTGCAATGGCCTTGGCTAAAACCAACTCATCTCATTCAGCTGACTCAGCCATCTGATTCACCTGGTTCAGTTGACTCGATGGTTTGACTCATTTGACTCGGTGATCGGGTGGACTTTGCCGGTCACCTAAGCTATATTCCGGCGCCGGATTCCGGCCATAAACACAGTTTTCCGGCGAACAATTTTTGGGTCATATTTTCACATGGGTTTTTCACACACATGAGTTTAGTGGACTTCTTGGTATTGGACCGTGGGCTTTGAAGACCTAATATGGAAAGTTGGGAGGCTATAAAAAGAAAAAGTTTCTATTCTTTTTGGGAGACGTATCTTTCTACGGGAGTTTTGGAGGAGAGCGGCAACTAGGGTTTGATTTCATTTATTTTTTCATGTTCTTCATTTTATTTTTGATTATAATTATGTTGAATCCAAAAGTTATGAGTAGCTAAATACTATTTATTGGTTATGGGATATAAAGTGGATTTCACAAATATGATTTGATTCAATATATTAGTTTTGTCTCAATAATTTACTGTTTATGATTCATGGTTCATATTGTTTATGATTTGATTGTTTGGTTGGTTGAGTCCGGAATCAATCCGATTGCATTCATATCTAGAGCTATATTAGGGTTTTCAATACGAAAACGTTGTTTATCCCTGATTTTAAGTAGGATAAATGTGGGTAGTGCTTGTAGTGATATATCCTACTAGTCACATATGAATTATAACTTTGGTTAAATCGATTTAGTACTTTTACACATTTTGATTGCCTTGATTAGTCTTATTCCATAGAACTTATTGCTTTTAGGGAGTTAAATCTAATTGTGCTTTTACACTTTAGGTTGCTTTCTAGGAAGAAGTCACATATGCATCTTTTAATGTGGTTGTGATGAAATCTGGGAATTAGCGGGATACTCTTGCGATCAAGGTATCCTAGGATTTTTAGTAAATGAGAGATTAAAATTTCAATTCTAGTCATTGTTGAGAATTAGAGTTTGTGAATGAAACTATCCCGTGACCAATATCTTCTTTTTATTGATTACTTTTATTTTTACTTTGCTTTCAATTTATTTCTATTGCTTTGAAATATCAAACCCCCCCCCCCCTTTGGTTACTAAGAATCTGAAAATTTGCATAACAACAAAAACCTCTCTATGGATACGAACTCTTTCTTATCGCATACTACATTTATTTTAGTGAAGTAAGAAAGTGAAATTATTTTTGCTCGGCTGACAACCGACCAACTATCAAAACACTTAAGCTAAGCATAACCCATCAAACTAAATAATAATTAATTAATTTAAAATCATAATTCAGTTTATATTAATGCAAAAGTCATAAAAAGAATTAGATAAATTACCACAATGATGAAAATTGGGTTCCTCCATCATCCCAGTGATGGAGTTTATCTCATCATTATCGAAACACACTCAAAAGATTGATTCACGGCTCAAAAAGGTGTTTTATTGAAGAATAATAGTATTACAGCGGATTTACAACGTTTATAATTATTGCAATACACTGTTACAGAAAAACAATAATACAGAAGTGCAGTAAAATCAGCGACAGTTCTGGTGCGTAGTTTTTTCTTCGTTTTCTTCTTTAGCAGCAGCAGTTAGGGTTTTCCGCAACTTGTTCTTTTCTTCTCTGCATCCTACCAGTCGACCCCAAACTCTCGATAATGACCTCCCTCCCTTCTGGGACTCGATCAACACTATATATACACCACAAGCTGAATTATCTCCCAAAATATTTTATATTTTTTTTCTTCTTTTTATGGAAAATAATCCTTCGGATTGATTTTTTTCCTTTTGTTTGAATATTTCTCATTTTTATCCAAGTAACTTCCAAAAATCAATACCGAGTATTACCCTTCCCTGTTTTGTTGAGAATGGATTATTAACTTTATTTTTTTCGAACCACATCCCATTATCAATCCTATTATGATGTATCAAGCCCACGCCAGTCCAAATCCGTGTGAAAACTTGAGAGAAATTTGTCCAAATCCTTCCTAGTAAAGTTCGCAGGCGAGCAGCTTTTGAACGTGACATTTCCCGCCTTTTTATGTTTTTGAAACTATGAAGATGGTGTCTCCCTAACCATACCGGGGGTGTAAATAGCAACTGAGGGGTGCTTTTTATCTAAAGTGGGGGTTCCTTTAGCAGGTGTTCTCCGGGTGCCAATAAATTTTTTCCGGGGCGTCTCCAACATATTTGCGGGATGCCTGAGGTACATCTTCTGGGGTGCTAAATACCACTTTTCGAGCCATGTTCTCTGGAAAAGCTAATTTCTCTGAGAATACCTACAAAGACATAAAAAGCCAAATAAGTGCAAAATCGAATACTAAAAATATATACAATTGAGACTATATCTGACACAAAAATGTGTCTATCAAATACTCTCAAACTTAGTATATGCTAGTCCTCAAGAAAATCTAATTTACAAAATAAAATCCTAACTCATTGTCGCAGGCATCGCGATTGCACTTAGCGTGTGTGTTTATGGGTAATAATTATTTCTGTCGGTTTTGGTAATTTGGGGTGTGTGGATGAGAAATGAATATAAACCTTAAACAAATGCACTGCACGGGAGTGCTTTTGATTCGAGAGATCAATCTATACAATTCTGGCCTAAACCAAGAAATGGCCGTTCCAGACTTGTTTCGGTCATAAAGTGAAGGAGTTGGGGTTAATCTTAGGGAGGGAAGCGTAGAAGGTGTTGAGATTGTGAAGGTGTAGATTGTTTATGACTTGTAACAGAAAGGTGAGCAGGCTTACGAATAATGCAAGCAGGCTCTGGTGTATTGAATAAAATTGTATTAACACTTGATTTCTGTTTGTGTTGTTTTTGGAAATAGGGAGGAGATCCTATTTATACAAGTCATTGAGCCTAACCCTCGTATCTCGTGGGAATTGGAGGAAGTGGAGTGATGGAGTGGTGGAGTCTTGTGTTAGTGCCACACGATCATTCTTTCCCACTCCTCCCGTCATCACTAACCGTCCATGACTTCCTGACACGTTCTTGTGATGGCGCGTTGCGCGCTGCAAGATGTAAACCGCCAGACCAATACCCCAGTATGTATCCCCCAGTTTGTGACATGTTTGATGTCTCGAATGTGTGGATCGTGGGACCCACAGAAAGTAGCATGTGATGCTAAGTTATTTGGGAAGTCGATATTTATAAAATATTATGTGTATTTTATGCATGTAATGCATTGAATATATTCAGCATGTATTAAGCATATCTGTTTTAAGGCTTAATGGAGTAGGTGGCGGATTAAGCGTCTTAAAATAGTATCACGTCCAGCCATCTTCGAGTGACCGTTTGGAGGCTGCATGGGCGAGCCATGCCATAGACGATCACATTATGTAGAAGAGTGGCGAACGGTGATCATGGTGATACCTCACTGATCGCCTAACTCCTATCCCAGGCCATCCATCCAAGCTAGTAGTTGGACGAACGAGATGGCTTGCGACCCCATCTGCAACCGTCGGATTATGGCTTATGAGGTATGCAAGCTCCCGCCTTCAGCTCAATAGCTTAGGGAATATTTCTATAGGGACCGATTGGTCCTGCATGGAGGCGGTGCACTGGTGTTCATTCCCATGCCAGCTTGTCTCGCAAAGTTCCGATTTAAACCATTCAATTTGGCAGGCAAAGGGGAGTGGTTGAGATCAGTTTTTAATAGGAATCCGGTGTCGTAAAGGATTCCTTAAGGAGGCGTGGTATGCCACCTTTGGGCGCATGAACCGAGACGTCCGTCCAAGGCCGGCCTTGGCCGATCGGTCAAGTATGAAGCCGGGCCCACAATGATCGTGTTGACATGCTCGGGACCCTTTAAATCGACATCTACACCCTCCGCCTAAGCATGTAAAGATGGACGTTTGTGATCGATTTGCGACACATGGATGATGCCACAAACCCTAATTAGGGTTTCATACGGCCAACTTCAACCGATCGAATTTGGTGGTTGCACGCCTCCCTTGGGGAGGCCGATCACGCGGGGTCCACATTGGGCCAGTGGTGAGCATATGCATTCTTTCTCTACGGTCCTGGGCGCGATTTAAGTCATCCAACCATGCCTGCGAAGTTGGATGGTTGTGATCAGTTTGAGCTTCCACGGCTTCCTAAAGCATCACGCCAGCCTTGTTTGGGAAACCGTTTGTTACTCCACAGCTTGTCTGTGGGAGAACCGATCAAGCAGGTGGAAAGTAGTCCCGCCAATGGGTGTACCAACACTTCACTACTTAATAGAGGGGCGATCTAAACCGTCCAACCATGCCTGCGAAGTTTGACGTTTACGACCTCTTTGAGACTATTTTTCGACAGTCTTATGCATGCTAGCTGCTCTATGCCTGCTTGACCATCCCTTTTCAGGGTTGGTGTTTGGCGGCTAGTTTGGGGGCAAGGTATGTGTTCGACCAGCAGGGCATAATTGGGCCCGCTAGTGGTCATTGCAGTGGTTGACTGCTCCTTCTAGGGTTCGTCTAGGCTGGTTAATTCATGCGGCCAACTTGCGTGGCCGTAATTATTCCTGAGACTGATATGGACAGTCCAGATTCAAATATGCTCGAACGGGCTAGTATAACACAACGATAGATTATTCTCTTTGTCAGAGAATGGTGTAACTTGTACGGGAATTTCGTGCATGCCTCATTGTTGATACTTGGATATTCATGTTACTCTGCTGAGAGTAACAATAAGTCATCATGCCGCACATACAATGAGAGTTCTGCTGAGAGCAGCACAGGAAATACAAGGCGTTTTATGCATTAATAAAGCCAAAATTCACAGAATACTTGGGGATTGTTGCTACATGCTCCATTCTAGGTGAATTAATAAAACAGAGAAGTATTCATTACTTATCAAATAGCCTTATCCTTTGCCGGATGGCTGCACAAAAATTGGTTTTACAATTTTTGCCCTGAACTAAAATCCACTATCAACATTAAGTCCCCTGCCTAGCACATGATGGTTACACTATTGTGGGGTAGGCATGAGATGATGACAAATACATGGGAGAAAAACAAAATGAAGGAAGCTTACCCGGAAAGCCTTGATCGACCGCTAGCAATTGCACATGTGATCATGCCGTTGCAATCATGGAATCCTGAGTGGGACCGGTTTCCTTCCTTGGGCATTCTGAATTTGGAAAGGAATCCTTTTTCTACTAGGATTATCCAATTATTTGTTTATAAAAGGGACCGACCCCCTTTTATTTTCTCACACATATATATCTTTTTTTCTTGGCCATCACACGTCTACGACCTTGCTACCGCCCCTACCGACGCCACTGCCGTTGACGACGCCGGATTTGCTGCCGTCGTCAGACTTTGTTGCTACCACCGAACCTCATCGCTGCACGTGTACGAGGTAGGTATCTCGTCCGTTCTTCCTTGGTCTCACATTTTTTTTTTTCAAAAGAAATTAATTTCTTAGAATGATTAGTTTCTCCATCGAAATTGATAGAAAAAACCGCCCTAGGATTGCTTAGTAAAACAAGTCGTGAATCCTATGAACATTTTTTTTTCTTCTTCCACTGTTGCATGTGAAACCTAGCTTTTAGGTTATGGCTTGAGAAACTTTGTAGACACGATCCCAAGGATAAACCCCTTGCTCATAGAAAAACGTGTCATGATACGTGCAAACCTGAATAAACATGGGTCCACCGTGCATGCTTGACTGAACGTCGAACCTATTGTGTCTGCTTTGGTCGAGGGAAATGGTTGCTCGCTCTGATCAAGTGCCGTCTTTGTTATGCCTGATTCATTCGAACATGGGCCCGATGTGTGCTCGTATTCTCCCATTGGACAAACATTGGCATAATCAAGTCCCCAGGATAGAATTTGACCCGTTTCTTGGACCTCCATTGCACGACAGTTGCCCTCAATTATTCGATAAACATCCACTGATTGTTATCTCGCATTTGCATCCTTTGCAGACGGTAAGTGAAGATTCCTCTTTTCTCCCCGGGATTTTGTTAAATCGTGAAATATAAAGAAGACACTGAGTCTTCTCCCATCGCAGAATTATTTCTTTTTTTGTCCCAGGTATTGCTCTATGTCTATTACATAACTTGATCTTCTTGGTGATGATTTTATTTTTAACATAATCATAACCACTTTTCGCAGAATGGAGGTGGTTGGAAATGACTGTTCTGGTATATCTCCCAAAAGAAGCTTCGAAGTGAATAAACCTGATACCGATGGCGCGTTCGAGGAAGTGATGGCTAAAATTGATGTTCCGCTTCTCTAGGATGATCATGCCATACGGGGCATGCCAATTCTGTACCTGCGTGCCACTCGAGAATACATTCGAGATCTTCTGGATTTAATCGACAGGGAGGAAAAATGGAAGCTTGAAGAAGCGTCGCAACCACCAGTAAGCGCAAGAGCTGAGAGATTTGCAGCACGACTGAAAAGGCAAAGGGTTGAGCATGAACGGCTTCTCCGGGAAGATATGAGTGATTACCTGATATGCGATGGTGTGATCATTCTTGATTCTGATACAGACGAGCCTGAGTTCCCAAAAGTTATCAGCACGATCTCCAATGTTGCAGCGGCTCTTGAAGAAGATATGGAAGCTGCTCCTACTGAGGACGTTGTGGAGAACGTTGCTGCAGAAATGTTCGAAGTGGAGGAAGATCCGGAGGAAGAAGCAGTGGTGACACATGATGACGTTGAGGCGGACTTCAATTATGGATAAGACACAACCAATCCCCTTGATGACTAAGTCTTCCTGTTATTTCTATTTTCTTGTTTTATGAGTATTTTCCCGTAATTTTGTGAACACTTTTCTCCCTGTACTCAGTGGCGGCTGAGTTCAAGGTTTTCTTATTTCTGCTTGCTTGTTTGAAAAAGTTTCTTATTTTTGAGATAAATCCTTCGTTAAGACTGCATCTGAGTTTTCTTAGGCACAGTGGTATGTCTTGATTGCATGTGATTCTTGTGAAAATAAAAGTAATACCATAATAAAATTCTACAGACCTGTCTGCGCTCTCCTGGCGTAAGCCTGTATGTGATCTTCAGGCATAAGATGGGACAGACTATTCAAGGTGATTTCTTCTTTTCTTTGCATACATTCTATTCCTCCAACGTTTTTGAAAGGTGTGAAGTGTTTTCCTTTTAGGGTTCTCTGGTTTAATCTGATGGGTAATGATGATGACTCAGGTTGAACCTATATTTTCATGTCATGCCCAGGGGTAAAATTTCTAAAAGGAAATAATACTTCGATTAATTGAGAAATTGGAACCCTAATAATTATGAATGCAAGTAACGCAATCATTTTGAAGAAATTACAAAATAACATGGAAAGGGAAATTGTTGGATGAATATTGGAGGAACCACCACAGAACGCTGGAGAGGAAGGGTAGCATAGCATTTCTAGGTGCGGTAGGGTTTAAGCCATCGTGAGTGGATCGTCATGCCCTTAAGATTGTCAGCGTTGATGATCTTGCAACAAGTCCCTGAGCCTCAGCAGGAAGAGGTTTTACCATTTTTAAAAAGGGTTGTACAATAAGACTTACTTGGGCTCAGAACCTCTTAAGGTATGAATTCGGGCTCTCTCCTGGAAGTTGTGTCATATTGGCTAGGTGTTGATACGGCAACAAACAATCTTCATGATTTGACGGTTCGTTGGAGAGTCTTTCAGGTACTGAAATCGGCAAAGGGCACACTCCCAGTACTGCTTTGTTGTCGTGTATCCACGGGCATCCCAGGACCATGTCATAATTCGGATACTCCTTTACTATGTAAAATTTAGCCTGTGTTAGAGCATCACCAATTTTAACTTCAAGGTCAATGCATCCATAGGCGTCTCTGAGTTTTGGTCTCCTAATCACGGTTGGGCTGCGAGTAGCTTCTTGTTTTGAAATCCTTGCGGCCCTCAGAGTCTTGACAGCGATGATGTTAAATTAAGAGGCTGCATCAATCAATGTGTTGTCGAACTCAACATCCTTAAAACGAGTGATGGTCAAGAGTCCCCAGTTCCCTTTTCCGATTGTATATTCAAGGAAGGATTGTGGCTTCGAGACTGCTTCCTTTTCCAGGATACAAACGCCTGACTGATACGACATGGTTGAGAGACGCAAACATGTCTTGACGTTGTCCCTTGGAGAGATATAAGATTTCACACAAATGCTCCATCATAGACTGTACAGTCTTGCGGATAGAATCCTCCGAGATCATACAGCTCCTAATAGGAAGAGGATCCCTATGAACACCTTTATTTCCCAACTGAAGCTCTTCTGCTTCCACTTTCTCTCTGAATATTTGCTTCAACTTGTTGCAATATTTGGTTGGGTGATGGAAAAACCTATGGTAGCGGCAGTATTTGGGATTTTCTATCTCATCCTCCATCGGTGGGCGTCTAATAGGTGGTATCTTGATCACGTCATCTTGAATCCACGCTTCCAGGAGTTCTATGACTTCATTCATGGGAAAGGGGAAGTTTGGAACTGTGTCTCCGTATTCTTGCACATGAGCCTTGTCTGCTCTCTTTCGAGACGAAGTCGTATGTGTCGGTGCTGCATGCTTGGGCAGTTGTTCTGTTGTTGACTCTTTCCTCTTTCCTTCTTCGCCTACCACACTCACAGAAGGACCGATATTGTATTGCTTGTTGATGAGACGTCTGCTTTATCGGCTTTCACGCGCATCTTTATTGCGGACGATCTTAGTTCTCTCCAACAATGCTGGGTCTATTGTGGCCGATCATTTAGCGGCTTCATGGAGCTCAGAAAATGTTTGAAATCCTAGGTTCTCTAACAAAGCACTGTATATGGGAATCATTCCTTTAATGCATAGCTCCACCAATTGGCGTTCGGTGACATTCAGATCATGACAATCCAATTCCTGAGTCCTAAACCTCTTAACAAAGTCGTTCGGATGTTCATTTTTCCATTGGAAGATTCTTCCCAAACCTGAAAAGGTGACCTGCTCCGACACGAAGAAATATTTCTTGTAGAAGGAACTGAGCATATCACTCCAATTGGATACACTGTTAGGTTCAATGTTATTGTACCAAGTGTATGCTCTTCCGGTAAGTGTCTTCGAGAACTCTTTCAGGTGGTGAACATGATTGTATTCGTGTTCTCCAAAAGACTCCAAAAATCGAGAGACATATTCACGAGCGTTACCAGTACCATCATAAAGGGAAAATTGAGGAGAGGTGTAACCTCTTAGAAGGGGAACCCGTTGCACATCTTGAGGGTGTGGAGGTTGATGCTGGTGTATGTCCATTGTATTTACTTTGCCCTGGTTTTGGAGGAGTCGCTCCAAGTCCTTACGCGTAATGAAGTTGGATGGATGGTCTCTTTCTCTTGGGAATTCAGGAGCGTCATGATCTTATTCTTCCATATGGGCCCGCGCCATTGAAGTGCCTCCCCCGGGTGCATCGAACACGTTCCTTGTTGGCTCCATGGGCTATCGTGGCCCCTGCGGAAATCGTTCGGTTAAAGTTTTGAGAAAAGTAAGTACCTCTTTATGAGTCGCAGCCATATCCGATTGGGATCTAGCAAGAACTTCTTGTCTTTCCATCAAATCTACCATGGTGATAGGGGGTTATTCGTCGGTGGGCGTATAATAGGTGGTATCTTGATCACGTCATCTTGAATCCACGCTTCCAGGAGTTCTATGACTTCATTCATGGGAAAGGGGAAGTTTGGAACTGTGTCTCCAGATTCTTGCACATGAGCCTTGTCTGCTCTCTTTCGAGACGAAGTCGTATGTGTCGGTGCTGCACGCTTGGGCAGTTGTTCTGTTGTTGACGCTTTCCTCTTTCCTTCTTCGCCTACCACACTCACAGAAGGACCGATATTGTATTGCTTGTTGATGAGACGTATGCTTTATCGGCTTTCACGCGCATCTTTATTGCGGATGATCTTAGTTCTCTCCAACAATGCTGGGGCTATTGTGGCCGATCATTTAGCGGCTTCATGGAGCTCAGAAAATGTTTGAAATCCTAGGTTCCCTAACAAAGCACTGTATATGGGAATCATTTCTTTAATGCATAGCTCCACCAATTGGCGTTCGGTGACATTCAGATCATGACAATCCAATGCCTGAGTCCTAAACCTCTTAACGAAGTCATTCGGATGTTCATTTTTCCATTGGAAGATTCTTCCCAAACCTGAAAAGGTGACCTGCTCTGACACGAAGAAATATTTATTGTAGAAGGAACTGACCATATCACTCCAATTGGATACACTGTTAGGTGCAATGTTGTTGTACCAAGTGTATGCTCTTCCGGTAAGTGTCTTCGAGAACTCTTTCAGGTGGTGAACATGATTGTATTCGTGTTCTCCAAAAGACTCCAAAAATCGAGAGACATATTCACGAGCGTTACCAGTACCATCATAAAGGGAAAATTGATGAGAGGTGTAACCTCTTAGAAGGGGAACCCGTTGCACATCTTGAGGGTGTGGAGGTTGATGCTGGTGTATGTCCATTGTATTTACTTTGCCCTGGTTTTGGAGGAGTCGCTCCAAGTCCTCACGCGTAATGAAGTTGGATGGCTGGTCTCTTTCTCTTGGGCGTTCAGGAGCGTCATGATCTTCTTCGTCCATATGGGCCCGCGCCATTGAAGTGCCTCCCCCGGGTGCATCGAACACGTTCCTTGTTGGCTCCATGGGCTATCGTGGCCCCTGCGGAAATCGTTCGGTTAAAGTTTTGAGAAAAGTAAGTACCTCTTTATGAGTCACAGCCATATCCGTTTGGGATCTAGCAAGAACTTCTTGTCTTTCCATAAAATCTACCATGGTGATAGGGGGTTATTCTCCTCTTGTTCCTCCATCCCCTCATCATGATGGAGGAGTATCAGTTATCCTGGTGACGACCGGAGGCGTTACGCTTGAAGAAATTCTGGGATTTGCGGCTGCTCTGGCTTTGGTGATAGGAGGTTTCACACCTGCTGGAATATCTTCTGCTCCGCTGGTGTTAGTGGTAGAGGAGACGGCTCCATGAGATATATTGATCACGTTCTACACGGCATCTCCACTGATAGGGACATCAATACCAAGAGTGTTGTCGGCGCTAGTCCCATCGGAATTGATTGCTGATTCTGACCTAAGTTCTACCATCTTGCAATTTGAACAGATTGAAATAAGATTGAAAATTTATCTTTCAACCGAGAGATTAATCTCCCACTGTGGTCGCCAATTTTTTATGGGTGAAAACTATTTCTTCCGATTTTGGTAATTTGGGGTGTATGGATGAGAAATGAATCTAAACCCTAAAAAAATGCACTGCACGTGAGTGATTTTTATTCGAGATATCAATCTATACAATTCTGGCCTAAACCAAGAAATGACCGTTCCAGACTTGTTTCGGCCACAAAGTGAAGGAGATGGGGTTGATCTTGGGGAGGGAAGCGAAGAAGGTGTTGAGATTGTGAAGGTGTAAGCTGTTTATGACTTAAAACAGAAAGGTGAGCAGGCTTACGAATAATACAAGCAGGATCTGGTTGTTTTGAATACAATTGTATTAACACTTGATTTATGTATGTGTTGTTTTTGGAAATAGGGAGGAGAACCTATTTATACAAGTCATTGAGCATAACCCTCGTATCTCGTGGGAAGTGGAGGAAATAGAGTGATGGAGTGGTGGAGTCGTGTGTTAGTGCCACATGATCAGTCTTGCCCACTCCTCCCATCATCACTAACCGTCCATGACTTCCTGACATGATCTTGTGATGGCGCGTTGTGCGCTGCACGATGTAAACCGCCAGACCAATACCCCAGTATGTATCCCCCCAGTTTGTGACATGTTTGATGTCTCGAATGTGTGGATCGAGGGACCCACAGAAAGTAACATGTGATGCTAAGTTATTCGGGAAGTCGATATTTATAAAATATCGTGTGTATTATATACATATAATGCATTGAATATATTCAGCATGTATTAAGCATCATTTTTTTAAGGCTTAATGGAGTAGGACGCGGATTAAGCATCTTAATATAACATCACATCTAGCCATCTTCGAGTGACCGTTTGGAGGCTGCATGGGTGAGCCATGCCTTATCCGATCACATTATGTAGAAGAGTGGCGTATGGTTATCATGGTGATACCTCACTGGTTGCCTAACTCCTATCCCAGGCCGTCCGTCCAAGCTAGCGTATTTGGACGGATGAGATAGCTTGCGATCCCATTTGCAACCATCGGATTAGGGATTAGCAGGTATGCAAGCTCCCGCCTTCAGCTCAATTGAATTTGAGCTTAGGGAATATTTCTGGAGGGACTGATTATTCCTATATGGAGGTGGTGCACTGGTGTTCACGCCCATGCCAGGTTGTCTCGCAAAGGTCCGATCTAAATCATTCAATTTGGAAGGCAAAGGGGAGTGGTTGAGATCAATTTTCAATATGAATCATGTGTCGTAAAGGATTCCTTAAGGAGGTGTGGTATACCACCTTTAGGCACACGAACCGAGATGTCCGGCCAAGGCCGGACTTGGACGATCGGTCAAGCATGAAGCAGGGCCCACAGTGATCGCGTTGACATGCTCGGGACCTTTTAAATCAATATCTACACCCTCCGCCTAAGCCTGCAAAGATGGACGTTTGTGATCGATTTGCAACACATGGATGATGCTGCAAACCCTAATTAGGGTTTCGGAAGGCCAATTTTAACCGATCATGTGGGGTCCACCTTTGGCCGGTGGTGAGCACATGCATTCTTGCTCTACGGTCCTGGGCGCAATCTAAGCCATCCAACCATGCCTGCGAAGTTGGATGGTTGTGATCAGTTTGGGCTTCCTAAAGCATCACGCCAGCCTTGTTTGGGAAACCGTTTGTTACTCCACGGCTTAGCTATGGGAGAACCGATCAAGCAGGTGAAAAGTAGGCCCGCCAATGGGTGTACCAACACTTCACCACTTAATTGAGGGGAAATCTAAATTGTCCAACCATGCCTGCGAAGTTGGACGTTTAAGACCTCTTTGAGACTGTTTTTCTAAAGTCTTATGCATGCTAGCCACTCCATGCCTGCTCGACCATCCCTTTTCAGGGTTGGTATTTGGCGGCTAGTTTGGAGGCAAGGTATGTGTTCGACCACCATGGCATAAACGGGCCCGCTGGTGGTCATTACATTGGTTGCCTGATCCTGCTAGGATTCGTCTAGGTTGGTTAATTCATGCGGCCAACTTGCGTGGCCGTGATTATTTCTGAGACTGATATGGACAGTCCAGATTCAAATATGCTCGATCGGGCTAGTATACCACAGTGAGAGATGATTTTCTTTGTCATAGAATGGTGTAGCATGTACGGGAATTTCGTGCATGCCTCACTGTTAATACTTGGATATTCATGTTACTATGCTGAGAGTAACAATCAGTCATCATTCCGCACCGACAATGAGAGTTTTGCTGAGAACATCACGGGAAATACAAGGCATTTTATGCGTTAATAATGCCAAAATTCACAGAATACTTGGGGATTTTTGCTACATGCTCCATTCTAAGTGAATTAATAAAGCGGATAAGTATTCATCACTTATCGAATAGCCTTATCCTTTGCAGTATGGCTGCACGAAAATTGGTTTTACAATTTTATCCCTGAACTAAAATCCACCATCAACAGTGTGAAACAAGCCTTTAAAATGGCCCTAGTGACCGAGTTGTAGTCTCGGGAGGGTTTACTAGAGATATACCCACAAAACATTTACTCTAAACCCTAGATATCTTTGCCGAACCTTGAAAGGCACTAAAGAATCTCATTTGTTGGCATACTCTCATTGACTACAAGAGGAATTAACCTGATGCGAAATTCCAATTACTGTACACGAGTTTGCACTCAAGCATACTAAAATTCATATATAAGTGACAGAGCTCTACTCAGATAGTCTCACTATGAACATCAATAATTGGAGTCAACAAATCACATGGATAGATTAAGAAGATGGATATAGAGAAAAACATAGATAGTTTTGATGGTACTAAAGTCTGAAGGCCACTGCCAAGATGAGCCTATCCTAATGGACTGAGATACTGGTATGACTAATATCAACACAACTGGCATATACAAGGGAACCAATGACCGATAATCCTAATTCTATATCAACTCAGCTGGCATATACAAGGGAACCATTGGTCGATTTTATTGAACATTTTTTTCCGGTTGGTCTGATGGTCTATCTATTTTTTATTTATTTATTTATTTTATAAAAACGATAATTTATTAATCATTATCAACAGAAAGGAGTTTACAAGCATTGGATGGAAGCATGGAAACAAGCTGGGCTCCAATCACTTTTTGGATAACAACACATATCCGATGAAAAAGGAAATCTCCAACAGTAACATTCTCATCATGACTGGACATATAATTTCTCATCCTTTTAAGGAACTCTACAATATCATTCCCTAACCCGCCCAAGGTAGTAAAGGCAAGAACACCAAACCCCAGCCTAGGACTTGTACATTTCTCAAGGTACTTGGCCCTTTTTTTTATTAAAACCGCGTTATCAATTGTCCGACCAAGAACAAAATTACGCTCCCAGTCACCCGTGAAGGGGAAGACACTCGTAACATCCAACCACATATCGTGGCCGCTATCCCAACCATACACAAAGATATCCACATGTCGTAAGCCTACTCCATTATCTGCGAGGAGCCCCAAATCCACTTCCTTTCTGGCTGAAACACCCGCTCGGCAACAAATGTCCGCAAAGGTATCACGTACTTTGGTTCAAGGATTTTGGACTTACACACGTATGAGTTCACATACAATCTTTATATCTATTCAAGGTTATATATTCTAATATCTTATTTCAATCATTGAAACATTCTTAGAGGATGTTAAATAGGGGTTATTCACATACAATTCTTCATCAAAGCAATTTTCAAGATATTAAAATAACCAACATGACTTTCGTCACTTGTAAAGATGAACTTGGCCAAAGTGAAAGCTTACCAATACATATTTTGAGAAATAAATAAGCGAGATAAACTCGGCTCAAAATAGCAAATGTGTATAATCGAAGTCTATATAGCAATACGACTTTTGTCTCAAGATACGAGATAAAGTAGATAGACTTTTAAGTGATAGATAAGTTCAAGTCGATGAAGATCCACCAGTTCCTTGAGTAGTTCTTTGTCTTTGCATGATGAACGTCGTGGAGTCTAGAGCTCAACTACACTTTTTATCCTAGTCCGAGACTTAGCTATAAGTAGACTAGAAATCAAGACTTATAGTTTTGGCAACTAAACTTGACAAACAATCTTGAGATAGCAACGCTTGCGAGTTCGACCGAGCAGTGCTCTAACAATCTCCCCCTTTGTCAATTTTAGTGACAAAACTATTAATACATATGGAATACAAAATAAATAAACTTTGCAGCTTCTCTTCCACATGCATGATCTCTTCAACATTACTCGAAATCTTCGTCACTTCCAAGTACTCCAATGATTCCAAAGATATTCAATGCAGCATCATCGTTGTTGAAGATCCGTAACCATAACAATGAGAAAACAAAAGCTCTCAATCATTGTTACACATTGTCATAATATTATTACACAACATCAAAGTTCAATTGTATCACAACTTTGACAATAATACTATGGTGATATGTATCACTGCCCCTTAGTCAATACTCCATCTCACATGAAAACCACTCCTCCTTACATAATGATACGAAAACCACATGTATTTGTAGTGTGAACTACACATGAATTCTCCCCCTTTTTGTCAATAAAATTGGCAAAGGTACGAAAACTAGTGGGATCCTAATGAAATTTCCATAGAGACACTTCATGACTAAAAGAAAGCACATATCAACTTTTTAGATGCAATCATATAGCCGAAGTTAAATGCATTCATCAAGGAGTTTATAATGTTACAAGATAACCCCTGTAATATTCCACAGCCGCACTCCCCACAAAGATTTGGCAATTAAGCACAAGTTAAATTAAGAACTCTCCCCCATAAAATGTCATTCTCGAAAAAACAACAAGAGCGACCTTACTTTCACAAGAAAATAAAGATTTCTTTGGACATTACAAATCACATGAAACATGAATTTGTATCAAAAAAACTCTACTAAATTAACCACAAGAGAACCCATGATTAATTCAATCGGAAATGCTCAACATAAGAAAACTTACGGAGCCACGCAATATAAAAATATGGATCAGGGAAGATCAATACTGCGAAAAATACAAAGATTTATTCTATCTTTCATCACTATTTTCACAATGACATATAATAGATTTAATCTTTGTAAACAAAAGCTCATCCTTTCTTCCATCAATATTTGCATAATAACACAAAAGGCTTAACTTTTATTTTTGTCAAAACTTCATTCGTTCTTTTATCAATACTTTCATATCGACGTACGAAAGACTTAACTTTTGACAACGTATGGGACAATCATAGTTCACGGACGCAAACACCCATATCCCATAAAAATTTGCAATATATAAAACCATAAAGATTAATACTGCAAAACTCATCTTCCAAATAAAGAACGCGCAATTGGGGATATGGAAACTAATTGGGGGATATAGCTACATGACAAAAACAGGGTCCGAATAGCAATTCAGGGTCACCCCTTATCCAAATATTTTTTTAAATCCTAATCTGCCCCTCTCTAATCCTTA
Source organism: Papaver bracteatum (assembly GCA_023529315.1). Taxonomy (NCBI): domain Eukaryota; kingdom Viridiplantae; phylum Streptophyta; class Magnoliopsida; order Ranunculales; family Papaveraceae; genus Papaver; species Papaver bracteatum. The sequence goes on from JAJJWX010003512.1 coordinate 587,453, forward strand.
TTAGTGTTTAATTATAATTAGTAAAAATGTTAAGTATTTGGGGGATAAATTAGTGTGTATTTTTATTAGAATTTGTGTGAGTGAGGTGAGAGTAGGAGGGGAAAAAAATTTGAGAGGGAATTTTTTTTTATGAAAATGAAGGATGATTGTGAAGAGAGAATTGCTGCTAAGAGGTTGAAACTTTGATTTTTTTTTCCTTTGAATCCACCATTGTTGCAGCTGAAAAAGCTCGGTGCCGGCATGGTATTCAACCAAAAAACCATGCCGGCATTTGCTGGAAATCTTCAAAACCTATTTATTTTGTTCTGATCATTCCACTTCCGGCACAGTTATCTAATTTTCGAGCATGCCGGTACTATTTCCGGCATAGTATGTTGCTTAAATTTCTATGCCGGCACATGATAAAAAGTATCCAGAAAATTAATTTTTTTTACTTGACTACCGGCATGGATAGATTTATATCGAGCATGCCGTAACTAAGTACCTGCGTGGTCTTCATCCTAAATAACCATGCCGGTACTGAGGAAATAATCAGTCCTGCATAACAAAAAAAAATCTCCCTATATGATGCAATTTGACAATGCAGCACGACTGTACCCACAAATATGCTATTTGATGATGCGATTCCCAATTAAATTTAGGCCAGTATACTTTGTTTACTTAGTTGTCATGACTATGGTTTCTCAAGGATAAAAGTCTACAACAGAAATTGAAAGTTCTTCAGTTGGTTTTTGGTGCAACGCTTGTTTACACAACAAAGATGGATGGGGTTCATTATCACACTAATTTCTGGTGAACCGTTTTTTTTTTGCTTGATTTACAGAAACTAACTAAAGTGTGTACAACAAAGATCATTTTACTTTTCCAGAGATTGAAGGACTTCTGATTGATAGGAGAACCAGTTACAGTTTGAATCACTTCAAATAACAAGTTCTGAGGAGTGCTCCTTAGCCCTTGCACTACTGCATAAATAGACTTTCCGTTCTCAAAGAATATATGATTATTAGGGTGCTTAGTCTTGCAATTGGCGTGGCGCTCAAACTCAAAAGCATTGAGTACTTGCATATGCCAATTTATTCAGTAGGAGGCAACTCAAATAGAAAAGAGTACCATGTAGAAGAAAAAGAAAGATCTAATGTTCATTGTATTATGTACCTTAGAAAGACCACATGATTGACAGCTGCATAGATATCCTGAACCTTTTACAATCCCGCGTAGCTCCTTTTGACGTTGCAAAATTGGATATTAATGAAAATTGGTAAAGAATATCTTTGAAATTAGATTAGATGGACTGAAATAAATTTACCTGCTGTGACCAGGCTATATACTTCACTGGTACTCCATCAAGCATCCCAGTGGATAGCAAGCTTCTGACATTTGAATGAAAATTGTTGTTATTAAGAGATACCTTTTTTGACGTTTTAGGCTTAGTATCATTTCCAGACTTTTTGGTTCCGCTTTGGGTGGTATTGTTTAGAAGTGTCTCGGCTTGATTTTTTTTTAACTTGACTACCGGCATGGATAGATTTATATCGAGCATGCCGGAACTTAATACTAGCGTGGTCTTCATCCTAAATAACCATGTCGGAACTCAGTACCGGCGTGGTCTTCATCCTAAATAACCATGCCGGTACTGAGGAACCCAGTATCGGCATGGTCTTCATCATAAATAACTATGCCATCACTCAGTACCGGCATGGTCTTCATCACTACCAGCGTGGTCTTCATCCCTACCGAATGTAAAAAAAAAAAAATCAAAGTGAGGAGCCAGCAGAGAAGGAGAATGGAATTCGAAAGGAAGTGAGAAATGTTTCGAATTTAAAGGGAGTAGGGTATTTTTATGTTTGATTTAGCTTTTATTGTTTTAAAGGGTAGTTTCATATTTTTTCCCCCAAAGACACCCCTTAGCAGAAACTATTGGTTGGGGGAAGTAATTCATATCCCCCAATTGTGGGACCTCAAATGAACTTTAGAATTTAAAATAAATAAACCTAAAAAATATTAAAGATGAAAATCATTGGACATAGCTATGTGTAATCACAATAATGGCTATTCCAAACTCTAGTTATTCTTCTTAAAAACACAAGAATAAAATTCTCATAAGAGCAAGGGCTATGGGATAGAGTGTTTTAGCACTCTGTCCCTTTCAAAACGAATAAGAGTCTATGAGATAGAGTGTTATTTCTACCATGGGATAGAGAGTATTAAGCACTATGCGGCCAATTAAGTGCCGTCAAGCTTTTCTTTTGAATTCTTAAAATACAAAAAAACTGAAGTTTGAAATGGGCGGGAACTTATTTTCAAATTTTAAGGGACAGAATCTTTTTAAACGGCTGATCATTAGCCGTATATACTTTGTTTTCCCTGAAACACCATTTGGTCAGCCGTATATACTCCAAATTCTTTTCAAACGGCATTTGCTCAGCCGTATATGCTTCATTTTGTTTTAAAACGGCATACCAACAGACGTATATATTACTTTGTATCAAACGGAAAATAATGAGCCGTATAGGGAAGACTTTCAGGGACTCCTTCGATTGAACGAGAGTGTGATAGAGTATTGGGTGAAAGAGTGTTTCACTATATCCATAGGATGACCTAATTTGATCAAATTAGATCAATTCTTTCATTTTGAAAGAGAGTCTCAACCCCCATAGCCCTTGCTCTAAGAAGCTTTCCTTGACATTAAGACCTCTGAAAATTTCGTTATCGTCCCGAACTCCTTGTCGTCAACATCCATGGGAACATATGGTTCGTGAAGAAAGAAGTCAATTCCAACAAACCTCCTAGGCTGAAGATGTCGAACCAGGGCCTTCTGAATTTCAAGAGTTCTCAAAACAAAAGCCTTTATTTGTTGAATCTCTTTTCTTGTCTCCTTCAACTCTTCAAGAACATCAGAAAACTTCTGAGAATTCGAAGGAACAACTTTTGGCTTCCTCAAGTTCCTTCTTTTTCTTTTCAAAGTTGGAGGTAACGGATATCTTTCTTTTTCCTTCGTGGTTGATGGCTTAAGAATCATATTAACATATTTCCACCAGAAGACATAATGCTTGGAGTATCCATATGCGTATGGGTTTGTAAGAGGGAGTCACAAAATAAGCTCAACAAGCAGTCTTTGGTTAAAAAGAGTTCCAGGGAAGGAAAAATATATGTAGGGTTACGAAACCTTTAAACATACAAGTTCGTGTACATATAACTCCCAACCTTATAAAAGGAAAAATTATATATTTTAACCCTCTTTTAATGATTAACCAGGGAAGTCCTTTCCAATATCAATTAGATATGAAAAGCGACATGAATTCCATACTTTATAATGTTCTTAGAGAAAAAACATGAGGTGTGCAAAATCCTATCTCTTTTAATCGGGCAGATGAGACAAGATGCACTAACCAACATAATTTAAGTTGTGCTGGGATGAACAATAATTTGTCCACTATATCCCTTTTGATTGGAATTCATAGAACCCTATTTCTCATAGTTTTTAGACCACAATTTTCTTTCTAATTTTCTTGTATTATCCTTGGAAACTAACTTCTTTGATGAAGATAAAATCTTACATACCTTTGCGGTATTTTGAACAAGTTTGAGCTTGTTTGATAATCGATTTGCTCTTCGTTGAAGTTTGTTGACATGTCTTAATTTGTGTTTGTACTGGTAATACTTTGATAGCTCATGACCCTTGAGCGAACAATATGAGCATGTCAACCTGGAATATGATTCAGGTATTCGAGATGTGCAAGCTGCTAGACACAAGGTAGAACCTGAAAAATTAGACAAAGAGTTTCCAACAGAAAGGTCAATTTTTTCTTCTAGATTGGTTGAGTTTTCTTCTGAAAGAATATCAAGATTGATGTATGTATTGATACAATTATCAAAATCAATATTTTCACAAAGAAGTGAAACACTTTATTTTTCATCTTCATTAGAATCATAGTTGTCAGACATTTCATCAAGAGTTGCAGCAAGACCTTTGTTCCCATTGTATTTCTTTAGATTTGGACACTCATTTGCAAAATGACCAAAATATTTACACTTAAAGCACTGAGGCATATCCTCATCATCATTCTCATCATTATCCTTATTTTTAGGAGGAACACGATTATGAAGTTTATCTGATGACCTAGATTTATCTCTGGAGAACCGTTTACTTTTCTTCAAAAGAAGGTTCTTAAACTGTCTTGTGATCAACGAGACTGACTTGTCAAGATCTGCATCTGATGAATCATTCTCAGAAAGATCATCTTCAGATATGCAAACACTTTTACTTTTATCAAGTTGTTTGTAGGTGAAAATGGTTTCTGCTGATTTCGGTAATTTCGGGTGTGAAGGTGAGAAACAATTTAAACCCTAAACAATATACTGCAAGGGAGTACTTTATATTCGAGAGATCAATCTGTACAAGTCTGGACTAAACCAAGAAATGGCCGTTCCAGACTTGCTTCGGTCACAAAGCGGAGGAGAATGGGTTGGTTTTGGGGAGGGAAGCAAGGAAGGTGATGAGACCGGAATAGTTGATTCTGGAAGAGTAGTTGTGTTACTACGACTTGTATCATAAAAGTGGGAAGGCTAACAAGGTAAGCTAGCAAGCAAGTATTTTCTGAGTGTTGTATATTCCCGAATGAACTTGTTGTTCTGTGGAAATTGGTAAGACCTATTTATACAAGTCGAAGTGAAACGTACTCTGGTCTCATTAAGGGATGGATAAATGGGTAAGTAAATAGGAGGAGGTGATAACCGCATGCATGGAATTGATGTTCCATAAAACCGTTAACGTATGGAATTAATGTTCCATAAAGTGGTTAACGCATGGAATTGATTGTCGGGTGTTTCACCTTTAACTCCCTATATTTACTAACCGCCTCACCCTTATGACACCTCCTTATGACGGGCATAGTGTGCGCCGCACGCTATAAACCTCCAAACCAATACCCAAAGAGGATCCCCCAGTTTGTGATATGTGTTTTATGTCTCGAATGTTTTTATGGAAAACATGTGGCACGTCATTGTTGCCTGGCAAGTCGAGCTTAGGAGACTTGGTATCTTGGTGACCTCCGATGGTCGATATGTTGCATATTAAGAGGAATGTAGCCGTTTATAATCGTACGCTTTCGTTCGTTGGTGGCCGCAAAGGGAAGGCCAGCATGTTGGCGCGGCTAAGCTGGCATGCCGTTGGCATGGCATGGTTTTACATGGCCAAACTTAGGTTTTCGGGCCATAGGTTACCACACGTTGTCTGGTAACCTTGGATGGATAGGATTTGCTCCTGAGGTTAAAGGGCAATCGTTGATTGTGACACGCCTTCGTTTTGGTATCCACGTAGGGAAGGCCAGCATGGTGGCGCAGCTAGTTTGGCATGCCGTTGGCATGGCATGGTTTGGCGTGGCCAAACTTAGGTTTTTGGGCCATAGGTTACCATGCGTTGTCTGGTAACCTTGGATGGCTAGGATTTGATCCTGGGGTTGAAGGGAAACCGTTGATTGTTGCACGCCTTCGTTTTGGTAGGCGTGTAGGGAAGGATAGCATGGTGGCGCGACTAGGAAAGACTTGGCGTGGTTTGGCTTAGCATGTGGGGACAAGGGTTTTCCATGGGTGCATGGCGTGGCTAGCTTTGGCTAGGTGCGGTTTTGGCTTGGCATGTGGGGCCAAGGGTTTTCCATGGGCGCATGGCGTGGCTAGCTTTGGCTAGGTGCGGTTTTGGCTTGGCATGTGGGGCCAAGGGTTTCCATGGGCGCATGGCATGGCTAGCTTTGGCTAGGTGCGGTTTTATCATGGCATGTGGGGCCAAGGGTTTTATATGGGCGCATGGCATGGCTAGCTTTGGCTAGGTGCGTGACCAAGCTAGGGTTTTGGGCCAAAGGTCGTTTGGTAACCTTAGACGGCCAGGATTTGCTCCTGAGATTAAAGGGAAACCGTTGATTGTTGCATGCCTTCGTTTTGGTAGTCGCGTAGGGAAGGCCATCATGGTGGCGCAGCTAAGTTGGTATGGTGCCATGGCGAGGTGCATTTTGCATGGCGCGGTTAGTATGGATAGCATGGTTTTCCATTGGCACAGAGGCACGGCTAGCATGGTAGGCATGCTTTGGCGTGGTTGGTGTGGCTGGAATGATTTTCTATTGGCACATAGGTGCGTCTAGCATGGTTGGCATGCTTTGGCGCGGTTGGTGTGGCTGGCATGATTTTCCATTGGCACAGAGGTGCGGCTAGCATGGTTGGCATGCTTTGACGTGGTTGGTGTGGCTGGCATGATTTTACATTGGCACAGAGGTGCGGCTAGCATGGTTGGCATGCTTTGGCGAGGTTGGTGTGGCTGGCATGATTTTTCATTGGCGCAGAGGGAATTAGGGTTTGGATTGTCGCAACCCTAATTGAAAAAGATACCTCGGTAATTATTTACAGACACATTAAATATTTCAATAAATGCGCCTAGTAAATGCTTATTACTTAAATGTTGTGACGTCACTGTCTACTAGTTTTTAGGGTTTTACAATTTTAACCCTAGGCTAAAAACCACCATCAACACAAGTAATTTAGTGTTTTTCTGTGCTTTAAAAGCAACATCTTTTCTGATTTCGGATGTATTCTCATGATCAAAGATCTTAAGCTTTCCGACCAACGTATTTCTTGGAAGAGCATCAAGGTTATTTCCCTCAATGATGGCATGCTTCTTAGAATTGTATCTAGATGGCAGTGATCTTAGCTTCATTTTCACTGGCATTCCCTTCGAATATAGTTTCTAAGATATCCTAAGCATCTTTAGACCGAGTGCATGTAGTCACATGGTGCTGAAGACCGAGTGCACGTAATCAGAATTTAGGTTTTGTTAGAGCATTGCTCGGTCGAACTCGCATGCGTTTCTATCTCAAGCATGTTTGTCAATGTTAGTGATCAAAACTATACAGTCTTGATTTCTAATCTACTATAGCTAAAGTATCGGAGTAGGATAGAAAGTGTAGTTGAGCTCAAGAACTCCATGGAAATCATCATACAAGACGAAGGACTACTCAAGGAACTAGTGGATCTTCATCGACTAAAAGGTATGTGGAGACTTGAACTTATCTATCACTCAAAAGTCTATCTACACTATCTCCTATCTTGAGACAAAAGTCGTTTTACTATATAGACTAAAGCTATGCACATGTGACATTTCGAGCTGAGCATATCTCGCTTATATATTTCTCGAAATGTGTGTTGGTAAAACTTTTGCTTTAGCCAAGTTCATCTTTTCCTAGTGACGAAAGTCATGTTATGTTTCAATCACTTTGGAAATTTCTCTGACGAAAACTAGTTTGCGAATAACAACTATATGACGTCCTCTGAGAATGTTTCAATGATTGAAATGAGATTTTAGACAATATAACCATTGGGGGATATAAACATTGTTGTGGTAACACATATATGTATAAGTCCTTAGCACTTGAACCGAAGTTTGCGAACTTTTTTGATCAAATGAAAACCGAAAATTGAGCAGTAAACCCAGTCCGCGAAGGTAGTCTGCGAACGTGTATAGTTCTCGAGCCCGAGAATTTCTGCTGGAGTTTGTGAACTCCAACTGATTATGTGAGTCCACGAACCCAGTCCGCGAACTTGAGTGGTTATGTCTAAAAACGATGTTCATGAACTTATTTAAATTATCTAAGGAATGTTATTGCAAACCGTGGCTTTATAGTTCATGAATCGATTCGAGTGAATCACATCGTTTTTGCTTCAATTATTTCTTGTGTAGTACATAAGATCTCATAACAATTGAACAACTCTCTAACTATTTCATTTGAGTCATTTGGACTAGTTATGGTGAAGAAGAATATGGTTGATATGAAAGTTATCATTTGGCTAACCATTTGGTTGACTAATATTGAACCAACTATTGTAAACGTTTGGGTACAGTTACACAAACCCAAAATCGTCAAGTACATGTGTGTATGGAAAGCTAAGTTTTCAATCTAACGGTTGAGAGATATTAGCTTGTATCTAATCAGGTTTTCATCTAACGGTGAATATTGAATGCTTTGTTACTAAGCTAACATTGATTGTAAACCATGATTTGAAAGACTATATAAGGGGGAACTCTAGCAACTGGGAAACCTAATCCCCACACATTCTGTGTGATACTAGTTTGCTAAGCTAGAGTCAATTCTCCTTTAACCTTTGGTTTTCTTCTTCTAAAACCAGGTTAACGACTTAAAGACTTCATTGGGATTGTGAAGCCAGACCGATACTACTTTTCTTGTAGTTGTGTGATCTGAACTTTTTGTTTCTATCGTACGAGTATAATTGTAATAATTGGCTTGAGATTTCTATCTCCGATAGGCAAGATATAAAAGTAATCACAAATATATTCGTCTCATCGTTTGTGATTCCATAATATCTTTTTACGCTGCGTCGATTAAGACTATTGTGAGGTGATTGATAAAACTGAGCTGTTCTTCGGGAATATAAGTCTGGTTTTATTGATTGGTTCCTGTTCACCTTGATTTATCAAAAGACGGAACAAAACTCATAGGTTTATTCGTGGGAGACGAATTTATCTATCTTGTAGACTTTTATGTATGAGACAGATTTGTTTGCTAAAGTCTTCAACTTTGGGTCATAACAACTCTTGGTTGTAGGTGAGATTAGCTAAGGGAATCAAGTGCACAGTATCCTACTGGGATCAGAGGCTTTTGAGCATAATTGTACCTTGGATCAGTGTGAGATTGATTGGGGTTCGACTACAGTCCAAACCGAAGTTAATTTGGAGTAGGCTAGTGTGTGTAGCGGCTTAATACAATGTATGTTTAATCTGGACTAGGTCCCGGGGTTTTTCTGTATTTGCGATTTCCTCGTTAACAAAATTCTAGTGTCTGTGTTATTTCTTTTCCGCATTATATTTTGTTATATAATTGAAATAATACAGGTTGTGCGTTATTCAATTAATTAGAATATCCGACCTTATTGGTTGTTGATTTAAATTGATTGACACTTGGATATTGGTCTTTGGTACCATCCAAGTTATCTCTCTTTGATTAGACTCGCGAATCACATTTTCTTGAGTAAATCAAATTGAGAGATTGAGATAATAACTCTTTGAGTATTTTCTATTGATTGAGTCTAGTTGATTCTCTAAAAAAAACTCGGAGTTGTCCATACAGATTGCTAATCGAAATATTGGGTGAGGTTGTTAGACCCCCTCTTTTTCAATTGGTATCAGAGCAGGCAAACACGTTAAAGACCTTACAAGTCCGTGTTTGTAGCGATCTGACTTTATGGATGAGTCTATCTCTAATAACGTACCATTTCATAAATCACCAGATGATTTTCAAAGATTGGATTCACCTGAGAGAACTGTCACATCTGGATCAGTATATAAACATTCTCTTAATGTAGAACCAGTTAAAGTCTGGAAAATACGCCTAGAAGAACAGTTGGATGAACTTTCTGATGAAGGTGATTCAGATATTGATAGAGATGTTGATGAGGAAGTCTCGGAGTATATTAAGGTTTGAATTCATTGGAAAAGAAAAATATGACAACTTCTCATGTTACACCTCTTCTGACTCAGAGTATGTTAGCTTTGGCTAGGTGTGTGACCAAGCTAGGGTTTTGGGCCAAAGGTCATTTGGTAACCTTAGACGGCCAGGATTTTCTCCTGGGATTAAAGGGCAACCATTGATTATTGCACGCCTTCGTTTTGGTAGCCGCGTAGGGAAGGCCAGCATGGTGGCGCGACTAAGCTGGTATGGGGCCATGGCGAGGTGCATTTGGCATGGCGCGGTTAGTGTGGATGGCATGGTTTTCCATTGGCACAGAGGTGCGGCTAGCATGGTTAGCATGCTTTGGCGTGGTTGGTGTGTCTGGCATGATTTTCCATTGGTACAGAGGTGCGGATAGCATGGTTGGAATGCTTTGGCGTTGTTGGTGTGGCTGGCATGATTTGTCATTGGCACAGAGGTGCGGCTAGCATGGTTGGCATGCTTTGGTGTGGTCGGTGTGGCTGGCATGATTTTCCATTGGCACAGAGGTGCGGCTAGTATGGTTGGCACGCTTTGGCGCGGTTGGTGTGTCTGGCATGATTTTCCATTGGCACAGAGGGAATTAGGATTTGGCTTGTCGCAACCCTAAATAAAAAAATACCCCGGTAATTATTTACAGACACGTTAAATATTTCAATAAATGCGCCTAGTAAATGCTTATTACTTAAATGTTGTGACATCACTGTCTACTAGGGTTTAGGATTTTATGATTTTAACCCTAGGCTAAAAACCACCATCAACATTAAGTCCCTGCTTAGCTCAGAACAGGTGCCTTGTTGCGAGGTAAGCATATGATGGTGACAAATAAGGACGGAATCGAGACGTAAGTCATTGCAAAGATGGTCAGGAAAATTCGATTAACCTTTTTGAGGGTGAAGAGAATTTTGGATTCCAGTGTGGGCGGCCCTGCGTAAGTTATAATGGGGATGCAGACCGTGGAGTAGTGGGACGAAATTTACCGTCTTGGTCTGGTCGTACATATCCGAGGCAAAGGGGGCGTGGTCTTGGAAGGCAAATCATAGCGGACGGCTTAGCACGTGGGGCCAATAGGTGGCATGCATGGTGGATGTCTTGACACTGTTTCTATTTGTGGTAAGAAGAGTTCATGATACTGCGTTTGGCAGCCTTGCTTATCTCTTATTTGTGTAGGCCGTGAAGCGGTGAGGTGAGAGGCATCGACTTAATCTGGATTCTCATCATCTTAGCTGGGTTAGGGAACATCATAATGCTGGCTCAATGAGTTGTTGATGTCGGCGTGGCAATCCATGGCATGGACAGCCTGGCGTGATAGGGCCTGCGAAAATGGAGTGGATGGCTCTGCCTGGTACGACCATGCCAAGGCGCGGTTTGCTTGGTGATTTGTCTTCAAGGCGTGTACGGATGGTTCAGCGTGGTGGGACCAATACGTGGCCCGATTAGCTTAGTGATTTTCCTTCAAGGGCCATGCTGCCTCTTTTCCTTACCCTCAAACAGGAAGTTATTTTTTCTTCAAAAACCCGAGAGTGTTATGCCCACAAAAGAGGCGTTACTTCTTCTTCTTAGGTTACGTTACCGATTTTACTTCCGGATCTCAGTGCTGGCGGCGGGAAAGAAAAACACGAGCTAGTGTGTCTCAACCACGTTCTTCCACGTTTTCTAACCAAACCCTAATTATTTTACACAACCAGGCATGAGGCTTTCCCTTATATTGACTGGTGGGATGAGGCTTAATTAGGATCGTATATCATGCCTTAACTCACGGCTAGTGTAAAAACTTTCCTTTTCGGGACTGCGTCATTCTGTTGAACATAAGAGATGATCTTGAACCCTCCATTCGCATAGTTCGTCCGCACCCATCCTCTTTACATGTATCGTCTCGTGTTTTCTACTGGTTTCCCATTTTGTCTTCTTTCTTATGTAGGTTGCTGGTGCAGACAGGGTGAAAACTTATCCTTTTATTTGGTTTTGTAGCGTGTAATGGGATCTTCCAGCGATGATCAGACCCCTAACTCTTTGGAGAGAAATTTAGGGATCGGCGAAAACCAGTTTTCTTCTCATGAGGAGGCATTAGATATAATTGAATCTCTGTTCCATGAAGCGGCCGAAATTACTTGGGGCATACCTTCTTCCTATCTAGGGGAGGTGCGGGTATGTGTCTGTACCCTCTTGGCTTCGGTGAACATGGAGGAATAGTGGGAAGATGACGAAGTATCCTAGTGCATTGAGAGGCTTCAGTGTAAAACTTCTTCACGTCCAGGTGCTAAAGCGGAACGGTACGCCTCTCGGTTGAAACGACCAAAAACTGAGTTTATAAAACTTGTAAGAGAAGGTCGTCATAACTTCCCTATCCAAGATGGTACCATAGTCCTTGATTCTGATGCGGATGGATCATAGAACCCTCTTCTTGAGGTTGCTGAGAAGATTTTCGAGTAAGATGACGCTGCGGTTGACGATAAAACTGAAGCAGCTTACGGAGCGGACAACGAAACTGTTATTGGTGATGACGGGGGAGTCATAGTGGCATATGTTGTGTCATCTGTTGAAGCGGATGTTGGGAAGAAGACGGATGTTATTGTCGATGAGACGGTTTTCAGATGGGATGTTGAGGTGTCGGCTACTGTCGATGCTGCTTTTGGATGGAACCTTTACTGCCCGAGAGATTGTTGGGGAAAGTTCTTGGAGAATCTCTGACAGAGGAGTTGGAAACTCGTGTGTCTGCTTTCGATGATCAGTTTCCTTTTTTTTTTTTTTTTTTTATTTCTCTTTGATGCATAGACATCTTGATGCTTTTGCAGACTTATTGTTATCTTCTTTGTATTCATGGCGAAGTTAGGGCTTCGCCAATTAGCATCCCGCTTGCGGTTTCACATCTTTGAATAAAACTTCTTGTTTGAAAGACCTCAATCTTCCATTAGAATAGGTTGTTCGACCTTCCGTTCCCTTCAGAACTCTTGAGTAATTGAATAAGATATTTCTTGTATGTTTTCGGCTTTCTGGTCGTGATTTGATGGCTAATCGTGTCTTCTGAGCTTCGATAGTGAAAGGATCATGTGTATATTCCCAGTCCCCAAGTGTATTTTGCATGTTTCCATCTTGGGTGTCGGTGGGTTGACCATGATACGGATATCACCATCGTGTGTTCATACTTGTGATTTTGCTACTTCTTCCACGTGCAATTAAAATATGGAGGAGTACGGGTTACCTTTATAGTGATTTTTCCATGGTGAAACTCTGGATGGTATCAACAAGATGGTGGCAACAGTTCTTGGAAGCATATGTGATTAGAAGATATTGTCCATGGAAGTAAAGGGATTGGCTGGATGCGTAAGCGATAAAAATGTCTATGACCACAAGCTTTGGTGGGATGGAATAGAAGTAGGCCATGACTACAAAGATTGGTTGGCTGCGATCATGATCCTTGACATGGGGAGCATGGTGGCACGACCCTTTGCAGAAAGGAGTGGGGTTAAAGCGATCGTTGAAGCGGAACCGCTGATGGAGAACGTTGAAGTGGATCTAGTTTTGGAGAGAACATTGAAACAACGCGTTGCAACTCTCAGAGCCTTGACGTATACCATGTTGAAGTCGGAGGCTGCATCACATTCTGCCAAACTAGACATCCCTCAAGTGAACAGAGGTTAGGAGTCCCTGTTTCATCTATCGATCGTACTTTCCATGAGAGGTTGGGGTTTGGGAATGACTTCTCTAGATGGAAATGCCTGCTTTCATAATTGTTTCACCATAGACTATACGACTTTGTGGGCCAAGTTCCCATCGTGCTGAGCCTAACTGGAAGAGGGTCTTTGTGAACTCGGGAGGGTTGCTGATTTCCTTTGCTTTCGATTTTGGAGAAGTCATTTCTGATCTTTACGTGTGATAAAATTGGATTTCTTATACCCTTTACTGGGCATTCAAGAGCAATGCGAGCCTCTTTATTTATAAATACACGTCCCGCCGAAGTGTCTTTTGTTTTTTCATCAAATCAACAGTGGTAAAAGGAGGTCATCTCCTTCCGTCTCTTCCAGTATCTTTCCTTGATGGTGGAGTAGCATCTCTAGTGACGGTTGGATTCGTCATGCTTGAAGAACCATAGGGGTGGTGGAAGCAGCTCTGGTTCTGGTGATCGTAAGTATATCGTGCTGAGATGGCACAGTTTTGATCGCGAAGTGCTCGAGCCATGGCGCTGTTTCGAAGGGGTGAGGATGGCGCTGCTTTGGATGGTTGTGGAGCGGAGAAGTTGGAGCTGGAAGGGGTGTAAGATGTTAGTGCTGGAAGGATGCAAGATGTTAGCATAGGGTGTGGTATGGTGGATGGCATGCGCGTGCGGCATGTGTTCCTGGAATGTGCGTCCAGTAAGCGCGTCTGGGAAGCCCGTCTCGTAAGCGCATCTGGAAATCGCGCCTGGTAAGCGCGTCTGGGAAGCCCGTCTGGTTAGCGTCGGATAGGATTGGAATGGGCGTTGTCTAGGCATGGACGTTGGCTAGGCATGGCGCGGACCGTTGGATTGGCACGGCGCTGTCTTGGATTTTGGTATGGCTTGGAATGTTGTATGGGCATGGCGCAAACCATTGGCTTGGCACAACACTAGCTTAGCATGATGCTGGCTTGGCGTGGCGCGAACTTGTTCTTGCGGGCCCAGTTGCCTCTTCCCATACGTAACTCAAACAGGAAATCCTTTCCTTATTCAAATTCCAAAAAGCGTTATGCTTATGAAATGGGTTGTCTCCCCTTTTTATCTCGTATCTTTGTTATCACGGACTAGTTTTAGCGGTAGCGTTTTAGCAATAAAGTGGGCAAGTATATTCCATCTATGTACTCCAGCGTTTCACTTTTAATTCGTTCTCTTTCTTTCTTGTGTTGGTGCAAACCCAAGCCATAGGTATGCCTTCTATAAATCTATAAAAATGTTTTCTTGTGAACTGGTGTAAACCCTAGCCATGGGTATGCCTTTCATAAACTTGTAGAAATACTTCATCATAAACAATTCCTCTTCAATATCACCGTAGTAACGTCGGCTACCTCATGAATAGTGACGGGTAATTATTATGCAAAGTCGGCACGTACGGGTAGGTGACTATATTTATTTATTTTGAAAGGCAAACAAATCGTCTGGTTTATGGTTTTGATTTTCTGGATTTCTTGGGTTGATAGATAAATGTTACCTTGACGGTTTTGGATTATTCTTTTGAAATGAACTGTTTAGGATTGTCTCTGGTTGTGATTGAAAGTGTTAGAGCACTGCTCGGTCAAACTCGCATGCGTTGTTATCCCAAGCATGTTTGTTAATCTTTGTGATCAAAACTATATAGTCTTGATTTCTAGTCTACTATAGCTAAGGTCTCGGACTAGGATAGAAAGTGTAGTTGAGATCAAGAACTCCATGGCGATCATCATACAAGACGAAGGACTACTCAAGGAACCAGTGGATCTTCATCGACTAAAAGGTATGTGGAGACTTGAACTTATCTATCAATCAAAAGTCTATATACTATATCTCCTATCTTGAGACAAAAGTCGTTTTACCATATAGACTAAAGATATGCACATTTGATATTTCGAGCTGAGTATATCTCGCTTATATATTTCTCAAAATGTGTGTTGGTAAAGCTTCTGTTTAGCCAAGTTCATCTTTGCCTAGTGACGAAAGTCATGTTATGTTTTAATCACTTTGGAAATCGCTCTGACGAAAACTAGTTCGTGAAAACAGCTATATGACGTCCTCTGAGAATGTTTCAATAATTAAAATCAGAGTTTAGACTATATAACCATTGGGGGATATAAACATTATTGTGGCAACACATATATGTATAAGTCCTTAACACTTGAACCGAAGTTTGTGAACTTTGTTGATCAAGTGGAACCGGAACGTGAGCAGCAACTCAGTCCGCGAACCCAGTCCGCGAACTGGCGTAAGTTCTCGAACCCGAGAATATCTGCTGAAGTTGAAGCTCAGGTACAGTCTGCGAACCCAGTCCACGAACTGACGGAAGTTCTCATCCCGAGAAATTCTGGTGGAGTTTATTAACTTCAACCGGTTAGCTTGAGTCCGCGAACTTATTCTTAAATTACTAAGGGATGCTCTTGCAAACCTTGGCATTATAGTTCATGATTAATGATTCGAGTGAATCACATCATTTTTGATTCAATTGTGTCTCTTCTAGTACTTGAGATCTCATAGAAATTGAACAACTCTCTAGCTAGTTCATTTGAGTCATTTGGACTAGTTATGGTGAAGAAGAATATGGTTGATATGAAAGTTATCATTGGGCTAACCATTTGGTTGACTAATATTGAACTAACCATTGTACACATTTGGGTACGGTTACACAAACTCAAAAACGTCAAGTACATGTGTGTATGGCAAGCTAAGTTTTCGATCTAACGGTTGAGAGATATTAGCTTGTATCTAATCAGGTTTTCATCTAACGGTGAATATTGAATGTTTTGTTACTAATCTAACATTGATTACAAACCCTGATTTGAAAGACTATATAAGGGAGAACTCTAGCCATTGGAAGAACTAATCCCCACACACTTTTCTTGTGTGATACTAGTTTTCTCTAAGCTAGAGTCGATCTACATTAACCCTTGAGTTTTATATCTAAATTCGGGTTAACGACTTAAAGACTTCGTCGGGATTGTGAAGCCAGACCGGTACTACTTATTTTTTAGTTGTGTGATCTGATCTTGCTATTTATATCGTACGAGTACAATTATAATAATTGGCTTGAGATTTGTATCTCCGATAGGCAAGATAAAGGTAGTCACAAACATCTTCGTCTCATTGTTTGTGATTCCTCAATAATCTTCTTCGTTGCGTTGATTAAGTTTATTATGAGGTGATTGATGAAACTGAGCTGTTCTTCGAGAATATAAGTCTGGTTTTATCGATTGGTTCATGTTCACCTTGATTTATCAAAAGACGGAACATAACTCATAGGTTTATTCGTGGGAGACGAATTTATCTATTACCTGTAGACTTTTTTGTGTGAGACAGATTTGTTTGCTGAAGTCTTCGACTTTGGGTCGTAGCAACTCTTGGTTGTGGGTGAGATCAGCTAAGGGAATCAAGTGCGCAGTATCTTGCTGGGATCAGAGGAGTGGGAGCATAATTGTACCTTGGATCAGTGTGAGATTGGTTGGGGTTCAACTACAGTCAAGAACGAAGTTAATTTGGAGTAGGCTAGTGTATGTAGCGGCTTAATATAGTGTATGTTTAATCTGGACTAAGTCCCGGGGTTTTTCTGCATTTGCGGTTTCCTCGTTAACAAAATTCTGGTGTCTGTGTTATTTCTATTCCGCATTATATTTTTTTATATAATTGAAATAATACAGGTTGTGCGTTGTTCAATCGATTAGAATATCCGACCTTATTGATTGTTGATTTAAATCGATTAACACTTGGATATTGGTCTTTGGTACCATCTAATTTATCTCTCTTTGATTAGGCTCGTAAATTATATTTGCTTGAGTAAATCAAATCGAGAGATTGATATAATAACTCCTTGAGCTATTTTATATTGATTGAGTCTTGTTGATTCTCTAAAAAACAACTCGGAGTTGTCCATACAGATTGCTAATCGAAATATTGGGTGAGGTTGTTAGACCCCCACATTTTTAATTGGTATCAGAGAAGGAAAACACGTTAAAGACCTTACAAGTCTGTGTTTGTAGCGATCTGTCTCTATGGACAGATGTGTTATCTCAATAAACGTACCACCAGTCTTCGATGTCTCTAATTACTTATGGTGGAAAATTGTTATGCGAGATTTTTTTCAAGCACGTGATTTTCAATCATGGGTATATGTTGTTAATGGCTATGATACTCCCGTTGCTGCAGAAGGAGAAAATGTTCCAAAGAATATTGATGAATATACTCCTGCAGAAGTTCTTGCTGCAAAGCAAAACTCAGACGGTTTGAATGCGATCATACATGCCATTACCCCCAATCTTCATCACCATGTGTCTAATTGCACTAAGTCACAAGAAGCTTGGTATATCTTAACAACCGTATTCGAAGGAAATTCCAGTGAAAAAGATGTAAGGCTTCAGAACCTTAATTCCAATTGGGAAAACCTTAGTATGGAAGATGGAGAAACATTTGATGAGTTTAAGCATAAAGTGTCTGAAATTGTTAATGCATCTTTTGCATTGGGTAAGACTATTCCTGAAAAGGATATTGTGATGAAAATTCTCAGATCACTGCCATCTAGATTCGATGCTAAGAAGCATGTCATCGTTGAGGATAATAACCTAGATACTCTCTCCAGAAACACGCTGGTTGGTAAGCTTAAGATCTTTGATCACGAACTTTCATCTAAGGCTAAGGATGTTGCGTTCAAAGCACTAAAGGACACTAAATTACCTGATAAAATTAAAAAAGTGTATATCTCTGAAGATGATCACTCTGAGATAGATTTGTCAGATGAAGATCTTGACAAATCAGTCTCGATGATCACAAGACAGTTTATGGATCTTCTTTTGAAGAGAAGTAAATGGTTCTCCAGAGATAAGCCTAAGGCATCAGTCAAACCTCATAATCGTGTTCCTCCTAAAAAAAGGGGATATTGATGAAACTGATGAAGAGGATATGCCTCAGTGCTTGAAGTGTAAAGGATTTGGTCATTTTGCAAACGAGTGTCCAAATCGTAGAAAATACACTGGGAACAAAGGTCTGGCTGCAACTCTTGATAAAAATATCCGACGACTATGATTCAAATGAAGATGAGAAATCAAGTGTTGCACTTCTTGGTGAAAATATTGATTTTGATAATTATAGCAATACACATATCAATTTTAATATTCTTTCAGAAGATAATCCAACCATTCTGGAAGAAAAAGTAGACCCTTCTCTTGGAAACATTGTTTATAATATTTCAGGATCCACTATATGCCTAGCTGCCTGCACAATTCAGAAGCTTGATTATTATCCAAGTGTGAGGTGCTCATATTGTTCATTAAAAGGTCATGAACTCTCAAGGTGTTACAAGTTCAAACACAAGCAAAGACACGTCAACAAACTTCAACGAAGAGCAAATCATCTAGCAAGAAAGCTCAAACTTGCTCAGAAGACCGCAGAGGTATGTAAGATTTTATCTTCTTCTAAGAAGTTAGTTTCCAAGGAAAAATCAAGACCATTTGAGAAGAAATTATGGTCAAATTGTTTTTATAGATAGAGGTTTGTGGATTCCTCTCAAGAGGAAATTGGTGGACAAATTGTTGTTCACCACAGCATAACTTAATTGTGTTGTGTCTAAAATCTTGTCTCATGTGCCTGATCAAAATAGACAATGATTTTGTACCTCTCAGGCTTTAAGAAAAGTTTTGTTTCTTCTTTTCTTATTTTTGTCTTATTTTTGTCTATCAAACAAAAGAAAAAGGGTACTATCGATAATTTTGCTCTTTATAGGGATAAGAGTTGATCGTCCACGAACCTGTTTTAGGTTTTGAACCCTACATTCCTTTTCCTTCTCTAACACCTCTCTTTATCTTAAGACTACTTGTTGAGATAATTGTGAATTCCTCTCACAAACCCATATGGAAGCTCCAAGAATGATATCTTCTGATGAAAAAGAAGGTAATATGATTGTTAAGCCGTCAATCATGAAGGAAAAAGAAAAATCTCCATTTCCTCCAACCTTGAAAAGAAAAAGAAGGAATATGAGGAACCAAGGGATGTTCCTTCAAATACTCAGAAGTTTTCTGATGTTCTTGATGTGTTGAAGGAGTTGCATAAGGGGATTTAGCAAATAAAGGATTTTGTGTGTAAGACTCATGAAATTCATAAGGCCCTGGTTCGACAACATCAACGAAGAAGGTTCATTGATATAAACTCCTTTCTTAATGAACCCTATGTTCCAATGGTTGATGACAACAAGGAATTCGGGGACGATAATGAATTCTTCAAAGGTTTTAATGTCTAGTAAATCTTTTATGTTTTCTGTTTTATTTAGAAGAATAACTAGTGTTTTGGAATAGCCATGATTGTGATTACACATAGCTATATCCAATGATTTCATCTTCTTGTTTTTAGATTTATTGGATTAAATTCTAAAGTTGTTTGGAAGATGATGGTTGCAGTATTAATCTTTTTGATTTTATATATTGCAATATTTTGATGGGATTTGTTTGTTCGTCCGTGAACTTGATTATCCCATATTTTTTCAAAAGTAAATTCGTTCACGAATTGGTATGCAAATATTGATAAAGGAATGAATGGACTTTTGGCAAAACACAAAAGTTAAGCCTATATTGTCAATTATTGATGTAAGATAGGTTAAAATCTTTTGTGATTCAAGGATAAAGTCTATTATGTCACTTTGTGATGGAAAAATAGAATAGGTCCTTGTTTTTTTGTTATCCATGGTATAGAGATTAATTGTTCCATATTATTATGTATTACCGTGAAGGTTCCATTGTGTATTTAATGTTGAGCACGATACGATGGTTGGTTGTTCCATGAGATGCTATCTGCTGAGCTTTAAGAACTAAACTAATCAACTTGTTTGGTTATTTAGTTTGTATTCCATGAGTTGTCTCATGTTGAGAACATGTACGGTTAAGGTTGTCATTTTCTATGATAGTCTTAGTCCGGGTTCCATAATCTCTTATGTTGAGCCCAAATGAGCTAAATCAATCATCTTGTGTGATTATTTAGTTAGCACTCCATAGATTTTTCTTATGTCGAGTGTGGAAAATTGAATTGATTACTTTGTAATTAGTTTAATTGTGTAATCTGGTTAGAATATTTATGGGTTTTCTTGTGAATAATCTAATCAATGTTTTAAGTCTCCATAAGTTTACTTGTGTTGATCATATTTAGTAAAATT
The DNA here is from genome assembly GCA_023529315.1 of Papaver bracteatum. Classification (NCBI taxonomy): domain Eukaryota; kingdom Viridiplantae; phylum Streptophyta; class Magnoliopsida; order Ranunculales; family Papaveraceae; genus Papaver; species Papaver bracteatum. The sequence goes on from JAJJWX010003512.1 coordinate 607,770, forward strand.
AATCATGGTTCGCTATGGTTAATATGATTGAATATTTTGGATTCCAAATTCATACTTGTATGAAATTTGTTGAATCTAAATAAATCCTTCTTTTCTCTTGAAATTAAGGTCGCTTTTGTTGTTCCTTTGGGAATGACATCTTATGGGGAGAGTTCTTTTGAACTTGCGCTTAATTTCCAAATATTTGTGGAGAGTGCGGATGTGGAATTTTTAGGGGTTATCTTGTATCTTTATAAACTCCTTGATGAATGCATTTAGCCTCGGCTTTATGATTTCATCTAAACAAGATGATATAATATTTATCTTTGGTCATGAAATATCTCTTACGGAAATTTCATTAGGATCCCGTTCTTGTACCATTGCCAATTTTATTGACAAAAAGGGGGAGAATTAATTGTAGTTCACTCTACAAATACATATGGTTTTCAGATCATTATGTAAGGGGGAGTGGTTTCCATGTGATATGGAGTATTGACTAAGGGGGAGTGAAGTATCACCATAGTATTGTTGTTGAAGTTGTGATGCAATTGGACTTTGACGATGTGTAATAATACTATGACACAGTATAACAATGATTGAGAACCAATGATTTTCTCATTATTATAGCTTTGGATTTTCAACAACGATGATACTAAACTTACAACCTTTGGGATCATTGGACTACTTGGAAGTGACGAAGATTTCGAGTATTATTGAATATTAGGCATGTGGAATAGGACCTACAAAGTTTATTTATATAATTTTTGTATTCCATATGTATCAATAGTTTTGCCACTAAAATTGACAAAGGGGGAGATTGTTAGAGCACTGCTCGGTCAAACTCGCATGCGTTGCTATCTCAAACATTCTTGTCAATCTTAGTTATCAAAACTATATAGTCTTGATTTCTAGTATACTATAGCTAAGGTCTCGGACTAGGATAGAAAGTGTAGTTGAGCTCAAGAACTCCATGGCGTCATCATACAAGACGAAGGACTACTTAAGGAACCAGTGGATCTTCATCGACTAAAAGGTATTTGGATACTTGAACTTATCTATCACTCAAAAGTCTATCTACTTTATCTCCTATCTTGAGACAAAAATCATTTTACTATATATACCAAAGATATGCACATGTGACATTTCGAGCTGAGTATATCTCGCTTATCTATTTCTCGAAATGTTTGTTGGTAAAGATTTCACTTTATCCAAGTTCATCTTTTCCTAGTGACGAAAGTCATGTTATGTTTCAATCACTTTGGAAATCGCTCTGACGAAAACTAGTTCGTGAAAAAAACTATATGACGTCCTCTGAGAATGTTTCAATGATTAAAATGAGAGTTTAGACTATATAACCATTAGGGGATATAAACATTGTTGTGGAAACACATATATATATAAGTCCTTAACACTTGAACCGAAGTTTGCGAACTTTGTTGATCAAGTGGAACCGAAACGTGAGCAGCAACTCAGTCCACGAACCCAGTCCGTGAACTGGCGTAAGTTCTCGAACTCGAGAATATCTGCTGAATTTGAAGCTCAGGTGCAGTCCGCGAACCCAGTCTGCGAACTGACAGAAGTTATCATCCCGAAAAATTCTGCTGGAGTTTATTAACTTCAACCGGTTAGCTTGAGTCCACGAACTCAAGAGGTTATGTCTTATAACGTTGTTCATGAATTTATTCTTAAATTACTAAGGGATGCTCTTGCAAACCGTGGATTTATAGTTCATGATTAATGATTCAAGTGAATCACATCGTTTTTGATTCAATTGTGTCTCTTGTAGTACTTGAGATCTCATAGCAATTGAACAACTCTCTAACTAGTTCATTTGAGTCATTTGGACTAGTTATGGTGAAGAAGAATATGGTTGATATGAAAGTTATCATTTGGCTAACCATTTGGTTGACTAATATTGAACCAACCATTGTACATGTTGGGTACGGTTACACAAACCCAAAAACGTCAAGTATATGTGTGTATGGCAAGCTAAATTTTCGATCTAACAGTTGAGAGATATTAGCTTGTATCTAATCAGGTTTTCATCTAACGGTGAATATTGAATGCTTTGTTACTAATCTAACATTGATTGCAAACCCTGATTTGAAAGACTATATAAGGGAGAACTCTAGCCATTGGAAAAACTAATCCCCACACACTTTTCTTGTGTGATACTAGTTTTCTCTAAGCTAGAGTCGATATCCATTAACCCTTGAGTTTTCACTCTAAATTCGGGTTAACGACTTAAAGACTTCATTGGGATTGTGAAGCCAAACCGATACTACTTATCTTGTAGTTGTATGATCTGATCTTGCTATTTCTATCGTACGAGTATAATTGTAATAATTGGCTTGAGATTTCTATCTCCGATAGGCAAGACAAAAGTAGTCACAAACATCTTCGTCTCATTGTATGTGATTCCTCAATAATCTTCTTCGCTGCGTCGATTAAGTTTATTGTGAGGTGATTGATGAAACTGAGCTGTTCTTCGGGAATATAAGTCTGGTTTTATCGACTAGTTCCTGTTCACCTTGATTTATCAAAAGACATAACAAAACTCAAAGGTTTATTCGTGTGAGACGAATTTATCTATAACCTGTAGACTTTTCTGTGTGAGACAGATTTGTTTGCTAAAGTCTTCGATTTTGGGTCGTAGCAACTCTTGGTTGTGGGTGAGATCCGCTAAGGGAATCAAGTATGAAGTATCCTGCTGGGATCAGAGGCATAGGAACATAATTGTTCCTTGGATTAGTGTGAGATTGGTTGAGGTTCAACTACAGTCCAGACCGAAGTTAATTTGGAGTAGGCTAGTATTTGTAGCAACTTAATACAGTGTATGTTTAATCTGGACTAGGTACCGGGTTTTTTTTTGCATTTGCGGTTTCCTCGTTAACAAAATTCTGGTGTCTGTGTTATTTCTATTTCACATTATATTTTGTTATATAATTGAAATAATACAGGTTGTGCGTTGTTCAATCGATTAGAATATCCGACCTTATTAGTTGTTAATTTAAATCGATTGACATTTGGATATTGGTCTTTGGTACCATCCAAGTTATCTCTCTTTGATTAGGCTCGCGAATTATATTTTCTTGAGTAAATCAAATTGAGAGATTGAGATAATAATTCCTTTAGGTATTTTCTATTGATTGAGTCTTGTTGATTCTATAAAAAACAACTCGGAGTTGTCCATAAAGATTGCTAATCGAAATATTAGGTGAGGTTGTTAGACCCCTGCATTTTCAGAAAGTGGCGCAAATATCCCAGGAAAACCATGGAACCATGTGTTGGTAGATGATATGGGATGAAACATAACATGGCAATCGGTCTTATCATTCTTGTGAAACTTGAAAAATAAAACCATGTATTTTGTAGACTTACTCGGTTTCTTATGTCTTCTGATGAAAAGTAAACCTTCCGGGTATAGGGCCAAGCTTTATGAGAAACGCGTCTGTGGGAAGTCCCCAGTCATTAATGAGCTGTCTGATTAACCGAGTCGTTGACCCTCGGGTGGATCATTTTTCTTTTAACCTGTGGGAAGTCCCCAGTCATCCCTTGTCGTGTCAAGACTGATAATCGAGTCATCGGGTAATTGAGTCAGAGTGGATCGTCTTCCTATACCATCTTGATGTCTGGGTCGAAGAATGAGATTGACGGTCGAAAATTGACATTGTAACCGAAAGATCGAACCTCCCACTGTGGTCGCCAATTATTTGTAGGTGAAAATGGTTTCTGCTGATTTCGGTAATTTCAGGTGTGAAGGTGAGAAACAATTTAAACCACAAACAATGTACTGCAAGGGAGTACTTTAGATTCGAGAGATAAACTGTACAAGTCCGGCCTAACCACCTCACCCTTATGACATCTCCTTATGACGGGCGTAGTGTACGCCGCACGATGTAAACCACCAAACCAATACCCAAAGAGGATCCCCCAGTTTGTGATATGTGTTTGATGTCTCGAATATTTTTGTGGAAAACATGTGGCACGTCATTGTTGCCTGGAAAGTCCATATTGGGAGACTTGGTAGCTTGGTGACCTTCGATGGTCGTGATCTTTCATTTTAAGAGGAAGGTAGCTGTTGATCGTCGCACGCTTTCATTCGTTGGTGGCCACATAGGGAAGGCCAACTTGGTGGCACGGCTAAGCTGGCAAACCGTTGGCATGGCATGGTTTGGCATGGCCAAACTTAGGTTTTCGGGACATAGGTTACCACACGTTGTCTGTTAACCTTGGATGGCTAGGATTTACTCCTGGGGTTGAAGGGAAAATGTTGATTATTGTACGCCTTCATTTTGGTAGCCGCGTAGGGAAGGCCAGCATGGTGACGCGGCTAGGATGGCATGTCATTGGCATGGCATGGTTTGGTGTGGCCAAACTTAGGTTTCTGGTCCAAAGGTTACCACGCATTGTCTGGTAACTTGGATGGATAGGATTTTCTCCTAGGGTTGAAGGGAAACCGTTGATTATTACACGCCTTCGTTTTGGTAGCCGTGTAGGGAAGGCCAGCATGGTGGCGCGGCTAGGAATGCCTTGGCGTGGTTTAGCTTGGCATGTGGGGCCAAGGGTTTGCCATGGGTGCATGGCGTGGCTAGCTTTGGCTAGGTGCGGTTTTGCCTTGGCATGGAGCCAGGGGTTTGCCATGGGATCATGGCGTGGCTAGCTTTGGCTAGGTGCAGTTTTGGCTTGGCATGTGAGGACAAGGGTTTTCCATGGGCTCATGGCATGGCTAGCTTTGGCTAGGTGCGTGACCAAGCTAGGGTTTTGGGCCAAATGTCGTTTGGTAACCTTAAACGGCCAGGATTTTCTCCTGGGATTAAAGGGAAACTATTTATTGTTGCACGCCTTCGTTTTGGTAGCCGTGTAGGGAAGGCCAACATGGTGGCGCGGCTAAGTTGGTATGGGGATATGGCGAGGTGCATTTGGCATGGCGCGGTTAGTGTGGCTGGCATGGTTTGCCATTGACACAGAGGTGTGGCTAGCATGGTTGGCATGCTTTGGCGTGGTTGGTGTGGCTGGCATGATTTCCCATTGGCAAAGCGGTGTGGCTAGCATGGTGGCATGATTTGGCGCGGTTGGTGTGGCTGTCATGATTTGCTATTGGCACAGAAGTGCGGCTAGCATGGTTGGTGTGGCTGGCATGATTTTCCATTGTCACGGAGGTACGGCTAGCATGGTTGGCATGCTTTTGCGCGGTTGGTATGGCTGGCATGATTTTCCATTGGCATAGAGGGAATTAGGGTTTGTCTTGTCGCAACCCTAATTGAAAAACATACCCCGGTAATTATTTACAAACACATTAAATATTTCAATAAATGCGCCTAGTAAATGCTTATTACTTAAATGTTGTGATGTCACTATCTACTAGGTTTTATGATTTTATGATTTTAACCCTAGGCTAAAAACCACCATCAATACAAGTAATTTAGTGTTTTTCTGTGCTTTAAAAGTAACATCTTTTCCGATTTTGGATGTATGCTCATGATCAAAGATCTTAAGCTTTCCAACCAACGTATTTCTGGGGAGAGCATCAAGGTTATTTCCCTCAATGATGGCATGCTTCTTATAATTCTATCTAGATGGCAGGGATCTGAGAATTTTCATCACAATGTCCTTTTCAGGAATAGTCTTACCCAATGCAAATGATGTGTTAACAATTTCAGACACTTTGTGATTAAACTCATAAAATGAATCTTCATCTGCCATACGAAGGTTTTCCCAATCGAAATTTAGGTTTTGAAGCCCAACTTCATTTTCACTGGTATTCCCTTCGAATATGGTTCCTAAGATATCCCAAGTATCTTTAGACCGAGTGCACGTAGTCACATGGTGCTGAAGACCGAGTGCACGTAATCGGAATTTAGGTTTTGTTGGAGCATTGCTCGGTCGAACTCGCATGAAATGCTATCTCAAGCATGTTTGTCAATGTTAGTGATCAAAACTATAAAGTCTTGATTTCTAGTCTACTATAGCTAAGGTCTCGGACTAGGATAGAATGTGTAGTTGAGCTCAAGAACTCCATGGCAATCATCATACAAGACGCAGGACTACTCAAGGAACCAGTGGATATTCATCGACCAAAAGGTATGTGGAGACTTGAACTTATCTATCACTCAAAAGTCTATCTACTCTATCTCCTATCTTGAGACAAAAGTCGTTTTACTATATAGACTAAATATATGCACATGTGACATTTCGAGCTGAGTATATCTCGCTTATCTATTTATCAAAATGTGTGTTGGTAAAGATTTTGCTTTATCCAAGTTCATCTTTGCCTAGTGACGAAAGTCATGTTATGTTTCAATCATTTTGGAAATTGCTCTGACGTAAACTAGTTTGTGAATAAAAACTATATGACGTCCTCTGAGAATGTTTCAATGATTGAAATGAGAGTTTAGACAATATAACCATTGGGGGATATAAACATTATTGTGGTAACACGTATATGTATAAGTCCATAGCACTTGAACCGAAGTTTGCGAACTTTGTTGATCAAGTGAAAATCGGAAATTGAGCAGTCAACCCAGTCCGCAAACGTGCGTAGTTCTTGAACCCGAGAATTTCTGCTAGAGTTTTAGCTCGGTTTCAATCCGCGAACTGACAGAATTTCTCGAACCCGAGAATTTCTGCTGGAGTTTGTGAACTCCAACCGGTTATGTGAGTCCGCGAACTTGAGTGGTTATGTCTAAAAACGATGTTCATGAACTTATTTAAATTATATAAGGAATGCTATTGCAAACCGTGGCTTTATAGTTCATGAATCGATTCGAATGAATCACATAGTTTTTTCTTCAATTATGTCTTGTGTAGTACATAAGATCTCATATCAATTGAATAACTCTCTAACTAGTTCATTTGAGTCATTTGGACTAGTTATGGTGAAGAAGAATATGGTTGATATGAAAGTTATCAGTTGGCTAACCATATTTGGTTGACTAATATTGAACCAACTATTGTTCACGTTTGGGTACGGTTACACAAACCCAAAATCGTCACGTACATGTGTGTATGGCAAGCTAAGTTTTCAAATTAACGGTTGAGAGATATTAGCTTGTATCTAATCATATTTTCATCTAACGGTGAATATTGAATGATTTGTTACTAAGCTAACATTGATTGTAAACCCTGATTTGAAAGACTATATAAGGGAGAACATTAGCAACTGGGAAACCTAATCCCCACACATTATATGTGATACTAGTTTTCTAAGCTAGAGTTGATTCTCCTTTAACCTTTGGTTTTATTTTTCTAAAACCAGGTTAATGACTTAAAGACTTCATTGGGATTGTGAAGCCAGACCGATACTACTTTTCTTGTTGTTGTGTGATATGAACTTGTTGTTTCTATCGTATGAGTACAATTGTAATAATTGGCTTGAGATTTCTATCTCCGATAGGCAAGATATAAAAGTAATCAAAAACATCTTCGTCTCATCGTTTGTGATCCACAATATCTTTTTCGTTGCGTCGATTAAGACTATTGTGAGGTCATTTATAAAACTGAGCTGTTCTTCGGGAATATAATTCTGGTTTTATTGATTGGTTCATGTTCACCTTGATTTATCAAAAGACAGAACAAAACTCATAGGTTTATTCGTGTGAGACGAATTTATCTATCTTGTAGACTTTTCTGTGTGACAACCTCACCCAATATTTCGCTTAGCAATCTGCAATCTGTATGGACTAACTCTAATATACTTTTAAGAGAATCAATTAGACAGTCAGACTCAATCTTAATCATAAGTATATCAAAGAGTTATATCTCAATTTGTCGATTCAATACTTACTCAAGAAAATAGAAATCTGCGAGTCTAATTGAATACAAGAGAAATTAACTTGAATGGTACCAATGATCAATGTTCAATTATCAATCAATTTCAATCAACAACCAAAGGTTGGATTTACCAATTGATCGATTCAACGCATAACCTGTGATATTTCTATTATATAACAAACTATAATGCGGAAAAGAAATAAAACAAACACCAGAAGTTTTGGGGACCTAGTCCAGATTGAACACACACTGTGTTAAGTTGTTACAGACACTATCCTACTACAAACTAACCTCGTTCTGGACTGTAGTTGAACCCCAATCAATCTCACACTGATCCAAGGTATTGTTGCCCTCCTTACATCTTTGATACCAGCAGGATACTATGCACTTGATTCCCTTAGCTGATTTCACCCACAACTAAGAGTTGCTACGACTCAAATTCGAAGAATTTAATAAACAAATTTGTATCACACAGAAAAGTCTAGCGAAACAAGATATTATGGAATCACAAACGATGAGACGAAGATTTTTGTGAATGCTTTTCTATCTTGCCTATCGGGGAAATTAATCTCGAGACAATTTTATAATTGTATTCAATATAATAGAAATGGCAAGATCAGATCATGCAACTACAGAGAAAATAGTTGGGTCCGGCTTTAAAATCCCAATGAAGTATTTAAGTCGTTAACCTACAGGGTCTCGATAGAACCTAAGGTTAAAGGAGAATCGAATCTAGCTTATACAACTAGTATCACACAGGAGGTGTAGGGATTACCTTTCCCAGTTGCTAGAGTTATCCTTTATATAGTATCCAAATCAGGGTTTGCAATCTAGGTTACCTTGGTAACAAAGCATTCAATATTCACCGTTAGATGAAAACCTGATTAAATTCAAGCTAATATCTTTCAACCGTTAGATCGAACTTAGCTTGTTATACACAAATGAAATGTACGTCCATTTAGGTTTATGTAACCGTACCTAAATGTGTACACCTAGTTGGTTCAACAGTAGTTAACCAAATGGTTAGCCATATGAGAACTTTCATATCAACCTTACTCATCTTCACCATAACTAGTTCAAATGACTCAAAAGAACTAGTTAGAGAGTTTTTCAATTGCTTAGATCTCATAGAAGTATATAAGACACAATCGAAATAAAAACGATTTTGATTCACTCGAATCGATTCATGAAATTATATCCATGGTTTGCAAATATGCATTCCTTAGTTTATATAAGTTTAAGTTCACGAATAAACCGTTTTTAGGAAATAACCCACTCAAGTATGCATACCGGTACACATACTTAAGTAACCGGTTTAAGTTTGTATCCACTTCACAAACTCCAGCAGAAATTCACGGAACGTGAACTTCCGACAGTACGCGTACGGGTATGCGGACTTTAGTTTCGGTTATCCTGAGCAGCAAAGTACGCATACTTTGTGAAAAAGCGAGGGTCTAACAACCTCACCCAATATTTCGATTAGCAATCTTAATGGACTAACTCTAATATACTATTATGAGAATCAAATAGACAGTCAGACTCAATCTTAATAAAAAGTATATCAAGAAGTTAATATCTTTATCTCTCGATTTGATCTATACTCAAGCAAATAGAAATCTGCGAGTCTTTATCAAATACAAGAGAAATAAACTTGGATGGTACCAAAGACCAATATCCAAGGATCAATCAATTTCCAATCAACAACCAAAGGTTGGATTTCAAAATTGATCGATACAATGCACAACCTGTGATATTTCAATTATATAACAAAATATAATGTCAAATAGGAATAACACAGACAACAGAAACTTTGTTAACGAGTAAAACGCAAATGCAAAAAAAAAAAACCGGGACCTAGTCTAAATTGAACACCACATTGTATTAAACCGCTACAGACACTAGCCTACTACAAACTAACTTCGGTCTGGACTGTAATTGAACCCTAATCAATATCATACTGATTCAAGGTGCAGTTGCGCTCCTTACGTCTCTGATCCCATCATGATACTATGCATTGATTCTCTTAGCTGATCTCACCCACAACCAAGAGTTTCTACGACCCAAAGTCGAAGACTTTAATAAACAAATCTGTATCACATAGAAAAGTCTACGATAATAGATAAATCAGTCTTTCACAGATAAACCTACGAGTTTTGTTCCATTTTTTGATAAAATCAAGGTAAATATGAACTAATCGATAACCTGGACTTATATTTCCGAAGAATAACCTAGAATTATCAATCACCTAACAATAATCTAAATCGTATGGTAGCAAAACTAGATATTGCGGAATCACAAACGATGAGACGAAGATGTTTATTATTTATTTTTATCTTACCCTATCAGAGATATAATCTCAATCCAATTATTCAATTGAATTTGTATGATAGAAAATAATAAGATCAGATCGCTCAACTAAAAGAGAAGTAGTTTCGTCTGGCTTCATAATCCCAATGAAGTCTTTAAGTCGTTAACCGACAAGGTATCGAGAAGAAACCTACGATTAAAGGAGAATCGACTCAAGCAAAACAAACTAGTATCACACAGGAGGTGTGGGGATTAGTTCTTCCAGTTGCTAGATGTCTCCTTTTATAGATGGGGCAAAACGAGTTGCTGATTTTTAAGGAATTGAGGAGACGACCGTGCGGAGGAAACTCCTTGAACCGAGCAAACTGTCGAACCTCACACAGATGCACTGCAAGAAGGGATTGCTTTGAATTCGAGGGATCAATCAATGGTACTCCGGCCTAAACCAAGACAATGGCCGTTCCAGAGTAAATTCGGTCACAAGAGAGGATTGGTCGATTTGTAGGAGGCAAGCTGTGAAATGTGTGAGATCAATGGTGGTCAATATTGTAGGTATGTTGTGTATTATGAAATAATATAAGTTCCGAATGATTGAATTTTTCTCTGTTGAGAGTAATTGTTCAGATGTTGAGTTGTTAATCTCTTGTTATTTGTTTGACGTGAGATTGTCCTCCTTTCAATCATGATTCAGAGACTTATTTATATTGCTAGAATTGTAAACACCTTGATCTCATGAAGTGTGATAGTTGCTGGAGTCAAAGAGTGGGGAAGTGGAAATCGTGTTAAAACCAGTTGCTCATCGTGCAAAGACTTGGTTGATTTTCCATCCACTACTTTGATAACTCCTTCAACTGATTGTACGACTTGATCACATTATCTTCGTGTGTATAAACACACGTGCCATAGACCGCTAGACCAAAACCCTAGTTAATATCCCCCAATGTAACACGATTGATGTCTCGTGTGATTTTGGAGTCTGCAAGGCAGACGTGTATTTAGTTAGTGAGTTGATGACTTCATGGGATGACGAGTCCTTGTATTGTTGAGTCGAACGTGAATTGAAAATGTTTTGAGACTCATGAATTGAACATGTTTGTTGAGATAAAGATATAATTCTCAAGTAAATGTTGATAGTTAAGGTGAGCAAATATTTCTCATTCGATGAATTATTGAATATTGATAGTTGTACCAATATTCCTTGGTTTGAGCAAATATTGCTCATCTGAGCAAATGTTTCTCATTTGATGAATTATTGGTAGCATGACCAAATAAAGTATTAAATCAGAATACAGGAAACTGAACCGAGTATAGTTAATAAAATGTTGATCATGATATCAACGTAAACCTTGGACTCGAAACCCTAATTTGATCAATTGATGATTTATTGAAAATAAACCACAGAGTGAAGAAGGGACCGGCTACATGGGATGATGGATCGACCATGTAGCGCCCAGATGATCAAGTGAGAAAAAATATACCAAAGTCTCTTGAAGACCAGTTGGAAAGGATTATTAAATGCTGGTTTAATCATTTATTAAAATAATGCTTGTCTGAACCTTAAGTGATAAAACCTAATTAATTATGAAGAGATGAGGGACCAAGACCGACCAAGGGGTCATGAAACCGGCCCTGGGTGGTCACGGGATCGAATAACGATCGTTTCAAGAAGTTCCAAATTGTTTGGAAGAATTAGAACCTAATGTGAACAAATTAGTCAAATGATAAAAAAATATGCGGGACCGGCCTCTTGCAAGCCAAAGAGCCAACCTTGGTCGGTCAAGGTAGTATGCTAGCATTACCAAAGTGTTAGTGTCTTAGTCCTGAGAATTCTGATATTTTCTGATGTGCGTTTTAGCAATCATTTGGGAAAATATGAAGAAATCAAGGATTTTTGCTGAAACTGAGGAAACTACATGAGATGGAGGAATAATAATAATAAAATGAAGGATTCATGAAGTGTGGGATCGGCTATGGCCAAGGCATGTCCGGCCGGCCAATAAGCCCGATATTATAGTATTTCCTGATTTTATTATATATTTTTCATGATTTTATGGAAATATCATAAAATCAAGGAGTTTGTTGAAACTAAGGAATTTTGTTGAAATCAAGGAGTTTCCTTGAGGTGAAGGAGTTTCCATGATATAAAGGAAACAAAAATATTAATAATATTAATAAAATAAGGGCATGTAGGACCGGCTTGGTCGGCCGGCTAGGGCCCGGTCCCGTGAGCTTTCCCTAATTTTATGTATTAGTTTCATGATTTGAAGGAATTTTCATAATTTGAAGGAAACATCATGAAATCAAGGAATTTCATGGGATCAAGGAAACATAAATAATAATAAAATAAGGGCCGTGTGGGACCGGCTAGGGCATGACCGACTGGCTAGGGACTAGTCCCACGAGTTTCCTTAATTTTATATTATTTTCATGAATTGAAGGAAATATCATGAGATTAAGGAGTTTTCATGAGATTAGGGAAATAATAATAAAATAATAAGGAATCATGAGGTGTGGGACCGGCCACGGCTAGGGTATAGCCTGCCGGGTAATAGACACAGTCCCACGGCACCTTTCCTAATTTTATATTATTTCCTTGATGCGAAGGAAACACCATGAAACTGAGGAGTTTCCTTAAAACGAAGGATATTTGTTCAAATGAAGGGATTTTCATGAGATCAAGGAATAAAAATACGATAAAATATAGCATTGGGCGTGGGACTGGCCACGGCGTGACTGGATGGACTGTGGGTCCAGTACCCTAGTGCCTTGACTAATATTTTATTATTTATCATTTTCTTCCTATTTTGCATAGGTTCATCGTTCCTTCGTGTTTTGGAATGCTCGTTTGTGCATTCAGATGCTCATTAGTGCATTATTGCTAAGTACACTTGCATCATTTTTGTCGGGGCTTACTCGATAGCGGCTCAGACTCCCATGTGTTGAATACTTATTACTAACCCATGGAATTCTGCTGGGAAGAACCATGAATTGAAGTAATGAATATTATGGAAAACATAGAATATTTTCCAGAGATTCAGTTAATGAATCTAATGATTTAGGTATAATTAATTGATGGCTTTATACTAGTACAATCATCTAGGAGCATTAATTATTCATGATTTGAGTGATCATGAGCTTGTTGAAGCGTCATATTTCTTTTATATAGTCAGGGAAAACATTGTTACATCCTGAAGACGTTATTGTTATATACTAGTAGGCAAGCTGTCTTGGAGCCGTATAATATTTCGATTTTATATAGAAGTAATTACTGAAATTGCTCAGTATTCATGAGATATGTTGTTGCCTCAACTGAGAGACTACATATCTACATATACTCTGAGAGACAGTATTCTCAGTCAGAGATTCTTGTGACATGATATTTCATGCTTTCGATAAGAGACACGAGCCTCAATACTCATCTGATTGATGGATCGGGAATACATACAATTAGGGGTTTACGATTTTATCCCTTGTCGAAAATCCACTATCTACATTAAGTCCCTTGCTTAGTGAGGAACAATTATGTTCCTCAGTCAACGTTGAATGGTCATTTTCCGGTTACAAACAATGTAAGCAATTGAACTTAGTCATAAGATAAGACCTTACTGGATTTTTGATAGTATGAGCAAACCAAGGCTTGAACGAAGATTCCAGCGGCATGATAGAGCATCATCTATTGAGCACGAATTGGTGTTGAACCGTTGATTTTGATGACGAGACCTTGGTCATTTTAGGATTCACGGGCCTGGCCCAATAAGGAAATCCTTGCAAAGTTAGGTTTTGGAAATAAAATTTGATATAAAAGGAGTAATTCCTTTTTCTTTTTACTTCAGCTTCATGACCGACCACCACCTTCATCCCTCCATCATCCTCACGTCCGAACACAGGAGAGAGAGAGAGCATAATTTTTTTCTCGCCGGAGCTGTTGTTGCTCGCCGACGCCGTCCGACCATATTCCGGCCGGCACCAACTAGGCCAGTAATTTTTTATTTTATTTTTTTTTACTTGTTGATCCTATGATTTGTTCATGATTTGATTATGTTGAAATTGTATATATGTGCATATATAAGTGTGAGTTTTGTAGAAAACCCTTGTTTTTTGAAAACGTATGTTCGTTTGATCGTTAGTTTAAGAAACTAGTAATAATCCCTGACTTAGGAGAGATTTTTTTTTTATATGTAGACCAATGTCCAGTGATAAAACTTTGTTTATGAGCTTTCATGAAGACCAAAACTTTATCATAAAAAGATATGAACCTTTCACAAAACCGAAATAAACCCTCATTTCAAAGAAAGACGATCGTACGAAGGAAAGGAGTTTTTTTTTATAAAACCGTGACCTATTCACGGATTTGTCTTTTGAACCGTGGAATATCCAAAAAATTTACATGATCTTTGCTTGCGTCAAATTGTTTTTTTTTTATTCACGTGAGTGAATCACGTATTATTCATATATATATGAATATATAATTAAATCAAAACATGAATTCTATTTAGTTATTAGAAGTGAATAATTATTTATGATGAAATAATGTTTTAGTTTTCATAACTCCATGGTGAATGTTCACAGTAGAAATGTTCATGATTTTATGAAAATCTGAGTTTTGACCGTCTTTTGTAGGTTCGAAGAAGCGAGCAAGTTTTGAAGTGTTAACTCTTACGTTGCAATCACTATTGTTAGTGGAATCGTGAAAAAGGTAAGAGTTGAGAATTACCATTTTGTAGATGTGATGCGTGTCGTATGCGTCGAAAATAATTCACTTCCTCACTCAACTAGACATAAATATAGTATTCGATAAGAAAGAGTTTGTATCCACAGAGAGGCAATTGTTGTTATGCAATTTTCAGATTCTTAAGTAACCAAGGGGGGATTTTGTTTTTATCAAAGCAATAAAATAAAATAAAATAAAGCAAAGCAAATAATTGGAATAATCAATAAGGAGAATATATTGGTCACGGGATAGTATCATTCACAAACAAGCATTTTCATTAATGATTAGAATTTGTAATTTAATCTCGCAATTATCAAAAGTCGTAGGATATCTTGATCGCAAGAGTATCCCGTTTATTTCCCGATTTTATCACAAACAACATTAAAAGATGCTATTATGAAATCTACTTAAAAATCAACCTAAAGTGTAAAATCACAATTAGGTTTAACTCCCTAAGCGCAATAAGTTCTATGAAATAAGACTAATCAATGCAAATAAATGTGTAAAAGCACTAATTCGTTTTAACAAAGGTTGTGATTCCTATGCGATTAAAAAGATGTATCACTACAAGTATTAACCACAAGATGCTACTAGAAATCAGAGATAACAACTTTTACGTATTGAAAACCCTAATAAAGCTATAGAGATGAAAACAAATTCAATTGATTCCGGACTCAACCAAACTAGCACTCAAATCATATGATAACGAAAACGATGAATCATAAACGAAGGAATTGAGACAAAACTAATTCATAGAATCAAATAACATGCTTGAAGAAATCAACTTTATCCCATAACCAATAATTGTATTTAGTTACTCATATTAATGGAGTTCATCATCATAATAATCAAAGAAAGAAGATGAAACATAAAAGAAAACAAACCCTAGAAATAATTTTTCAAAACTCCAAGAATAATAATAATAATAATAATGATATTCCAAAAGTTGTAGCAAACTTCCTTTTTATAGCTCTTCTAGTTCCAAAATTAAGTCTAGTATTCAAAGGTCCAATAGATAGAAGTCCTCAAGCCCATGTGTGAGAAAATCCGTGTAGAAAATCTGCCCAAAAACATCGTCGGAAAACTGGGTTTACCGCCGGAAGTTGGCCGGAATCCGGCACCAAAAAATATCTCAGGTGACCGGCAAAGTCCACCCGGTCACCAGTCAAATGGGTCAACTGGTTCATATGATTAGGATGAGTTGGTATTGGATAAGGCCATTGAACTGGCCTATGCTCTGTTGCACA
Source organism: Papaver bracteatum (assembly GCA_023529315.1). Lineage (NCBI taxonomy): Eukaryota > Viridiplantae > Streptophyta > Magnoliopsida > Ranunculales > Papaveraceae > Papaver > Papaver bracteatum. The sequence goes on from JAJJWX010003512.1 coordinate 623,787, forward strand.
ATCATTATGTTGTAGCATTGCTCTCCAGCCAAGATGGTTGTTTCATTCTCACCAATGCTTCTTTCACCTCCATATCCTGCTAAATCAGCTCAGTCTCAGTCAGTCATTTACTGCATTACCTCCAACAAACCAACATCCCTGTAACACCATTGCAACTTCATCTGTTCACTGCCAAAACCCACCAGAACTGTGGCTCTACCAATTCGTGCTCACATACCACCTGCAATGTTCTCCTTCTCTTCCAGCTGGTCACTGCAGCATCAACTGCACTGCAATAACACCATCTACTAGCAATCATCAAATCAACCTTATCTGCATCCTTTAGCTCACCAGCCTCGGCTATTAGATCACCAAAACAACAGTTTCACTCAACTGCAACACTCAGCTGCACTTCCAGTACCAACTTTGAAATCCACCACCTGCAATTACTGAGTCTAGCTTGTAACCCATAGCACAAAAACCATTCAACCACTCAGAATCACCAGTAATTCAGTCAGCTTCACTGTATCAGAATCCATACAAACCCATTTCATTGACTCCATTGCAAGAACAACTCCATGGCTTGACCAGCTACAGCTTCAAAACCAATTCATCCAGTGTTAGCATCACACCACCAACACACAACAAAGCCATACCACCACACAAGTAATCTCAGACCATCTTCAACTCCAATATCTCCCTGTAACTCATATCAGCTCAAAAAACCCATAATAACACTCAGATTCAGGAATTCAACAGCAACACCCATCATCTCTTCTTCCTTTCACCAGAGACACGGCTTCCATTTCTGCTTCAAGCACAACCCATCAATTCTCTGTAGTTCTGCTCAAGCAACAATGAAACCATCTTCAATTTAAACACCAGAGAAACCCTTGTTTCTCAGCAGTTACAAGAACCCATTAACCTTCATAGTTTCACCTAAATTTTCACATAAACCAAATCAACCCATTTTCTTGAATTGAGTTCTTTCTTGAGAACTTTCCCCATCTAAGCAATCATTCATGTTCAAATCCACCCGAATCAAAATACCACCAACTGATTCCAGTTCTTCTTCTTCAAATTAATCACCAACCCATTCTGAATTTTCAAAATTCACTTAAATCAACACAGTCATCACCAGAATTTCGTCAAATCTTCCTCTCTTGGCTGTCTGCAATTCAACCATCAAAACCCCAAATTAATTCCGACAGCAGCAACCTACTCGGTCCACAGCCACAAACCCATGACGATTAACTCATCTCCACCTTCATATTTTATCTCAGATTCAACATCCATCGATCTCTTCTCCTATTATTCTTCGATTTGAAAAGCATCAGTACTCTCCATCTCAAATTTTCTCTGACTGGTTTCTTCTCAACATAATTAACATATCTGTGAACTTATTCATCTGACTTACCACCTCTTCCAGCAAAATTATCTCTCAATTTCTCTGCATGTTTCTCTCGGATCCAACAGCACAACCACTGCTCCTCTTTTCTTAGTTTCTGGTGTAAAATGAGATGGATTGAATGAGAGACAAAAATCTCTCGAATTTAGGGTTGTAGCCTTGTAGGAATGATTGGGTGGATTTATGCACCCAACTGTATAAGATCCACCCAGCTAAGAGCCCCCTTTAACCTTGGTTGGACGTCTATAGTTCTTTTCCAAAAGAGTTGCCCCTTAGCATTGACTGGACCCCAGATAGTGTTCGCCCTTGAAATGACATTTTTGAACTTTTTGTTCAAGTTGGGTGATTTCTTCTTCTTTTCTTCCGCATGACTCCAAAGTAGCTATAAAACTCAAAACACACGTAAAAATACATAATTTACTAGAAAAATAGCAAAGAAAGCATAAACTCTATATAGTAAATAAGGTGTATTATACACCTATCAAATTCCTCCACACTTAGACTTTGCTAGTCCTCGAGCAAATCAAACAAAACAATTTTAAAACATACATACAACTCCATGTCGTCAATGCTATGGTCACTTTTAGCATAAATAACAAGCCTTTGAACCCCTAGGTGTCCCAAGTGGACGATTTATAGTCTCGTGAGGGCTTGCTAGAGATATACCCACAAAACCTACTCCAACTTCAAAGCGTTCCAGCGTCCCAAGCATCCAAAGAGCTATGAGGACATAGAGTTTCTGCATGCTAGTAATAAGAAGTTAGAAATAGTAAAAAACATATTCATTCTTAAATCTTGAGTGAGAAATAACCACACCATAATGAGAGAACGCGTGTTTGAGAGCGATCAATAAGCATTTCGCCTCGACTTCTGCCTCACTTAAAAGGATTTTATGATAATTGTACACAAAAAGACAGCTTTTTTTATGGGTCTCACATGTGTGCAGGTAGGAATGAAGAGAGAATTCCTGCAACACGTTGAATGGTGGGAAGGATAACTTCCGAAATATTTTTAAAAACCCACATCTTTTAACATTTTGAAAAACCATTTTTCTGACGATCTCTAAGAAAGGAAATCAACCACTATATCGAAGATGAGATTACTTAATCACCTTCACATCCGATTTCCAATTATGATAGCACCACTCTCACGGCATCCAATAGAAACGTCTTCCGCTCCTCATCTTTATCTTCTTGGTCTTCGGCTTCGGCTTCAACTATTGATGATCAACTCTTGAACTTTGTAAATCCTTGACAATTTGTAACCCTTTTCCTTAAAATTCTTGTCGCTTGAAACTTCCTTATAGATTTTCCTTCCCCATGGCTTATTAAATAAAAAACAATAATAGATTATTTCTCTTGTCTCATATTTTTCAATTTTTTTTTTTTAGACATAGACAAGAGAAACAAAATATAAAACAAAGTGAAAAATAAAACAAACCATGGCCATGGAAAAGTACTTTACCACTTGATTCTTCACAACTTGTATTGCCTTGAAATCATAAACTTCAATAATTCTCACCTTTTGATTTTCTTTGGTCTTGTAAATAAGTCTTCATACTTGGATATAGAATTACCTCATTATATTGTAAGTCTTCAACACGTATGTAAAAATATGCTCATTGTATGTTGCTTTACTTGAATATGAAATTTTTTCTTTTCTTGTTCCGTTGCTTGTAAACCTTGAACATCTTCAACCTTCCTTGTAGATTTTGATGTCGCTCCTTGTTGATGATTGTGGTGTTTCTATGGAACCGTTATTGTCGAGAGAGAGAATAGTGCTAACTGCATATCGAACTACAAGAAGGAGGCTTTCATCCATAGATGTCACCCTCATGATTGACAAAAATTAGCACTCAAGAGATAAAAAATAGTGCTGAAATTGGTGTGAAATTGGGTAGCTCACCATTCTATCCGGAATTAACGTACAGTGACACACACTTAAAACAATCTCTTTAGTCATGGAAAAATTTCTGGTCAGTGCCTTGGTTGATATGAAAATGGGTAGTCTCCACTAATAATTGATTAGCAACTCTAATAATGCATTTCTCCGTGCACCTTATTTGCATCACCGGTATGATTAAATCCATTATTTAACACTCCAGTTCGTAAGAAATCCGAACATAGTTCCCTAATACTTCCAAGTTCAGTTATGTCGGTCAGAATTCTCTATGTAAACATACCTAGAAGTATGCTAGTGACTCTAAAATCTCTACAAGTTGGAGGTTTTATGCAAAAATATATTTTTTTAAATAAATAAAATACTTAACCACTCCCCCACACTTAAACTGTATATTGTCCTCAATGTAATTGAATCCTCCTAGTAAAGTCAAGGTGGGAAATCCTAATATGATATGGAACAAGAAAAATAAATAAACGAAACACAAAGAAAAAAAAAGAAAAGAACAAAAGGATAAGAAATACAAAACCGGTGGGTTGCCTCCCACTTAGCGCTTGGTTTAAAGTCGTCAGCCCGACTTGCTCCGTGTTTGCTAAGACTCCTCCAGAGGGAGTACTTCCACAAATTTCACACCTTCCACAACTTCGGAAGTAAAGTTCTCATAATATGGTTTCAGCCGATGTCCATTCACTTCAAACTCCTTTCATGTAGTTATGCTACGAATTTCTACTGCACCATGAGAAAACACATTAGTAACAATAAAAGGTCCAATCCAACGTGACCTTAGTTTACCCGGAAATAATTGCAAGCGAGAATTAAACAAAAGCACGTTCTTCCCAACACAAAATTGTTTTCTAGAAATCATAGAATCATGAAATGCCTTAGTTTTCTCCTTGTAAATGCGCGAGCTTTCAAATGCATCATTGCGAAGCTCTTCTATCTCTTGGAGTTGCAACTTTCTTTGTTTTCCAGCACCATCCAACTCCATATTGCATTGTTAAATATCCCAAAACGCCTTATGTTCAATTTCAACGGGTAGGTGACAAGGTTTACCATACATAATCCTAAAGGGAGACATCCCAATAAGTGTCTTGTATGTGGTTCTATAATCCCACAAAGCATCATTGAGTCGCATACTCCAGTCCTTCCTTGTTGGATTCACCGTTTTTTCTAGAATGGCTTTCACCTCTCGGTTAGACACCTCGACTTGTCCATTTTTTTGGGGATGATAAGGTGTTGCAATCTTGTGCAACACATTGTACTTCTTCAACAAGCCTTGTAAGAACCTGTTTTTGAAGTGCGAACCCCCATCGTTAATTATGGCTCTTGGAATTCCAAACCTTGCAAAAAGGTTAGCTTGCACAAAATCTGAAACCACTTTAGAATCATTAGTTGGGGTGGCCTTAGCTTCCACCCATTTCGAGACATAATCAACAGCAAGTAAGATATAAATATTCCCATGGGAATTGACAAAAGGACCCATAAAATCAATACCCAATACATCAAAAACTTCAATAAATTAAATAAAAGTTTGTGGCATTTGATTTCGAGCACATAGATTGCATGTTCTTTGGCACCTATCACAAGTTGTGCAAAATGTATGTGCATCCTTAAACATGGTTGTCTAATAGAAACCGCTTTCAAGTACCTTGTAAGCGGTTCTCTTACTCCCAAAATGTCCCTCGCAAGCATAGGAATGACAAAATGACAAGATAGAATTAAATTCAGATTCGGGAATGCACCTTCGTATCACTTGGTCGCTGCCATGTTTCCATAAGTATGGATCATCTCATATATATTGGTTCCCTAATCTCTTAAGTTTGTCCCTCTCAGCATGAGACAAGTTCTTTGGGATTTGTTTAGTTACCAAGTAATTCACAATATCAACATACCATGGTTCTCCAAAGGCAATTGAGAATAGTTGCTCATCCGGGAAACTTTCATGCAATGGGATAGCTTCCTTGTCCACAGCAAGATGGCTCAAGTGATCCGCAATGGTGTTCTCAATTCCTTTCTTGTCCTTGATTTCAATATCAAACTCTTGCAAGAGTAAAATCCATCGTATGAGCCTCGGTTTTGCCTCTTTCTTTGTAAGCAAGTACCTAAGAGCTGCATGATCAGAAAAGACAACAACTTTTGTACCAATTAGATAAGAGCGAAACTTTTCCAAAGCAAAAACAATAGCTAATAACTCTTTTTCAGTGGTTGTGTAGTTTTGTTGGGCTTCATTTAACGTTCTAGAAGCATAATAAATAGCATGAGGTATCTTCCCCACACGCTGCCCAAGCACCGCACCAACCGCATAGTCACTTGCATCACACATAAGCTCAAAAGGCTTGCTCCAATCCGGTGGTTTAATGATAGGGGCTGAAATCAAAAGTTCTTTCAAACGATTGAATGCCGCCACACACTTTTCATAAAAGTTAAAAACCACATCTTTTTACAATAAGTTGCAAAGTGGTGATGGTATCTTGGAAAAATCCTTGATGAATCTACGATAAAAACCTGCATGACTAAGAAAATAGCGTATCTCCCTCACCGTAGTGGGAGGGGTAAGAGCACGAATAAGGTCTATCTTAGATTTATCAACTTCCAAGCCTTTAGAAGATATTATATGGCCTAAAACTATGCCATGAGTTACCACAAAATGGCACTTCTCCCAATTCAGCTCAAGGTTTGTTTCAACACATCGTTCAAGGATTAGTGACAAATTGTTCAAATAAAGGTCAAATGAATCACCAAAGACACTAAAGTCGTCCATGAACACTTCGATTATGTTTTCAACATATTCTGAAAAGATACTTACCATACACCTTTGGAAAGTAGATGGAGCGTTGCACAAGCCAAAAGGAATCCTTTTATAAGCAAAAGTACCAAAAGGACAAGTGAAAGTGGTTTTCTCTTGATCCTCCGGCGCTATCACAATCTGATTGTAACCTGAATAGCCATCAAGAAAACAATAATAAGAGTGTCCATCTAAACGTTCAAGTATTTGATCAATAAAAGGTAATGGAAAGTGATCCTTCCTAGTGGTGGAATTTAATTTCCTATAATCAATACAAACCCTCCATCCGGTTTGCACACAAGTTGGGACAAGTTCATTCTTATCATTCTCCACCACGGTCACACCTGATTTCTTTGGTACAACTTGTACCGGGCTCACCCACTTGCTATCGGATATAAGGTAGATAACACCCACTTCCAAAAGATTGAGTATCTCCTTTTTCACAACTTCCATAATAGGGGGATCCAAACGACGTTGCGCTTCCCTTGTAGGCTTTGCATCGTCCTCCAAACGGATTTTGTGCATACAAATGGCAGGCTTATGCCCTTGATATCGACAATTATCCATCCTATGGATGTCTTTTACTTCCTTAGCACCCTTAAAAGTTTTTTCTCCTATAATTCACTAAGCTCGTGAGAAACGATCACAGGTAACTCTTGATTGTCACCCAAGTACAAGTACTTTAAGTGACTTGGAAGATGTTTCAATTCCAACTTTGGAGATTTAACAATTGAAGGAAAAAGTTTTTCATCACTGCATGGTAAAGAAATAAAAGAGATATTATGAGTTTCCGGTCATCCTTGTAGTGAGTTAAGATCACCAAGGGCTTCTTTTACTTCATTACCACACTCTACACCATTATCAATGGATGTAGTTAGAACAGTTTCCAAAGCATCATCACCATTCAATTCAAAAATTTGTTATGCCAATGTATCCATAACATCAACGGAGAAACAAGAGTGGGCATCACTAGGATATCTCATCGTATCGAAAATGTTGAAATGTATTATTTCTCCATCAAACTCCATAGTTAGTGTTCCCTTGTCTACATCAATAATGGTTTTCGCCATTTTCATGAAGGGACGCCCAAGTAGCAATAAAAAATATGAGTCTGGTGAACCTTCACCCATCCCTAAGACACAAAAATCTGCTGGAAATACTAGTTGATTAACCTGCACAAGAACATCCTCAACAATACCTATTGGGTAGACATTAGAGCGATCGGCTAATTGCAACACAATTCCAGCCTTTTTGAGAGGACCTAAATCAAGTGAGTTATACATAGATGCATGCATAACATTAACGGATGCATCTAAATCCAACATAACTTTGTTAAATGTAGTGTTACCAGTTTTAACGGGAATGTCAAAGCTACCTGGGTCTTTGCATTTCAGTGGGAGTTTGTGTTGTAAGATTTCCGAGGCATTCTCTCCCATACTTAGAACTTCATTACCTTTTAGCCTTTGTTTGTTGGTACACAAGTGTTTTAACACCTTTGCATACTTTGGAACTTGCTTTATAGCATCAATGAGCGGTATGTTCACATGGATCTTCTTGAGAACGTTTAAAATATCCTTTTCTAGTGCCTCCTTCTTGGAATTTGCAAATCTGCGAGGGAAAGGTGAAGGAGGAACATAAGTAGAAACCGAAGTTTTAGAGTTAGGAATAGGTATCTCAGAAGTTTGGGGATAATCCTCATTCTTCTCCTCCAAAACAGGTTTCTTTGGTGTTTTCACCTTGCTCGAATCAGTAACTTAGGGTTGCACAAGTTGTGTACCACTTCTCAATGTGATAGCATTCACATCTCCTTTTGGATTAATAGGTTGAGAAGGGAGTTTCCCACTATTTTGTGCCTTTAATTGGTTTAACTCAAGATCCATGGAACCAACTTGGGTTTGCAACTCCTTAACCGTGCTCTCCGTTCTTTGCATAAAAGATTCCATCAACTCTTCCATATTTGACCCCTGATTTTGAGGTTTTTGTTATTGTTGAAATTGTTGTCGCGGATGGAATTGTTGTTGTTGAGGTTGAAATCCACTCGAATTGTTGAAATTAGATTGTTGAACCACTCCTTTCTTGTTCGCATAGCTAAAATTGGGGTGATCTCTCCATCCCGGATTGTAGGTGTTTGAATATGGATCATACCGTCTTTGCTGGTTTGGAAAGATCACGTTAGCTTGTTCATTGGCTTCTTCATACCATTGATGAGAATTTGGTATAACCGTGGCTGCAACTTGTTGCATCATTGTTGTCATGTTACCCATTTGTTGACGAAGTTCTTCCACCTCGCTTACTTCATTCACTCTCCTAAGAAGCATATCTGAACCACGACTCAAGAATTGTTGGGAGTTTGCTGCCATGTTTTCAATTAACTCCCTAGCTTGTGTCACCGTCTTTCTCACTAGTGCACCACCACCCGAAGCGTCAAGAAGATTCCTATCACTTGATTGGAGTCCTTCATAGAAGTATTGTATAATCATAGCGTCACTAAATTGGTGATGAGGACAGCTTGACACCAATCTCTTATATCATTCCCAATAATCATATAAGGACTCTCCCACATTTTGCTTCATTCCGCAAATCTCCTTGCGAATTTGAGTAACCTTTGATGAAGGAAAATATCTCTCTAGAAAGAGTTTCTTCAACCCATTCCATGTTGTGACACTTCCGGGAGGCAAATAATATAACCAATCCTTAGCACTATCCGCCAAAGAAAATCGAAAAACTTTCAACATTGCACCATCCGCCTCCATATTCGCTGGAAGCATGGCCGTGACAATGGTGTGGAAGTCCATAAGATGCTTGTTTGGGTCTTCATTCACCATGCCATGGAACTTTGGTAATTCTCTAAGCAACCCCGGCTTGATCACAAAAGTAGTGTCTGTTTGAATACAACCCCGCTATGTATCCATCTTGTGAGAAGCCAAGTCCTTGAGTGTATGATTTGCATCACCCATTGCTTCTTGTTTTTCTTATCCTCCTCCTCCTTCTTCTTAAAAAGGTGGTTCTTGTTCTTCCGTTATGACTTGCCTTTGTTAGAGTATTGTGCCTTTTCGAGTAGCTATCCCGCACCTTGGATAATTCCAATCTTTAGAAGCCAGGGATTAGGTACCTTAAAACAATTCTCGCAAACAAGTGAGAAACAAAAAAAGAAACGAAAAGCAAGTATGCAAGTAGAAAAATAATAAAAATAAACTAAAAACTATATAACAAGCCGAACGCCTCCCCGGCAATGACGCCAAAATTTGATGCGTGTCGTATGCGTCAAAAATAATTCATTTCCTCACTCAACTAGACATAAATATATTATTCGATAAGAAAGAGTTCGTATCCACAGAGAGGCAATTGTTGTTATGCAATTTTCAGATTCTTAAGTAACCAAGGGGGGATTTTGTTTTTATCAAAGCAATAATATAAAATAAAGCAAAGCAAATAATTGGAATAATCAATAAGGAGAAGATATTGGTCACGGGATAGTATCATTCACAAACAAGTATTTTCATCAATGATTAGAATTGGAAATTTAATCTCGCAATTATCAAAAGTCCTAGGATATCTTGATCGCAAGAGTATCCCGTTTATTTCCTGATTTTATCACAAACAACATTAAAAGATGCTATTGTGAAATCTACTTAAAAAGCAACCTAAAGTGTAAAACCATAATTAGGTTTAACTCCCTAAGAGCAATAAGTTCTATGAAATAAGACTAATCAATGCAAACAAACGTGTAAAAGCACTAATTCGATTTAACAAAGGTTATGATTCATATGCGATTAAAAAGATGTATCACTACAAGTATTAAGCACAAGATGATACTAGAAATCCGAGATAACAAATTTTACATATTGAAAACCCTAATATAGCTATGGAGATGAAAACAAATTCAATTTATTCCGGAATCAACCAAACTAGCACTCAAATCATATGATAACGAAAACGATGAATCATAAACGATAGAATTGAGACAAAACTAATTCATAGAATTGAGACAAAACTAATTCATAGAATCAAATAACATGCTTGAAGAAATCAACTTTATCTCATAACCAATAATTGTATTTAGTTACTCATATTAATGGAGTTCATCGTCATAATAATCAAAGAAAGAAGATGAAACATAAAAGAAAACAAACCCTAAAAATAGTTTTTCAAAACTCCAAGAAGAATAATAATAATGATATTCCAAAAGTTGTAGAAAACTTCCTTTATATAGCTCTTCTTGTTCCAAAATTAGGTCTAGTATTCAAAGGTCCAATAGATAAAATTCCTTAAGCCCATGTGTGAGAAAACCCGTGTAGAAAATCTGACCCAAAAGGGTCTCCGGAAAACTGGGTTTACCGCCGGAAGTTGGCGGAATCCGGCACCAGAAAAATATCTCAGGTGATCGAAAAAGTCCACCCGGTCACCGGTAAAATGGGTCAACTGGTTCATCTGAGTAGGCTGAGTTGGTATTGGCCAAGGCCATTGCACTGGCCTATGTTCTGTTGCATAATCATTGTGTTGTAGCATTGCTCTCCAGCCAATATGGATGTTTCATTCTCACCAACGCTTCTTTTACCTCCATATCCTTCTAAATCAGCTCAGTCTCAGTCAGTCATTCACTTCATTACCTCCAACAAACCAACATCCATGTAACACCATTCCAACTTCATCTGTTCACTGCCAAAACCCACCAGAACTGTGGCTCTACCAATTCGTGCTCACATACCACCTGCAATGTTCTCCTTCTCTTCCAGCTGGTCACTGCAGCATCAACTGCACTGCAATAACACCATCTACTAGCAATCATCAAAAAAACCTTATCTGTATCCTTTAGCTCATCAGCCTCGGCTATTGGATGACCAAAACAACATCTTCACTCAACTGCAACACTCAGCTGCACTTTCAGTACCAACTTTGAAATCCACCACCTGCAATTACTGAGTCTAGCTTGTAACCCATAGCACAAAAAACATTCAACCACTCAGAATCACCAGTAATTCAGTCAGTTTCACTGTATCAGCGGCCATACAAACCCATTTCATTGACTCTATTGCAAGAATAGCTTCAAAACCAATTCATCCAGTGTTAGCATCACACCATCAACACACAGCAAAGCCATACCACCACACAAGTAATCTCAGACCATCTTCAACTCCAATCTCTCCATGTAACTCATATCAGCTCAACAAACCCATAATAACATTCATATTCAGGAATTCAACAACAACACCCATCATCTCTTCTTCCTTTTACCAGAGACACGGCTTCCATTTTTGCTTCAAGCACAACCCATCAATTCTCTGTAGTTTTGCTCAAAGAAACAGCAGAACCATCTTCAATTTAAACACCAAACAAACCCTTATTTCTCAGCAGTTACAAGAACCAATTAACCTTCACAGTTTCACCTAAATTGTCACCTAAACCAAATCAACCCATTTTCTTCAATTGAGTTCTTGCCTGAGAACTTTCCCCATCTAAGCAATCATTCATGTTCAAATCCACCAGAATAAAAATACCACCAACTGATTGTAGTTCTTCTTCTTGAAATTAATCACCAACCCATTATGAATTTTCAAAATTCAATTAAATCAACACAGTCATCACCAGAATTTCGTCAAATCTTCCTCTCTCGGCTGTCTGCAATTCAACCACCAAAACCCCAAATTAATTCCAACAGCAACAACCTACTCGGTCCATAGCCACAAACCCATGATGATTAACTCATCTCCACCTTCACCTTCTATCTCAGATTCAACATCCATCGATCTCTTTTCCTCTTATTCTTCGATTTGAACAACATCAATACTCTCCATCTCAAATCTTCTCTAACTAGTTTCTTCTCAACATAATTAAAAGCTTTGTGAACTTATTCATATGACTTACCACCTCTTCCAGCAGAATCATCTATTAATTTCTCTTCATGTTTCTCTCGGATCCAACATCACGGCCACTGCTCCTATTTTCTTTGTTTCAATTGTAAAATGAGATGGATTGAATGATAGACAGAAATCTCTTGAATTTAGGGTTGTAGCCTTGTAGGAATGATTGGGTGGATTTATGCACCCAACTTTATAAGATCCACCTAGCTAGGATCCCCCTTTAACCTTGGCTAGCCGTCTATAGTGCTCCTCCAAAAGAGTTTCCCCTTAGCGTTGACTGGACCCCAGATAATGTTTGCCCTTGATTTGACATTTTTGCTCTTTTTGTTCAAATTGGGTTATTTCTTCTTCTTTTCTTCCGCATGACTCCAAAGTAGCTATAAACTCAAAACACACGTAAAAATACATAATTTACTAGAAAATAGCAAAGAAAGCATAAAATCTATATAGTAAATATGGTGTATTCTACACCTATCAAGATGCTTGCATGAGCATTTTTCCAATTACTTCATTTCGTTGATGTTTTCATCTTATATGAATGATATACTAAAGCAGAGCATTGTGTGCATGTTACAACTACTTTGCAAGGATGTCTGATTCCCAAGCCAATGATGCCTCCAGAGATGATACATGTGTGGATAATGATGCCTCCATGGAAGATGCATAGATAGATAATGATGCCTCTAAGGATGATTCATGCATGGATGAGACTTCCATTGGCGAAGATGAAACACGTGGAATTAAGAACGTTCCAAACATAGAGGATGCATTCTTTATGGATCAAGGGCCTGAAAAGCATCTCAAAACTCCAATATTTCGTCTTCTGATAAATCCTAAAGAGGTTACTCATAAAAAAATTGGTGACTCCTCAGGAAGCTATTCGGTTCTGTCTTGAATGAGGATATTTTTCTGCATCAATCATTGAATTCAAGCTTTCTCGACGACCCTTAGAAAAGTTTTATGGATGGGCGAGGTACATGCTAGGTTTTCCTCATGTCCGAGCCAAGTTGTATGACACACAAGTAATACGGGCTATTCAAGCTTCTGGAGATTTGTTCATATTTTATGATACACGAGGTATGGTAGCTATACTTTCTCGCTGGTGTATTCCAACTCACACTTTCATATGCATATGGGGAGATTTTACCATTACTTTAGAAGATGTAGTTGCTTTGTTGCATATACAATCACGAGTAACCTTCCTGAAGGTCTTTCTTCATCAGAGGAAATTACAATCTCTAACATCTATACAACCACAATGGAGGAAATTAATAAGGCATCCAGTATCAAAGGTTGTGATGCTCATTGGTTAATACACTGGTGGCCAAAAGATACTCCTCTGGAGTGGACTGATGATAGTACGTTATCTATTGCTGCTTTCTTGTGTTTATGTCTGTCTAGAGATATATTTGAAGATGCTGGAAATTCGCTGAAGCCGTTCGTGATTCCTTTTGTAATTAAGATGGATTAGGGTGAGAAGCTCCCAATAGATAGTTTGTTCCTGGGTTCTTTGTACTCTAAATTGGATTCCTTGATTATAGACTCCAGCATCTCGAATGGTTTTATGAAGATTGAATGCTACGCCAATACAATGTTTCTTCAAGCTTTGATGTGAGAGCGTTCCAAGAATTATGCACCCATTCCACGTACCATTTTGCAAGGATTGAACACTGATGATCACCATGTTTTCTCTGAGAAGGCCAATGACAGGATTATGTGCTGGTCCACAAAGCAACCTCGATCAAGACTCGCTTCGTTGATGTCTTAGACCGTGAATCTGAATTCAACTTCCGACCATGGGTGTCTGTTCAACGTTTAATGCTGAAAAGAGTATGACATTGAAATCTGGTGCTGATTTGGACGACGGCGAGAGGTTTTTTTATGTTAAGTTGCAATACCCCCGGTCATCTAATATCCATAATACATGGCGAATTCTTGGTGGAATAATACAATATTGATAGGGAATCTCGGCAAATGGGTATGGATCAATGTGATCTAACTTTTCGAAGAAGGAAACCCTCAGTTGAACAACTCATGACCCGTCTGGAGCGCACACATGTGGAAGAAAGTGAATTCTGGTTCCCTAACTCTGAGAGAATCACATATGTAACTCCGGTTTACATAGACTTTTGGGATCACCAACTCAGGCGTTTACTTGATTTCGTGAGAATTAATAAACCTTTAGTGAAGGAGCCTCCTTTTGCTGAGATGATTGCTACTAAACCAAGATTGAAGCATTTCCCTGGTGGTGATAAACAGAAAACATCCCCAGGGTGTTCACAAGTAAGTATTCTTTACGAAGTCTTCATAAGATTATGATAATTGTATTTTGATTATTGCATCAAAATTTTCCATAGGATGGTCGTAACGTAAGACCTAGAATCGATATAGACCTCTCAGAAACTGAAGCGAATATTTATGGTAGAGAAGGCAGGAGTAAGATTAGAAGATGTTACCTAACACCATAAAGTCCCCAGTGATTTCTTTGGTGAGCTATCAATATCTCTTTCATCATGAATTCTTCTCATACGTGTAATTAGTATCGTAAAACCAACATTTGCCATTCCATTGAAGATTTTTACTCCATCGAGTATTGACGGTCTTCAGTTCTCTGCTGCTGGGCAGACGGTTTCTGACTTGATTGAAGAAGAAGAAGAGGACGTAAGTATTTCTTCGTATATTCAATTATGATGTTTTGTAGACAAAATGCTAATTTTTTAAGGATATATCCAGGAGGATGTCTCCATGGAGGTAGAGATCCCTAATGATGATCATTCCGAGAATGGCGATAAAGGAAACTCCCAAAGCTTGAAACCGAATAATGATGTTGTTGATGTTGATATGAGCAATTCTGGTTCTTTGAACGCTTTAGAAGTCACCCAAGTAAGAGTTTCTCTTTCATTTTATCCGTAGAAGCATAAAATCATTGATTTATGAGTGAATAAATGAGAATGAAAGCGAATATATAAAAATCTTTGCCGAAAATACGTCACCAGAAAATTCAGAACTCAGTGTTATTAGCAAAAACGCCATAAAATCTTCATCCGGTGTCATATTTTCGCAATCCACATATGTAACCTTATGCCCAATAAATTTCCATGCTTTTTTCAAAGAATATTTTTAAGTTTTTAGAATGTTTAGGGGTCGAAATAGACGAAACAGTAAGCATCCATGAGACTTTTAGGAAATTTTCAGTTGTCATGTAGTCCAAAGTTTCGACCACATCTTTTTGCTCGTTCATCCAATTGCTATGAAATTTTTATATGATGTATATAACATCCATACAAAGAGAATTATATATAACTCAACCATTTATTCTTCACAAATTTCTCCCAGTTCATCATTTTGTACAGGGAAGTGTAAAATCTTCTCAGGCGAGCTTGTTGTAAAACGTTTTGTTTTGTGATTTTCATGTTATTTGCTGACATCTAGTATGTATAATAAAGAACTTTGATGATGTTAGACCACTTGTATGCTGTATTTCATGATTTATTTTGGTTTTACGCTTAGATGATCCCAATCTCATGTAATCTTCGTATTAGGCGCAAAATACTGAAGTTAAGAATGAAGGAGGCAATAATGATGAAATGAGCAACCCTGTGGTTATTGATAAAGAGGCAACCATATCTGCACTTCAATGCCATAAGAGTGTTGTTGTTGAAGCAATTAAGGAGACTGATACTTCGATTCTTGTTGCTTCAGTGGTGAAAGGAACTAAGCCGCGAGTAGAAGAGACTGGAGAAACTGTTGTTGTAGAGATTTCTCCAGTAATTGAAAACCGTATAGCGGTGCACGAATACCCAAGTGCAATATTTTATTTTGATCCCCCGTTTGATGCATCACTCTCATACCATGAGCTAGTTAGTGGATTCAGCATCCCCATTGGATATTCAAAAATGTATGATAGAATATGAAGAAAGTTCGGTTACAACGTGCTTACCAAAGACTCTAGACGTGCTTATTTTTTAACGATGCAAGTGAGTGCTATCTTGCATGTTATAAATGATATATGCACTAGGGCTAGAAATACTGTTACTCAAGATGTACTCTTTGATTGGGAGTTCAACTTGGAGAATTCTGAGATGTTAGAGAACTTCTCGGTCAAACTCGTATGCGTTGCTATCTCAAGCATGTTTGTCAATCTTAGTGATCAAAACTATATAGTCTTGATTTCTAGTCTACTATAGCTAAGGTCTCGGACTAGGATAGAAAGTGTAGTTGAGCTCAAGAACTCCATAGCGATCATCATACGATACGGAGGACTACTCAAGGAACCAGTGGATCTTCATCGACTAAAATGTATGTGGAGACTTGAACTTATCTATCACTCAAAAGTCTATCTACTCTATCTCCTATCTTGAGACTAAAGTCGGTTTACTATATAGACTAAGAATATGCACATGTGATATTTTGAGCTGAGTATATCTCGCTTATCTATTTCTAGAAATGTTTGTTGGTAAAGCTTTCGCTTTAGCCAAGTTCATCTTTGCCTAGTGACGAAAGTCATGTTATGTTTCAATCACTTTGGAAAACTAGTTCGTGAAAACAACTATATGACGTCCTCTAAGAATGTTTTAATGATTGAAATAAGAGTTTAGACTATATAACCATTGTGTGATATAAACATTGTTGTGGCAACACATATATGTATAAGTCCTTAATACTAGAACCGAAGTTTGCGAACTTTGTTGATCAAGTGGAACCGGAACGTGAGAAGCAACTCAGTCCGCGAACTGGCGTAAGTTCTCGAACCCGAGAATATCTGCTGAAGTTGAAGCTCATGTGTGGCTAACCATTTGGTTGACTAATATTGAACCAACTATTGTACACGTTTGGGTACGGTTACACAAACCCAAAATCGTCAAGTACATGTGTGTATGGAAAGCTAAGTTTTCGATCTAACGGTTGAGAGATATTAGCTTGTATCTAATCAGGTTTTCATCTAACGGTGAATATTGAATGCTTTGTTAGTAAGCTAACATTGATTGCAAACCCTGATTTGAAAGACTATATAAGGGAGAACTCTAGCAATTGGAAACCTAATCCCCACACATTCTTGTGTGATACTAGTTTGCTAAGCTAGAGTCGATTCTCCTTTAACCTTTGGTTTTCTCTCTAAAACCAGGTTAACGACTTAAAGACTTCATTGGGATTGTGAAGCCAGACCGATACTACTTTTCTTGTAGTTGTGTGATCTGATCTTGCTGTTTCTATCGTACGAGTACAATTGTAATAATTGGCTTGAGATTTCTATCTCCGATAGGCAAGATAAAAGTAGTCACAAACATCTTCGTCTCATTGTTTGTGATTCCTCAATAATCTTCTTCGCTGCGTCGATTAAGTTTATTGTGAGGTGATTGATAAACTGAGTTGTTCTTCGGGAATATAAGTCTGGTTTTATCGATTGGTTCCTGTTCACCTTGATTTATCAAAAGACGGAACAAAACTCATAGGTTTATTCGTGGGAGACGAATTTATCTATTACTTGTAGACTTTTCTGTGTGAGACAGATTTGTTTATTAAAGTCTTCGACTTTGGGTCGTAGCAACTCTTGGTTGTGGGTGAGATCAGCTAAGGGAATCAAGTGCGTAGTATCCTGCTGGGATCAGAGGCGTAGGAGCATAACTGTACCTTGGATCAGTGTGAGATTGGTTGGGGTTCAACTACAGTCCAGATGAAGTTAATTTGGAGTAGGCTAGTGTCTGTAGCGGCTTAATACAGTGTATGTTTAATCTGGACTAGGTCCCAGGGTTTTCTGCATTTGCGGTTTCCTCGTTAACAAAATTCTGGTGTCTGTGTTATTTCTTTTCCGCATTATATTTTGTTATATAATTGAAATAATACAGGTTGTGCGTTGTTCAATCAATTAGAATATCCGACCTTATTGGTTGTTGATTTAAATTGATTGACACTTGGATATTGGTCTTTGGTACCATCCAAGTTATCTCTCTTTGATTAGACTCGCGAATCATATTTGCTTGAGTAAATCAAATCGAGAGATTGAGATAATAACTCCTTGAGATATTTTCTATTGATTGAGTCTAGTTGATTCTCTAGAAAACAACTCGGAGTTGTCCATACAGATTGCTAATCGAAATATTGGGTGAGGTTGTTAGACCCCATTTTTTCAATTGGTATCAGAGAAGGCAAACACGTTAAAGACCTTACAAGTCTATGTTTGTAGCGATCTCACTCTATGGACAAGAGTAGTATCTCTCGATAACTGCAATACGAGTACAAAGTCATTTCGGTGTGAAGTTCAAAGACTTGAAGCTTCTGAAAAACTCTTCAAGTCGTCCTGCTGATCGAATCTACATCTGATCTGGGAAAAATATCTTGACGAGAAATTGGATGACATTTCAGATGACAGTGATTCAGAAGAAGGACCGAGTATTGATGAGGAAGTCTTACAATATATTAAGCTGTTTGATCATGAGCTAAAGATAAAAAGGTCAACAACCTGCCTGAGTAAGTATATGGCTCATCTTTGTCAAGAAAACATAAAATTGAGAAAACTCTTTAAAGGATATGATAGTGGGTACAATCTCCTAAAATCATCGTTAAAGATCGTGAAGAAGATGTTCGATTCGAAAAGGTATGTAATGTGACAATCTTCTCCGAAATCTCTATGTGTTGAAAGAAAGACTTGCAGTATACTGAAGCAAGATATGACTCTCAATCAGAAATGTTTTAATGACAAAGAACTCAGACTTCTTACTAAAGAAAAGTCATTGGAGACTGATCTTGTAGCTGCTCTTGATAAGGTAAGATCACTAGAAGAGAGTCTAAAAAGATTCAATGCTAGCTCAACGAAATTGACTTCTATGATTGGAGCATGTAAAGAACATCGTGATGACACGATTGTCCGGCTATAAAGGAATAGACAGCTCCAAAGACTAGTAAAATCAATTTCATCAAGCAGCTTGATAATTCTTCATGTGAGAAAACGTTTACAGCTTCGCAATGTTCCTAAGGAAGGGAAGTCTCCCAAAATTACTCACAAGAGAACAGTTAAGAATAATTCCTTCAACTACTATTATCATGAAATAAAGGACATCCTGAGCGAAAGTGTCGTTTTCGGTTAAGAAATAAAAAACTTCACGACGTTCTTATATGGGTGTCTAAGGAAATGATTAAACTTGTTTATCATATTTTTGGAGTAAAAGGCACAATTAACAATCAAGAAAACTACCTTGGTAAGTCATCTCTTATTCTGGTTTTTGGATCACAAAATGTGAATCAAGGTAGAAGAAATAACAACAAATGGGAAATTAACAACTCTGAAAGAAGAAAAAGGCACGGAAGAAAGAAAAAGAGTTCAAGTACCATATCCCCTTCTGTGAAAGGCCGTGAATCCAAGAATTTTGTCCTAGATTGCATCCACATAAATAATCGAGTCTCATAACTTAAATCAAGTATAAACAGACTCAAACGGGGCATGTCCAAAACATGGAAAGTGGCTATCTCAGGTACTCCTAGTCCTTTTTCTAGTATAAGTTCTTCATTTTTGATTGACTAGTCTCAACATTGCTCTGAAATAGAAGTCAACCATGATGAGAAAATTGCTCATCTTAACACACCGTGACAAACCTCTGAAGCATCCTTCTTGATGGATTAAGAAGGATGATCTATATTCTCAAGAGAGAACCTTGAGAAAGTTGTCAAAGGTGTATGTTGTTGTGTTGATCTCTTTTCTAAGATTGTTTCTTGTGCTTGGTAGAAAATTTCTTGATGAGTTTTTCCCTTCACTTTTTTTCCTTGTCCACGTCTTGGTCATTCTTGACTAAATGTGCCTGTTCACGAGAACCGCACGGATGTCCTTGTAGCTAGGGTTCTATATGAACCTCCTTATATAGTTGTCATGACTTGACATCTTATTCTATAAAGAGAAAAAGATTCTTCTAGATTCTTTTAGCACAATGGAGAGACACATCAAAGATGTGGAGGGTAACACCGTTTAGTTCCATGAAGATCATGTTTTCATTATTTTTCATCAAGCTATTGATCAAGAAAACAATCTACCAATACAGATGTCCTCACAACTTGTAGGAAATCTTATTAGGGATTTTGAAGTGGTTCATGAACAAATTGAAATTGCAACAAAGAACCTTGAGTTCCTGAAGAACGAACTAAAGGAAGCTTCTGATGAACTTATTCTTGTTCGATCCTTAGTTGCAAATCGGATTTAGCATGTCTAGTAAATCTTCTATGTTTTCTGAAGAATAACTAGTGTTTTGTAATAGCCATGATTGTGATTACACATAGCTATATCCAATGATTTCATCTTCTTGTTTTTAGATTTATTGGTTTAAATTCTAAACTTGTTTGGAAGATGATGGTTGCAGTATTAATCTTTATGATTTTATATATTGCAATATTTTGATGGGATATGTATGTTTACGTCCGTGAACTTGATTGTCCCATATTTTGTCAAAAGTAAAGTCGTTCACGTATTGGTATGCAAATATTGATAAAGGAATGAATGGACTTTTGGCAAAACACAAAAGTTAAGCCTATATTGTCAATTATTGATGTAAGATAGGTTAAAATCTTTTGTGATTCAAGGATAAAGTCTATTATGTCACTTTGTGATGGAAAAATAGAATAGGTCCTTGTTTTTGTTATCCACGGTATAGAGCTTAATTGTTCCATATTATTATGTATTACCGTGAAGGTTCCATCTTGTATCTTATGTTGAGCACGATACGACTAAGTCGATTTCTTATTGGCATGGTTGGTTGTTCCATAAAGATGCAATATGTTGAGCATTAAGAACTAAATTAATCAACTTGTGTGGTTATTTAGTTTGTATTCCATGAGTTCTCTCATGTTGAGTACATGTACGGTTAAGGTTGTCATTTTCTATGATAATC